>OY723404.1:40968035-42168035 GCA_963210345.1 Inga oerstediana
ATGAATTTGACAACAATACTGGGCATTCAAGAATCCTCATGAAAAATGGAGTGTGTATGTTGGTTTTCAAGGCCTTCTGTGACAGTGACTAAACTTTCATTCTTTTGACATTAAATTAGCCTAAATCGCGTTTTTGGCAGTTCAGGGCCCAAACAGATGAATTTCACAACAATACTGGGCATTCTAGAATCCTCATGAAAAATGGAGTGGGTATGTGGGTTTTCAAGGCATTCTGTGACTGTGACCAAACTTTCATTCTTTTGTCCTCAAAATTAGCCTAAATCTCGTTTTTGGCCGTTCAGGGCACAAACGGATGAATTTGACAACAATACTGGGTGGGCATTCTACAATCCTCAGGAAAAATGGAGTCGGTATGTGGGTTTTCAAGGCATTCTGAGACAGTGACCAAACCTTCATTCTTTTGACCTCAAATTAGACTAAATCACGTTTTTGTCCGTTCATGGCCTAAACGGATGAATTTGACAACAATACTGGGCATTCAAGAATCCTCATGAAAAATGGAGTGTGTATGTTGGTTTTCAAGGCCTTCTGTGACAGTGACTAAACCCTCATTCTTTTGACATTAAATTAGCCTAAATCGCGTTTTTGGCAGTTCAGGGCCCAAACAGATGAATTTCACAACAATACTGGGCATTCTAGAATCCTCATGAAAAATGGAGTGGGTATGTGGGTTTTCAAGGCATTCTGTGACTGTGACCAAACTTTCATTCTTTTGTCCTCAAAATTAGCCTAAATCTCGTTTTTGGCCGTTCAGGGCACAAACGGATGAATTTGACAACAATACTCGGTGGGCATTCTACAATCCTCAGGAAAAATGGAGTCGGTATGTGGGTCTTCAAGGCATTCTGAAACAGTGACCAAACTTTCAATCTTTTGAGCACAAATTAGCCTAAATCGTGTTTTTGGCCGTTCAGGGCACAAAGGGATGAATTTGACAACAATACTGGGCATTCTAGAAACCTCATGAAAAATGGAGTGGGTATGTCGGTTTTCAAGGCATTCTGAGACAGTGACCAAACTTTCATTCTTTTGAGCTCAAATTAGCCTAAATCGCGTTTGTGGCCTTTCAGGGCACAAACGGATGAATTTGACAACAATACTGGGCATTCTAGAATCCTCATGAAAAATGGAGTAGGTATGTGGGTTTTCAAGGCATTCTAAGACTGTGACCAAACTTTCATTCTTTTGAGCACAAATTAGCCTAAATCGTGTTTTTATCCGTTCAGGGCACAAAGGGATGAATTTGACAATAATACTGGGCATTCTAGAATCCTCATGAAAAATGGACTAGGTATGTGGGTTTTCAAGGCATTTTAAGACAGTGACCAAACTTTCAATCTTTTGAGCACAAATTAGCCTAAATCGCGTTTGTGGCCTTTCAGGGCACAAACGGATGAATTTGACAACAATACTGGGCATTCTAGAATCCTCATGAAAAATGGAGTGGGTATGTGGGTTTTCAAGGCATTCTGAGACAGTGACCAAACTTTCATTCTTTTGTGCTCAAATTAGCCTAAATCGCGTTTGTGGCCTTTCAGGGCACAAACGGATGAATTTGACAACAATACTGGGCATTCAAGAATCCTAATGAAAAATGGAGTGGGTATGTTGGTTTTCAAGGCCTTCTGTGACAGTGACTAAACTTTCATTCTTTTGTCATCAAATTAGCCTAAATCGCGTTTTTGGCAGTTCAGGGCCCAAACAGATGAATTTCACAACAATACTGGGCATTCTAGAGTCCTCATGAAAAATGGAGTGGGTATGTGGGTATTCAAGGCATTCTGTGACTGTCACCAAACTTTCATTCTTTTGTCTTTAAATTAGCCTAATTCTCGTTTTTGGCCGTTCAGGGCACAAACGGATGAATTTGACAACAATACTGGGCATTCTACAATCCTCATGAAAAATGGAGTCGGTATGTGTGTCTTCAAGGCATTCTGTCACAGTGACCAAACTTTCAATCTTTTGAGCATAAATTAGCCAAAATCGCGTTTTTGTCCGTTCAGGGCACAAAGGGATGAATTTGACAACAATACTGGGCATTCTAGAATCCTCATGAAAAATGGAGTAGGTATGTGGGTTTTCAAGGCATCTGAGATAGTGACCAAACTTTCAATCTTTTGAGCTCAAATTAGCCTTAATCACCTTTTTGGCCGTTCAGGGCACAAACGGATGAATTTGACAACAATACTGGGCATTCTAGAATCCTCATGAAAAATGGAGTGGGTATGTGGGTGTTCAAGGCATTCTGTGACTGTGACCAAACTTTCATTCTTTTTTCCTCAAATTAGCCTAAATCTCGTTTTTGGCCGTTCATGGCACAAACGGATGAATTTGACAACAATTTTGGGTATTCTACAATCCTCATGAAAAATGGAGTCGGTATGTGTGTCTTCAAGGCATTCTGACACAGTCACCAAACTTTCATTCTTTTGAGCACAAATTAGCCTAAATCGTGTTTTTGGCCGTTCAGGGCACAAAGGGATGAATTTGACAACAATACTGGGCATTCTAGAATCCTCATGAAAAATGGAGTCGGTATGTGGGTTTTCAAGGCATTTTGAGACAGTGACCAAACTTTCAATCTTTTGAGCACAAATTAGCCTAAATCGCGTTTTTGGCCGTTCAGGGCACAAACGGATGAATTTGACAACAATACTGGGCATTCTAGAATCCTCATGAAAAATGGAGTAGGTATGTGGGTTTTCAAGGCATTCTAAGACTGTGACCAAACTTTCATTCTTTTGAGCACAAATTAGCCTAAATCGTGTTTTTATCCGTTCAGGGCACAAAGGGATGAATTTGACAATAATACTGGGCATTCTAGAATCCTCATGAAAAATGGACTAGGTATGTGGGTTTTCAAGGCATTTTAAGACAGTGACCAAACTTTCAATCTTTTGAGCACAAATTAGCCTAAATCGCGTTTGTGGCCTTTCAGGGCACAAACGGATGAATTTGACAACAATACTGGGCATTCTAGAATCCTCATGAAAAATGGAGTGGGTATGTGGGTTTTCAAGGCATTCTGAGACAGTGACCAAACTTTCATTCTTTTGTGCTGAAATTAGCCTAAATCGCGTTTGTGGCCTTTCAGGGCACAAAGGGATGAATTTGACAACAATACTGGGCATTCTAGAATCCTCATGAAAAATGTAGTGGGTATGTGGGTTTTCAAGGCATTCTGTGACTGTGACCAAACTTTCATTCTTTTTTCCTCAAATTAGCCTAAATCTCGTTTTTGGCCGTTCAGGGCACAAACGGATGAATTTGACAACAATACTGGGCATTCTACAATCCTCATGAAAAATGGAGTCGGTATGTGTGTCTTCAAGGCATTCTGACACAGTGACCAAACTTTCATTCTTTTGAGCACAAATCAGCCTAAATCGTGTTTTTGGCCGTTCAGGGCACAAAGGGATGAATTTGACAACAATACTGGGCATTCTAGAATCCTCATGAAAAATGGAGTCGGTATGTGGGTCTTCAAGGCATTGTGAGACAGTGACCAAACTTTCATTCTTTTGAGCTCAAATTAGCCTTAATCGCCTTTTTGGCCGTTCAGGGCACAAACGGATGAATTTGACAACAATACTGGGCATTCTAGAATCCTCATGAAAAATGGAGTGGGTATGTGGGTGTTCAAGGCATTCTGTGACTGTGACCAAACTTTCATTCTTTTTTCCTCAAATTAGCCTAAATCTCGTTTTTGGCCGTTCAGGGCACAAACGGATGAATTTGACAACAATACTGGGTATTCTACAATCCTCATGAAAAATGGAGTCGGTATGTGTGTCTTCAAGGCATTCTGACACAGTCACCAAACTTTCATTCTTTTGAGCACAAATTAGCCTAAATCGTGTTTTTGGCCGTTCAGGGCACAAAGGGATGAATTTGACAACAATACTGGGCATTCTAGAATCCTCATGAAAAATGGAGTCGGTATGTGGGTTTTCAAGGCATTTTGAGACAGTGACCAAACTTTCAATCTTTTGAGCACAAATTAGCCTAAATCGCGTTTTTGGCCGTTCAGGGCACAAACGGATGAATTTGACAACAATACTGGGCATTCTAGAATCCTCATGAAAAATGGAGTAGGTATGTGGGTTTTCAAGGCATTCTAAGACTGTGACCAAACTTTCATTCTTTTGAGCACAAATTAGCCTAAATCGTGTTTTTATCCGTTCAGGGCACAAAGGGATGAATTTGACAATAATACTGGGCATTCTAGAATCCTCATGAAAAATGGACTAGGTATGTGGGTTTTCAAGGCATTTTAAGACAGTGACCAAACTTTCAATCTTTTGAGCACAAATTAGCCTAAATCGCGTTTGTGGCCTTTCAGGGCACAAACGGATGAATTTGACAACAATACTGGGCATTCTAGAATCCTCATGAAAAATGGAGTGGGTATGTGGGTTTTCAAGGCATTCTGAGACAGTGACCAAACTTTCATTCTTTTGTGCTCAAATTAGCCTAAATCGCGTTTGTGGCCTTTCAGGGCACAAACGGATGAATTTGACAACAATACTGGGCATTCTACAATCCTCATGAAAAATGGAGTCGGTATGTGTGTCTTCAAGGCATTCTGACACAGTGACCAAACTTTCATTCTTTTGAGCACAAATTAGCCTAAATCGTGTTTTTGGCCGTTCAGGGCACAAAGGGATGAATTTGACAACAATACTGGGCATTCTAGAATCCTCATGAAAAATGGAGTCGGTATGTGGGTTTTCAAGGCATTGTGAGACAGTGACCAAACTTTCATTCTTTTGAGCTCAAATTAGCCTTAATCGCCTTTTTGGCCGTTCAGGGCACAAACGGATGAATTTGACAACAATACTGGGCATTCTAGAATCCTCATGAAAAATGGAGTGGGTATGTGGGTGTTCAAGGCATTCTGTGACTGTGACCAAACTTTCATTCTTTTTTCCTCAAATTAGCCTAAATCTCGTTTTTGGCCGTTCAGGGCACAAACGGATGAATTTGACAACAATACTGGGTATTCTACAATCCTCATGAAAAATGGAGTCGTTATGTGTGTCTTCAAGGCATTCTGACACAGTCACCAAACTTTCATTCTTTTGAGCACAAATTAGCCTAAATCGTGTTTTTGGCCGTTCAGGGCACAAAGGGATGAATTTGACAACAATACTGGGCATTCTAGAATCCTCATGAAAAATGGAGTCGGTATGTGGGTTTTCAAGGCATTTTGAGACAGTGACCAAACTTTCAATCTTTTGAGCACAAATTAGCCTAAATCGCGTTTTTGGCCGTTCAGGGCACAAATGGATGAATTTGACAACAATACTGGGCATTCTAGAATCCTCATGAAAAATGGAGTAGGTATGTGGGTTTTCAAGGCATTCTAAGACTGTGACCAAACTTTCATTCTTTTGAGCACAAATTAGCCTAAATCGTGTTTTTATCCGTTCAGGGCACAAAGGGATGAATTTGACAATAATACTGGGCATTCTAGAATCCTCATGAAAAATGGACTAGGTATGTGGGTTTTCAAGGCATTTTAAGACAGTGACCAAACTTTCAATCTTTTGAGCACAAATTAGCCTAAATCGCGTTTGTGGCCTTTCAGGGCACAAACGGATGAATTTGACAACAATACTGGGCATTCTATAATCCTCATGAAAAATGGAGTGGGTATGTGGGTTTTCAAGGCATTCTGAGACAGTGACCAAACTTTCATTCTTTTGTGCTCAAATTAGCCTAAATCGCGTTTGTGGCCTTTCAGGGCACAAACGGATGAATTTGACAACAATACTGGGCATTCTAGAATCCTCATGAAAAATGTAGTGGGTATGTGGGTTTTCAAGGCATTCTGTGACTGTGACCAAACTTTCATTCTTTTTTCCTCAAATTAGCCTAAATCTCGTTTTTGGCCGTTCAGGGCACAAAGGGATGAATTTGACAACAATACTGGGCATTCTAGAATCCTCATGAAAAATGGAGTCGGTATGTGGGTTTTCAAGGCATTTTGAGACAGTGACCAAACTTTCAATCTTTTGAGCACAAATTAGCCTAAATCGCGTTTTTGGCCGTTCAGGGCACAAATGGATGAATTTGACAACAATACTGGGCATTCTAGAATCCTCATGAAAAATGGAGTAGGTATGTGGGTTTTCAAGGCATTCTAAGACTGTGACCAAACTTTCATTCTTTTGAGCACAAATTAGCCTAAATCGTGTTTTTATCCGTTCAGGGCACAAAGGGATGAATTTGACAATAATACTGGGCATTCTAGAATCCTCATGAAAAATGGACTAGGTATGTGGGTTTTCAAGGCATTTTAAGACAGTGACCAAACTTTCAATCTTTTGAGCACAAATTAGCCTAAATCGCGTTTGTGGCCTTTCAGGGCACAAACGGATGAATTTGACAACAATACTGGGCATTCTATAATCCTCATGAAAAATGGAGTGGGTATGTCGGTTTTCAAGGCATTCTGAGACAGTGACCAAACTTTCATTCTTTTGTGCTCAAATTAGCCTAAATCGCGTTTGTGGCCTTTCAGGGCACAAACGGATGAATTTGACAACAATACTGGGCATTCTAGAATCCTCATGAAAAATGTAGTGGGTATGTGGGTTTTCAAGGCATTCTGTGACTGTGACCAAACTTTCATTCTTTTTTCCTCAAATTAGCCTAAATCTCGTTTTTGGCCGTTCAGGGCACAAACGGATGAATTTGACAACAATACTGGGCATTCTACAATCCTCATGAAAAATGGAGTCGGTATGTGTGTCTTCAAGGCATTCTGACACAGTGACCAAACTTTCATTCTTTTGAGCACAAATTAGCCTAAATCGTGTTTTTGGCCGTTCAGGGCACAAAGGGATGAATTTGACAACAATACTGGGCATTCTAGAATCCTCATGAAAAATGGAGTCGGTATGTGGGTTTTCAAGGCATTGTGAGACAGTGACCAAACTTTCATTCTTTTGAGCTCAAATTAGCCTTAATCGCCTTTTTGGCCGTTCAGGGCACAAACGGATGAATTTGACAACAATACTGGGCATTCTAGAATCCTCATGAAAAATGGAGTGGGTATGTGGGTGTTCAAGGCATTCTGTGACTGTGACCAAACTTTCATTCTTTTTTCCTCAAATTAGCCTAAATCTCGTTTTTGGCCGTTCAGGGCACAAACGGATGAATTTGACAACAATACTGGGTATTCTACAATCCTCATGAAAAATGGAGTCGGTATGTGTGTCTTCAAGGCATTCTGATACAGTCACCAAACTTTCATTCTTTTGAGCACAAATTAGCCTAAATCGTGTTTTTGGCCGTTCAGGGCACAAAGGGATGAATTTGACAACAATACTGGGCATTCTAGAATCCTCATGAAAAATGGAGTCGGTATGTGGGTTTTCAAGGCATTTTGAGACAGTGACCAAACTTTCAATCTTTTGAGCACAAATTAGCCTAAATCGCGTTTTTGGCCGTTCAGGGCACAAACGGATGAATTTGACAACAATACTGGGCATTCTAGAATCCTCATGAAAAATGGAGTAGGTATGTGGGTTTTCAAGGCATTCTAAGACTGTGACCAAACTTTCATTCTTTTGAGCATAAATTAGCCTAAATCGTGTTTTTATCCGTTCAGGGCACAAAGGGATGAATTTGACAATAATACTGGGCATTCTAGAATCCTCATGAAAAATGGACTAGGTATGTGGGTTTTCAAGGCATTTTAAGACAGTGACCAAACTTTCAATCTTTTGAGCACAAATTAGCCTAAATCGCGTTTGTGGCCTTTCAGGGCACAAACGGATGAATTTGACAACAATACTGGGCATTCTAGAATTCTCATGAAAAATGGAGTGGGTATGTGGGTTTTCAAGGCATTCTGAGACAGTGACCAAACTTTCATTCTTTTGTGCTCAAATTAGCCTAAATCGCGTTTGTGGCCTTTCAGGGCACAAACGGATGAATTTGACAACAATACTGGGCATTCTAGAATCCTCATGAAAAATGTAGTGGGTATGTGGGTTTTCAAGGCATTCTGTGACTGTGACCAAACTTTCATTCTTTTTTCCTCAAATTAGCCTAAATCTCGTTTTTGGCCGTTCAGGGCACAAACGGATGAATTTGACAACAATACTGGGCATTCTACAATCCTCATGAAAAATGGAGTCGGTATGTGTGTCTTCAAGGCATTCTGACACAGTGACCAAACTTTCATTCTTTTGAGCACAAATTAGCCTAAATCGTGTTTTTGGCCGTTCAGGGCACAAAGGGATGAATTTGACAACAATACTGGGCATTCTAGAATCCTCATGAAAAATGGAGTCGGTATGTGGGTTTTCAAGGCATTGTGAGACAGTGACCAAACTTTCATTCTTTTGAGCTCAAATTAGCCTTAATCGCCTTTTTGGCCGTTCAGGGCACAAACGGATGAATTTGACAACAATACTGGGCATTCTAGAATCCTCATGAAAAATGGAGTGGGTATGTGGGTGTTCAAGGCATTCTGTGACTGTGACCAAACTTTCATTCTTTTTTCCTCAAATTAGCCTAAATCTCGTTTTTGGCCGTTCAGGGCACAAACGGATGAATTTGACAACAATACTGGGTATTCTACAATCCTCATGAAAAATGGAGTCGGTATGTGTGTCTTCAAGGCATTCTGACACAGTCACCAAACTTTCATTCTTTTGAGCACAAATTAGCCTAAATCGTGTTTTTGGCCGTTCAGGGCACAAAGGGATAAATTTGACAACAATACTGGGCATTCTAGAATCCTCATGAAAAATGGAGTCGGTATGTGGGTTTTCAAGGCATTTTGAGACAGTGACCAAACTTTCAATCTTTTGAGCACAAATTAGCCTAAATCGCGTTTTTGGCCGTTCAGGGCACAAACGGATGAATTTGACAACAATACTGGGCATTCTAGAATCCTCATGAAAAATGGAGTAGGTATGTGGGTTTTCAAGGCATTCTAAGACTGTGACCAAACTTTCATTCTTTTGATCACAAATTAGCCTAAATCGTGTTTTTATCCGTTCAGGGCACAAAGGGATGAATTTGACAATAATACTGGGCATTCTAGAATCCTCATGAAAAATGGACTAGGTATGTGGGTTTTCAAGGCATTTTAAGACAGTGACCAAACTTTCAATCTTTTGAGCACAAATTAGCCTAAATCGCGTTTGTGGCCTTTCAGGGCACAAACGGATGAATTTGACAACAATACTGGGCATTCTAGAATCCTCATGAAAAATGGAGTGGGTATGTGGGTTTTCAAGGCATTCTGAGACAGTGACCAAACTTTCATTCTTTTGTGCTCAAATTAGCCTAAATCGCGTTTGTGGCCTTTCAGGGCACAAACGGATGAATTTGACAACAATACTGGGCATTCTAGAATCCTCATGAAAAATGGAGTGGGTATGTGGGTTTTCAAGGCATTCTGAGACAGTGACCAAACTTTCATTCTTTTGTGCTCAAATTAGCCTAAATCGCGTTTGTGGCCTTTCAGGGCACAAACGGATGAATTTGACAACAATACTGGGCATTCTAGAATCCTCATGAAAAATGTAGTGGGTATGTGGGTTTTCAAGGCATTCTGTGACTGTGACCAAACTTTCATTCTTTTTTCCTCAAATTAGCCTAAATCTCGTTTTTGGCCGTTCAGGGCACAAACGGATGAATTTGACAACAATACTGGGCATTCTACAATCCTCATGAAAAATGGAGTCGGTATGTGTGTCTTCAAGGCATTCTGACACAGTGACCAAACTTTCATTCTTTTGAGCACAAATTAGCCTAAATCGTGTTTTTGGCCGTTCAGGGCACAAAGGGATGAATTTGACAACAATACTGGGCATTCTAGAATCCTCATGAAAAATGGAGTCGGTATGTGGGTTTTCAAGGCATTCTAAGACTGTGACCAAACTTTCATTCTTTTGAGCACAAATTAGCCTAAATCGCGTTTTTGGCCGTTCAGGGCACAAAGGGATGCATTTGACAACAATACTGGGCATTCTAGAATCCTCATGAAAAATGGAGTAGGTATGTGGGTTTTCAAGGCATTCTAAGACTGTGACCAAACTTTCATTCTTTTGAGCACAAATTAGCCTAAATCGTGTTTTTATCCGTTCAGGGCACAAAGGGATGAATTTGACAATAATACTGGGCATTCTAGAATCCTCATGAAAAATGGACTAGGTATGTGGGTTTTCAAGGCATTTTAAGACAGTGACCAAACTTTCAATCTTTTGAGCACAAATTAGCCTAAATCGCGTTTGTGGCCTTTCAGGGCACAAACGGATGAATTTGAGAACAATACTGGGCATTCTAGAATCCTCATGAAAAATGGAGTGGGTATGTGGGTTTTCAAGGCATTCTGAGACAGTGACCAAACTTTCATTCTTTTGTGCTCAAATTAGCCTAAATCGCGTTTGTGGCCTTTCAGGGCACAAACGGATGAATTTGACAACAATACTGGGCATTCTAGAATCCTCATGAAAAATGTAGTGGGTATGTGGGTATTCAAGGCATTCTGTGACTGTCACCAAACTTTCATTCTTTTGTCTTCAAATTAGCCTAATTCTCGTTTTTGGCCGTTCAGGGCACAAACGGATGAATTTGACAACAATACTGGGCATTCTACAATCCTCATGAAAAATGGAGTCGGTATGTGTGTCTTCAAGGCATTCTGTCACAGTGACCAAACTTTCAATCTTTTGAGCATAAATTAGCCAAAATCGCGTTTTTGTCCGTTCAGGGCACAAAGGGATGAATTTGACAACAATACTGGGCATTCTAGAATCCTCATGAAAAATGGAGTAGGTATGTGGGTTTTCAAGGCATCTGAGATAGTGACCAAACTTTCAATCTTTTGAGCTCAAATTAGCCTTAATCACCTTTTTGGCCGTTCAGGGCACAAACGGATGAATTTGACAACAATACTGGGCATTCTAGAATCCTCATGAAAAATGGAGTGGGTATGTGGGTGTTCAAGGCATTCTGTGACTGTGACCAAACTTTCATTCTTTTTTCCTCAAATTAGCCTAAATCTCGTTTTTGGCCGTTCATGGCACAAACGGATGAATTTGACAACAATTTTGGGTATTCTACAATCCTCATGAAAAATGAAGTCGGTATGTGTGTCTTCAAGGCATTCTGACACAGTCACCAAACTTTCATTCTTTTGAGCACAAATTAGCCTAAATCGTGTTTTTGGCCGTTCAGGGCACAAAGGGATGAATTTGACAACAATACTGGGCATTCTAGAATCCTCATGAAAAATGGAGTCGGTATGTGGGTTTTCAAGGCATTTTGAGACAGTGACCAAACTTTCAATCTTTTGAGCACAAATTAGCCTAAATCGCGTTTTTGGCCGTTCAGGGCACAAACGGATGAATTTGACAACAATACTGGGCATTCTAGAATCCTCATGAAAAATGGAGTAGGTATGTGGGTTTTCAAGGCATTCTAAGACTGTGACCAAACTTTCATTCTTTTGAGCACAAATTAGCCTAAATCGTGTTTTTATCCGTTCAGGGCACAAAGGGATGAATTTGACAATAATACTGGGCATTCTAGAATCCTCATGAAAAATGGGCTAGGTATGTGGGTTTTCAAGGCATTTTAAGACAGTGACCAAACTTTCAATCTTTTGAGCACAAATTAGCCTAAATCGCGTTTGTGGCCTTTCAGGGCACAAACGGATGAATTTGACAACAATACTGGGCATTCTAGAATCCTCATGAAAAATGGAGTGGGTATGTGGGTTTTCAAGGCATTCTGAGACAGTGACCAAACTTTCATTCTTTTGTGCTCAAATTAGCCTAAATCGCGTTTGTGGCCTTTCAGGGCACAAACGGATGAATTTGACAACAATACTGGGCATTCTAGAATCCTCATGAAAAATGGAGTAGGTATGTGGGTTTTCAAGGCATTCTGTGACTGTGACCAAACTTTCATTCTTTTTTCCTCAAATTAGCCTAAATCTCGTTTTTGGCCGTTCAGGGCACAAACGGATGAATTTGACAACAATACTGGGCATTCTACAATCCTCATGAAAAATGGAGTCGGTATGTGTGTCTTCAAGGCATTCTGACACAGTGACCAAACTTTCATTCTTTTGAGCACAAATTAGCCTAAATCGTGTTTTTGGCCGTTCAGGGCACAAAGGGATGAATTTGACAACAATACTGGGCATTCTAGAATCCTCATGAAAAATGGAGTCGGTATGTGTGTCTTCAAGGCATTCTGACACAGTGACCAAACTTTCATTCTTTTGAGCACAAATTAGCCTAAATCGTGTTTTTGGCCGTTCAGGGCACAAAGGGATGAATTTGACAACAATACTGGGCATTCTAGAATCCTCATGAAAAATGGAGTCGGTATGTGGGTTTTCAAGGCATTGTGAGACAGTGACCAAACTTTCATTCTTTTGAGCTCAAATTAGCCTTAATCGCCTTTTTGGCCGTTCAGGGCACAAACGGATGAATTTGACAACAATACTGGGCATTCTAGAATCCTCATGAAAAATGGAGTCGGTATGTGGGTTTTCAAGGCATTGTGAGACAGTGACCAAACTTTCATTCTTTTGAGCTCAAATTAGCCTTAATCGCCTTTTTGGCCGTTCAGGGCACAAACGGATGAATTTGACAACAATACTGGGCATTCTAGAATCCTCATGAAAAATGGAGTGGGTATGTGGGTGTTCAAGGCATTCTGTGACTGTGACCAAACTTTCATTCTTTTTTCCTCAAATTAGCCTAAATCTCGTTTTTGGCCGTTCAGGGCACAAACGGATGAATTTGACAACAATACTGGGCATTCTACAATCCTCATGAAAAATGGAGTCGGTATGTGTGTCTTCAAGGCATTCTGTCACAGTGACCAAACTTTCAATCTTTTGAGCATAAATTAGCCAAAATCGCGTTTTTGTCCGTTCAGGGCACAAAGGGATGAATTTGACAACAATACTGGGCATTCTAGAATCCTCATGAAAAATGGAGTAGGTATGTGGGTTTTCAAGGCATCTGAGATAGTGACCAAACTTTCAATCTTTTGAGCTCAAATTAGCCTTAATCACCTTTTTGGCCGTTCAGGGCACAAACGGATGAATTTGACAACAATACTGGGCATTCTAGAATCCTCATGAAAAATGGAGTGGGTATGTGGGTGTTCAAGGCATTCTGTGACTGTGACCAAACTTTCATTCTTTTTTCCTCAAATTAGCCTAAATCTCGTTTTTGGCCGTTCATGGCACAAACGGATGAATTTGACAACAATTTTGGGTATTCTACAATCCTCATGAAAAATGGAGTCGGTATGTGTGTCTTCAAGGCATTCTGACACAGTCACCAAACTTTCATTCTTTTGAGCACAAATTAGCCTAAATCGTGTTTTTGGCCGTTCAGGGCACAAAGGGATGAATTTGACAACAATACTGGGCATTCTAGAATCCTCATGAAAAATGGAGTCGGTATGTGGGTTTTCAAGGCATTTTGAGACAGTGACCAAACTTTCAATCTTTTGAGCACAAATTAGCCTAAATCGCGTTTTTGGCCGTTCAGGGCACAAACGGATGAATTTGACAACAATACTGGGCATTCTAGAATCCTCATGAAAAATGGAGTAGGTATGTGGGTTTTCAAGGCATTCTAAGACTGTGACCAAACTTTCATTCTTTTGAGCACAAATTAGCCTAAATCGTGTTTTTATCCGTTCAGGGCACAAAGGGATGAATTTGACAATAATACTGGGCATTCTAGAATCCTCATGAAAAATGGGCTAGGTATGTGGGTTTTCAAGGCATTTTAAGACAGTGACCAAACTTTCAATCTTTTGAGCACAAATTAGCCTAAATCGCGTTTGTGGCCTTTCAGGGCACAAACGGATGAATTTGACAACAATACTGGGCATTCTAGAATCCTCATGAAAAATGGAGTGGGTATGTGGGTTTTCAAGGCATTCTGAGACAGTGACCAAACTTTCATTCTTTTGTGCTCAAATTAGCCTAAATCGCGTTTGTGGCCTTTCAGGGCACAAACGGATGAATTTGACAACAATACTGGGCATTCTAGAATCCTCATGAAAAATGGAGTAGGTATGTGGGTTTTCAAGGCATTCTGTGACTGTGACCAAACTTTCATTCTTTTTTCCTCAAATTAGCCTAAATCTCGTTTTTGGCCGTTCAGGGCACAAACGGATGAATTTGACAACAATACTGGGCATTCTACAATCCTCATGAAAAATGGAGTCGGTATGTGTGTCTTCAAGGCATTCTGACACAGTGACCAAACTTTCATTCTTTTGAGCACAAATTAGCCTAAATCGTGTTTTTGGCCGTTCAGGGCACAAAGGGATGAATTTGACAACAATACTGGGCATTCTAGAATCCTCATGAAAAATGGAGTCGGTATGTGGGTTTTCAAGGCATTGTGAGACAGTGACCAAACTTTCATTCTTTTGAGCTCAAATTAGCCTTAATCGCCTTTTTGGCCGTTCAGAGCACAAACGGATGAATTTGACAACAATACTGGGCATTCTAGAATCCTCATGAAAAATGGAGTGGGTATGTGGGTGTTCAAGGCATTCTGTGACTGTGACCAAACTTTCATTCTTTTTTCCTCAAATTAGCCTAAATCTCGTTTTTGGCCGTTCAGGGCACAAACGGATGAATTTGACAACAATACTGGGTATTCTACAATCCTCATGAAAAATGGAGTCGGTATGTGTGTCTTCAAGGCATTCTGACACAGTCACCAAACTTTCATTCTTTTGAGCACAAATTAGCCTAAATCGTGTTTTTGGCCGTTCAGGGCACAAAGGGATGAATTTGACAACAATACTGGGCATTCTAGAATCCTCATGAAAAATGGAGTCGGTATGTGGGTTTTCAAGGCATTTTGAGACAGTGACCAAACTTTCAATCTTTTGAGCACAAATTAGCCTAAATCGCGTTTTTGGCCGTTCAGGGCACAAACGGATGAATTTGACAACAATACTGGGCATTCTAGAATCCTCATGAAAAATGGAGTAGGTATGTGGGTTTTCAAGGCATTCTAAGACTGTGACCAAACTTTCATTCTTTTGAGCACAAATTAGCCTAAATCGTGTTTTTGGCCGTTCAGGGCACAAAGGGATGAATTTGACAACAATACTGGGCATTCTAGAATCCTCATGAAAAATGGAGTGGGTATGTGGGTGTTCAAGGCATTCTGTGACTGTGACCAAACTTTCATTCTTTTTTCCTCAAATTAGCCTAAATCTCGTTTTTGGCCGTTCAGGGCACAAACGGATGAATTTGACAACAATACTGGGTATTCTACAATCCTCATGAAAAATGGAGTCGGTATGTGTGTCTTCAAGGCATTCTGACACAGTCACCAAACTTTCATTCTTTTGAGCACAAATTAGCCTAAATCGTGTTTTTGGCCGTTCAGGGCACAAAGGGATGAATTTGACAACAATACTGGGCATTCTAGAATCCTCATGAAAAATGGAGTCGGTATGTGGGTTTTCAAGGCATTTTGAGACAGTGACCAAACTTTCAATCTTTTGAGCACAAATTAGCCTAAATCGCGTTTTTGGCCGTTCAGGGCACAAACGGATGAATTTGACAACAATACTGGGCATTCTAGAATCCTCATGAAAAATGGAGTAGGTATGTGGGTTTTCAAGGCATTCTAAGACTGTGACCAAACTTTCATTCTTTTGAGCACAAATTAGCCTAAATCGTGTTTTTATCCGTTCAGGGCACAAAGGGATGAATTTGACAATAATACTGGGCATTCTAGAATCCTCATGAAAAATGGACTAGGTATGTGGGTTTTCAAGGCATTTTAAGACAGTGACCAAACTTTCAATCTTTTGAGCACAAATTAGCCTAAATCGCGTTTGTGGCCTTTCAGGGCACAAACGGATGAATTTGACAACAATACTGGGCATTCTAGAATCCTCATGAAAAATGGAGTGGGTATGTGGGTTTTCAAGGCATTCTGAGACAGTGACCAAACTTTCATTCTTTTGTGCTCAAATTAGCCTAAATCGCGTTTGTGGCCTTTCAGGGCACAAACGGATGAATTTGACAACAATACTGGGCATTCTAGAATCCTCATGAAAAATGGAGTAGGTATGTGGGTTTTCAAGGCATTCTGTGACTGTGACCAAACTTTCATTCTTTTTTCCTCAAATTAGCCTAAATCTCGTTTTTGGCCGTTCAGGGCACAAACGGATGAATTTGACAACAATACTGGGCATTCTACAATCCTCATGAAAAATGGAGTCGGTATGTGTGTCTTCAAGGCATTCTGACACAGTGACCAAACTTTCATTCTTTTGAGCACAAATTAGCCTAAATCGTGTTTTTGGCCGTTCAGGGCACAAAGGGATGAATTTGACAACAATACTGGGCATTCTAGAATCCTCATGAAAAATGGAGTCGGTATGTGGGTTTTCAAGGCATTGTGAGACAGTGACCAAACTTTCATTCTTTTGAGCTCAAATTAGCCTTAATCGCCTTTTTGGCCGTTCAGGGCACAAACGGATGAATTTGACAACAATACTGGGCATTCTAGAATCCTCATGAAAAATGGAGTGGGTATGTGGGTGTTCAAGGCATTCTGTGACTGTGACCAAACTTTCATTCTTTTTTCCTCAAATTAGCCTAAATCTCGTTTTTGGCCGTTCAGGGCACAAACGGATGAATTTGACAACAATACTGGGCATTCTAGAATCCTCATGAAAAATGGAGTGGGTATGTGGGTGTTCAAGGCATTCTGTGACTGTGACCAAACTTTCATTCTTTTTTCCTCAAATTAGCCTAAATCTCGTTTTTGGCCGTTCAGGGCACAAACGGATGAATTTGACAACAATACTGGGTATTCTACAATCCTCATGAAAAATGGAGTCGGTATGTGTGTCTTCAAGGCATTCTGACACAGTCACCAAACTTTCATTCTTTTGAGCACAAATTAGCCTAAATCGTGTTTTTGGCCGTTCAGGGCACAAACGGATGAATTTGACAACAATACTGGGCATTCTAGAATCCTCATGAAAAATGGAGTAGGTATGTGGGTTTTCAAGGCATTCTAAGACTGTGACCAAACTTTCATTCTTTTGAGCACAAATTAGCCTAAATCGTGTTTTTGGCCGTTCAGGGCACAAAGGGATGAATTTGACAACAATACTGGGCATTCTAGAATCCTCATGAAAAATGGAGTGGGTATGTGGGTGTTCAAGGCATTCTGTGACTGTGACCAAACTTTCATTCTTTTTTCCTCAAATTAGCCTAAATCTCGTTTTTGGCCGTTCAGGGCACAAACGGATGAATTTGACAACAATACTGGGTATTCTACAATCCTCATGAAAAATGGACTAGGTATGTGGGTTTTCAAGGCATTGTGAGACAGTGACCAAACTTTCATTCTTTTGAGCACAAATTAGCCTAAATCGCGTTTTTGGCCGTTCAGGGCACAAACGGATGAATTTGACAACAATACTGGGCATTCTAGAATCCTCATGAAAAATGGAGTAGGTATGTGGGTTTTCAAGGCATTCTAAGACTGTGACCAAACTTTCATTCTTTTGAGCACAAATTAGCCTAAATCGTGTTTTTGGCCGTTCAGGGCACAAAGGGATGAATTTGACAACAATACTGGGCATTCTAGAATCCTCATGAAAAATGGAGTGGGTATGTGGGTTTTCAAGGCATTCTGTGACTGTGACCAAACTTTCATTCTTTTGTCCTCAAATTAGCCTAAATCGCGTTTTTGGCCGTTCAGGGCACAAAGGGATGAATTTGACAACAATACTGGGCATTCTAGAATCCTCATGAAAAATGGAGTCGGTATGTGGGTTTTCAAGGCATTCTAAGACTGTGACCAAACTTTCATTCTTTTGAGCACAAATTAGCCTAAATCGTGTTTTTATCCGTTCAGGGCACAAAGGGATGAATTTGACAATAATACTGGGCATTCTAGAATCCTCATGAAAAATAGAGTAGGTATGTGGGTTTTCAAGGCATTTTAAGACAGTGACCAAACTTTCAATCTTTTGAGCACAAATTAGCCTAAATCGCGTTTGTGGCCTTTCAGGGCACAAACGGATGAATTTGACAACAATACTGGGCATTCTAGAATCCTCATGAAAAATGGAGTGGGTATGTGGGTTTTCAAGGCATTCTGAGACAGTGACCAAACTTTCATTCTTTTGTGCTCAAATTAGCCTAAATCGCGTTTGTGGCCTTTCAGGGCACAAACGGATGAATTTGACAACAATACTGGGCATTCTAGAATCCTCATGAAAAATGGAGTAGGTATGTGGGTTTTCAAGGCATTCTGAGACAGTGACCAAACTTTCATTCTTTTGAGCTCAAATTAGCCTAAATCGCGTTTGTGGCCTTTCAGGGCACAAACGGATGAATTTAACATCAATACTGGGCATTCTAGAATCCTTATGAAAAATGGAGTGGGTATGTTTGTTTTCAAGGCCTTCTGTGACAGTGACCAAACTTTCATTCTTTTGTCCTCAAATTAGGCTAAATCTCATTTTTGGCCGTTCAGGGCACAAACGGATGAATTTCACAATAATACTGGGCATTCTAGAATCCTCATGAAAAATGGAGTAGGTATGTGGGTTTTCAAGGCATTTTGAGACAGTGACCAAACTTTCAATCTTTTGAGCACAAATTAGCCTAAATCGCGTTTTTGGCCGCTCAGTGCACAAACGGATGAATTTGACAACAATACTGGGCATTCTAGAATCCTCATGAAAAATGGAGTAGGTATGTGGGTTTTCAAGGGATTCTGAGACTGTGACCAAACTTTCATTCTTTTGAGCTCAAATTAGCCTTAATCGCCTTTTTGGCCGTTCAGGGCACAAACGGATGAATTTGACAACAATACTGGGCATTCTAGAATCCTCATGAAAAATGGAGTGGGTATGTGGGTTTTCAAGGCATTCTGAGACAGTGACCAAACTTTCATTCTTTTGAGCTCAAATTAGCCTAAATCGCGTTTTTGGCCGCTCAGTGCACAAACGGATGAATTTGACAACAATACTGGGCATTCTAGAATCCTCATGAAAAATGGAGTAGGTATGTGGGTTTTCAAGGGATTCTGAGACTGTGACCAAACTTTCATTCTTTTGAGCTCAAATTAGCCTTAATCGCCTTTTTGGCCGTTCAGGGCACAAACGGATGAATTTGACAACAATACTGGGCATTCTAGAATCCTCATGAAAAATGGAGTGGGTATGTGGGTTTTCAAGGCATTCTGAGACAGTGACCAAACTTTCATTCTTTTGAGCTCAAATTAGCCTAAATCGCGTTTGTGGCCTTTCAGGGCACAAACGGATGAATTTGACAACAATACTGGGCATTCTAGAATCCTCATGAAAAATGGAGTAGGTATGTGGGTTTTCAAGGCATTTTAAGACAGTGACCAAACTTTCAATCTTTTGAGCACAAATTAGCCTAAATCGCGTTTGTGGCCTTTCAGGGCACAAACGGATGAATTTGACAACAATACTGGGCATTCTAGAATCCTCATGAAAAATGGAGTGGGTATGTGGGTTTTCAAGGCATTCTGAGACAGTGACCAAACTTTCATTCTTTTGTGCTCAAATTAGCCTAAATCGCGTTTGTGACCTTTCAGGCCACAAACGGATGAATTTGACAACAATACTGGGCACTCTAGAATCCTCATGAAAAATGGAGTAGGTATGTGGGTTTTCAAGGCATTCTGAGACAGTGACCAAACTTTCATTCTTTTGTGCTCAAATTAGCCTAAATCGCGTTTGTGGCCTTTCAGGGCACAAACGGATGAATTTAACATCAATACTGGGCATTCTAGAATCCTTATGAAAAATGGAGTGGGTATGTTTGTTTTCAAGGCCTTCTGTGACAGTGACCAAACTTTCATTCTTTTGTCCTCAAATTAGGCTAAATCTCATTTTTGGCCGTTCAGGGCACAAACGGATGAATTTCACAATAATACTGGGCATTCTAGAATCCTCATGAATAATGGAGTAGGTATGTGGGTTTTCAAGGCATTTTGAGACAGTGACCAAACTTTCAATCTTTTGAGCACAAATTAGCCTAAATCGCGTTTTTGGCCGCTCAGTGCACAAACGGATGAATTTGACAACAATACTGGGCATTCTAGAATCCTCATGAAAAATGGAGTAGGTATGTGGGTTTTCAAGGGATTCTGAGACTGTGACCAAACTTTCATTCTTTTGAGCTCAAATTAGCCTTAATCGCCTTTTTGGCCGTTCAGGGCACAAACGGATGAATTTGACAACAATACTGGGCATTCTAGAATCCTCATGAAAAATGGAGTGGGTATGTGGGTTTTCAAGGCATTCTGAGACAGTGACCAAACTTTCATTCTTTTGAGCTCAAATTAGCCTAAATCGCGTTTGTGGCCTTTCAGGGCACAAACGGATGAATTTGACAACAATACTGGGCATTCTAGAATCCTCATGAAAAATGGAGTAGGTATGTGGGTTTTCAAGGGATTCTGAGACTGTGACCAAACTTTCATTCTTTTGAGCTCAAATTAGCCTAAATCGCGTTTTTGGCCTTTCAGGGCACAAACGGATGAATTTAACATCAATACTGGGCATTCTAGAATCCTTATGAAAAATGGAGTGGGTATGTTTGTTTTCAAGGCCTTCTGTGACAGTGACTAAACTTTCATTCTTTTGTCCTCAAATTAGGCTAAATCTCATTTTTGGCCGTTCAGGGCACTAACGGATGAATTTGACAACAATACTGGGCATTCTACTATCCTCATGAAAAATGGAGTTGGTATGTGTGTCTTCAAGGCATTCTGAAACAGTGACCAAACTTTCAATCTTTTGAGCACAAATTAGCCTAAATCGCGTTTTTGTCCGTTCAAGGCACAAAGGGATGAATTTGACAACAATACTGGGCATTCTAGAATCCTCATGAAAAATGGAGTGGGTATGTGGGTTTTCAAGGCATTCTGTGACTGTGACCAAACTTTCATTCTTTTGTGCTCAAATTAGCCTAAATCTCGTTTTTGGCCGTTCAGGGCACAAACGGATGAATTTGACAACAATACTGGGCATTCTACAATCCTCATGAAAAATGGAGTCGGTATGTGTGTCTTCAAGGCATTCTGAAACAGTGACCAAACTTTCAATCTTTTGAGCACAAATTAGCCTAATCACCTTTTTGGACGTTCAGGGCACAAACGGATGAATTTGACAACAATACTGGGCATTCTAGAATCCTCATGAAAAATGGAGTGGGTATGTGGGTTTTCAAGGCATTCTGTGACTGTGACCAAACTTTCATTCTTTTTTCCTCAAATTAGCCTAAATCTCGTTTTTGGCCGTTCATGGCACAAACGCATGAATTTGACAACAATACTGGGCATTCTACAATAATCATGAAAAATGGAGTCGGTATGTGTGTCTTCAAGGCATTCTGAGACAGTGACCAAACATTCAATCTTTTGAGCACAAATTAGCCTTAATCACCTTTTTGGCCGTTCAGGGCACAAACGGATGAATTTGACAACAATACTGGGAATTCTAGAATCCTCATGAAAAATGGAGTAGGTATGTGGGTTTTCAAGGCATTCTGAGACAGTGACCAAACTTTCAATCTTTAGAGCTCAAATTAGCCTTAATCACCTTTTTGGCCGTTCAGGGCACAAACGGATGAATTTGACAACAATACTAGGCATTCTAGAATCCTCATGAAAAATGGAGTGGGTATGTGGGTTTTCAAGGCATTCTGTGACTCTGACCAAACTTTCATTCTTTTGTCCTCAAATTAGCCTAAATCTCGTTTTTGGCCGTTCATGGCACAAACGGATGAATTTGACAACAATACTGGGCATTCTAGAATCCTCATGAAAAATGGAGTGGGTATGTGGGTTTTCAAGGCATTCTGAGACAGTGACCAAACTTTCAATCTTTTGAGCACATATTAGCCTAAATCGCGTTTTTGGCCGTTCGGGGCACAAAGGGATGAATTTGACAACAATACTGGGCATTTTAGAATCCTCATGAAAAATGGAGTCGGTATGTGTGTCTTCAAGGCATTCTGAAACAGTGACCAAACTTTCATTCTTTTGAGCTCAAATTAGCCTTAATCGCCTTTTTGGCCGTTCAGGGCACAAACGGATGAATTTGACAACAATACTGGGCATTCTAGAATCCTCATGAAAAATGGAGTGGGTATGTGGGTGTTCAAGGCATTCTGTGACTGTGACCAAACTTTCATTCTTTTTTCCTCAAATTAGCCTAAATCTCGTTTTTGGCCGTTCAGGGCACAAACGGATGAATTTGACAACAATACTGGGTATTCTACAATCCTCATGAAAAATGGAGTCGGTATGTGTGTCTTCAAGGCATTCTGACACAGTCACCAAACTTTCATTCTTTTGAGCACAAATTAGCCTAAATCGTGTTTTTGGCCGTTCAGGGCACAAAGGGATGAATTTGACAACAATACTGGGCATTCTAGAATCCTCATGAAAAATGGAGTCGGTATGTGGGTTTTCAAGGCATTTTGAGACAGTGACCAAACTTTCAATCTTTTGAGCACAAATTAGCCTAAATCGCGTTTTTGGCCGTTCAGGGCACAAACGGATGAATTTGACAACAATACTGGGCATTCTAGAATCCTCATGAAAAATGGAGTAGGTATGTGGGTTTTCAAGGCATTCTAAGACTGTGACCAAACTTTCATTCTTTTGAGCACAAATTAGCCTAAATCGTGTTTTTATCCGTTCAGGGCACAAAGGGAGGAATTTGACAATAATACTGGGCATTCTAGAATCCTCATGAAAAATGGACTAGGTATGTGGGTTTTCAAGGCATTTTAAGACAGTGACCAAACTTTCAATCTTTTGAGCACAAATTAGCCTAAATCGCGTTTGTGGCCTTTCAGGGCACAAACGGATGAATTTGACAACAATACTGGGCATTCTAGAATCCTCATGAAAAATGGAGTGGGTATGTGGGTTTTCAAGGCATTCTGAGACAGTGACCAAACTTTCATTCTTTTGTGCTCAAATTAGCCTAAATCGCGTTTGTGGCCTTTCAGGGCACAAACGGATGAATTTGACAACAATACTGGGCATTCTAGAATCCTCATGAAAAATGTAGTGGGTATGTGGGTTTTCAAGGCATTCTGTGACTGTGACCAAACTTTCATTCTTTTTTCCTCAAATTAGCCTAAATCTCGTTTTTGGCCGTTCAGGGCACAAACGGATGAATTTGACAACAATACTGGGCATTCTACAATCCTCATGAAAAATGGAGTCGGTATGTGTGTCTTCAAGGCATTCTGACACAGTGACCAAACTTTCATTCTTTTGAGCACAAATTAGCCTAAATCGTGTTTTTGGCCGTTCAGGGCACAAAGGGATGAATTTGACAACAATACTGGGCATTCTAGAATCCTCATGAAAAATGGAGTCGGTATGTGGGTTTTCAAGGCATTGTGAGACAGTGACCAAACTTTCATTCTTTTGAGCTCAAATTAGCCTTAATCGCCTTTTTGGCCGTTCAGGGCACAAACGGATGAATTTGACAACAATACTGGGCATTCTACTATCCTCATGAAAAATGGAGTTGGTATGTGTGTCTTCAAGGCATTCTGAAACAGTGACCAAACTTTCAATCTTTTGAGCACAAATTAGCCTAAATCGCGTTTTTGTCCGTTCAAGGCACAAAGGGATGAATTTGACAACAATACTGGGCATTCTAGAATCCTCATGAAAAATGGAGTGGGTATGTGGGTTTTCAAGGCATTCTGTGACTGTGACCAAACTTTCATTCTTTTGTGCTCAAATTAGCCTAAATCTCGTTTTTGGCCGTTCAGGGCACAAACGGATGAATTTGACAACAATACTGGGCATTCTACAATCCTTATGAAAAATGGAGTGGGTATGTTTGTTTTCAAGGCCTTCTGTGACAGTGACCAAACTTTCATTCTTTTGTCCTCAAATTAGGCTAAATCTCATTTTTGGCCGTTCAGGGCACAAACGGATGAATTTCACAATAATACTGGGCATTCTAGAATCCTCATGAATAATGGAGTAGGTATGTGGGTTTTCAAGGCATTTTGAGACAGTGACCAAACTTTCAATCTTTTGAGCACAAATTAGCCTAAATCGCGTTTTTGGCCGCTCAGTGCACAAACGGATGAATTTGACAACAATACTGGGCATTCTAGAATCCTCATGAAAAATGGAGTAGGTATGTGGGTTTTCAAGGGATTCTGAGACTGTGACCAAACTTTCATTCTTTTGAGCTCAAATTAGCCTTAATCGCCTTTTTGGCCGTTCAGGGCACAAACGGATGAATTTGACAACAATACTGGGCATTCTAGAATCCTCATGAAAAATGGAGTGGGTATGTGGGTTTTCAAGGCATTCTGAGACAGTGACCAAACTTTCATTCTTTTGAGCTCAAATTAGCCTAAATCGCGTTTGTGGCCTTTCAGGGCACAAACGGATGAATTTGACAACAATACTGGGCATTCTAGAATCCTCATGAAAAATGGAGTAGGTATGTGGGTTTTCAAGGGATTCTGAGACTGTGACCAAACTTTCATTCTTTTGAGCTCAAATTAGCCTAAATCGCGTTTTTGGCCTTTCAGGGCACAAACGGATGAATTTAACATCAATACTGGGCATTCTAGAATCCTTATGAAAAATGGAGTGGGTATGTTTGTTTTCAAGGCCTTCTGTGACAGTGACTAAACTTTCATTCTTTTGTCCTCAAATTAGGCTAAATCTCATTTTTGGCCGTTCAGGGCACTAACGGATGAATTTGACAACAATACTGGGCATTCTACTATCCTCATGAAAAATGGAGTTGGTATGTGTGTCTTCAAGGCATTCTGAAACAGTGACCAAACTTTCAATCTTTTGAGCACAAATTAGCCTAAATCGCGTTTTTGTCCGTTCAAGGCACAAAGGGATGAATTTGACAACAATACTGGGCATTCTAGAATCCTCATGAAAAATGGAGTGGGTATGTGGGTTTTCAAGGCATTCTGTGACTGTGACCAAACTTTCATTCTTTTGTGCTCAAATTAGCCTAAATCTCGTTTTTGGCCGTTCAGGGCACAAACGGATGAATTTGACAACAATACTGGGCATTCTACAATCCTCATGAAAAATGGAGTCGGTATGTGTGTCTTCAAGGCATTCTGAAACAGTGACCAAACTTTCAATCTTTTGAGCACAAATTAGCCTAATCACCTTTTTGGACGTTCAGGGCACAAACGGATGAATTTGACAACAATACTGGGCATTCTAGAATCCTCATGAAAAATGGAGTGGGTATGTGGGTTTTCAAGGCATTCTGTGACTGTGACCAAACTTTCATTCTTTTTTCCTCAAATTAGCCTAAATCTCGTTTTTGGCCGTTCATGGCACAAACGCATGAATTTGACAACAATACTGGGCATTCTACAATAATCATGAAAAATGGAGTCGGTATGTGTGTCTTCAAGGCATTCTGAGACAGTGACCAAACATTCAATCTTTTGAGCACAAATTAGCCTTAATCACCTTTTTGGCCGTTCAGGGCACAAACGGATGAATTTGACAACAATACTGGGAATTCTAGAATCCTCATGAAAAATGGAGTAGGTATGTGGGTTTTCAAGGCATTCTGAGACAGTGACCAAACTTTCAATCTTTAGAGCTCAAATTAGCCTTAATCACCTTTTTGGCCGTTCAGGGCACAAACGGATGAATTTGACAACAATACTAGGCATTCTAGAATCCTCAAGAAAAATGGAGTGGGTATGTGGGTTTTCAAGGCATTCTGTGACTCTGACCAAACTTTCATTCTTTTGTCCTCAAATTAGCCTAAATCTCGTTTTTGGCCGTTCATGGCACAAACGGATGAATTTGACAACAATACTGGGCATTCTAGAATCCTCATGAAAAATGGAGTGGGTATGTGGGTTTTCAAGGCATTCTGAGACAGTGACCAAACTTTCAATCTTTTGAGCACATATTAGCCTAAATCGCGTTTTTGGCCGTTCGGGGCACAAAGGGATGAATTTGACAACAATACTGGGCATTTTAGAATCCTCATGAAAAATGGAGTCGGTATGTGTGTCTTCAAGGCATTCTGAAACAGTGACCAAACTTTCATTCTTTTGAGCTCAAATTAGCCTTAATCGCCTTTTTGGCCGTTCAGGGCACAAACGGATGAATTTGACAACAATACTGGGCATTCTAGAATCCTCATGAAAAATGGAGTGGGTATGTGGGTGTTCAAGGCATTCTGTGACTGTGACCAAACTTTCATTCTTTTTTCCTCAAATTAGCCTAAATCTCGTTTTTGGCCGTTCAGGGCACAAACGGATGAATTTGACAACAATACTGGGTATTCTACAATCCTCATGAAAAATGGAGTCGGTATGTGTGTCTTCAAGGCATTCTGACACAGTCACCAAACTTTCATTCTTTTGAGCACAAATTAGCCTAAATCGTGTTTTTGGCCGTTCAGGGCACAAAGGGATGAATTTGACAACAATACTGGGCATTCTAGAATCCTCATGAAAAATGGAGTCGGTATGTGGGTTTTCAAGGCATTTTGAGACAGTGACCAAACTTTCAATCTTTTGAGCACAAATTAGCCTAAATCGCGTTTTTGGCCGTTCAGGGCACAAACGGATGAATTTGACAACAATACTGGGCATTCTAGAATCCTCATGAAAAATGGAGTAGGTATGTGGGTTTTCAAGGCATTCTAAGACTGTGACCAAACTTTCATTCTTTTGAGCACAAATTAGCCTAAATCGTGTTTTTATCCGTTCAGGGCAAAAAGGGAGGAATTTGACAATAATACTGGGCATTCTAGAATCCTCATGAAAAATGGACTAGGTATGTGGGTTTTCAAGGCATTTTAAGACAGTGACCAAACTTTCAATCTTTTGAGCACAAATTAGCCTAAATCGCGTTTGTGGCCTTTCAGGGCACAAACGGATGAATTTGACAACAATACTGGGCATTCTAGAATCCTCATGAAAAATGGAGTGGGTATGTGGGTTTTCAAGGCATTCTGAGACAGTGACCAAACTTTCATTCTTTTGTGCTCAAATTAGCCTAAATCGCGTTTGTGGCCTTTCAGGGCACAAACGGATGAATTTGACAACAATACTGGGCATTCTAGAATCCTCATGAAAAATGTAGTGGGTATGTGGGTTTTCAAGGCATTCTGTGACTGTGACCAAACTTTCATTCTTTTTTCCTCAAATTAGCCTAAATCTCGTTTTTGGCCGTTCAGGGCACAAACGGATGAATTTGACAACAATACTGGGCATTCTACAATCCTCATGAAAAATGGAGTCGGTATGTGTGTCTTCAAGGCATTCTGACACAGTGACCAAACTTTCATTCTTTTGAGCACAAATTAGCCTAAATCGTGTTTTTGGCCGTTCAGGGCACAAAGGGATGAATTTGACAACAATACTGGGCATTCTAGAATCCTCATGAAAAATGGAGTCGGTATGTGGGTTTTCAAGGCATTGTGAGACAGTGACCAAACTTTCATTCTTTTGAGCTCAAATTAGCCTTAATCGCCTTTTTGGCCGTTCAGGGCACAAACGGATGAATTTGACAACAATACTGGGCATTCTAGAATCCTCATGAAAAATGGAGTGGGTATGTGGGTGTTCAAGGCATTCTGTGACTGTGACCAAACTTTCATTCTTTTTTCCTCAAATTAGCCTAAATCTCGTTTTTGGCCGTTCAGGGCACAAACGGATGAATTTGACAACAATACTGGGTATTCTACAATCCTCATGAAAAATGGAGTCGGTATGTGTGTCTTCAAGGCATTCTGACACAGTCACCAAACTTTCATTCTTTTGAGCACAAATTAGCCTAAATCGTGTTTTTGGCCGTTCAGGGCACAAAGGGATGAATTTGACAACAATACTGGGCATTCTAGAATCCTCATGAAAAATGGAGTCGGTATGTGGGTTTTCAAGGCATTTTGAGACAGTGACCAAACTTTCAATCTTTTGAGCACAAATTAGCCTAAATCGCGTTTTTGGCCGCTCAGTGCACAAACGGATGAATTTGACAACAATACTGGGCATTCTAGAATCCTCATGAAAAATGGAGTAGGTATGTGGGTTTTCAAGGGATTCTGAGACTGTGACCAAACTTTCATTGTTTTGAGCTCAAATTAGCCTAAATCGCGTTTTTGGCCTTTCAGGGCACAAACGGATGAATTTAACATCAATACTGGGCATTCTAGAATCCTTATGAAAAATGGAGTGGGTATGTTTGTTTTCAAGGCCTTCTGTGACAGTGACCAAACTTTGAATCTTTTGAGCTCAAATTAGCCTTAATCACCTTTTTGGCCGTTCAGGGCACAAACGGATGAATTTGACAACAATACTAGGCATTCTAGAATCCTCATGAAAAATGGAGTGGGTATGTGGGTTTTCAAGGCATTCTGTGACTGTGACCAAACTTTCATTCTTTTGTCCTCAAATTAGCCTAAATCTCGTTTTTGGCCGTTCATGGCACAAACGGATGAATTTGACAACAATACTGGGCATTCTAGAATCCTCATGAAAAATGGAGTGGGTATGTGGGTTTTCAAGGCATTCTGAGACAGTGACCAAACTTTCAATCTTTTGAGCACAAATTAGCCTAAATCGCGTTTTTGGCCGTTCAGGGCACAAACGGATGAATTTGACAACAGTACTGGGCATTCTAGAATCCTCATGAAAAATGGAGTAGGTATGTGGGTTTTCAAGGCATTCTAAGACTGTGACCAAACTTTCATTCTTTTGAGCACAAATTAGCCTATATCTTGTGTTTTTGGCCGTTAAGGGCACAAAGGGATGAATTTGACAATAATACTGGGCATTTTAGAATCCTCATGAAAAATGGAGTCGGTATGTGCGTTTTCAAGGCATTCTGTGACTGTGACCAAACTTTCATTCTTTTGTCATCAAATTAGCCTAAATCTCGTTTTTGGCCGTTCATGGCACAAACGGATGAATTTGACAACAATACTGGGCATTCTAGAATCCTCATGAAAAATGGAGTGGGTATGTGGGTTTTCAAGGCATTCTGAGACAGTGACCAAACTTTCAATCTTTTGAGCACAAATTAGCCTAAATCGCGTTTTTGGCCGTTCAGGGCACAAACGGATGAATTTGACAACAGTACTGGGCATTCTAGAATCCTCATGAAAAATGGAGTAGGTATGTGGGTTTTCAAGGCATTCTAAGACTGTGACCAAACTTTCATTCTTTTGAGCACAAATTAGCCTATATCTTGTGTTTTTGGCCGTTAAGGGCACAAAGGGATGAATTTGACAATAATACTGGGCATTCTACAATCCTCATGAAAAATGGAGTTGGTATGTGTGTCTTCAAGGCATTCTGAAACAGTGACCAAACTTTCAATCTTTTGAGCACAAATTAGCCTAATCACCTTTTTGGCCGTTCAGGGCACAAACGGATGAATTTGACAACAATACTGGGCATTCTAGAATCCTCATGAAAAATGGAGTGGGTATGTGGGTTTTCAAGGCATTCTGAGACTGTGACCAAACTTTCATTCTTTTGTGCTCAAATTATCCTAAATCTCGTTTTTGGCCGTTCAGGGCACAAACGCATGAATTTGACAACAATACTGGGCATTCTACAATAATCATGAAAAATGGAGTCGGTATGTGTGTCTTCAAGGCATTCTGAGACAGTGACCAAACATTCAATCTTTTGAGCACAAATTAGCCTAAATCGTGTTTTTGGCCGTTCAGGGCACAAAGGGATGAATTTGACATCAATACTGGGCATTCTAGAATCCTCATGAAAAATGGAGTCGGTATGTGGGTTTTCAAGGCATTTTAAGACAGTGACCAAACTTTCAATCTTTTGAGTACAAATTAGCCTAAATCGCGTTTGTGGCCTTTCAGGGCACAAACGGATGAATTTGACAACAATACTGGGCATTCTAGAATCCTCATGAAAAATGGAGTGGGTATGTGGGTTTTCAAGGCATTCTGAGACAGTGACCAAACTTTCATTCTTTTGTGCTCAAATTAGCCTAAATCGCGTTTGTGGCCTTTCAGGGCACAAACGGATGAATTTGACAACAATACTGGGCATTCTAGAATCCTCATGAAAAATGGAGTAGGTATGTGGGTTTTCAAGGCATTCTGAGACAGTGACCAAACTTTCATTCTTTTGTGCTCAAATTAGCCTAAATCGCGTTTGTGGCCTTTCAGGGCACAAACGGATGAATTTAACATCAATACTGGGCATTCTAGAATCCTTATGAAAAATGGAGTGGGTATGTTTGTTTTCAAGGCCTTCTGTGACAGTGACCAAACTTTCATTCTTTTGTCCTCAAATTAGGCTAAATCTCATTTTTGGCCGTTCAGGGCACAAACGGATGAATTTCACAATAATACTGGGCATTCTAGAATCCTCATGAAAAATGGAGTAGGTATGTGGGTTTTCAAGGCATTCTAAGACTGTGACCAAACTTTCATTCTTTTGAGCACAAATTAGCCTAAATCGTGTTTTTATCCGTTCAGGGCACAAAGGGATGAATTTGACAATAATACTGGGCATTCTAGAATCCTCATGAAAAATGGAGTAGGTATGTGGGTTTTCAAGGCATTTTAAGACAGTGACCAAACTTTCAATCTTTTGAGCACAAATTAGCCTAAATCGCGTTTGTGGCCTTTCAGGGCACAAACGGATGAATTTAACATCAATACTCGGCATTCTAGAATCCTTATGAAAAATGGAGTGGGTATGTTTGTTTTCAAGGCCTTCTGTGACAGTGACCAAACTTTCATTCTTTTGTCCTCAAATTAGGCTAAATCTCATTTTTGGCCGTTCAGGGCACAAACGGATGAATTTCACAATAATACTGGGCATTCTAGAATCCTCATGAAAAATGGAGTAGGTATGTGGGTTTTCAAAGCATTTTGAGACAGTGACCAAACTTTCAATCTTTTGAGCACAAATTAGCCTAAATCGCGTTTTTGGCCGCTCAGTGCACAAACGGATGAATTTGACAACAATACTGGGCATTCTAGAATCCACATGAAAAATGGAGTAGGTATGTGGGTTTTCAAGGCATTCTGAGACAGTGACCAAACTTTCAATCTTTTGAGTACAAATTAGCCTAAATCGCGTTTTTGGCCGTTCAGGGCACAAACGGATGAATTTGACAACAGTACTGGGCATTCTAGAATCCTCATGAAAAATGGAGTAGGTATGTGGGTTTTCAAGGCATTCTAAGACTGTGACCAAACTTTCATTCTTTTGAGCACAAATTAGCCTATATCTTGTGTTTTTGGCCGTTAAGGGCACAAAGGGATGAATTTGACAATAATACTGGGCATTTTAGAATCCTCATGAAAAATGGAGTCGGTATGTGCGTTTTCAAGGCATTCTGTGACTGTGACCAAACTTTCATTCTTTTGTCATCAAATTAGCCTAAATCTCGTTTTTGGCCGTTCAGGGCACAAACGGATGAATTTGACAACAATACTGGGCATTCTACAATCCTCATGAAAAATGGAGTTGGTATGTGTGTCTTCAAGGCATTCTGAAACAGTGACCAAACTTTCAATCTTTTGAGCACAAATTAGCCTAATCACCTTTTTGGCCGTTCAGGGCACAAACGGATGAATTTGACAACAATACTGGGCATTCTAGAATCCTCATGAAAAATGGAGTGGGTATGTGGGTTTTCAAGGCATTCTGAGACTGTGACCAAACTTTCATTCTTTTGTGCTCAAATTATCCTAAATCTCGTTTTTGGCCGTTCAGGGCACAAACGCATGAATTTGACAACAATACTGGGCATTCTACAATAATCATGAAAAATGGAGTCGGTATGTGTGTCTTCAAGGCATTCTGAGACAGTGACCAAACATTCAATCTTTTGAGCACAAATTAGCCTAAATCGTGTTTTTGGCCGTTCAGGGCACAAAGGGATGAATTTGACATCAATACTGGGCATTCTAGAATCCTCATGAAAAATGGAGTCGGTATGTGGGTTTTCAAGGCATTTTAAGACAGTGACCAAACTTTCAATCTTTTGAGTACAAATTAGCCTAAATCGCGTTTGTGGCCTTTCAGGGCACAAACGGATGAATTTGACAACAATACTGGGCATTCTAGAATCCTCATGAAAAATGGAGTGGGTATGTGGGTTTTCAAGGCATTCTGAGACAGTGACCAAACTTTCATTCTTTTGTGCTCAAATTAGCCTAAATCGCGTTTGTGGCCTTTCAGGGCACAAACGGATGAATTTGACAACAATACTGGGCATTCTAGAATCCTCATGAAAAATGGAGTAGGTATGTGGGTTTTCAAGGCATTCTGAGACAGTGACCAAACTTTCATTCTTTTGTGCTCAAATTAGCCTAAATCGCGTTTGTGGCCTTTCAGGGCACAAACGGATGAATTTAACATCAATACTGGGCATTCTAGAATCCTTATGAAAAATGGAGTGGGTATGTTTGTTTTCAAGGCCTTCTGTGACAGTGACCAAACTTTCATTCTTTTGTCCTCAAATTAGGCTAAATCTCATTTTTGGCCGTTCAGGGCACAAACGGATGAATTTCACAATAATACTGGGCATTCTAGAATCCTCATGAAAAATGGAGTAGGTATGTGGGTTTTCAAGGCATTCTAAGACTGTGACCAAACTTTCATTCTTTTGAGCACAAATTAGCCTAAATCGTGTTTTTATCCGTTCAGGGCACAAAGGGATGAATTTGACAATAATACTGGGCATTCTAGAATCCTCATGAAAAATGGAGTAGGTATGTGGGTTTTCAAGGCATTTTAAGACAGTGACCAAACTTTCAATCTTTTGAGCACAAATTAGCCTAAATCGCGTTTGTGGCCTTTCAGGGCACAAACGGATGAATTTAACATCAATACTCGGCATTCTAGAATCCTTATGAAAAATGGAGTGGGTATGTTTGTTTTCAAGGCCTTCTGTGACAGTGACCAAACTTTCATTCTTTTGTCCTCAAATTAGGCTAAATCTCATTTTTGGCCGTTCAGGGCACAAACGGATGAATTTCACAATAATACTGGGCATTCTAGAATCCTCATGAAAAATGGAGTAGGTATGTGGGTTTTCAAAGCATTTTGAGACAGTGACCAAACTTTCAATCTTTTGAGCACAAATTAGCCTAAATCGCGTTTTTGGCCGCTCAGTGCACAAACGGATGAATTTGACAACAATACTGGGCATTCTAGAATCCACATGAAAAATGGAGTAGGTATGTGGGTTTTCAAGGGATTCTGAGACTGTGACCAAACTTTCATTCTTTTGAGCTCAAATTAGCCTTAATCGCCTTTTTGGCCGTTCAGGGCACAAACGGATGAATTTGACAACAATACTGGGCATTCTAGAATCCTCATGAAAAATGGAGTGGGTATGTGGGTTTTCAAGGCATTCTGAGACAGTGACCAAACTTTCATTCTTTTGAGCTCAAATTAGCCTAAATCGCGTTTGTGGCCTTTCAGGGCACAAACGGATGAATTTGACAACAATACTGGGCATTCTAGAATCCTCATGAAAAATGAAGTAGGTATGTGGGTTTTCAAGGGATTCTGAGACTGTGACCAAACTTTCATTCTTTTGAGCTCAAATTAGCCTAAATCGCGTTTTTGGCCTTTCAGGGCACAAACGGATGAATTTAACATCAATACTGGGCATTCTAGAATCCTTATGAAAAATGGAGTGGGTATGTTTGTTTTCAAGGCCTTCTGTGACAGTGACTAAACTTTCATTCTTTTGTCCTCAAATTAGGCTAAATCTCATTTTTGGCCGTTGAGGGCACTAACGGATGAATTTGACAACAATACTGGGCATTCTACTATCCTCATGAAAAATGGAGTTGGTATGTGTGTCTTCAAGGCATTCTGAAACAGTGACCAAACTTTCAATCTTTTGAGCACAAATTAGCCTAAATCGCGTTTTTGTCCGTTCAAGGCACAAAGGGATGAATTTGACAACAATACTGGGCATTCTAGAATCCTCATGAAAAATGGAGTCGGTATGTGGGTTTTTAAGGCATTCTGAGACAGTGACCAAACTTTCAATCTTTTGAGCACAAATTAGCCTAAATCGTGTTTTTGGCCGTTCGGGGCACAAAGGGATGAATTTGACAACAATACTGGGCATTTTAGAATCCTCATGAAAAATGGAGTCAGTATGTGTGTCTTCAAGGCATTCTGAAACAGTGACCAAACTTTGAATCTTTTGAGCTCAAATTAGCCTAAATCGCGTTTTTGGCTGTTCAGGGCACAAACGGATGAATTAGACAACAATACTGGGAATTCTAGAATCCTCATGAAAAATGGAGTAGGTATGTGGGTTTTCAAGGCATTCTGAGACAGTGACCAAACTTTCAATCTTTTGAGCTCAAATTAGCCAAAATCGCGTTTTTGGCCGTTCAGGGCACAAACGGATGAATTTGACAACAATACTGGGCATTCTAGAATCCTCATGAAAAATGGAGTCGGTATGTGGGTTTTCAAGGCATTCTGAGACAGTGACCAAACTTTCAATCTTTTGAGCACAAATTAGCCTAAATCGTGTTTTTGGCCGTTCAGGGCACAAACGGATGAATTTGACAACAATACTAGGCATTCTAGAATCCTCATGAAAAATGGAGTGGGTATGTGGGTGTTCAAGGCATTCTGTGACTGTGACCAAACTTTCATTCTTTTGTCCTCAAATTAGCCTAAATATTGTTTTTGGCCGTTCATGGCACAAACGGATGAATTTGACAACAATACTGGGCATTCTAGAATCCTCATGAAAAATGGAGTGGGTATGTGGGTTTTCAAGGCATTCTGAGACAGTGACCAAACTTTCAATCTTTTGAGCACAAATTAGCCAAAATCGCGTTTTTGGCCGTTCAGGGCACAAACGGATGAATTTGACAACAATACTGGGCATTCTAGAATCCTCATGAAAAATGGAGTAGGTATGTGGGTTTTCAAGGCATTCTAAGACTGTGACCAAACTTTCATTCTTTTGAGCACAAATTAGCCTATATCTTGTGTTTTTGGCCGTTAAGGGCACAAAGGGATGAATTTGACAATAATACTGGGCATTTTAGAATCCTCATGAAAAATGGAGTCGGTATGTGGGTTTTCAAGGCATTCTGTGACTGTGACCAAACTTTCATTCTTTTGTCATCAAATTAGCCTAAATCTCGTTTTTGGCCGTTCAGGGCACAAACGGATGAATTTGACAACAATACTGGGCATTCTACAATCCTCATGAAAAATGGAGTTGGTATGTGTGTCTTCAAGGCATTCTGAAACAGTGACCAAACTTTCAATCTTTTGAGCACAAATTAGCCTAATCACCTTTTTGGCCGTTCAGGGCACAAACGGATGAATTTGACAACAATACTGGGCATTCTAGAATCCTCATGAAAAATGGAGTGGGTATGTGGGTTTTCAAGGCATTCTGTGACTGTGACCAAACTTTCATTCTTTTGTGCTCAAATTAGCCTAAATCTCGTTTTTGGCCGTTCAGGGCACAAACGCATGAATTTGACAACAATACTGGGCATTCTACAATAATCATGAAAAATGGAGTCGGTATGTGTGTCTTCAAGGCATTCTGAGACAGTGACCAAACATTCAATCTTTTGAGCACAAATTAGCCTAAATCGTGTTTTTGGCCGTTCGGGGCACAAAGGGATGAATTTGACAACAATACTGGGCATTTTAGAATCCTCATGAAAAATGGAGTCGGTATGTGTGTCTTCAAGGCATTCTGAAACAGTGACCAAACTTTCAATCTTTTGAGCTCAAATTAGCCTAAATCGCGTTTTTGGCCGTTCAGGGCACAAACGGATGAATTTGACAACAATACTGGGAATTCTAGAATCCTCATGATAAATGGAGTAGGTATGTGGGTTTTCAAGGCATTCTGAGACAGTGACCAAACTTTCAATCTTTTGAGCTCAAATTAGCCTTAATCACCTTTTTGGCCGTTCAGGGCACAAACGGATGAATTTGACAACAATACTAGGCATTCTAGAATCCTCATGAAAAATGGAGTCGGTATGTGGGTTTTCAAGGCATTTTGAGACAGTGACCAAACTTTCATTCTTTTGAGCTCAAATTAGCCTAAATCGTGTTTTTGGCCGCTCAGTGCACAAACGGATGAATTTGACAACAATACTGGGCATTCTAGAATCCTCATGAAAAATGGAGTAGGTATGTGGGTTTTCAAGGGATTCTGAGACTGTGACCAAACTTTCATTGTTTTGAGCTCAAATTAGCCTAAATCGCGTTTTTGGCCTTTCAGGGCACAAACGGATGAATTTAACATCAATACTGGGCATTCTAGAATCCTTATGAAAAATGGAGTCGGTATGTTTGTTTTCAAGGCCTTCTGTGATAGTGACCAAACTTTCAATCTTTTGAGCTCAAATTAGCCTTAATCACCTTTTTGGCCGTTCAGGGCACAAACGGATGAATTTGACAACAATACTAGGCATTCTAGAATCCTCATGAAAAATGGAGTGGGTATGTGGGTTTTCAAGGCATTCTGTGACTGTGACCAAACTTTCATTCTTTTGTCCTCAAATTAGCCTAAATCGTGTTTTTGGCCGTTCAGGGCACAAACGGATGAATTTGACAACAATACTGGGCATTCTAGAATCCTCATGAAAAATGGAGTCGGTATGTGGGTTTTCAAGGCATTCTGAGACAGTGACCAAACTTTCAATCTTTTGAGCTCAAATTAGCCTTAATCACCTTTTTGGCCGTTCAGGGCACAAACGGATGAATTTGACAACAATACTAGGCATTCTAGAATCCTCATGAAAAATGGAGTGGGTATGTGGGTTTTCAAGGCATTCTGTGACTGTGGCCAAACTTTCATTCTTTTGTCCTCAAATTAGCCTAAATCTCGTTTTTGGCCGTTCATGGCACAAACGGATGAATTTGACAACAATACTGGGCATTCTAGAATCCTCATGAAAAATGGAGTGGGTATGTGGGTTTTGAAGGCATTCTGAGACAGTGACCAAACTTTCAATCTTTTGAGCACAAATTAGCCTAAATCGCGTTTTTGGCCGTTCAGGGCACAAACGGATGAATTTGACAACAGTACTGGGCATTCTAGAATCCTCATGAAAAATGGAGTAGGTATGTGCGTTTTCAAGGCATTCTAAGACTGTGACCAAACTTTCATTCTTTTGAGCACAAATTAGCCTCTATCTTGTGTTTTTGGCCGTTAAGGGCACAAAGGGATGAATTTGACAATAATACTGGGCATTTAAGAATCCTCATGAAAAATGGAGTCGGTATGTGCGTTTTCAAGGCATTCTGTGACTGTGACCAAACTTTCATTCTTTTGTCATCAAATTAGCCTAAATCTCGTTTTTGGCCGTTCAGGGCACAAACGGATGAATTTGACAACAATACTGGGCATTCTACAATCCTCATGAAAAATGGAGTTGGTATGTGTGTCTTCAAGGCATTCTGAAACAGTGACCAAACTTTCAAAATTTTGAGCACAAATTAGCCTAATCACCTTTTTGGCCGTTCAGGGCACAAACGGATGAATTTGACAACAATACTGGGCATTCTAGAATCCTCATGAAAAATGGAGTGGGTATGTGGGTTTTCAAGGCATTCTGAGACTGTGACCAAACTTTCATTCTTTTGTGCTCAAATTATCCTAAATCTCGTTTTTGGCCGTTCAGGGCACAAACGCATGAATTTGACAACAATACTGGGCATTCTACAATAATCATGAAAAATGGAGTCGGTATGTGTGTCTTCAAGGCATTCTGAGACAGTGACCAAACATTCAATCTTTTGAGCACAAATTAGCCTAAATCGTGTTTTTGGCCGTTCGGGGCACAAAGGGATGAATTTGACAACAATACTGGGCATTTTAGAATCCTCATGAAAAATGGAGTCGGTATGTGTGTCTTCAAGGCATTCTGAAACAGTGACCAAACTTTCAATCTTTTGAGCTCAAATTAGCCTAAATCGCGTTTTTGGCCGTTCAGGGCACAAACGGATGAATTTGACAACAATACTGGGAATTCTAGAATCCTCATGAAAAATGGAGTAGGTATGTGGGTTTTCAAGGCATTCTGAGACAGTGACCAAACTTTCAATCTTTTGAGCTCAAATTAGCCTTAATCACCTTTTTGGCCGTTCAGGGCACAAACGGATGAATTTGACAACAATACTAGGCATTCTAGAATCCTCATGAAAAATGGAGTCGGTATGTGGGTTTTCAAGGCATTTTGAGACAGTGACCAAACTTTCAATCTTTTGAGCACAAATTAGCCTAAATCGCGTTTGTGGCCGTTCAGGGCACAAACGGATGAATTTGACAATAATACTGGGCATTCTAGAATCCTCATGAAAAATGGAGTAGGTATGTGGGTTTTCAAGGCATTCTCAGACTGTGACCAAACTTTCATTCTTTTGAGCACAAATTAGCCTATATCTTGTGTTTTTGGCCGTTAAGGGCACAAAGGGATGAATTTGACAATAATACTGGGCATTCTAGAATCCTCATGAAAAATGGAGTAGGTACGTGGGTTTTCAAGGCATTCTGAGACTGTGACCAAACTTTCATTCTTTTGAGCTCAAATTAGCCTTAATCGCCTTTTTGGCCGTTCAGGGCACAAACGGATGAATTTGACAACAATACTGGGCATTCTAGAATCCTCATGAAAAATGGAGTGGGTATGTGGGTTTTCAAGGCATTCTGAGACAGTGACCAAACTTTCATTCTTTTGAGCTCAAATTTGCCTAAATCGCGTTTGTGGCCTTTCAGGGCACAAAGGGATGAATTTGACAACAATACTGGGCATTCTAGAATCCTCCTGAAAAATGGAGTAGGTATGTGGGTTTTCAAGGCATTCTGAGACTATGACCAAACTTTCATTCTTTTGAGCTCAAATTAGCCTTAATCGCCTTTTTGGCCGTTCAGGGCACAAACGGATGAATTTGACAACAATACAAGGCATTCTAGAATCCTCGAGAAAAATGGAGTGGGTATGTGGGTTTTCAAGGCATTCTGAGACAGTGACCAAACTTTCATTCTTTTGACATCCAATTAGCCTAAATCGCGTTTTTGGCAGTTCAGGGCCCAAACAGATGAATTTCACAACAATATTGGGCATTCTAGAATCCTCATGAAAAATGGAGTGGGTATGTGGGTTTTCAAGGCATTCTGTGACTGTGACCAAACTTTCATTCTTTTGTCCTCAAATTAGGGTAAATCTCATTTTTGGCCGTTCAGGGCACAAACGGATGAATTTGACAACAATACTGGGCATTCTACAATCCTCATGAAAAATGGAGTCGGTATGTGTGTCTTCAAGGCATTCTGAAACAGTGACCAAACTTTCAATCTTTTGAGCTCAAATTAGCCTTAATCACCTTTTTGGCCGTTCAGGGCACAAACGGATGAATTTGACAACAATACTGGGCATTCTAGAATCGTCATGAAAAATGGAGTGGGTATGTGGGTTTTCAAGGCATTCTGTGACTGTGACCAAATTTTCATTCTTTTGTCCTCAAATTAGCCTAAATCGCGTTTTTGGCCGTTCAGGGCACAAACGGATGAATTTGATAACAAAACTGGGCATTCTAGAATCCTCATGAAAAATGGAGTAGGTATGTGGGTTTTCAAGGCATTGTGAGACAGTGACCAAACTTTCAATCTTTTGAGCACAAATTAGCCTAAATCGCGTTTTTGGCCGTTCAGGGCACAAACGGATGAATTTGACAACAATACTGGGAATTCTAAAATCCTCATGAAAAATGGAGTGGGTATGTGGGTTTTCAAGGCATTCTGAGACAGTGACCAAACTTTCATTCTTTTGAGCTCAAATTAGCCTAAATCGCGTTTGTAGCCTTTCAGGGCACAAACGGATGAATTTGACAACAATACTGGGCATTCTAGAATCCTCATGAAAAATGGAGTCGGTATGTGGGTTTTCAAGGCATTCTGAGACAGTGACCAAACTTTCATTCTCTTGAGCTCAAATTAGCCTAAATCGTGTTTGTGGCCTTTCAGGCCACAAACTGATGAATATGACAACAATACTGGGCATTCAACAATCCTCATGAAAAATGGAGTGGGTATGTTGGTTTTCAAGGCCTTCTGTAACAGTGACGAAACTTTCATTCTTTTGACATCAAATTAGCCTAAATCGCGTTTTTGGAAGTTCAGGGCCCAAACAGATGAATTTCACAACAATACTGGGCATTCTAGAGTCCTCATGAAAAATGGAGTGGGTATGTGGGTTTTCAAGGCATTCTGTGACTGTGACCAAACTTTCATTCTCTTGAGCTCAAATTAGCCTAAATCTCGTTTTTGGCCGTTCAGGGCACAAACGGATGAATTTGACAACAATACTGGGCATTCTACAATCCTCATGAAAAATGGAGTCGGTATGTGTGTCTTCAAGGCATTCTGAAACAGTGACCAAACTTTCAATCTTTTGAGCTCAAATTAGCCTTAATCTCCTTTTTAGCCGTTCAGGGCACAAACGGATGAATTTGACAACAATACTGGGCATTCTAGAATCCTCATGAAAAATGGAGTGGGTATGTTGGTTTTCAAGGCATTCTGAGACAGTGACCAAACTTTCATTCTTTTGAGCTCAAATTAGCCTAAATCGCGTTTGTGGCCGTTCAGGGCACAAACGGATGAATTTGACAACAATACTGGGCATTCTAGAATCCTCATGAAAAATGGAGTCGGTATGTGGGTTTTCAAGGCATTCTGAGACTGTGACCAAACTTTCATTCTTTTGAGCTCAAATTAGCCTAAATCGCGTTTGTGGCCGTTCAGGGCACAAACGGATGAATTTGACAACAATACTGGGCATTCTAGAATCCTCATGAAAAATGGAGTAGGTATGTGGGTTTTCAAGGCATTCTGAGACTGTGACCAAACTTTCAATCTTTTGAGCTCAAATTAGCCTTAATCACCTTTTTGGCCGTTCAGGGCACAAACGGATGAATTTGACAACAATACTGGGCATTCTAGAATCCTCATGAAAAATGGAGAGGGTATGTGGGTTTTCAAGGCATTCTGTGACTGTGACCAAACTTTCATTCTTTTGTCCTCAAATTAGCCTAAATCTCGTTTTTGGCCGTTCAGGGCACAAACGCATGAATTTGACAACAATACTGGGCATTCTACAATAATCATGAAAAAAGGAGTCGGTATGTGTGTCTTCAAGGCATTCTGAAACAGTGACCAAACTTTCAATCTTTTGAGCACAAATTAGCCTAAATCGTGTTTTTGGCCGTTCGAAGCACAAAGGGATGAATTTGACAACAATACTGGGCATTTTAGAATCCTCATGAAAAATGGAGTCGGTATGTGTGTCTTCAAGACATTCTGAAACAGTGACCAATCTTTCAATCTTTTGAGCTCAAATTAGCCTTAATCACGTTTTTGGCCGTTCAGGGCACAAACGGATGAATTTGACAACAATACTGGGAATTCTAGAATCCTCATGAAAAAAGGAGTAGGTATGTGGGTTTTCAAGGCATTCTGAGACAGTGACCAAACTTTCAATCTTTTGAGCTCAAATTAGCCTTATCACCTTTTTGGCCGTTCAGGACACAAACGGATGAATTTGACAACAATACTGGGCATTCAAGAAACCTCATGAAAAATGGAGTCGATATGTGGGTTTTCAAGGTATTTTGAGACAGTGACCAAACTTTCAATCTTTTGAGCACAAATTAGCCTAAATCGCGTTTTTGGCCGTTCAGGGCACAAACGGATGAATTTGACAACAATACTGGGCATTCTACAATCCTCATGAAAAATGGAGTTGGTATGTGTGTCTTCAAGGCATTCTGAAACAGTGACCAAACTTTCAATCTTTTGGGCACAAATTAGCCTAAATCGCGTTTTTGTCCGTTTAAGGCACAAAGGGATGAATTTGACAACAATACTGGGCATTCTAGAATCCTCAAGAAAAATGGGGTCGGTATGTGGGTTTTCAAGGCATTCTGAGACAGTGACCAAACTTTCAATCTTTTGAGCTCAAATTAGCCTTAATCACCTTTTTGGCCGTTCAGGGCACAAACGGATGAATTTGACAACAATACTGGGCATACTAGAATCCTCATGAAAAATGGAGTGGGTATGTGGGTTTTCAAGGCATTCTGTGACTGTGACCAAACTTTCATTCTTTTGTCCTCAAATTAGCCTTAATCGCGTTTTTGGCCGTTCAGGGCACAAACGGATGAATTTGACAACAATACTGGGCATTCTAGAATCCTCATGAAAAATGGAGTAGGTATGTGGGTTTTCAAGGCATTCTGAGACAGTGACCAAACTTTCAATCTTTTGAGCTCAAATTAGCCTTAATCACCTTTTTGGCCGTTCAGGGCACAAACGGATGAATTTGACAACAATACTGGGAATTCTAGAATCCTCACGAAAAATGGAGTGGGTATGTGGGTTTTCAAGGCATTCTGTGACTGTGACCAAACTTTCATTCTTTTGTCCTCAAATTAGCCTAAATCTCGTTTTTGGCCGTTCAGGGCACAAACGCATGAATTTGACAACAATACTGGGCATTCTACAATAATCATGAAAAATGGAGTCGGTATGTGTGTCTTCAAGGCATTTTGAGACAGTGACCAAACTTTCAATCTTTTGAGCACAAATTAGCCTAAATCGCGTTTTTGGCCGTTCAGGGCACAAACGGATGAATTTGACAACAATACTGGGCATTCTACAATCCTCATGAAAAATGGAGTCGGTATGTGGGTTTTCAAGGCATTGTGAGACAGTGACCAAACTTTCAATCTTTTGAGCACAAATTAGCCTAAATCGCGTTTTTGGCCGTTCAGGGCACAAACGGATGAATTTGACAACAATACTGGGAATTCTAAAATCCTCATGAAAAATGGAGTGGGTATGTGGGTTTTCAAGGCATTCTGAGACAGTGACCAAACTTTCATTCTCTTGAGCTCAAATTAGCCTAAATCGTGTTTGTGGCCTTTCAGGCCACAAACTGATGAATATGACAACAATACTGGGCATTCAACAATCCTCATGAAAAATGGAGTGGGTATGTTGGTTTTCAAGGCCTTCTGTAACAGTGACTAAACTTTCATTCTTTTGACATCAAATTAGCCTAAATCGCGTTTTTGGAAGTTCAGGGCCCATACAGATGAATTTCACAACAATACTGGGCATTCTAGAGTCCTCATGAAAAATGGAGTGGGTATGTGGGTTTTCAAGGCATTCTGTGACTGTGACCAAACTTTCATTCTCTTGAGCTCAAATTAGCCTAAATCTCGTTTTTGGCCGTTGAGGGCACAAACGGATGAATTTGACAACAATACTGGGCATTCTACAATCCTCATGAAAAATGTAGTCGGTATGTGTGTCTTCAAGGCATTCTGAAACAGTGACCAAACTTTCAATCTTTTGAGCTCAAATTAGCCTTAATCTCCTTTTTAGCCGTTCAGGGCACAAACGGATGAATTTGACAACAATACTGGGCATTCTAGAATCCTCATGAAAAATGGAGTGGGTATGTGGGTTTTCAAGGCATTCTGAGACAGTGACAAAACTTTCATTCTTTTGAGCTCAAATTAGCCTAAATCGCGTTTGTGGCCGTTCAGGGCACAAACGGATGAATTTGACAACAATACTGGGCATTCTAGAATCCTCATGAAAAATGGAGTAGGTATGTGGGTTTTCAAGGCATTCTGAGACTGTGACCAAACTTTCAATCTTTTGAGCTCAAATTAGCCTTAATCACCTTTTTGGCCGTTCAGGGCACAAACGGATGAATTTGACAACAATACTGGGCATTCTAGAATCCTCATGAAAAATGGAGAGGGTATGTGGGTTTTCAAGGCATTCTGTGACTGTGACCAAACTTTCATTCTTTTGTCCTCAAATTAGCCTAAATCTCGTTTTTGGCCGTTCAGGGCACAAACGCATGAATTTGACAACAATACTGGGCATTCTACAATAATCATGAAAAATGGAGTCGGTATGTGTGTCTTCAAGGCATTCTGAAACAGTGACCAAACTTTCAATCTTTTGAGCACAAATTAGCCTAAATCGTGTTTTTGGCCGTTCGAAGCACAAAGGGATGAATTTGACAACAATACTGGGCATTTTAGAATCCTCATGAAAAATGGAGTCGGTATGTGTGTCTTCAAGACATTCTGAAACAGTGACCAATCTTTCAATCTTTTGAGATCAAATTAGCCTTAATCACGTTTTTGGCCGTTCAGGGCACAAACGGATGAATTTGACAACAATACTGGGAATTCTAGAATCCTCATGAAAAAAGGAGTAGGTATGTGGGTTTTCAAGGCATTCTGAGACAGTGACCAAACTTTCAATCTTTTGAGCTCAAATTAGCCTTATCACCTTTTTGGCCGTTCAGGACACAAACGGATGAATTTGACAACAATACTGGGCATTCAAGAAACCTCATGAAAAATGGAGTCGATATGTGGGTTTTCAAGGTATTTTGAGACAGTGACCAAACTTTCAATCTTTTGAGCACAAATTAGCCTAAATCGCGTTTTTGGCCGTTCAGGGCACAAACGGATGAATTTGACAACAATACTGGGCATTCTACAATCCTCATGAAAAATGGAGTTGGTATGTGTGTCTTCAAGGCATTCTGAAACAGTGACCAAACTTTCAATCTTTTGGGCACAAATTAGCCTAAATCGCGTTTTTGTCCGTTTAAGGCACAAAGGGATGAATTTGACAACAATACTGGGCATTCTAGAATCCTCAAGAAAAATGGGATCGGTATGTGGGTTTTCAAGGCATTCTGAGACAGTGACCAAACTTTCAATCTTTTGAGCTCAAATTAGCCTTAATCACCTTTTTGGCTGTTCAGGGCACAAACGGATGAATTTGACAACAATACTGGGCATTCTAGAATCCTCACGAAAAATGGAGTGGGTATGTGGGTTTTCAAGGCATTCTGTGACTGTGACCAAACTTTCATTCTTTTGTCCTCAAATTAGCCTAAATCTCGTTTTTGGCCGTTCAGGGCACAAACGCATGAATTTGACAACAATACTGGGCATTCTACAATAATCATGAAAAATGGAGTCGGTATGTGTGTCTTCAAGGCATTTTGAAACAGTGACCAAACTTTCAATCTTTTGAGCACAAATTAGCCTAAATCGTGTTTTTGGCCGTTCGAAGCACAGAGGGATGAATTTGACAACAATACTGGGCATTTTAGAATCCTCATGAAAAATGGGGTCGGTATGTGTGTCTTCAAGGCATTCTGAAACAGTGACCAAACTTTCAATCTTTTGAGCTCAAATTAGCCTTAATCACGTTTTTGGCCGTTCAGGGCACAAACGGATGAATTTGACAACAATACTGGGAATTCTAGAATCCTCATGAAAAAAGGAGTAGGTATGTGGGTATTCAAGGCATTCTGAGACAGTGACCAAACTTTCAATCTTTTGAGCTCAAATTAGCCTTAATCACCTTTTTGGCCGTTCAGGGCACAAACGGATGAATTTGACAACAATACTAGGCATTCAAGAAACCTCATGAAAAATGGAGTCGGTATGTGGGTTTTCAAGGTATTTTGAGACAGTGACCAAACTTTCAATCTTTTGAGCACAAATTAGCCTAAATCGCGTTTTTGGCCGTTCAGGGCACAAACGGATGAATTTGACAACAATACTGGGCATTCTACAATCCTCATGAAAAATGGAGTTGGTATGTGTGTCTTCAAGGCATTCTGAAACAGTGACCAAACTTTCAATCTTTTGGGCACAAATTAGCCTAAATCGCGTTTTTGTCCGTTTAAGGCACAAAGGGATGAATTTGACAACAATACTGGGCATTCTAGAATCCTCATGAAAAATGGAGTAGGTATGTGGGTTTTCAAGGCATTCTGAGACTGTGACCAAACTTTCAATCTTTTGAGCTCAAATTAGCCTTAATCACCTTTTTGGCCGTTCAGGGCACAAACGGATGAATTTGACAACAATACTGGGCATTCTAGAATCCTCATGAAAAATGGAGTGGGTATGTGGGTTTTCAAGGCATTCTGTGACTGTGACCAAACTTTCATTCTTTTGTCCTCAAATTAGCCTAAATCTCGTTTTTGGCCGTTCAGGGCACAAACGCATGAATTTGACAACAATACTGGGCATTCTACAATAATCATGAAAAATGGAGTCGGTATGTGTGTCTTCAAGGCATTTTGAAACAGTGACCAAACTTTCAATCTTTTGAGCACAAATTAGCCTAAATCGTGTTTTTGGCCGTTCGGGGCACAAAGGGATGAGTTTGACAACAATACTGGGCATTTTAGAATCCTCATGAAAAATGGAGTCGGTATGTGTGTCTTCAAGGCATTCTGAAACAGTGACCAAACTTTCAATCTTTTGAGCTCAAATTAGCCTTAATCACGTTTTTTGCCGTTCAGGGCACAAACGGATGAATTTGACAACAATACTGGGAATTCTAGAATCCTCATGAAAAAAGGAGTAGGTATGTGGGTTTTCAAGGCATTCTGAGACAGTGACCAAACTTTCAATCTTTTGAGCTCAAATTAGCCTTATCACCTTTTTGGCCGTTCAGGGCACAAACGGATGAATTTGACAACAATACTAGGCATTCAAGAAACCTCATGAAAAATGGAGTCGGTATGTGGGTTTTCAAGGTATTTTGAGACAGTGACCAAAGTTTCAATCTTTTGAGCACAAATTAGCCTAAATCGCGTTTTTGGCCGTTCAGGGCACAAACGGATGAATTTGACAACAATACTGGGCATTCTACAATCCTCATGAAAAATGGAGTTGGTATGTGTGTCTTGAAGGCATTCTGAAACAGTGACCAAACTTTCAATCTTTTGGGCACAAATTAGCCTAAATCGCGTTTTTGTCCGTTTAAGGCACAAAGGGATGAATTTGACAACAATACTGGGCATTCTAGAATCCTCAAGAAAAATGGAGTCGGTATGTGGGTTTTCAAGGCATTCTGAGATAGTGACCAAACTTTCAATCTTTTGAGCTCAAATTAGCCTTAATCACCTTTTTGGCCGTTCAGGGCACAAACGGATGAATTTGACAACAATACTGGGCATTCTAGAATCCTCATGAAAAATGGAGTGGGTATGTGGGTTTTCAAGGCATTCTGTGACTGTGACCAAACTTTCATTCTTTTGTCCTCAAATTAGCCTAAATCGCGTTTTTGGCCGTTCAGGGCACAAACGGATGAATTTGACAACAATACTGGGAATTCTAGAATCCTCATGAAAAAAGGAGTCGGTATGTGGGTTTTCAAGGCCTTCTGTGACAGTGACTAAACTTTCATTCTTTTGACATCAAATTAGCCTAAATCGCGTTTTTGGAAGTTCAGGGCCCAAACAGATGAATTTCACAACAATACTGGGCATTCTAGAGTCCTCATGAAAAATGTAGTGGGTATGTGGGTTTTCAAGGCATTTTGTGACAGAGACCAAACTTTCAATCTTTTGAGCTCAAATTAGCCTTATCACCTTTTTGGCCGTTCAGGGCACAAACGCATGAATTTGACAACAATACTGGGCATTCTACAATAATCATGAAAAATGGAGTCGGTATGTGTGTCTTCAAGGCATTCTGAAACAGTGATCAAACTTTCAATCTTTTGTGCACAAATTAGCCAAAATCGTGTTTTTGGCCGTTCGGGGCACAAAGGGATGAATTTGACAACAATACTGGGCATTTTAGAATCCTCATGAAAAATGGAGTCGGTATGTGTGTCTTCAAGGCATTCTGAAACAGTGACCAAACTTTCAATCTTTTGAGCTCAAATTAGCCTAAATCGCGTTTTTGGCCGTTCAGGGCACAAACGGATGAATTTGACAACAATACTGGGAATTCTAGCATCCTCATGAAAAATGGAGTAGGTATGTGGGTTTTTAAGGCATTCTGAGACAGTGACCAAACTTTCAATCTTTTGAGCTCAAATTAGCCTTAATCACCTTTTTGGCCGTTCAGGGCACAAACGGATGAATTTGACAACAATACTGGGCATTCTAGAATCCTCATGAAAAATGGAGTGGGTATGTGGATTTTCAAGGCATTCTGTGACTGTGACCAAACTTTCATTCTTTTGTCCTCAAATTAGCCTAAATCGCGTTTTTGGCCGTTCAGGGCACAAACGGATGAATTTGACAACAATACTGGGAATTCTAGAATCCTCATGAAAAAAGGAGTCGGTATGTGGGTTTTCAAGGCCTTCTGTGACAGTGACTAAACTTTCATTCTTTTGACATCAAATTAGCCTAAATCGCGTTTTTGGAAGTTCAGGGCCCAAACAGATGAATTTCACAACAATACTGGGCATTCTAGAGTCCTCATGAAAAATGTAGTGGGTATGTGGGTTTTCAAGGCATTTTGTGACAGAGACCAAACTTTCAATCTTTTGAGCTCAAATTAGCCTTATCACCTTTTTGGCCGTTCAGGGCAGAAACGGATGAATTTGACAACAATACTAGGCATTCAAGAAACCTCATGAAAAATAGAGTCGGTATGTGGGTTTTCAAGGCATTTTGAGACAGTGACCAAACTTTCAATCTTTTGAGCACAAATTAGCCTAAATCGCGTTTTTGGCCGTTCAGGGGACAAACGGATGAATTTGACAACAATACTGGGCATTCTACAATCCTCATGAAAAATGGAGTTGGTATGTGTGTCTTCAAGTCATTCTGAAACAGTGACCAAACTTTCAATCTTTTGGGCACAAATTAGCCTAAATCGCGTTTTTGTCCGTTTAAGGCACAAAGGGATGAATTTGACAACAATACTGGGCATTCTAGAATCCTCAAGAAAAATGGAGTGGGTATGTGGGTTTTCAAGGCATTCTGAGACAGTGACCAAACTTTCAATCTTTTGAACTCAAATTAGCCTTAATCACCTTTTTGGCCGTTCAGGGCACAAACGGATGAATTTGACAACAATACTGGGCATTCTAGAATCCTCATGAAAAATGGAGTGGGTATGTGGGTTTTCAAGGCATTCTGTGACTGTGACCAAACTTTCATTCTTTTGTCCTCAAATTAGCCTAAATCTCGTTTTTGGCCGTTCAGGGCACAAACGCATGAATTTGACAACAATACTGGGCATTCTACAATAATCATGAAAAATGGAGTCGGTATGTGTGTCTTCAAGGCATTCTGAAACAGTGACCAAACTTTCAATCTTTTGAGCACAAATTAGCCTAAATCGTGTTTTTGGCCGTTCGGGGCACAAAGGGATGAGTTTGACAACAATACTGGGCATTTTAGAATCCTCATGAAAAATGGAGTCGGTATGTGTGTCTTCAAGGCATTCTGAAACAGTGACCAAACTTTCAATCTTTTGAGCTCAAATTAGCCTTAATCACGTTTTTTGCCGTTCAGGGCACAAACGGATGAATTTGACAACAATACTGGGAATTCTAGAATCCTCATGAAAAAAGGAGTAGGTATGTGGGTTTTCAAGGCATTCTGAGACAGTGACCAAACTTTCAATCTTTTGAGCTCAAATTAGCCTTATCACCTTTTTGGCCGTTCAGGGCACAAACGGATGAATTTGACAACAATACTAGGCATTCAAGAAACCTCATGAAAAATGGAGTCGGTATGTGGGTTTTCAAGGTATTTTGAGACAGTGACCAAAGTTTCAATCTTTTGAGCACAAATTAGCCTAAATCGCGTTTTTGGCCGTTCAGGGCACAAACGGATGAATTTGACAACAATACTGGGCATTCTACAATCCTCATGAAAAATGGAGTTGGTATGTGTGTCTTGAAGGCATTCTGAAACAGTGACCAAACTTTCAATCTTTTGGGCACAAATTAGCCTAAATCGCGTTTTTGTCCGTTTAAGGCACAAAGGGATGAATTTGACAACAATACTGGGCATTCTAGAATCCTCAAGAAAAATGGAGTCGGTATGTGGGTTTTCAAGGCATTCTGAGATAGTGACCAAACTTTCAATCTTTTGAGCTCAAATTAGCCTTAATCACCTTTTTGGCCGTTCAGGGCACAAACGGATGAATTTGACAACAATACTGGGCATTCTAGAATCCTCATGAAAAATGGAGTGGGTATGTGGGTTTTCAAGGCATTCTGTGACTGTGACCAAACTTTCATTCTTTTGTCCTCAAATTAGCCTAAATCGCGTTTTTGGCCGTTCAGGGCACAAACGGATGAATTTGACAACAATACTGGGAATTCTAGAATCCTCATGAAAAAAGGAGTCGGTATGTGGGTTTTCAAGGCCTTCTGTGACAGTGACTAAACTTTCATTCTTTTGACATCAAATTAGCCTAAATCGCGTTTTTGGAAGTTCAGGGCCCAAACAGATGAATTTCACAACAATACTGGGCATTCTAGAGTCCTCATGAAAAATGTAGTGGGTATGTGGGTTTTCAAGGCATTTTGTGACAGAGACCAAACTTTCAATCTTTTGAGCTCAAATTAGCCTTATCACCTTTTTGGCCGTTCAGGGCACAAACGCATGAATTTGACAACAATACTGGGCATTCTACAATAATCATGAAAAATGGAGTCGGTATGTGTGTCTTCAAGGCATTCTGAAACAGTGATCAAACTTTCAATCTTTTGTGCACAAATTAGCCAAAATCGTGTTTTTGGCCGTTCGGGGCACAAAGGGATGAATTTGACAACAATACTGGGCATTTTAGAATCCTCATGAAAAATGGAGTCGGTATGTGTGTCTTCAAGGCATTCTGAAACAGTGACCAAACTTTCAATCTTTTGAGCTCAAATTAGCCTAAATCGCGTTTTTGGCCGTTCAGGGCACAAACGGATGAATTTGACAACAATACTGGGAATTCTAGCATCCTCATGAAAAATGGAGTAGGTATGTGGGTTTTTAAGGCATTCTGAGACAGTGACCAAACTTTCAATCTTTTGAGCTCAAATTAGCCTTAATCACCTTTTTGGCCGTTCAGGGCACAAACGGATGAATTTGACAACAATACTGGGCATTCTAGAATCCTCATGAAAAATGGAGTGGGTATGTGGATTTTCAAGGCATTCTGTGACTGTGACCAAACTTTCATTCTTTTGTCCTCAAATTAGCCTAAATCGCGTTTTTGGCCGTTCAGGGCACAAACGGATGAATTTGACAACAATACTGGGAATTCTAGAATCCTCATGAAAAAAGGAGTCGGTATGTGGGTTTTCAAGGCCTTCTGTGACAGTGACTAAACTTTCATTCTTTTGACATCAAATTAGCCTAAATCGCGTTTTTGGAAGTTCAGGGCCCAAACAGATGAATTTCACAACAATACTGGGCATTCTAGAGTCCTCATGAAAAATGTAGTGGGTATGTGGGTTTTCAAGGCATTTTGTGACAGAGACCAAACTTTCAATCTTTTGAGCTCAAATTAGCCTTATCACCTTTTTGGCCGTTCAGGGCAGAAACGGATGAATTTGACAACAATACTAGGCATTCAAGAAACCTCATGAAAAATAGAGTCGGTATGTGGGTTTTCAAGGCATTTTGAGACAGTGACCAAACTTTCAATCTTTTGAGCACAAATTAGCCTAAATCGCGTTTTTGGCCGTTCAGGGGACAAACGGATGAATTTGACAACAATACTGGGCATTCTACAATCCTCATGAAAAATGGAGTTGGTATGTGTGTCTTCAAGTCATTCTGAAACAGTGACCAAACTTTCAATCTTTTGGGCACAAATTAGCCTAAATCGCGTTTTTGTCCGTTTAAGGCACAAAGGGATGAATTTGACAACAATACTGGGCATTCTAGAATCCTCAAGAAAAATGGAGTGGGTATGTGGGTTTTCAAGGCATTCTGAGACAGTGACCAAACTTTCAATCTTTTGAACTCAAATTAGCCTTAATCACCTTTTTGGCCGTTCAGGGCACAAACGGATGAATTTGACAACAATACTGGGCATTCTAGAATCCTCATGAAAAATGGAGTGGGTATGTGGGTTTTCAAGGCATTCTGTGACTGTGACCAAACTTTCATTCTTTTGTCCTCAAATTAGCCTAAATCTCGTTTTTGGCCGTTCAGGGCACAAACGCATGAATTTGACAACAATACTGGGCATTCTACAATAATCATGAAAAATGGAGTCGGTATGTGTGTCTTCAAGGCATTCTGAAACAGTGACCAAACTTTCAATCTTTTGAGCACAAATTAGCCTAAATCGTGTTTTTGGCCGTTCGGGGCACAAAGGGATGAGTTTGACAACAATACTGGGCATTTTAGAATCCTCATGAAAAATGGAGTCGGTATGTGTGTCTTCAAGGCATTCTGAAACAGTGACCAAACTTTCAATCTTTTGAGCTCAAATTAGCCTTAATCACGTTTTTTGCCGTTCAGGGCACAAACGGATGAATTTGACAACAATACTGGGAATTCTAGAATCCTCATGAAAAAAGGAGTAGGTATGTGGGTTTTCAAGGCATTCTGAGACAGTGACCAAACTTTCAATCTTTTGAGCTCAAATTAGCCTTATCACCTTTTTGGCCGTTCAGGGCACAAACGGATGAATTTGACAACAATACTAGGCATTCAAGAAACCTCATGAAAAATGGAGTCGGTATGTGGGTTTTCAAGGTATTTTGAGACAGTGACCAAAGTTTCAATCTTTTGAGCACAAATTAGCCTAAATCGCGTTTTTGGCCGTTCAGGGCACAAACGGATGAATTTGACAACAATACTGGGCATTCTACAATCCTCATGAAAAATGGAGTTGGTATGTGTGTCTTGAAGGCATTCTGAAACAGTGACCAAACTTTCAATCTTTTGGGCACAAATTAGCCTAAATCGCGTTTTTGTCCGTTTAAGGCACAAAGGGATGAATTTGACAACAATACTGGGCATTCTAGAATCCTCAAGAAAAATGGAGTCGGTATGTGGGTTTTCAAGGCATTCTGAGATAGTGACCAAACTTTCAATCTTTTGAGCTCAAATTAGCCTTAATCACCTTTTTGGCCGTTCAGGGCACAAACGGATGAATTTGACAACAATACTGGGCATTCTAGAATCCTCATGAAAAATGGAGTGGGTATGTGGGTTTTCAAGGCATTCTGTGACTGTGACCAAACTTTCATTCTTTTGTCCTCAAATTAGCCTAAATCGCGTTTTTGGCCGTTCAGGGCACAAACGGATGAATTTGACAACAATACTGGGAATTCTAGAATCCTCATGAAAAAAGGAGTCGGTATGTGGGTTTTCAAGGCCTTCTGTGACAGTGACTAAACTTTCATTCTTTTGACATCAAATTAGCCTAAATCGCGTTTTTGGAAGTTCAGGGCCCAAACAGATGAATTTCACAACAATACTGGGCATTCTAGAGTCCTCATGAAAAATGTAGTGGGTATGTGGGTTTTCAAGGCATTTTGTGACAGAGACCAAACTTTCAATCTTTTGAGCTCAAATTAGCCTTATCACCTTTTTGGCCGTTCAGGGCACAAACGCATGAATTTGACAACAATACTGGGCATTCTACAATAATCATGAAAAATGGAGTCGGTATGTGTGTCTTCAAGGCATTCTGAAACAGTGATCAAACTTTCAATCTTTTGTGCACAAATTAGCCAAAATCGTGTTTTTGGCCGTTCGGGGCACAAAGGGATGAATTTGACAACAATACTGGGCATTTTAGAATCCTCATGAAAAATGGAGTCGGTATGTGTGTCTTCAAGGCATTCTGAAACAGTGACCAAACTTTCAATCTTTTGAGCTCAAATTAGCCTAAATCGCGTTTTTGGCCGTTCAGGGCACAAACGGATGAATTTGACAACAATACTGGGAATTCTAGCATCCTCATGAAAAATGGAGTAGGTATGTGGGTTTTTAAGGCATTCTGAGACAGTGACCAAACTTTCAATCTTTTGAGCTCAAATTAGCCTTAATCACCTTTTTGGCCGTTCAGGGCACAAACGGATGAATTTGACAACAATACTGGGCATTCTAGAATCCTCATGAAAAATGGAGTGGGTATGTGGATTTTCAAGGCATTCTGTGACTGTGACCAAACTTTCATTCTTTTGTCCTCAAATTAGCCTAAATCGCGTTTTTGGCCGTTCAGGGCACAAACGGATGAATTTGACAACAATACTGGGAATTCTAGAATCCTCATGAAAAAAGGAGTCGGTATGTGGGTTTTCAAGGCCTTCTGTGACAGTGACTAAACTTTCATTCTTTTGACATCAAATTAGCCTAAATCGCGTTTTTGGAAGTTCAGGGCCCAAACAGATGAATTTCACAACAATACTGGGCATTCTAGAGTCCTCATGAAAAATGTAGTGGGTATGTGGGTTTTCAAGGCATTTTGTGACAGAGACCAAACTTTCAATCTTTTGAGCTCAAATTAGCCTTATCACCTTTTTGGCCGTTCAGGGCAGAAACGGATGAATTTGACAACAATACTAGGCATTCAAGAAACCTCATGAAAAATAGAGTCGGTATGTGGGTTTTCAAGGCATTTTGAGACAGTGACCAAACTTTCAATCTTTTGAGCACAAATTAGCCTAAATCGCGTTTTTGGCCGTTCAGGGCACAAACGGATGAATTTGACAACAATACTGGGCATTCTACAATCCTCATGAAAAATGGAGTTGGTATGTGTGTCTTCAAGTCATTCTGAAACAGTGACCAAACTTTCAATCTTTTGGGCACAAATTAGCCTAAATCGCGTTTTTGTCCGTTTAAGGCACAAAGGGATGAATTTGACAACAATACTGGGCATTCTAGAATCCTCAAGAAAAATGGAGTGGGTATGTGGGTTTTCAAGGCATTCTGAGACAGTGACCAAACTTTCAATCTTTTGAACTCAAATTAGCCTTAATCACCTTTTTGGCCGTTCAGGGCACAAACGGATCAATTTGACAACAATACTGGGCATTCTAGAATCCTCATGAAAAATGGAGTGGGTATGTGGGTTTTCAAGGCATTCTGTGACTGTGACCAAACTTTCATTCTTTTGTCCTCAAATTAGCCTAAATCTCGTTTTTGGCCGTTCAGGGCACAAACGCATGAATTTGACAACAATACTGGGCATTCTACAATAATCATGAAAAATGGAGTCGGTATGTGTGTCTTCAAGGCATTCTGAAACAGTGACCAAACTTTCAATCTTTTGAGCACAAATTAGCCTAAATCGTGTTTTTGGCCGTTCGGGGCACAAAGGGATGAATTTGACAACAATACTGGGCATTGTAGAATCCTCATGAAAAATGGAGTCGGTATGTGTGTCTTCAAGGCATTCTGAAACAGTGACCAAACTTTCAATCTTTTGAGCTCAAATTAGCCTAAATCGCGTTTTTGGCCGTTCAGGGTACAAACGGATGAATTTGACAACAATACTGGGAATTCTAGAATCCTCATGAAAAATGGAGTAGGTATGTGGGTTTTCAAGGCATTCTGAGACAGTGACCAAACTTTCAATCTTTTGAGCTCAAATTAGCCTTAATCACCTTTTTGGCCAATCAGGGCACAAACGGATGAATTTGACAACAATACTAGGCATTCTAGAATCCTCATGAAAAATGGAGTCGGTATGTGGGTTTTCAAGGCATTCTGAGACTGTGACCAAACTTTCAATCTTTTGAGCTCAAATTAGCCTTAATCACCTTTTTGGCCGTTCAGGGCACAAACGGATGAATTTGACAACAATACTGGGCATTCTAGAATCCTCATGAAAAATGGAGTGGGTATGTGGGTTTTCAAGGCATTCTGAGACAGTGACCAAACTTTCTTTCTTTTGAGCTCAAATTAGCCTAAATCGCGTTTGTGGCCTTTCAGGGCACAAACGGATGAATTTGACAACAATACTGGGAATTCTAGAATCCTCATGAAAAATGGAGTAGGTATGTGGGTTTTCAATGCATTCTGAGACAGTGACCAAACTTTCAATCTTTTGAGCTCAAATTAGCCTTAATCACCTTTTTGGCCGTTCAGGGCACAAACGGATGAATTTGACAACAATACTGGGCATTCTAGAATCCTCATGAAAAATGGAGTGGGTATGTGGGTTTTCAAGGCATTCTGAGACAGTGACCAAACTTTCAATCTTTTGACATCTAATTAGCCTAAATCGCGTTTTTGGCAATTCAGGGCCCAAACAGATGAATTTCACAACAATACTGGGCATTCTAGAATCCTCATGAAAAATGGAGTGGGTATGTTGGTTTTCAAGGCCTTCTGTGATAGTGACCAAACTTTCATTCTTTTGACATCTAATTAGCGTAAATCGCGTTTTTGGCAGTTCAGGGCCCAAACAGATGAATTTCACAACAATACTGGGCATTCTAGAATCCTCATGAAAAATGGAGTGGGTATGTGGGTTTTCAAGGCATTCTGTGACTGTGACCAAACTTTCATTCTTTTGTCCTCAAATTAGGCTAAATCTCATTTTTGGCCGTTCAGGGCACAAACAGATGAATTTGACAACAATACTGGGCATTCTACAATCCTCATGAAAAATGGAGTCGGTATGTGTGTCTTCAAGGCATTCTGAAACAGTGACCAAACTTTCAATCTTTTGAGCACAAATTAGCCTAAATCGCGTTTTTGTCCGTTCAGGGCACAAAGGGATGAATTTGACAACAATACTGGGCATTCTAGAATCCTCATGAAAAATGGAGTAGGTATGTGGGTTTTCAAGGCATTCTGAGACAGTAACCAAACTTTCAATCTTTTGAGCTGAAATTAACCTTAATCACCTTTTTGGCCGTTCAGGGCACAAACGGATGAATTTGACAACAATACTGGGCATTCTAGAATCCTCATGAAAAATGGAGTCGGTATGTGGGTTATCAAGGCATTCTGAGACTGTGACCAAACTTTCAATCTTTTGAGCTCAAATTAGCCTTAATCACCTTTTTGGCCGTTCAGGGCACAAACGGATGAATTTGACAACAATACTGGGCATTCTAGAATCCTCATGAAAAATGGAGTGGGTATGTGGGTTTTCAAGGCATTCTGAGACAGTGACCAAACTTTCATTCTTTTGAGCTCAAATTAGCCTAAATCGCGTTTGTGGCCTTTCAGGGCACAAACGGATGAATTTGACAACAATACTGGGAATTCTAGAATCCTCATGAAAAATGGAGTAGGTATGTGGGTGTTCAATGGATTCTGAGACAGTGACCAAACTTTCAATCTTTTGAGCTCAAATTAGCCTTAATCACCTTTTTGGCCGTTCATGGCACAAACGGATGAATTTGACAACAATACTGGGCATTCTAGAATCCTCATGAAAAATGGAGTGGGTATGTGGGTTTTCAAGGCATTCTGAGACAGTGACCAAACTTTCAATCTTTTGACATCTAATTAGCCTAAATCGCGTTTTTGGCAATTCAGGGCCCAAACAGATGAATTTCACAACAATACTGGGCATTCTAGAATCCTCATGAAAAATGGAGTGGGTATGTTGGTTTTCAAGGCCTTCTGTGATAGTGACCAAACTTTCATTCTTTTGACATCTAATTAGCGTAAATCGCGTTTTTGGCAGTTCAGGGCCCAAACAGATGAATTTCACAACAATACTGAGCATTCTAGAATCCTCATGAAAAATGGAGTGGGTATGTGGGTTTTCAAGGCATTCTGTGACTGTGACCAAACTTTCATTCTTTTGTCCTCAAATTAGGCTAAATCTCATTTTCGGCCGTTCAGGGCACAAACGGATGAATTTGACAACAATACTGGGCATTCTACAATCCTCATGAAAAATGGAGTCGGTATGTGTGTCTTCAAGGCATTCTGACACAGTGACCAAACTTTCAATCTTTTGAGCTCAAATTAGCCTTAATCACCTTTTTGGCCGTTCAGGGCACAAACGGATGAATTTGACAACAATACTGGGCATTCTAGAATCCTCATGAAAAATGGAGTGGGTATGTGGGTTTTCAAGGCATTCTGAGACAGTGACCAAACTTTCAATCTTTTGACATCTAATTAGCCTAAATCGCGTTTTTGGCAATTCAGGGCCCAAACAGATGAATTTCACAACAATACTGGGCATTCTAGAATCCTCATGAAAAATGGAGTGGGTATGTTGGTTTTCAAGGCCTTCTGTGATAGTGACCAAACTTTCATTCTTTTGACATCTAATTAGCGTAAATCGCGTTTTTGGCAGTTCAGGGCCCAAACAGATGAATTTCACAACAATACTGAGCATTCTAGAATCCTCATGAAAAATGGAGTGGGTATGTGGGTTTTCAAGGCATTCTGTGACTGTGACCAAACTTTCATTCTTTTGTCCTCAAATTAGGCTAAATCTCATTTTCGGCCGTTCAGGGCACAAACGGATGAATTTGACAACAATACTGGGCATTCTACAATCCTCATGAAAAATGGAGTCGGTATGTGTGTCTTCAAGGCATTCTGACACTGTGACCAAACTTTCAATCTTTTGAGCTCAAATTAGCCTTAATCACCTTTTTGGCCGTTCAGGGCACAAACGGATGAATTTGACAACAATACTGGGCATTCTAGAATCCTCATGAAAAATGGAGTAGGTATGTGGGTTTTCAAGGCATTCTGAGACTGTGACCAAACTTTCAATCTTTTGAGCTCAAATTAGCCTTAATCACCTTTTTGGCCGTTCAGGGCACAAACGGATGAATTTGACAACAATACTGGGCATTCTAGAATCCTCATGAAAAATGGAGTAGGTATGTGGGTTTTCAAGGCATTCTGAGACTGTGACCAAACTTTCAATCTTTTGAGCTCAAATTAGCCTTAATCACCTTTTTGGCCGTTCAGGGCACAAACGGATGAATTTGACAACAATACTGGGCATTCTAGAATCCTCATGAATAATGGAGTAGGTATGTGGGTTTTCAAGGCATTCTGAGACTGTGACCAAACTTTCAATCTTTTGAGCTCAAATTAGCCTTAATCACCTTTTTGGCCGTTCAGGGCACAAACGGATGAATTTGACAACAATACTGGGCATTCTAGAATCCTCATGAAAAATGGAGTCGGTATGTGTGTCTTCAAGGCATTCTGAAACAGTGACCAAACTTTCAATCTTTTGAGCTCAAATTAGCCTAAATCGCGTTTTTGGCCGTTCAGGGCACAAACGGATGAATTTGACAACAATACTGGGAATTCTAGAATCCTCATGAAAAAAAGAGTAGGTATGTGGGTTTTCAAGGCATTCTGAGACAGTGACCAAACATTCAATCTTTTGAGCTCAAATTAGCCTTAATCACCTTTTTGGCCGTTCAGGGCACAAACGGATGAATTTGACAACAATACTGGGAATTCTAGAATCCTCATGAAAAAAAGAGTAGGTATGTGGGTTTTCAAGGCATTCTGAGACAGTGACCAAACATTCAATCTTTTGAGCTCAAATTAGCCTTAATCACCTTTTTGGCCGTTCAGGGCACAAACGGATGAATTTGACAACAATACTGGGCATTCTAGAATCCTCATGAAAAATGGAGTGGGTATGTGGGTTTTCAAGGCATTCTGTGACTGTGACCAAACTTTCATTCTTTTGTCCTCAAATTAGCCTAAATCGCGTTTTTGGCCGTTCAGGACACAAACGGATGAATTTGACAACAATACTGGGAATTCTAGAATCCTCATGAAAAATGGAGTCGGTATGTGGGTTTTCAAGGCCTTCTGTGACAGTGACTAAACTTTCATTCCTTTGACATCAAAGTAGCCTAAATCGCGTTTTTGGAAGTTCAGGGCCCAAACAGATGAATTTCACAACAATACTGGGCATTCTAGAGTCCTCATGAAAAATGGAGTGGGTATGTGGGTTTTCAAGGCATTCTGTGACTGTGACCAAACTTTCATTCTTTTGTCCTCAAATTAGCCTAAATCTCGTTTTTGGCCGTTCAGGGTACAAACGGATGAATTTGACAACAATACTGGGCATTCTACAATCCTCATGAAAAATGGAGTCGGTATGTGTGTCTTCAAGGCATTCTGAAACTGTGACCAAACTTTCAATCTTTTGAGCTCAAATTAGCCTTAATCACCTTTTTGGCCGTTCAGGGCACAAACGGATGAATTTGACAACAATACTGGGCTTTCTAGAATCCTCATGAAAAATGGAGTGGGTATGTGGGTTTTCAAGGCATTCTGTGACTGTGACCAAACTTTCATTCTTTCGTCCTCAAATTAGCCTAAATCGCGTTTTTGGCCGTTCAGGGCACAAACGGATGAATTTGACAACAATACTGGGCATTCTAGAATCCTCATGAAAAATGGAGTAGGTATGTGGGTTTTCAAGGCATTCTGAGACTGTGACCAAACTTTCAATCTTTTGAGCTCAAATTAGCCTTAATCACCTTTTTGGCCGTTCAGGGCACAAACGGATGAATTTGACAACAATACTGGGCATTCTAGAATCCTCATGAAAAATGGAGTCGGTATGTGTGTCTTCAAGGCATTCTGAAACAATGACCAAACTTTCAATCTTTTGAGCTCAAATTAGCCTAAATCGCGTTTTTGGCCGTTCAGGGCACAAACGGATGAATTTGACAACAATACTGGGAATTCTAGAATCCTCATGAAAAAAAGAGTAGGTATGTGGGTTTTCAAGGCATTCTGAGACAGTGACCAAACATTCAATCTTTTGAGCTCAAATTAGCCTTAATCACCTTTTTGGCCGTTCAGGGCACAAACGGATGAATTTGACAACAATACTGGGAATTCTAGAATCCTCATGAAAAAAAGAGTAGGTATGTGGGTTTTCAAGGCATTCTGAGACAGTGACCAAACATTCAATCTTTTGAGCTCAAATTAGCCTTAATCACCTTTTTGGCCGTTCAGGGCACAAACGGATGAATTTGACAACAATACTGGGCATTCTAGAATCCTCATGAAAAATGGAGTGGGTATGTGGGTTTTCAAGGCATTCTGTGACTGTGACCAAACTTTCATTCCTTTGTCCTCAAATTAGCCTAAATCGCGTTTTTGGCCGTTCAGGACACAAACGGATGAATTTGACAACAATACTGGGAATTCTAGAATCCTCATGAAAAATGGAGTCGGTATGTGGGTTTTCAAGGCCTTCTGTGACAGTGACTAAACTTTCATTCCTTTGACATCAAATTAGCCTAAATCGCGTTTTTGGAAGTTCAGGGCCCAAACAGATGAATTTCACAACAATACTGGGCATTCTAGAGTCCTCATGAAAAATGGAGTGGGTATGTGGGTTTTCAAGGCATTCTGTGACTGTGACCAAACTTTCATTCTTTTGTCCTCAAATTAGCCTAAATCTCGTTTTTGGCCGTTCAGGGCACAAACGGATGAATTTGACAACAATACTGGGCATTCTACAATCCTCATGAAAAATGGAGTCGGTATGTGTGTCTTCAAGGCATTCTGAAACTGTGACCAAACTTTCAATCTTTTGAGCTCAAATTAGCCTTAATCACCTTTTTGGCCGTTCAGGGCACAAACGGATGAATTTGACAACAATACTGGGCTTTCTAGAATCCTCATGAAAAATGGAGTGGGTATGTGGGTTTTCAAGGCATTCTGTGACTGTGACCAAACTTTCATTCTTTCGTCCTCAAATTAGCCTAAATCGAGTTTTTGGCCGTTCAGGGCACAAACGGATGAATTTGACAACAATACTGGGCATTCTAGAATCCTCATGAAAAATGGAGTAGGTATGTGGGTTTTCAAGGCATTCTGAGACTGTGACCAAACTTTCAATCTTTTGAGCTCAAATTAGCCTTAATCACCTTTTTGGCCGTTCAGGGCACAAACGGATGAATTTGACAACAATACTGGGCATTCTAGAATCCTCATGAAAAATGGAGTCGGTATGTGTGTCTTCAAGGCATTCTGAAACAGTGACCAAACTTTCAATCTTTTGAGCACAAATTAGCCTAAATCGTGTTTTTGGCCGTTCGGGGCACAAAGGGATGAATTTGACAACAATACTGGGCATTGTAGAATCCTCATGAAAAATGGAGTCGGTATGTGTGTCTTCAAGGCATTCTGAAACAGTGACCAAACTTTCAATCTTTTGAGCTCAAATTAGCCTAAATCGCGTTTTTGGCCGTTCAGGGCACAAACGGATGAATTTGACAACAATACTGGGAATTCTAGAATCCTCATGAAAAAAAGAGTAGGTATGTGGGTTTTCAAGGCATTCTGAGACAGTGACCAAACATTCAATCTTTTGAGCTCAAATTAGCCTTAATCACCTTTTTGGCCGTTCAGGGCACAAACGGATGAATTTGACAACAATACTGGGAATTCTAGAATCCTCATGAAAAAAAGAGTAGGTATGTGGGTTTTCAAGGCATTCTGAGACAGTGACCAAACATTCAATCTTTTGAGCTCAAATTAGCCTTAATCACCTTTTTGGCCGTTCAGGGCACAAACGGATGAATTTGACAACAATACTGGGCATTCTAGAATCCTCATGAAAAATGGAGTCGGTATGTGGGTTTTCAAGGCATTTTGAGACAGTGACCAAACTTTCAATCTTTTGAGCACAAATTAGCCTAAATCGCGTTTTTGGCCGTTCAGGGCACAAACGGATGAATTTGACAACAATACTGGGCATTCTAGAATCCTCATGAAAAATGGAGTAGGTATGTGGGTTTTGAAGGGATTCTGAGACTGTGACCAAACTTTCAATCTTTTGAGCACAAATTAGCCTAAATCGCGTTTTTGGCGTTCAGGGCACAAACGGATGAATTTGACAACAATACTGGGCATTCTAGAATCCTCATGAAAAATGGAGTAGGTATGTGGGTTTTCAAGGCATTCTAAGACTGTGACCAAACTTTCATTCTTTTGAGCACAAATTAGCCTAAATCGTGTTTTTGGCCGTTCAGGGCACAAAGGGATGAATTTGACAATAATACTGGGCATTCTAGAATACTCATGAAAAATGGAGTAGGTACGTGGGTTTTCAAGGCATTTTGAGACAGTGACCAAACTTTAAATCTTCTGAGCACAAATTAGCCTAAATCGCGTTTTTGGCCATTCAGGGCACAAACGGATGAATTTGACAACAATACTGGGCATTCTAGAATCGTCATGAAAAATGGAGTAGGTATGTGGGTTTTCAAGGGATTCTGAGACTGTGACCAAACTTTCATTCTTTTGAGCTCAAATTAGCCTTAATCGCCTTTTTGGCCGTTCAGGGCACAAACGGATGAATTTGACAACAGTACTGGGCATTCTAGAATCCTCATGAAAAATGGAGTGGGTATGTGGGTTTTCAAGGCATTCTGAGACAGTGACCAAACTTTCATTCTTTTGAGCTCAAATTAGCCTAAATCGCGTTTGTGGACTTTCAGGGCACAAAAGGATGAATTTAACATCAATACTGGGCATTCTAGAATCCTTATGAAAATGGAGTGGGTATGTTGGTTTTCAAGGCCTTCTGTGACAGTGACCAAACTTTCATTCTTTTGACATCCAATTAGCCTAAATCGCGTTTTTTGCAGTTCAGGGCCCAAACAGATGAATTTCACAACAATACTGGGCATTCTAGAATCCTCATGAAAAATGGAGTGGGTATGTTGGTTTTCAAGGCCTTCTGTGATAGTGACCAAACTTTCATTCTTTTGACATCCAATTAGCTTAAATCGCGTTTTTGGCAGTTCAGGGCCCAAACAGATGAATTTCACAACAATACTGGGCATTCTAGAATCCTCATGAAAAATGGAGTGGGTATGTGGGTTTTCAAGGCATTCTGTGACTGTGACCAAACTTTCATTCTTTTGTCCTCAAATTAGCCTAAATCTCGTTTTTGGCCGTTCAGGGCACAAACGGATGAATTTGACAACAATACTGGGCATTCTACAATCCTCATGAAAAATGGAGTGGGTATGTGGGTTTTCAAGGCATTCTGAGACAGTGACCAAACTTTCATTCTTTTGACATCCAATTAGGCTAAATCGCGTTTTTGGCAGTTCAGGGCCCAAACAGATGAATTTCACAACAATACTGGGAATTCTAGAATCCTCATGAAAAATGGAGTGGGTATGTTGGTTTTCAAGGCCTTCTGTGACAGTGACCAAACTTTCATTCTTTTGACATCCAATTAGGCTAAATCGCGTTTTTGGCAGTTCAGGGCCCAAACAGATGAATTTCACAATAATACTGGTAATTCTAGAATCGTCATGAAAAATGGAGTGGGTATGTGGGTTTTCAAGGCATTCTGAGACAGTGACCAAACTTTCATTCTTTTGAGCTCAAATTGGCCTAAATCACGTTTGTGGCCTTTCAGGGCACAAACGGATGAATTTGACAACAATACTGGGCATTCTAGAATCCTCAAGAAAAATGGAGTCGGTATGTGGGTTTTCAAGGCATTCTGAGACTGTGACCAAACTTTCATTCTTTTGAGCACAAATTAGCCTAAATCGTGTTTCTGGCCGTTCAGGGCACAAAGGGATGAATTTGACAACAATACTGGGCATTCTAGAATCCTCATGAAAAATGGAGTAGGTATGTGGGTTTTCAAGGCATTCTGAGACTGTGACCAAACTTTCATTCTTTTGAGCACAAATTAGCCTAAATCGTGTTTCTGGCCGTTCAGGGCACAATGGGATGAATTTGACAACAATACTGGGCATTCTAGAATCCTCATGAAAAATGGAGCAGGTATGTGGGTTTTCAAGGCATTGTGAGACAGTGACCAAACTTTCATTCTTTTGAGCACAAATTAGCCTAAACCGCGTTTTTGGCCGTTCAGGGCACAAACGGATGAATTTGACAACAATACTGGGAATTCTAGAATCCTCATGAAAAATGGAGTAGGTATGTGGGTTTTCAAGGCATTCTGAGACAGTGACCAAACTTTCATTCTTTTGAGCTCAAATTAGAATAAATCACGTTTGTGGCCTTTCAGGGCACAAACGGATGAATTTGACAACAATACTGGGCATTCTAGAATCCTCAAGAAAAATGGAGTCGGTCTGTGGGTTTTCAAGGCATTCTGAGACAGTGACCAAACTTTCATTCTCTTGAGCTCAAATTAGCCTAAATCGCGTTTGTGGCCTTTCAGGCCACAAACTGATGAATTTGACAACAATACATGGCATTCAACAATCCTCATGAAAAATGGAGTGGGTATGTTGGTTTTCAAGGCCTTCTGTGACAGTGACTAAACTTTCATTCTTTTGACATCAAATTAGCCTAAATCGTGTTTTTGGAAGTTCAGGTCCCAAACAGATGAATTTCACAACAATACTGGGCATTCTAGAGTCCTCATGAAAAATGGAGTGGGTATGTGCGTTTTCAAGGCATTCTGTGACCGTGACCAAACTTTCATTCATTTGTCCTCAAATTAGCCTAAATCTCGTTTTTGGCCGTTCAGGGGACAAACAGATGAATTTGACAACAATACTGGGCATTCTACAATCCTCATGAAAAATGGAATCGGTATGTGTGTCTTCAAGGCATTCTGAAACAGTGACCAAACTTTCAATCTTTTGAGCACAAATTAGCCTAAATCGCGTTTTTGTCCGTTCAGGGCACAAAGGGATGAATTTGACAACAATACTGGGCATTCTAGAATCCTCATGAAAAATGGAGTAGGTATGTGGGTTTTCAACGCATTCTGAGACAGTGACCAAACTTTCAATCTTTTGAGCTCAAATTAACCTTAATCACCTTTTTGGCCGTTCAGGGCACAAACGGATGAATTTGACAACAATACTGGGCATTCTAGAATCCTCATGAAAAATGGAGTGGGTATGTGGGTTTTCAAAGCATTCTGTGACTGTGACCAAACTTTCATTCTTTTGAGCTCAAATTAGCCTAAATAGCGTTTGTGGCCTTTCAGGGCACAAACGGATGAATTTGACAACAATACTGGGCATTCTAGAATCCTCATGAAAAATGGAGTGGGTATGTGGGTTTTCAAGGCATTCTGTGACTGTGACCAAACTTTCATTCTTTTCTCCTCAAATTAGCCTAAATCTCGTTTTTGGCCATTCAGGGCACAAACGCATGAATTTGACAACAATACTGGGCATTCTACAATCCTCATGAAAAATGGAGTCGGTATGTGTGTCTTCAAGGCATTCTGACACAGTGACCAAACTTTCAATCTTTTGAGCACAAATTAGCCTAAATCGTGTTTTTGGCCGTTCAGGGCACAAAGGGATGAATTTGACAAAAATACTGGGCATTCTAGAATCCTCATGAAAAATGGAGTCGGTATGTGGGTTTTCAAGGCATTTTGAGACAGTGACAAAACTTTCAATCTTTTGAGCACAAATTAGCCTAAATCGCGTTTTTGGCCGTTCAGGGCACAAACGGATGAATTTGACAACAATACTGGGCATTCTAGAATCCTCATGAAAAATGGAGTAGGTATGTGGGTTTTTAAGGGATTCTGATACTGTGACCAAACTTTCAATATTTTGAGCTCAAATTAGCCATAATCGCCTTTTTGGCCGTTCATGGCACAAACGGATGAATTTGACAACAATACTGGGCATTCTAGAATCCTCATGAAAAATGGAGTCGGTATGTGGGTTTTCAAGGCATTCTGAGACTGTGACCAAACTTTCATTCTTTTGAGCACCAATTAGCCTAAATCGTGTTTTTGGCCGTTCAGGGCACAAAGGGATGAATTTGACAACAATATTGGGCATTCTAGAATCCTCATGAAAAATGGAGTAGGTTTGTGGGTTTTCAAGGCATTCTGAGACAGTGACCAAACTTTCATTCTTTTGAGCTCAAATTAGCCTAAATCGCGTTTGTGGCCTTTCAGGGCACAAACGGATGAATTTGACAACAATACTGGGCATTCTAGAATCCTCATGAAAAATGGAGTCGGTATGTGGGTTTTCAAGGCATTCTGAGACAGTGAACAAACTTTCATTCTCTTGAGCTCAAATTAGCCTAAATCGCGTTTGTGGCCTTTCAGGCCACAAACGGATGAATTTGACAACGATACTGGGCATTCAACAATCCTCATGAAAAATGGAGTAGGTTTGTGGGTTTTCAAGGCATTCTGAGACAGTGACCAAACTTTCATTCTTTTGAGCTCAAATTAGCCTAAATCGTGTTTGTGGCCTTTCAGGGCACAAACGGATGAATTTGACAACAATACTGGGCATTCTAGAATCCTCATGAAAAATGGAGTCGGTATGTGGGTTTTCAAGGCATTCTGAGACAGTGACCAAACTTTCATTCTTTTGAGCTTAAATTAGCCTAAATCGCGTTTGTGGCCTTTCAGGGCACAAACGGATGAATTTGACAACAATACTGGGCATTCTAGAATCCTTATGAAAAATGGAGTGGGTATGTTGGTTTTCAAGGCCTTCTGTGACAGTGACCAAACTTTCATTCTTTTGACATCCAATTAGCCTAAATGCGTTTTTGGAAGTTCAGGGCCCAAACAGATGAATTTCACAACAATACTGGGCATTCTAGAGTCCTCATGAAAAATGGTGTAGGTATGTGGGTTTTCAAGGCATTCTGTGACTGTGACCAAACTTTCATTCTTTTGTCCTCAAATTAGCCTAAATCTCGTTTTTGGCCGTTCAGGGCACAAACGGATGAATTTGACAATAATACAGGGCATTCTACAATCCTCATGAAAAATGGAGTCGGTATGTGTGTCTTCAAGGCATTCTGAAACAGTGACCAAACTTTCAATCTTTTGAGCACAAATTAGCCTAAATCGCGTTTTTGTCCGTTCAGGGCACAAAGGGATGAATTTGACAACAATATTGGGCATTCTAGAATCCTCATGAAAAATGGAGTAGGTATGTGGGTTTTCAAGGCATTCTGAGACAGTGACCAAACTTTCAATCTTTTGAGCTCAAATTAGCCTTAATCACCTTTTTGGCAGTTCAGGGCACAAACGGATGAATTTGACAACAATACTGGGCATTCTAGAATCCTCATGAAAAATGGAGTGGGTATGTGGGTTTTCAAGGCATTCTGAGACAGTGAACAAACTTTCATTCTCTTGAGCTCAAATTAGCCTAAATCGCGTTTGTGGCCTTTCAGGCCACAAACGGATGAATTTGACAACGATACTGGGCATTCAACAATCCTCATGAAAAATGGAGTGGGTATGTTGGTTTTCAAGGCCTTCTGTGACAGTGACTAAACTTTCATTCTTTTGAGCCCAAATTAGCCATAATCGCCTTTTTGGCCGTTCAGGGCACAAAGGGATGAATTTGACAACAATACTGGGCATTCTAGAATCCTCATGAAAAATGGAGTAGGTTTGTGGGTTTTCAAGGCATTCTGAGACAGTGACCAAACTTTCATTCTTTTGAGCTCAAATTAGCCTAAATCGCGTTTGTGGCCTTTCAGGGCACAAACGGATGAATTTGACAACAATACTGGGCATTCTAGAATCCTCATGAAAAATGGAGTCGGTATGTGGGTTTTCAAGGCATTCTGAGACAGTGACCAAACTTTCATTCTTTTGAGCTTAAATTAGCCTAAATCGCGTTTGTGGCCTTTCAGGGCACAAACGGATGAATTTGACAACAATACTGGGCATTCTAGAATCCTTATGAAAAATGGAGTGGGTATGTTGGTTTTCAAGGCCTTCTGTGACAGTGACCAAACTTTCATTCTTTTGACATCCAATTAGCCTAAATCGCATTTTTGGAAGTTCAGGGCCCAAACAGATGAATTTCACAACAATACTGGGCATTCTAGAGTCCTCATGAAAAATGGTGTAGGTATGTGGGTTTTCAAGGCATTCTGTGACTGTGACCAAACTTTCATTCTTTTGTCCTCAAATTAGCCTAAATCTCGTTTTTGGCCGTTCAGGGCACAAACGGATGAATTTGACAATAATACAGGGCATTCTACAATCCTCATGAAAAATGGAGTCGGTATGTGTGTCTTCAAGGCATTCTGAAACAGTGACCAAACTTTCAATCTTTTGAGCACAAATTAGCCTAAATCGCGTTTTTGTCCGTTCAGGGCACAAAGGGATGAATTTGACAACAATATTGGGCATTCTAGAATCCTCATGAAAAATGGAGTAGGTATGTGGGTTTTCAAGGCATTCTGAGACAGTGACCAAACTTTCAATCTTTTGAGCTCAAATTAGCCTTAATCACCTTTTTGGCCGTTCAGGGCACAAACGGATGAATTTGACAACAATACTGGGCATTCTAGAATCCTCATGAAAAATGGAGTCGGTATGTGGGTTTTCAAGGCATTCTGAGACAGTGAACAAACTTTCATTCTCTTGAGCTCAAATTAGCCTAAATCGCGTTTGTGGCCTTTCAGGCCACAAACGGATGAATTTGACAACGATACTGGGCATTCAACAATCCTCATGAAAAATGGAGTGGGTATGTTGGTTTTCAAGGCCTTCTGTGACAGTGACTAAACTTTCATTCTTTTGAGCCCAAATTAGCCTAAATCGTGTTTTTGGCCGTTCAGGGCACAAAGGGATGAATTTGACAACAATACTGGGCATTCTAGAATCCTCATGAAAAATGGAGTCAGTTTGTGGGTTTTCAAGGCATTCTGAGACAGTGACCAAACTTTCATTCTTTTGAGCTCAAATTAGCCTAAATCGCGTTTGTGGCCTTTCAGGGCACAAACGGATGAATTTGACAACAATACTGGGCATTCTAGAATCCTCATGAAAAATGGAGTCGGTATGTGGGTTTTCAAGGCATTCTGAGACAGTGACCAAACTTTCATTCTTTTGAGCTTAAATTAGCCTAAATCGCGTTTGTGGCCTTTCAGGGCACAAACGGATGAATTTGACAACAATACTGGGCATTCTAGAATCCTTATGAAAAATGGAGTGGGTATGTTGGTTTTCAAGGCCTTCTGTGACAGTGACCAAACTTTCATTCTTTTGACATCCAATTAGCCTAAATCGCGTTTTTGGAAGTTCAGGTCCCAAACAGATGAATTTCACAACAATACTGGGCATTCTAGAGTCCTCATGAAAAATGGAGTGGGTATGTGCGTTTTCAAGGCATTCTGTGACTGTGACCAAACTTTCATTCTTTTGTCCTCAAATTAGCCTAAATCTCGTTTTTGGCCGTTCAGGGGACAAACAGATGAATTTGACAACAATACTGGGCATTCTACAATCCTCATGAAAAATGGAGTCGGTATGTGTGTCTTCAAGGCATTCTGAAACAGTGACCAAACTTTCAATCTTTTGAGCACAAATTAGCCTAAATCGCGTTTTTGTCCGTTCAGGGCACAAAGGGATGAATTTGACAACAATACTGGGCATTCTAGAATCCTCATGAAAAATGGAGTAGGTATGTGGGTTTTCAAGGCATTCTGAGACAGTGACCAAACTTTCAATCTTTTGAGCTCAAATTAACCTTAATCACCTTTTTGGCCGTTCAGGGCACAAACGGATGAATTTGACAACAATACTGGGCATTCTAGAATCCTCATGAAAAATGGAGTGGGTATGTGGGTTTTCAAAGCATTCTGTGACTGTGACCAAACTTTCATTCTTTTGAGCTCAAATTAGCCTAAATCGCGTTTGTGGCCTTTCAGGGCACAAACGGATGAATTTGACAACAATACTGGGCATTCTAGAATCCTCATGAAAAATGGAGTGGGTATGTGGGTTTTCAAGGCATTCTGTGACTGTGACCAAACTTTCATTCTTTTCTCCTCAAATTAGCCTAAATCTCGTTTTTGGCCATTCAGGGCACAAACGCATGAATTTGACAACAATACTGGACATTCTACAATCCTCATGAAAAATGGAGTCGGTATGTGTGTCTTCAAGGCATTCTGACACAGTGACCAAACTTTCAATCTTTTGAGCACAAATTAGCCTAAATCGTGTTTTTGGCCGTTCAGGGTACAAAGGGATGAATTTGACAAAAATACTGGGCATTCTAGAATCCTCATGAAAAATGGAGTCGGTATGTGGGTTTTCAAGGCATTTTGAGACAGTGACAAAACTTTCAATCTTTTGAGCACAAATTAGCCTAAATCGCGTTTTTGGCCGTTCAGGGCACAAACGGATGAATTTGACAACAATACTGGGCATTCTAGAATCCTCATGAAAAATGGAGTAGGTATGTGGGTTTTTAAGGGATTCTGATACTGTGACCAAACTTTCAATCTTTTGAGCTCAAATTAGCCATAATCGCCTTTTTGGCCGTTCATGGCACAAACGGATGAATTTGACAACAATACTGGGCATTCTACAATCCTCATGAAAAATGGAGTGGGTATGTGGGTTTTCCAGGCATTCTGTGACTGTGACCAAACTTTCATTCTTTTGTCCTCAAATTAGACTAAATCGCGTTTTTGGATGTTAAGGGCAAAATCGGATGAATTTGACAACAATATTGGGCATTCTAGAATCCTCATGAAAAATGGAGTCGGTATGTGGGTTTTCAAGGCATTCTGAGACTGTGACCAAACTTTCATTCTTTTGAGCACCAATTAGCCTAAATCGTGTTTTTGGCCTTTCAGGGCACAAAGGGATGAATTTGACAACAATATTGGGCATTCTAGAATCCTCATGAAAAATGGAGTAGGTTTGTGGGTTTTCAAGGCATTCTGAGACAGTGACCAAACTTTCATTCTTTTGAGCTCAAATTAGCCTAAATCGCGTTTGTGGCCTTTCAGGGCACAAACGGATGAATTTGACAACAATACTGGGCATTCTAGAATCCTCATGAAAAATGGAGTAGGTATGTGGGTTTTCAAGGGATTCTGATACTGTGACCAAACTTTCAATATTTTGAGCTCAAATTAGCCATAATCGCCTTTTTGGCCGTTCATGGCACAAACGGATGAATTTGACAACAATACTGGGCATTCTACAATCCTCATGAAAAATGGAGTGGGTATGTGGGTTTTCCAGGCATTCTGTGACTGTGACCAAACTTTCATTCTTTTGTCCTCAAATTAGACTAAATCGCGTTTTTGGATGTTAAGGGCAAAATCGGATGAATTTGACAACAATACTGGGCATTCTAGAATCCTCATGAAAAATGGAGTCGGTATGTGGGTTTTCAAGGCATTCTGAGACTGTGACCAAACTTTCATTCTTTTGAGCACCAATTAGCCTAAATCGTGTTTTTGGCCGTTCAGGGCACAAAGGGATGAATTTGACAACAATATTGGGCATTCTAGAATCCTCATGAAAAATGGAGTAGGTTTGTGGGTTTTCAAGGCATTCTGAGACAGTGACCAAACTTTCATTCTTTTGAGCTCAAATTAGCCTAAATCGCGTTTGTGGCCTTTCAGGGCACAAACGGATGAATTTGACAACAATACTGGGCATTCTAGAATCCTCATGAAAAATGGAGTCGGTATGTGGGTTTTCAAGGCATTCTGAGACAGTGAACAAACTTTCATTCTCTTGAGCTCAAATTAGCCTAAATCGCGTTTGTGGCCTTTCAGGCCACAAACGGATGAATTTGACAACGATACTGGGCATTCAACAATCCTCATGAAAAATGGAGTGGGTATGTTGGTTTTCAAGGCCTTCTGTGACAGTGACTAAACTTTCATTCTTTTGAGCCCAAATTAGCCTAAATCGTGTTTTTGGCCGTTCAGGGCACAAAGGGATGAATTTGACAACAAAACTGGGCATTCTAGAATCCTCATGAAAAATGGAGTAGGTTTGTGGGTTTTCAAGGCATTCTGAGACAGTGACCAAACTTTCATTCTTTTGAGCTCAAATTAGCCTAAATCGTGTTTGTGGCCTTTCAGGGCACAAACGGATGAATTTGACAACAATACTGGGCATTCTAGAATCCTCATGAAAAATGGAGTCGGTATGTGGGTTTTCAAGGCATTCTGAGACAGTGACCAAACTTTCATTCTTTTGAGCTTAAATTAGCCTAAATCGCGTTTGTGGCCTTTCAGGGCACAAACGGATGAATTTGACAACAATACTGGGCATTCTAGAATCCTTATGAAAAATGGAGTGGGTTTGTTGGTTTTCAAGGCCTTCTGTGACAGTGACCAAACTTTCATTCTTTTGACATCCAATTAGCCTAAATCGCGTTTTTGGAAGTTCAGGGCCCAAACAGATGAATTTCACAACAATACTGGGCATTCTAGAGTCCTCATGAAAAATGGTGTAGGTATGTGGGTTTTCAAGGCATTCTGTGACTGTGACCAAACTTTCATTCTTTTGTCCTCAAATTAGCCTAAATCTCGTTTTTGGCCGTTCAGGGCACAAACGGATGAATTTGACAATAATACAGGGCATTCTACAATCCTCATGAAAAATGGAGTCGGTATGTGTGTCTTCAAGGCATTCTGAAACAGTGACCAAACTTTCAATCTTTTGAGCACAAATTAGCCTAAATCGCGTTTTTGTCCGTTCAGGGCACAAAGGGATGAATTTGACAACAATATTGGGCATTCTAGAATCCTCATGAAAAATGGAGTAGGTATGTGGGTTTTCAAGGCATTCTGAGACAGTGACCAAACTTTCAATCTTTTGAGCTCAAATTAGCCTTAATCACCTTTTTGGCCGTTCAGGGCACAAACGGATGAATTTGACAACAATACTGGGCATTCTAGAATCCTCATGAAAAATGGAGTCGGTATGTGGGTTTTCAAGGCATTCTGAGACAGTGAACAAACTTTCATTCTCTTGAGCTCAAATTAGCCTAAATCGCGTTTGTGGCCTTTCAGGCCACAAGCGGATGAATTTGACAACGATACTGGGCATTCAACAATCCTCATGAAAAATGGAGTGGGTATGTTGGTTTTCAAGGCCTTCTGTGACAGTGACTAAACTTTCATTCTTTTGAGCCCAAATTAGCCTAAATCGTGTTTTTGGCCGTTCAGGGCACAAAGGGATGAATTTGACAACAATACTGGGCATTCTAGAATCCTCATGAAAAATGGAGTAGGTTTGTGGGTTTTCAAGGCATTCTGAGACAGTGACCAAACTTTCATTCTTTTGAGCTCAAATTAGCCTAAATCGCGTTTGTGGCCTTTCAGGGCACAAACGGATGAATTTGACAACAATACTGGGCATTCTAGAATCCTCATGAAAAATGGAGTCGGTATGTGGGTCTTCAAGGCATTCTGAGACAGTGACCAAACTTTCATTCTTTTGAGCTTAAATTAGCCTAAATCGCGTTTGTGGCCTTTCAGGGCACAAACGGATGAATTTGACAACAATACTGGGCATTCTAGAATCCTTATGAAAAATGGAGTGGGTATGTTGGTTTTCAAGGCCTTCTGTGACAGTGACCAAACTTTCATTCTTTTGACATCCAATTAGCCTAAATCGCGTTTTTGGAAGTTCAGGGCCCAAACAGATGAATTTCACAACAATACTGGGCATTCTAGAGTCCTCATGAAAAATGGTGTAGGTATGTGGGTTTTCAAGGCATTCTGTGACTGTGACCAAACTTTCATTCTTTTGTCCTCAAATTAGCCTAAATCTAGTTTTTGGCCGTTCAGGGCACAAACGGATGAATTTGACAATAATACAGGGCATTCTACAATCCTCATGAAAAATGGAGTCGGTATGTGTGTCTTCAAGGCATTCTGAAACAGTGACCAAACTTTCAATCTTTTGAGCACAAATTAGCCTAAATCGCGTTTTTGTCCGTTCAGGGCACAAAGGGATGAATTTGACAACAATATTGGGCATTCTAGAATATGAAAAATGGAGTAGGTATGTGGGTTTTCAAGGCATTCTGAGACAGTGACCAAACTTTCAATCTTTTGAGCTCAAATTAGCCTTAATCACCTTTTTGGCCGTTCAGGGCACAAACGGATGAATTTGACAACAATACTGGGCATTCTAGAATCCTCATGAAAAATGGAGTCGGTATGTGGGTTTTCAAGGCATTCTGAGACAGTGAACAAACTTTCATTCTCTTGAGCTCAAATTAGCCTAAATCGGGTTTGTGGCCTTTCAGGCCACAAACGGATGAATTTGACAACGATACTGGGCATTCAACAATCCTCATGAAAAATGGAGTGGGTATGTTGGTTTTCAAGGCCTTCTGTGACAGTGACCAAACTTTCATTCTTTTGAGCCCAAATTAGCCTAAATCGTGTTTTTGGCCGTTCAGGGCACAAAGGGATGAATTTGACAACAATACTGGGCATTCTAGAATCCTCATGAAAAATGGAGTCAGTTTGTGGGTTTTCAAGGCATTCTGAGACAGTGACCAAACTTTCATTCTTTTGAGCTCAAATTAGCCTAAATCGCGTTTGTGGCCTTTCAGGGCACAAACGGATGAATTTGACAACAATACTGGGCATTCTAGAATCCTCATGAAAAATGGAGTCGGTATGTGGGTCTTCAAGGCATTCTGAGACAGTGACCAAACTTTCATTCTTTTGAGCTTAAATTAGCCTAAATCGCGTTTGTGGCCTTTCAGGGCACAAACGGATGAATTTGACAACAATACTGGGCATTCTAGAATCCTTATGAAAAATGGAGTGGGTATGTTGGTTTTCAAGGCCTTCTGTGACAGTGACCAAACTTTCATTCTTTTGACATCCAATTAGCCTAAATCGCGTTTTTGGAAGTTCAGGGCCCAAACAGATGAATTTCACAACAATACTGGGCATTCTAGAGTCCTCATGAAAAATGGTGTAGGTATGTGGGTTTTCAAGGCATTCTGTGACTGTGACCAAACTTTCATTCTTTTGTCCTCAAATTAGCCTAAATCTCGTTTTTGGCCGTTCAGGGCACAAACGGATGAATTTGACAATAATACAGGGCATTCTACAATCCTCATGAAAAATGGAGTCGGTATGTGTGTCTTCAAGGCATTCTGAAACAGTGACCAAACTTTCAATCTTTTGAGCACAAATTAGCCTAAATCGCGTTTTTGTCCGTTCAGGGCACAAAGGGATGAATTTGACAACAATATTGGGCATTCTAGAATCCTCATGAAAAAATGGAGTAGGTATGTGGGTTTTCAAGGCATTCTGAGACAGTGACCAAACATTCATTCTTTTGAGCTCAAATTAGCCTAAATCGCGTTTGTGGCCTTTCAGGGTACAAACGGATGAATTTGACAACAATACTGGGCATTCTAGAATCCTTATGAATAATGGAGTGGGTATGTTGGTTTTCAAGGCCTTCTGTGACAGTGACCAAACTTTCATTCTTTTGACATCCAATTAGCCTAAATCGCGTTTTTGGCAGTTCAGGGCCCAAACAGATGAATTTCACAACAATACTGGGCATTCTAGAATCCTCATGAAAAATGGAGTGGGTATGTGGGTTTTCAAGGCATTCTGTGACTGTGACCAAACTTTCATTCTTTTGTCCTAAAATTAGTATAAATCGTGTTTTTGGCCGTTCAGGGCACAAAGGGATGAATTTGACAACAATACTGGGCATTCTACAATCCTCATGAAAAATGGAGTCGGTATGTGTGTCTTCAAGGCATTCTGACACAGTGACCAAACTTTCAATCTATTGAGCACAAATTAGCCTAAATCGTGTTTTTGGCCGTTCAGGGCACAGAGGGATGAATTTGACAAAAATACTGGGCATTCTAGAATCCTCATGAAAAATGGAGTCGGTATGTGGGTTTTCAAGGCATTTTAAGACAGTGACCAAACTTTCAATCTTTTGAGCACAAATTAGCCTAAATCGCGTTTTTGACCGTTCAGGGTACAAACGGACGAATTTGACAACAATACTGGGCATTCTAGAATCCTCATGAAAAATGAAGTAGGTATGTGGGTTTTTAAGGGATTCTGAGACTGTGACCAAACTTTCAATCTTTTGAGCTCAAATTAGCCATAATCGCCTTTTTGGTCGTTCATGGCACAAACGGATGAATTTGACAACAATACTGGGCATTCTACAATCCTCATGAAAAATGGAGTGGGTATGTGGGTTTTCAAGGCATTCTGTGACTGTGACCAAACTTTCATTCTTTTGTCCTCAAATTAGCCTAAATCGCGTTTTTGGCCGTTCAGGGCAAAAACGGATGAATTTGACAACAATACTGGGCATTCTAGAATCCTCATGAAAAATGGAGTAGGTATGTGGGTTTTTAAGGGATTCTGAGACTGTGACCAAACTTTCAATCTTTTGAGCTCAAATTAGCCATAATCGCCTTTTTTGCCGTTCATGGCACAAACGGTTGAATTTGACAACAATACTGGGCATTCTACAATCCTCATGAAAAATGGAGTGGGTATGTGGGTTTTCAAGGCATTCTGTGACTGTGACCAAACTTTCATTCTTTTGTCCTCAAATTAGCCTAAATCGCGTTTTTGGCCGTTCAGGGCAAAAACGGATGAATTTGACAACAATACTGGGCATTCTAGAATCCTCATGAAAAATGGAGTAGGTTTGTGGGTTTTCAAGGCATTCTGAGACAGTGACCAAACTTTCATTCTTTTGAGCTCAAATTAGCCTAAATCGCGTTTGTGGCCTTTCAGGGCACAAACGGATGAATTTGACAACAATACTGGGCATTCTAGAATCCTCATGAAAAATGGAGTGGGTATGTGGGTTTTCAAGGCATTCTGAGACAGTGACCAAACTTTCATTCTTTTGAGCTCAAATTAGCCTAAATCGCGTTTGTGGCCTTTCAGGGCACAAACGGATGAATTTGACAACAATACTGGGCATTCTAGAATCCTCATGAAAAATGGAGTCGGTATGTGGGTTTTCAAGGCATTCTGAGACAGTGACCAAACTTTCATTCTTTTGAGCTCAAATTAGCCTAAATCGCGTTTGTGGCCTTTCAGGGCACAAACGGATGAATTTGACAACAATACTGGGCATTCTAGAATCCTCATGAAAAATGGAGTCGGTATGTGGGTTTTCAAGGCATTCTGAGACAGTGACCAAACTTTCATTCTTTTGAGCTCAAATTAGCCTAAATCGCGTTTGTGGCCTTTCAGGGCACAAACGGATGAATTTGACAACAATACTGGGCATTCTAGAATCCTTATGAAAAATGGAGTGGGTATGTTGGTTTTCAAGGCCTTCTGTGACAGTGACCAAACTTTCATTCTTTTGACATCCAATTAGCCTAAATCGCGTTTTTGGCAGTTCAGGGCACAAACGGATGAATTTGACAACAATACTGGGCATTCTAGAATCCTCATGAAAAATGGAGTAGGTATGTGGGTTTTCAAGGCATTCTGAGACAGTGACCAAACTTTCAATCTTTTGAGCTCAAATTAGCCTTAATCACCTTTTTGGCCGTTCAGGGTACAAACGGATGAATTTGACAACAATACTGGGCATTCTAGAATCCTCATGAAAAATGGAGTGGGTATGTGGGTTTTCAAGGCATTCTGTGACTGTGAACAAACTTTCATTCTTTTGTCCTAAAATTAGCCTAAATCTCGTTTTTGGCCATTCAGGGCACAAACGCATGAATTTGACAACAATACTGGGCATTCTACAATCCTCATGAAAAATGGAGTCGGTATGTGTGTCTTCAAGGCATTCTGACACAGTGACCAAACTTTCAATCTTTTGAGCACAAATTAGCCTAAATCGTGTTTTTGGCCGTTCAGGGCACAAAGGGAGGAATTTGACAAAAATACTGGGCATTCTAGAATCCTCATGAAAAATGGAGTCGGTATGTGGGTTTTCAAGGCATTCTGAGACTGTGACCAAACTTTCATTCTTTTGAGCACAAATTAGCCTAAATCGTGTTTTTGGCCGTTCAGGGCACAAAGGGATGAATTTGACAACAATACTGGGCATTCTAGAATCCTCATGAAAAATGGAGTCGGTATGTGGGTTTTCAAGTCATTCTGAGACAGTGACCAAACTTTCAATCTCTTGAGCTCAAATTAGCCTAAATCGCGTTTGTGGCCTTTCAGGCCACAAACGGATGAATTTGACAACAATACTGGGCATTCTAGAATCCTCATGTAAAATGGAGTCGGTATGTGGGTTTTCAAGGCATTCTGAGACAGTGACCAAACTTTCAATCTCTTGAGCTAAAATTAGCCTAAATCGCGTTTGTGGCCTTTCAGGCCACAAACGGATGAATTTGACAACAATACTGGGCATTCTAGAATCCTCATGTAAAATGGAGTCGGTATGTGGGGTTTCAAGGCATTTTGAGACAGTGACCAAACTTTCAATCTTTTGAGCACAAATTAGCCTAAATCGCGTTTTTGGCCGTTCAGGGCACAAACGGACGAATTTGACAACAATACTGGGCATTCTAGAATCCTCATGAAAAATGAAGTAGGTATGTGGGTTTTTAAGGGATTCTGAGACTGTGACCAAACTTTCAATCTTTTGAGCTCAAATTAGCCATAATCGCCTTTTTGGCCGTTCATGGCACAAACGGATGAATTTGACAACAATACTGGGCATTCTACAATCCTCATGAAAAATGGAGTGGGTATGTGGGTTTTCAAGGCATTCTGTGACTGTGACCAAACTTTCATTCTTTTGTCCTCAAATTAGCCTAAATCGCGTTTTTGGCCGTTCAGGGCACAAAGGGATGAATTTGACAACAATACTGGGCATTCTAGAATCCTCATGAAAAATGGAGTCGGTATGTGGGTTTTCAAGGCATTCTGAGACAGTGACCAAACTTTCATTCTTTTGAGCTCAAATTAGCCTAAATCGCGTTTGTGGCCTTTCAGGGCACAAACGGATGAATTTGACAACAATACTGGGCATTCTAGAATCCTCATGAAAAATGGAGTCGGTATGTGGGTTTTCAAGGCATTCTGAGACAGTGACCAAACTTTCATTCTTTTGAGCTCAAATTAGCCTAAATCGCGTTTGTGGCCTTTCAGGGCACAAACGGATGAATTTGACAACAATACTGGGCATTCTAGAATCCTCATGAAAAATGGAGTCGGTATGTGGGTTTTCAAGGCATTCTGAGACAGTGACCAAACTTTCATTCTTTTGAGCTCAAATTAGCCTAAATCGCGTTTGTGGCCTTTCAGGGCACAAACGGATGAATTTGACAACAATACTGGGCATTCTAGAATCCTTATGAAAAATGGAGTGGGTATGTTGGTTTTCAAGGCCTTCTGTGACAGTGACCAAACTTTCATTCTTTTGACATCCAATTAGCCTAAATCGCGTTTTTGGCAGTTCAGGGCACAAACGGATGAATTTGACAACAATACTGGGCATTCTAGAATCCTCATGAAAAATGGAGTAGGTATGTGGGTTTTCAAGGCATTCTGAGACAGTGACCAAACTTTCAATCTTTTGAGCTCAAATTAGCCTTAATCACCTTTTTGGCCGTTCAGGGTACAAACGGATGAATTTGACAACAATACTGGGCATTCTAGAATCCTCATGAAAAATGGAGTGGGTATGTGGGTTTTCAAGGCATTCTGTGACTGTGAACAAACTTTCATTCTTTTGTCCTAAAATTAGCCTAAATCTCGTTTTTGGCCATTCAGGGCACAAACGCATGAATTTGACAACAATACTGGGCATTCTACAATCCTCATGAAAAATGGAGTCGGTATGTGTGTCTTCAAGGCATTCTGACACAGTGACCAAACTTTCAATCTTTTGAGCACAAATTAGCCTAAATCGTGTTTTTGGCCGTTCAGGGCACAAAGGGAGGAATTTGACAAAAATACTGGGCATTCTAGAATCCTCATGAAAAATGGAGTCGGTATGTGGGTTTTCAAGGCATTCTGAGACTGTGACCAAACTTTCATTCTTTTGAGCACAAATTAGCCTAAATCGTGTTTTTGGCCGTTCAGGGCACAAAGGGATGAATTTGACAACAATACTGGGCATTCTAGAATCCTCATGAAAAATGGAGTCGGTATGTGGGTTTTCAAGTCATTCTGAGACAGTGACCAAACTTTCAATCTCTTGAGCTCAAATTAGCCTAAATCGCGTTTGTGGCCTTTCAGGCCACAAACGGATGAATTTGACAACAATACTGGGCATTCTAGAATCCTCATGTAAAATGGAGTCGGTATGTGGGTTTTCAAGGCATTCTGAGACAGTGACCAAACTTTCAATCTCTTGAGCTAAAATTAGCCTAAATCGCGTTTGTGGCCTTTCAGGCCACAAACGGATGAATTTGACAACAATACTGGGCATTCTAGAATCCTCATGTAAAATGGAGTCGGTATGTGGGGTTTCAAGGCATTTTGAGACAGTGACCAAACTTTCAATCTTTTGAGCACAAATTAGCCTAAATCGCGTTTTTGGCCGTTCAGGGCACAAACGGACGAATTTGACAACAATACTGGGCATTCTAGAATCCTCATGAAAAATGAAGTAGGTATGTGGGTTTTTAAGGGATTCTGAGACTGTGACCAAACTTTCAATCTTTTGAGCTCAAATTAGCCATAATCGCCTTTTTGGCCGTTCATGGCACAAACGGATGAATTTGACAACAATACTGGGCATTCTACAATCCTCATGAAAAATGGAGTGGGTATGTGGGTTTTCAAGGCATTCTGTGACTGTGACCAAACTTTCATTCTTTTGTCCTCAAATTAGCCTAAATCGCGTTTTTGGCCGTTCAGGGCACAAAGGGATGAATTTGACAACAATACTGGGCATTCTAGAATCCTCATGAAAAATGGAGTCGGTATGTGGGTTTTCAAGGCATTCTGAGACAGTGACCAAACTTTCATTCTTTTGAGCTCAAATTAGCCTAAATCGCGTTTGTGGCCTTTCAGGGCACAAACGGATGAATTTGCCAACAATACTGGGCATTCTAGAATCCTCATGAAAAATGGAGTCGGTATGTGGGTTTTCAAGGCATTCTGAGACAGTGACCAAACTTTCATTCTTTTGAGCTCAAATTAGCCTAAATCGCGTTTGTGGCCTTTCAGGGCACAAACGGATGAATTTGACAACAATACTGGGCATTCTAGAATCCTCATGAAAAATGGAGTCGGTATGTGGGGTTTCAAGGCATTCTGAGACAGTGACCAAACTTTCATTCTTTTGATCTCAAATTAGCCTAAATCGCGTTTGTGGCCTTTCAGGGCACAAACGGATGAATTTGACAACAATACTGGGCATTCTAGAATCCTTATGAAAAATGGAGTGGGTATGTTGGTTTTCAAGGCCTTCTGTGACAGTGACCAAACTTTCATTCTTTTGACATCCAATTAGCCTAAATCGCGTTTTTGGCAGTTCAGGGCCCAAACAGATGAATTTCACAACAATACTGGGCATTCTAGAATCCTCATGAAAAATGGAGTGGGTATGTGGGTTTTCAAGGCATTCTGTGACTGTGAACAAACTTTCATTCTTTTGTCCTAAAATTAGCCTAAATCTTGTTTTTGGCCATTCAGGGCACAAACGCATGAATTTGACAACAATACTGGGCATTCTACAATCCTCATGAAAAATGGAGTCGGTATGTGTGTCTTCAAGGCATTCTGACACAGTGACCAAACTTTCAATCTTTTGAGCACAAATTAGCCTAAATCGTGTTTTTGGCCGTTCAGGGCACAAAGGGAGGAATTTGACAAAAATACTGGGCATTCTAGAATCCTCATGAAAAATGGAGTCGGTATGTGGGTTTTCAAGGCATTCTGAGACTGTGACCAAACTTTCATTCTTTTGAGCACAAATTAGCCTAAATCGTGTTTTTGGCCGTTCAGGGCACAAAGGGATGAATTTGACAACAATACTGGGCATTCTAGAATCCTCATGAAAAATGGAGTCGGTATGTGGGTTTTCAAGTCATTCTGAGACAGTGACCAAACTTTCAATCTCTTGAGCTCAAATTAGCCTAAATCGCGTTTGTGGCCTTTCAGGCCACAAACGGATGAATTTGACAACAATACTGGGCATTCTAGAATCCTCATGTAAAATGGAGTCGGTATGTGGGTTTTCAAGGCATTCTGAGACAGTGACCAAACTTTCATTCTCTTGAGCTCAAATTAGCCTAAATCGCGTTTGTGGCATTTCAGGGCACAAACGGATGAATTTGACAACAATACTGGGCATTCTAGAATCCTTATGAAAAATGGAGTGGGTATGTGGGTTTTCAAGGCATTCTGTGACTGTGAACAAACTTTCATTCTTTTGTCCTAAAATTAGCCTAAATCTCGTTTTAGGCCATTCAGGGCACAAACGCATGAATTTGACAACAATACTGGGCATTCTACAATCCTCATGAAAAATGGAGTCGGTATGTGTGTCTTCAAGGCATTCTGACACAGTGACCAAACTTTCAATCTTTTGAGCACAAATTAGCCTAAATCGTGTTTTTGGCCGTTCAGGGCACAAAGGGATGAATTTGACAAAAATACTGGGCATTCTAGAATCCTCATGAAAAATGGAGTCGGTATGTGGGTTTTCAAGGCATTCTGAGACTGTGACCAAACTTTCATTCTTTTGTCCTCAAATTAGCCTAAATCGCGTTTTTGGCCGTTCAGGGCAAAAACGGATGAATTTGACAACAATACTGGGCATTCTAGAATCCTCATGAAAAATGGAGTCGGTATGTGGGTTTTCAAGGCATTCTGAGACTGTCACCAAACTTTCATTCTTTTGAGCACAAATTAGCCTAAATCGTGTTTTTGTCCGTTCAGGGCACAAAGGGATGAATTTGACAACAATACTGGGCATTCTAGAATCCTCATGTAAAATGGAGTAGGTTTGTGGGTTTTCAAGGCATTCTGAGACAGTGACCAAACTTTCATTCTTTTGAGCTCAAATTAGCCTAAATCGCGTTTGTGGCCTTTCAGGGAACAAACGGATGAATTTGACAACAATACTGGGCATTCTAGAATCCTCATGAAAAATGGAGTCGGTATGTGGGTTTTCAAGGCATTCTGAGACAGTGACCAAACTTTCATTCTTTTGAGCTCAAATTAACCTAAATCGCGTTTGTGGCCTTTCAGGGCACAAACGGATGAATTTGACAACAATACTGGGCATTCTAGAATCCTCATGAAAAATGGAGTCGGTATGTGGGTTTTCAAGGCATTCTGAGACAGTGACCAAACTTTCATTCTTTTGAGCTCAAATTAGCCTAAATCGCGTTTGTGGCCTTTCACGGCACAAACGGATGAATTTGACAACAATACTGGGCATTCTAGAATCCTCATGAAAAATGGAGTCGGTATGTGGGTTTTCAAGGCATTCTGAGACAGTGACCAAACTTTCAATCTTTTGAGCTCAAATTAGCCTTAATCACCTTTTTGGCCGTTCAGGGCACAAACGGATGAATTTGACAACAATACTGGGCATTCTAGAATCCTCATGAAAAATGGAGTCGGTATGTGTGTCTTCAAGGCATTCTGACACAGTGACCAAACTTTCAATCTTTTGAGCACAAATTAGCCTAAATCGTGTTTTTGGCCGTTCAGGGCACAAAGGGATGAATTTGACAACAATACTGGGCAATCTAGAATCCTCATGAAAAATGGAGTCGGTATGTGGGTTTTCAAGTCATTTTGAGACAGTGACCAAACTTTCAATCTTTTGAGCACAAATTAGCCATAATCGCCTTTTTGGCCGTTCATGGCACAAACGGATGAATTTGACAACAATACTGGGCATTCTACAATCCTCATGAAAAATGGAGTGGGTATGTGGGTTTTCAAGGCATTCTGTGACTGTGACCAAACTTTCATTCTTTTGAGCTCAAATTAGCCTAAATCGCGTTTGTGGCCTTTCAGGGCACAAACGGATGAATTTGACAACAATACTGGGCATTCTAGAATCCTTATGAAAAATGGAGTGGGTATGTTGGTTTTCAAGGCCTTCTGTGATAGTGACCAAACTTTCATTCTTTTTACATCCAATTAGCCTAAATAGCGTTTTTGGCAGTTCAGGGCCCAAACAGATGAATTTCACAACAATACTGGGCATTCTAGAATCCTCATGAAAAATGGAGTGGGTATGTGGATTTTCAAGGCATTCTGTTACTGTGACCAAACTTTCATTCTTTTGTCCTCAAATTAGCCTAAATTTAATTTTTTGCCGTTAAGGGCACAAACGGATGAATTTGACAACAATACTGGGCATTCTACAATCCTCATGAAAAATGGAGTCGGTATGTGTGTCTTCAAGGCATTCTGACACAGTGACCAAACTTTCAATCTTTTGAGCACAAATTAGCCTAAATCGTGTTTTTGGCCGTTCAGGGCACAAAGGGATGAATTTGACAAAAATACTGGGCATTCTAGAATCCTCATGAAAAATGGAGTCGGTATGTGGGTTTTCAAGGCATTCTGAGACTGTGACCAAACTTTCATTCTTTTGTCCTCAAATTAGCCTAAATCGCGTTTTTGGCCGTTCAGGGCAAAAACGGATGAATTTGACAACAATACTGGGCATTCTAGAATCCTCATGAAAAATGGAGTCGGTATGTGGGTTTTCAAGGCATTCTGAGATTGTGACCAAACTTTCATTCTTTTGAGCACAAATTAGCCTTAATCGTGTTTTTGTCCGTTCAGGGCACAAAGGGATGAATTTGACAACAATACTGGGCATTCTAGAATCCTCATGTAAAATGGAGTAGGTTTGTGGGTTTTCAAGGCATTCTGAGACAGTGACCAAACTTTCATTCTTTTGAGCTCAAATTAGCCTAAATCGCGTTTGTGGCCTTTCAGGGCACAAACGGATGAATTTGACAACAATACTGGGCATTCTAGAATCCTCATGAAAAATGGAGTCGGTATGTGGGTTTTCAAGGCATTCTGAGACAGTGACCAAACTTTCATTCTTTTGAGCTCAAATTAGCCTAAATCACCTTTTTGGCCGTTCAGGGCACAAACGGATGAATTTGACAACAATACTGGGCATTCTAGAATCCTCATGAAAAATGGAGTCGGTATGTGGGTTTTCAAGGCATTCTGAGACAGTGACCAAACTTTCATTTTTTTGAGCTCAAATTAGCCTAAATCGCGTTTGTGGCCTTTCAGGGCACAAACGGATGAATTTGACAACAATACTGGGCATTCTAGAATCCTCATGAAAAATGGAGTCGGTATGTGGGTTTTCAAGGCATTCTGAGACAGTGACCAAACTTTCAATCTTTTGAGCTAAAATTAGCCTTAATCACCTTTTTGGCCGTTCAGGGCACAAACGGATGAATTTGACAACAATACTGGGCATTCTAGAATCCTCATGAAAAATGGAGTCGGTATGTGTGTCTTCAAGGCATTCTGAAACAGTGACCAAACTTTCAATCTTTTGAGCGCAAATTAGCCTAAATCGCGTTTTTGGACGTTCAGGGCACAAAGGGATGAATTTGACAACAATACTGGGAATTCTAGAATCCTCATGAAAAATGGAGTGGGTATGTGGGTTTTCAAGGCATTCTGAGACAGTGACCAAACTTTCATTCTTTTGAGCTCAAATTAGCCTAAATCGCGTTTGTGGCCTTTCAGGGCACAAACGGATGAATTTGACAGCAAAACTGGGCATTCTAGAATCCTCATGAAAAATGGAGTGGGTATGTGGGTTTTCAAGGCATTCTGAGACAGTGACCAAAATTTCTTTCTTTTTACCTCAAATTAGACTAAATCACGTTTTTGTCCGTTCATGGCCTAAACGGATGAATTTGACAACAATACTGGGCATTCAACAATCCTCATGAAAAATGGAGTGGGTATGTTGGATTTCAAGGCCTTCTGTGACAGTGACGAAACTTTCATTCTTTTGACATCAAATTAGACTTAATCGCGTTTTTGTCCGTTCAGGGCACAAAGGGATGAATTTGACAACAATACTGGGCATTCTAGAATCCTCATGAAAAATGGAGTAGGTATGTGGGTTTTCAAAGCATTCTGAGACAGTGACCAAACTTTCAATCCTTTGAACTCAAATTAACCTTAATCACCTTTTTGGCCGTTAAGGGCACAAACGGATGAATTTGACAACAATACTGGGCATTCTAGAATCCTCATGAAAAATGGAGTGGGTATGTGGGTTTTCAAGGCATTCTGTGACTGTGACCAAACTTTCATTCTTTTGTCCTCAAATTAGCCTAAATCTCGTTTTTGGCTGTTGAGGGCACAAACGGATGAATTTGACAACAATACTGGGCATTCTAGAATCCTCATGAAAAATGGAGTCGGTATGTGGGTTTTCAAGGCATTCTGAGACAGTGACCAAACTTTCATTCTTTTGAGCTCAAATTAGTCTAAATCGCGTTTGTGGCCTTTCAGGGCACAAACGGATGAATTTCACAACAATACTGGGCATTCTAGAATCCTTATGAAAAATGGAGTGGGTATGTTGGTTTTCACGGCCTTCTGTGACAGTGACCAAACTTTCATTCTTTTGACATACAATTAGTTTAAATCGCGTTTTTGGCAGTTCAGGGCCCAAACAGATGAATTTCACAACAATACTGGGCATTCTATCATCCTCATGAAAAATGGAGTGGGTATGTGGGTTTTCAAGGCTTTCTGTGACTGTGACCAAACTTTCATTCTTTTGTCCTCAAATTAGCCTAAATTTCATTTTTGGCCGTTCAGGGCACAAACGGATGAATTTGACAACAATACTGGGCATTCTACAATCCTCATGAAAAATGGAGTGGGTATGTGGGTTTTCTAGGCATTCTGTGACTGTGACCAAACTTTCATTCTTTTGTCCTCAAATTAGCCTAAATCTCGTTTTTGGCCGTTCAGGGCACAAACGGATGAAATTGACAACAATACTGGGCATTCTAGAATCCTCATGAAAAATGGAGTCGGTATGTGTGTCTTCAAGGCATTCTGACACAGTGACCAAACTTTCAATCTTTTGAGCACAAATTAGCCTAAATCGTGTTTTTGGCCGTTCATGGCACAAAGGGATGAATTTGACAAAAATACTGGGCATTCTAGAATCCTCATGAAAAATGGAGTCGGTATGTGGGTTTTCAAGGCATTTTGAGACAGTGACCAAACTTTCAATCTTTTGAGCACAAATTAGCCTAAATCGCGTTTTTGGCCGTTCAGGGCACAAACGGATGAATTTGACAACAATACTGGGCATTCTAGAATCCTCATGAAAAATGGAGTTGGTATGTCGGTTTTCAAGGCATTCTGAGACAGTGACCAAACTTTCATTCTTTTGAGCTCAAATTAGCCTTAATCACCTTTTTGGCCGTTCAGGGCACAAACGGATGAATTTGACAACAATACTGGGCATTCTAGAATCCTCATGAAAAATGGAGTCGGTATGTGGGTTTTCAAGGCATTCTGAGACAGTGACCAAACTTTCACTCTTTTGAGCTCAAATTAGTCTAAATCGCGTTTGTGGCCTTTCAGGGCACAAACGGATGAATTTCACAACAATACTGGGCATTCTAGAATCCTTATGAAAAATGGAGTGGGTATGTTGGTTTTCACGGCCTTCTGTGACAGTGACCAAACCTTCATTCTTTTGACATCCAATTAGCCTAAATCGCGTTTTTGGCAGTTCAGGGCCCAAACGGATGAATTTGACAACAATAATGGGCATTCTAGAATCCTCATGAAAAATGGAGTGGGTATGTGGGTTTTCAAGGCTTTCTGTGACTGTGACCAAACTTTCATTCTTTTGTCCTCAAATTAGCCTAAATTTCATTTTTGGCCGTTCATGGCACAAACGGATGAATTTGACAACAATACTGGGCATTCTACAATCCTCATGAAAAAAGGAGTGGGTATGTGGGTTTTCTAGGCATTCTGTGACTGTGACCAAACTTTCATTCTTTTGTCCTCAAATTAGCCTAAATCTCGTTTTTGGCCGTTCAGGGCACAAACGGATGAAATTGACAACAATACTGGGCATTCTACAATCCTCATGAAAAAAGGAGTGGGTATGTGGGTTTTCTAGGCATTCTGTGACTGTGACCAAACTTTCATTCTTTTGTCCTCAAATTAGCCTAAATCTTGTTTTTGTCCGTTCAGGGCACAAAGGGATGAATTTGACAACAATACTGGGCATTCTAGAATCCTCATGAAAAATGGAGTAGGTATGTGGGTTTTCAAGGCATTCTGAGACAGTGAAAAAACTTTCAATCTTTTGAACTCAAATTAGCCTTAATCACCTTTTTGGCCGTTCAGGGCACAAACGGATGAATTTGACAACAATACTGGGCATTCTAGAATCCTCATGAAAAATGGAGTGGGTATGTGGGTTTTCAAGGCATTCTGTGACTGTGACCAAACTTTCATTCTTTTGTCCTCAAATTAGCCTAAATCTCGTTTTTGGCTGTTCAGGGCACAAACGGATGAATTTGACAACAATACTGGGCATTCTAGAATCCTCATGAAAAATGGAGTCGGTATGTGGGTTTTCAAGGCATTCTGTGACTGTGACCAAACTTTCATTCTTTTGTCCTCAAATTAGCCTAAATCTCGTTTTTGGCCGTTCAGGGCACAAACACATGAATTTGACAACAATACTGGGCATTCTAGAATCCTTATGAAAAATGGAGTGGGTATGCTGGTTTTCACGGCCTTCTGTGACAGTGACCAAACTTTCATTCTTTTGACATCCAATTAGTCTAAATCGCGTTTTTGGCAGTTCAGGGCCCAAACAGATGAATTTCACAACAATACTGGGCATTCTATAATCCTCATGAAAAATGGAGTCGGTATGTGGGTTTTCAAGGCATTCTGAGACAGTGACCAAACTTTCATTCTTTTGAGCTCAAATTAGTCTAAATCGCGTTTGTGGCCTTTCAGGGCACAAACGGATGAATTTCACAACAATACTGGGCATTCTAGAATCCTTATGAAAAATGGAGTGGGTATGTTGGTTTTCACGGCCTTCTGTGACAGTGACCAAACCTTCATTCTTTTGACATCCAATTAGCCTAAATCGCGTTTTTGGCAGTTCAGGGCCCAAACGGATGAATTTGACAACAATACTGGGCATTCTAGAATCCTCATGAAAAATGGAGTGGGTATGTGGGTTTTCAAGGCTTTCTGTGACTGTGACCAAACTTTCATTCTTTTGTCCTCAAATTAGCCTAAATTTCATTTTTGGCCGGTCATGGCACAAACGGATGAATTTGACAACAATACTGGGCATTCTACAATCCTCATGAAAAAAGGAGTGGGTATGTGGGTTTTCTAGGCATTCTGTGACTGTGACCAAACTTTCATTCTTTTGTCCTCAAAGTAGCCTAAATCTCGTTTTTGGCCGTTCAGGGCACAAACGGATGAAATTGACAACAATACTGGGCATTCTACAATCCTCATGAAAAAAGGAGTGGGTATGTGGGTTTTCTAGGCATTCTGTGACTGTGACCAAACTTTCATTCTTTTGTCCTCAAATTAGCCTAAATCTTGTTTTTGTCCGTTCAGGGCACAAAGGGATGAATTTGACAACAATACTGGGCATTCTAGAATCCTCATGAAAAATGGAGTAGGTATGTGGGTTTTCAAGGCATTCTGAGACAGTGAAAAAACTTTCAATCTTTTGAACTCAAATTAGCCTTAATCACCTTTTTGGCCGTTCAGGGCACAAACGGATGAATTTGACAACAATACTGGGCATTCTAGAATCCTCATGAAAAATGGAGTCGGTATGTGGGTTTTCAAGGCATTCTGTGACTGTGACCAAACTTTCATTCTTTTGTCCTCAAATTAGCCTAAATCTCGTTTTTGGCCGTTCAGGGCACAAACACATGAATTTGACAACAATACTGGGCATTCTAGAATCCTTATGAAAAATGGAGTGGGTATGCTGGTTTTCACGGCCTTCTGTGACAGTGACCAAACTTTCATTCTTTTGACATCCAATTAGTCTAAATCGCGTTTTTGGCAGTTCAGGGCCCAAACAGATGAATTTCACAACAATACTGGGCATTCTATAATCCTCATGAAAAATGGAGTCGGTATGTGGGTTTTCAAGGCATTCTGTGACTGTGACCAAACTTTCATTCTTTTGTCCTCAAATTAGCCTAAATTTCATTTTTGGCCGTTCAGGGCACAAACGGATGAATTTGACAACAATACTAGGCATTCTACAATCCTCATGAAAAATGGAGTGGGTATGTAGGTTTTCAAGGCATTCTGTGACTGTGACCAAACTTTCATTCTTTTGTCCTCAAATTAGCCTAAATCTCGTTTTTGGCTGTTCAGGGCACAAACGGATGAATTTGACAACAATACTGGGCATTCTAGAATCCTCATGAAAAATGGAGTCGGTATGTGGGTTTTCAAGGCATTCTGAGACAGTGACCAAACTTTCATTCTTTTGAGCTCAAATTAGTCTAAATCGCGTTTGTGGACTTTCTGGGCACAAACGGATGAATTTCACAACAATACTGGGCATTTTAGAATCCTTATGAAAAATGGAGTGGGTATGTTGGTTTTCACGGCCTTCTGTGACAGTGACCAAACTTTCATTCTTTTGACATCCAATTAGTCTAAATCGCGTTTTTGGCAGTTCAGGGCCCAAACAGATGAATTTCACAACAATACTGGGCATTCTACAATCCTCATGAAAAAAGGAGTGGGTATGTGGGTTTTCTAGGCATTCTGTGACTGTGACCAAACTTTCATTCTTTTGTCCTCAAATTAGCCTAAATCTTGTTTTTGTCCGTTCAGGGCACAAAGGGATGAATTTGACAACAATACTGGGCATTCTAGAATCCTCATGAAAAATGGAGTAGGTATGTGGGTTTTCAAGGCATTCTGAGACAGTGAAAAAACTTTCAATCTTTTGAACTCAAATTAGCCTTAATCACCTTTTTGGCCGTTCAGGGCACAAACGGATGAATTTGACAACAATACTGGGCATTCTAGAATCCTCATGAAAAATGGAGTGGGTATGTGGGTTTTCAAGGCATTCTGTGACTGTGACCAAACTTTCATTCTTTTGTCCTCAAATTAGCCTAAATCTCGTTTTTGGCTGTTCAGGGCACAAACGGATGAATTTGACAACAATACTGGGCATTCTAGAATCCTCATGAAAAATGGAGTCGGTATGTGGGTTTTCAAGGCATTCTGTGACTGTGACCAAACTTTCATTCTTTTGTCCTCAAATTAGCCTAAATCTCGTTTTTGGCCGTTCAGGGCACAAACACATGAATTTGACAACAATACTGGGCATTCTAGAATCCTTATGAAAAATGGAGTGGGTATGCTGGTTTTCACGGCCTTCTGTGACAGTGACCAAACTTTCATTCTTTTGACATCCAATTAGTCTAAATCGCGTTTTTGGCAGTTCAGGGCCCAAACAGATGAATTTCACAACAATACTGGGCATTCTATAATCCTCATGAAAAATGGAGTCGGTATGTGGGTTTTCAAGGCATTCTGAGACAGTGACCAAACTTTCATTCTTTTGAGCTCAAATTAGTCTAAATCGCGTTTGTGGCCTTTCAGGGCACAAACGGATGAATTTCACAACAATACTGGGCATTCTAGAATCCTTATGAAAAATGGAGTGGGTATGTTGGTTTTCACGGCCTTCTGTGACAGTGACCAAACCTTCATTCTTTTGACATCCAATTAGCCTAAATCGCGTTTTTGGCAGTTCAGGGCCCAAACGGATGAATTTGACAACAATACTGGGCATTCTAGAATCCTCATGAAAAATGGAGTGGGTATGTGGGTTTTCAAGGCTTTCTGTGACTGTGACCAAACTTTCATTCTTTTGTCCTCAAATTAGCCTAAATTTCATTTTTGGCCGGTCATGGCACAAACGGATGAATTTGACAACAATACTGGGCATTCTACAATCCTCATGAAAAAAGGAGTGGGTATGTGGGTTTTCTAGGCATTCTGTGACTGTGACCAAACTTTCATTCTTTTGTCCTCAAAGTAGCCTAAATCTCGTTTTTGGCCGTTCAGGGCACAAACGGATGAAATTGACAACAATACTGGGCATTCTACAATCCTCATGAAAAAAGGAGTGGGTATGTGGGTTTTCTAGGCATTCTGTGACTGTGACCAAACTTTCATTCTTTTGTCCTCAAATTAGCCTAAATCTTGTTTTTGTCCGTTCAGGGCACAAAGGGATGAATTTGACAACAATACTGGGCATTCTAGAATCCTCATGAAAAATGGAGTAGGTATGTGGGTTTTCAAGGCATTCTGAGACAGTGAAAAAACTTTCAATCTTTTGAACTCAAATTAGCCTTAATCACCTTTTTGGCCGTTCAGGGCACAAACGGATGAATTTGACAACAATACTGGGCATTCTAGAATCCTCATGAAAAATGGAGTCGGTATGTGGGTTTTCAAGGCATTCTGTGACTGTGACCAAACTTTCATTCTTTTGTCCTCAAATTAGCCTAAATCTCGTTTTTGGCCGTTCAGGGCACAAACACATGAATTTGACAACAATACTGGGCATTCTAGAATCCTTATGAAAAATGGAGTGGGTATGCTGGTTTTCACGGCCTTCTGTGACAGTGACCAAACTTTCATTCTTTTGACATCCAATTAGTCTAAATCGCGTTTTTGGCAGTTCAGGGCCCAAACAGATGAATTTCACAACAATACTGGGCATTCTATAATCCTCATGAAAAATGGAGTCGGTATGTGGGTTTTCAAGGCATTCTGTGACTGTGACCAAACTTTCATTCTTTTGTCCTCAAATTAGCCTAAATTTCATTTTTGGCCGTTCAGGGCACAAACGGATGAATTTGACAACAATACTAGGCATTCTACAATCCTCATGAAAAATGGAGTGGGTATGTAGGTTTTCAAGGCATTCTGTGACTGTGACCAAACTTTCATTCTTTTGTCCTCAAATTAGCCTAAATCTCGTTTTTGGCTGTTCAGGGCACAAACGGATGAATTTGACAACAATACTGGGCATTCTAGAATCCTCATGAAAAATGGAGTCGGTATGTGGGTTTTCAAGGCATTCTGAGACAGTGACCAAACTTTCATTCTTTTGAGCTCAAATTAGTCTAAATCGCGTTTGTGGACTTTCTGGGCACAAACGGATGAATTTCACAACAATACTGGGCATTTTAGAATCCTTATGAAAAATGGAGTGGGTATGTTGGTTTTCACGGCCTTCTGTGACAGTGACCAAACTTTCATTCTTTTGACATCCAATTAGTCTAAATCGCGTTTTTGGCAGTTCAGGGCCCAAACAGATGAATTTCACAACAATACTGGGCATTCTACAATCCTCATGAAAAAAGGAGTGGGTATGTGGGTTTTCTAGGCATTCTGTGACTGTGACCAAACTTTCATTCTTTTGTCCTCAAATTAGCCTAAATCTTGTTTTTGTCCGTTCAGGGCACAAAGGGATGAATTTGACAACAATACTGGGCATTCTAGAATCCTCATGAAAAATGGAGTAGGTATGTGGGTTTTCAAGGCATTCTGAGACAGTGAAAAAACTTTCAATCTTTTGAACTCAAATTAGCCTTAATCACCTTTTTGGCCGTTCAGGGCACAAACGGATGAATTTGACAACAATACTGGGCATTCTAGAATCCTCATGAAAAATGGAGTGGGTATGTGGGTTTTCAAGGCATTCTGTGACTGTGACCAAACTTTCATTCTTTTGTCCTCAAATTAGCCTAAATCTCGTTTTTGGCTGTTCAGGGCACAAACGGATGAATTTGACAACAATACTGGGCATTCTAGAATCCTCATGAAAAATGGAGTCGGTATGTGGGTTTTCAAGGCATTCTGTGACTGTGACCAAACTTTCATTCTTTTGTCCTCAAATTAGCCTAAATCTCGTTTTTTGCCGTTCAGGGCACAAACACATGAATTTGACAACAATACTGGGCATTCTAGAATCCTTATGAAAAATGGAGTGGGTATGCTGGTTTTCACGGCCTTCTGTGACAGTGACCAAACTTTCATTCTTTTGACATCCAATTAGTCTAAATCGCGTTTTTGGCAGTTCAGGGCCCAAACAGATGAATTTCACAACAATACTGGGCATTCTATAATCCTCATGAAAAATGGAGTCGGTATGTGGGTTTTCAAGGCATTCTGAGACAGTGACCAAACTTTCATTCTTTTGAGCTCAAATTAGTCTAAATCGCGTTTGTGGCCTTTCAGGGCACAAACGGATGAATTTCACAACAATACTGGGCATTCTAGAATCCTTATGAAAAATGGAGTGGGTATGTTGGTTTTCACGGCCTTCTGTGACAGTGACCAAACCTTCATTCTTTTGACATCCAATTAGCCTAAATCGCGTTTTTGGCAGTTCAGGGCCCAAACGGATGAATTTGACAACAATACTGGGCATTCTAGAATCCTCATGAAAAATGGAGTGGGTATGTGGGTTTTCAAGGCTTTCTGTGACTGTGACCAAACTTCCATTCTTTTGTCCTCAAATTAGCCTAAATTTCATTTTTGGCCGTTCATGGCACAAACGGATGAAATTGACAACAATACTGGGCATTCTACAATCCTCATGAAAAATGGAGTGGGTATGTGGGTTTTCAAGGCTTTCTGTGACTGTGACCAAACTTTCATTCTTTTGTCCTCAAATTAGCCTAAATCTCGTTTTTTGCCGTTCAGGGCACAAACGGATGAAATTGACAACAATACTGGGCATTCTACAATCCTCATGAAAAAAGGAGTGGGTATGTGGGTTTTCTAGGCATTCTGTGACTGTGACCAAACTTTCATTCTTTTGTCCTCAAATTAGCCTAAATCTTGTTTTTGTCCGTTCAGGGCACAAAGGGATGAATTTGACAACAATACTGGGCATTCTAGAATCCTCATGAAAAATGGAGTAGGTATGTGGGTTTTCAAGGCATTCTGAGACAGTGAAAAAACTTTCAATCTTTTGAACTCAAATTAGCCTTAATCACCTTTTTGGCCGTTCAGGGCACAAACGGATGAATTTGACAACAATACTGGGCATTCTAGAATCCTCATGAAAAATGGAGTGGGTATGTGGGTTTTCAAGGCATTCTGTGACTGTGACCAAACTTTCATTCTTTTGTCCTCAAATTAGCCTAAATCTCGTTTTTGGCTGTTCAGGGCACAAACGGATGAATTTGACAACAATACTGGGCATTCTAGAATCCTCATGAAAAATGGAGTCGGTATGTGGGTTTTCAAGGCATTCTGTGACTGTGACCAAACTTTCATTCTTTTGTCCTCAAATTAGCATAAATCTCGTTTTTGGCCGTTCAGGGCACAAACACATGAATTTGACAACAATACTGGGCATTCTAGAATCCTTATGAAAAATGGAGTGGGTATGCTGGTTTTCACGGCCTTCTGTGACAGTGACCAAACGTTCATTCTTTTGACATCCAATTAGTCTAAATCGCGTTTTTGGCAGTTCAGGGCCCAAACAGATGAATTTCACAACAATACTGGGCATTCTATAATCCTCATGAAAAATGGAGTGGGTATGTGGGTTTTCAAGGCTTTCTGTGACTGTGACCAAACTTTCATTCTTTTGTCCTCAAATTAGCCTAAATTTCATTTTTGGCCGTTCAGGGCACAAACGGATGAATTTGACAACAATACTAGGCATTCTACAATCCTCATGAAAAATGGAGTGGGTATGTGGGTTTTCTAGGCATTCTGTGACTGTGACCAAACTTTCATTCTTTTGTCCTCAAATTAGCCTAAATCTCGTTTTTGGCCGTTCAGGGCACAAACGGATGAAATTGACAACAATACTGGGCATTCTACAATCCTCGTGAAAAATGGAGTGGGTATGTGGGTTTTCAAGGCATTCTGAGACAGTGACCAAACATTCATTCTTTTGAGCTCAAATTAGCCTAAATCGCGTTTGTGGCCTTTCAGGGCACAAACGGATGAATTTGACAACAATACTGGGCATTCTAGAATCCTGAGAAAAATGGAGTGGGTATGTTGGTTTTCAAGGCCTTCTGTGACAGTGACCAAACTTTCATTCTTTTGACATCCAATTAGCCTAAATCGCGTTTTTGGCAGTTCAGGGCCCAAACGGATGAATTTGACAACAATACTGGGCATTCTACAATCCTCATGAAAAATGGAGTGGGTATGTGGGTTTTCAAGGCATTCTGTGACTGTGACCAAACTTTCATTCTTTTGTCCTCAAATTAGCCTAAATCTCGTTTTTGGCTGTTCAGGGCACAAACGGATGAATTTGACAACAATACTGGGCATTCTAGAATCCTCATGAAAAATAGAGTCGGTATGTGTGTCTTCAAGGCATTCTGACACAGTGACCAAACTTTCAATCTTTTGAGCACAAATTAGCCTAAATCGTGTTTTTGGCCGTTCAGGGCACAAAGGGATGAATTTGACAAAAATACTGGGCATTCTAGAATCCTCATGAAAAATGGAGTCGGTATGTGGGTTTTCAAGGCATTTTCAGACAGTGACCAAACTTTCAATCTTTTGAGCACAAATTAGCCTAAATCGCGTTTTTGGCCGTTCAGGGCACAAACGGATGAAGTTGACAACAATGCTGGGCATTCTAGAATCCTCATGAAAAATGGAGTGGGTATGTGGATTTTCAAGGCATTCTGAGACAGTGACCAAACTTTCAATCTTTTGAGCTCAAATTAGCCTTAATCACCTTTTTGGCCGTTCAGGGCACAAACGGATGAATTTGACAACAATACTGGGCATTCTACAATCCTCATGAAAAATGGAGTGGGTTTGTGGGTTTTCAAGGCATTCTGTGACTGTGACCAAACTTTCATTCTTTTGTCCTCAAATTAGCCTAAATCTCATTTTTGGCCGTTCAGGGCACAAACGGATGAATTTGACAACAATACTGGGCATTCTAGAATCCTCATGAAAAATGGAGTCGGTATGTGGGTTTTCAAGGCATTCTGAGACAGTGACCAAACTTTCATTCTTTTGAGCTCAAATTAGTCTAAATCGCGTTTGTGGCCTTTCAGGGCACAAACGGATGAATTTCACAACAATACTGGGCATTCTAGAATCCTTATGAAAAATGGAGTGGGTATGTTGGTTTTCACGGCATTCTGAGACAGTGACCAAACGTTCATTCTTTTGACATCCAATTAGCCTAAATCGCGTTTTTGGCAGTTCAGGGCCCAAACAGATGAATTTGACAACAATACTGGGCATTCTAGAATCCTCAAGAAAAATGGAGTGGGTATGTGGGTTTTCAAGCCATTCTGTGACTGTGACCAAACTTTCATTCTTCTGTCCTCAAATTAGCCTAAATTTCATTTTTGGCCGTTCAGGGCACAAACGGATGAATTTGAACACAATACTGGGCATTCTAGAATCCTCATGAAAAAAGGAGTGGGTATGTGGGTTTTCTAGGCATTCTGTGACTGTGACCAAACTTTCATTCTTTTGTCCTCAAATTAGCCTAAATCTCGTTTTTGGCCGTTCTGGGCACAAACGGATGAATTTGACAACAATACTGGACATTCTAGAATCCTCATGAAAAATGGAGTCGGTATGTGGGTTTTCAAGGCATTCTGTGACTGTGACCAAACATTCATTCTTTTGAGCTCAAATTAGCCTAAATCGCGTTTGTGGCCTTTCAGGGCACAAACGGATGAATTTGACAACAATACTGGGCATTCTAGAATCCTGATGAAAAATGGAGTGGGTATGTTGGTTTTCAAGGCCTTCTGTGACAGTGACCAAACTTTCATTCTTTTGACATCCAATTAGCCTAAATCGCGTTTTTGGCAGTTCAGGGCCCAAACGGATGAATTTGACAACAATACTGGGCATTCTACAATCCTCATGAAAAATGGAGTGGGTATGTGGGTTTTCAAGGCATTCTGTGACTGTGACCAAACTTTCATTCTTTTGTCCTCAAATTAGCCTAAATCTCGTTTTTGGCTGTTCAGGGCACAAACGGATGAATTTGACAACAATACTGGGCATTCTACAATCCTCATGAAAAAAGGAGTGGGTATGTGGGTTTTCAAGGCATTCTGAGACAGTGACCAAACTTTCAATCTTTTGAGCTCAAATTAGCCTTAATCACCTTTTTGGCCGTTCAGGGCACAAACGGATGAATTTGACAACAATACTGGGCATTCTACAATCCTCATGAAAAATGGAGTGGGTTTGTGGGTTTTCAAGGCATTCTGTGACTGTGACCAAACTTTCATTCTTTTGTCCTCAAATTAGCCTAAATCTCATTTTTGGCCGTTCAGGGCACAAACCGATGAATTTGACAACAATACTGGGCATTCTAGAATCCTCATGAAAAATGGAGTCGGTATGTGGGTTTTCAAGGCATTCTGAGACAGTGACCAAACTTTCATTCTTTTGAGCTCAAATTAGTCTAAATCGCGTTTGTGGCCTTTCAGGGCACAAACGGATGAATTTCACAACAATACTGGGCATTCTAGAATCCTTATGAAAAATGGAGTGGGTTTGTTGGTTTTCACGGCCTTCTGTGACAGTGACCAAACCTTCATTCTTTTGACATCCAATTAGCCTAAATCGCGTTTTTGGCAGCTCAGGGCCCAAACGGATGAATTTCACAACAATACTGGGCATTCTAGAATCCTCCTGAAAAATGGAGTGGGTATGTGGGTTTTCAAGGCTTTCTGTGACTGTGACCAAACTTTCATTCTTTTGTCCTCAAATTAGCCTAAATTTCATTTTTGGCCGTTCAGGGCACAAACGGATGAATTTGACAACAATACTGGGCATTCTACAATCCTCATGAAAAAAGGAGTGGGTATGTGGGTTTTCTAGGCATTCTGTGACTGTGACCAAACTTTCATTCTTTTGTCCTCAAAATAGCCTAAATCTCGTTTTTGGCCGTTCAGGTCACAAACGGATGAATTTGACAACAATACTGGGCATTCTAGAATCCTCATGAAAAATGAAGTGGGTATGTGGGTTTTCAAGCCATTCTGAGACAGTGACCAAACTTTCATTCTTTTGACATCCAATTAGCCTAAATCGCGTTTTTGGCAGTTCAGGGCCCAAACAGATGAATTTGACAACAATACTGGGCATTCTAGAATCCTCACGAAAAATGGAGTGGGTATGTGGGTTTTCAAGGCATTCTGTGACTGTGACCAAACTTTCATTCTTCTGTCCTCAAATTAGCCTAAATTTCATTTTTGGCCGTTCAGGGCACAAACGGATGAATTTGACAACAATACTGGGCATTCTAGAATCCTCATGAAAAAAGGAGTGGGTATGTGGGTTTTCTAGGCATTCTGTGACTGTGACCAAACTTTCATTCTTTTGTCCTCAAATTAGCCTAAATCTCGTTTTTGGCCGTTCTGGGCACAAACGGATGAATTTGACAACAATACTGGGCATTCTAGAATCCTCATGAAAAATGGAGTCGGTATGTGGGTTTTCAAGGCATTCTGAGACAGTGACCAAACTTTCATTCTTTTGAGCTCAAATTAGTCTAAATCGCGTTTGTGGCCTTTCAGGGCACAAACGGATGAATTTCACAACAATACTGGGCATTCTAGAATCCTTATGAAAAATGGAGTGGGTATGTTGGTTTTCACGGCCTTCTGTGACAGTGACCAAACCTTCATTCTTTTGACATCCAATTAGCCTAAATCGCGTTTTTGGCAGTTCAAGGCCCAAACGGATGAATTTCACAACAATACTGGGCATTCTACATTCCTCATGAAAAATGGAGTGGGTATGTGGGTTTTCAAGGCTTTCTGTGACTGTGACCAAACTTTCATTCTTTTGTCCTCAAATTAGCCTAAATTTCATTTTTGGCCGTTCAGGGCACAAACGGATGAATTTGACAACAATACTGGGCATTCTACAATCCTCATGAAAAAAGGAGTGGGTATGTGGGTTTTCTAGGCATTCTGTGACTGTGACCAAACTTTCATTCTTTTGTCCTCAAATTAGCCTAAATCTTGTTTTTGTCCGTTCAGGGCACAAAGGGATGAATTTGACAACAATACTGGGCATTCTAGAATCCTCATGAAAAATGGAGTAGGTATGTGGGTTTTCAAGGCATTCTGAGACAGTGACCAAACTTTCAATCTTTTGAACTCAAATTAGCCTTAATCACCTTTTTGGCCGTTCAGGGCACAAACGGATGAATTTGACAACAATACTGGGCATTCTAGAATCCTCATGAGAAATGGAGTGGGTATGTGGGTTTTCAAGGCATTCTGTGACTGTGACCAAACTTTCATTCTTTTGTCCTCAAATTAGCCTAAATCTCGTTTTTGGCTGTTCAGGGCACAAACGGATGAATTTGACAACAATACTGGGCATTCTAGAATGCTCATGAAAAATGGAGTCGGTATGTGGGTTTTCAAGGCATTCTGTGACTGTGACCAAACTTTCATTCTTTTGTCCTCATATTAGCCTAAATTTCGTTTTTGGCCGTTCAGGGCACAAACGAATGAATTTGACAACAATACTGGGCATTCTAGAATCCTTATGAAAAATGGAGTGGGTATGTTGGTTTTCACGGCCTTCTGTGACAGTGACCAAACTTTCATTCTTTTGACATCCAATTAGTCTAAATCGCGTTTTTGGCAGTTCAGGGCCCAAACAGATGAATTTCACAACAATACTGCGCATTCTATAATCCTCATGAAAAATGGAGTGGGTATGTGGGTTTTCAAGGCTTTCTGTGACTGTGACCAAACTTTCATTCTTTTGTCCTCAAATTAGCCTAAATTTCATTTTTGGCCGTTCAGGGCACAAACGGATGAATTTGACAACAATACTGGGCATTCTACAATCCTCATGAAAAATGGAGTGGGTATGTGGGTTTTCAAGGCATTCTGTGACTGTGACCAAACTTTCATTCTTTTGTCCTCAAATTAGCCTAAATCTCGTTTTTGGACGTTCAGGGCACAAACGGATGAATTTGACAACAATACTGGGCATTCTAGAATCCTCATGAAAAATGGAGTCGGTATGTGGGTTTTCAAGCCATTCTGAGACAGTGACCAAACTTTCATTCTTTTGACATCCAATTAGCCTAAATCGCGTTTTTGGCAGTTCAGGGCCCAAACAGATGAATTTCACAACAATATTGGGCATTCTAGAATCCTCAAGAAAAATGGAGTGGGTATGTGCGTTTTCAAGGCATTCTGTGACTGTGACCAAACTTTCATTCTTCTGTCCTCAAATTAGCCTAAATTTCATTTTTGGCCGTTCAGGGCACAAACGGATGAATTTGACAACAATACTGGGCATTCTACAATCCTCATGAAAAAAGGAGTGGGTATGTGGGTTTTCTAGGCATTCTGTGACTGTGACCAAACTTTCATTCTTTTGTCCTCAAATTAGCCTAAATCTCGTTTTTGGCCGTTCAGGGCACAAACGGATGAATTTGACAACAATACTGGGCATTCTAGAATCCTCATGAAAAATGGAGTGGGTATGTGGGTTGTCAAGGCATTCTGTGACTGTGACCAAACTTTCATTCTTTTGTCCTCAAATTAGCCTAAATCTCGTTTTTGGCCGTTCAGGGCACAAACGGATGAATTTGACAACAATACTGGGCATTCTAGAATCCTCATGAAAAATGGAGTCGGTATGTGGGTTTTCAAGGCATTCTGAGACAGTGACCAAACTTTCATTCTTTTGAGCTCAAATTAGTCTAAATCGCGTTTGTGGCCTTTCAGGGCACAAACGGATGAATTTCTCAACAATACTGGGCATTCTAGAATCCTTATGAAAAATGGAGTGGGTATGTTGGTTTTCACGGCCTTCTGTGACAGTGACAAACCTTCATTCTTTTGACATCCAATTAGCCTAAATCGCGTTTTTGGCAGTTCAGGGCCCAAACGGATGAATTTCACAACAATACTGGGCATTCTAGAATCCTCATGAAAAATGGAGTGGGTATGTGGGTTTTCAAGGCTTTCTGTGACTGTGACCAAACTTTCATTCTTTTGTCCTCAAATTAGCCTAAATTTCATTTTTGGCCGTTCATGGCACAAACGGATGAATTTGACAACAATACTGGGCATTCTACAATCCTCATGAAAAAAGGAGTGGGTATGTGGGTTTTCTAGGCATTCTGTGACTGTGACCAAACTTTCATTCTTTTGTCCTCAAATTAGCCTAAATCTTGTTTTTGTCCGTTCAGGGCACAAAGGGATGAATTTGACAACAATACTGGGCATTCTAGAATCCTCATGAAAAATGGAGTAGGTATGTGGGTTTTCAAGGCATTCTGAGACAGTGACCAAACTTTCAATCTTTTGAACTCAAATTAGCCTTAATCACCTTTTTGGCCGTTCAGGGCACAAACGGATGAATTTGACAACAATACTGGGCATTCTAGAATCCTCATGAGAAATGGAGTGGGTATGTGGGTTTTCAAGGCATTCTGTGACTGTGACCAAACTTTCATTCTTTTGTCCTCAAATTAGCCTAAATCTCGTTTTTGGCTGTTCAGGGCACAAACGGATGAATTTGACAACAATACTGGGCATTCTAGAATGCTCATGAAAAATGGAGTCGGTATGTGGGTTTTCAAGGCATTCTGTGACTGTGACCAAACTTTCATTCTTTTGTCCTCATATTAGCCTAAATTTCGTTTTTGGCCGTTCAGGGCACAAACGAATGAATTTGACAACAATACTGGGCATTCTAGAATCCTCATGAAAAATGGAGTAGGTATGTGGGTTTTCAAGGCATTCTGAGACAGTGACCAAACTTTCAATCTTTAGAACTCAAATTAGCCTTAATCACCTTTTTGGCCGTTCAGGGCACAAACGGATGAATTTGACAACAATACTGGGCATTCTAGAATCCTCATGAGAAATGGAGTGGGTATGTGGGTTTTCAAGGCATTCTGTGACTGTGACCAAACTTTCATTCTTTTGTCCTCAAATTAGCCTAAATCTCGTTTTTGGCTGTTCATTGCACAAACGGATGAATTTGACAACAATACTGGGCATTCTAGAATCCTCATGAAAAATGGAGTCGGTATGTGGGTTTTCAAGGCATTCTGTGACTGTGACCAAACTTTCATTCTTTTGTCCTCAGATTAGCCTAAATCTCGTTTTTGGCCGTTCAGGGCACAAAGGGATGAATTTGACAACAATACTGGGCATTCTAGAATCCTCATGAAAAATGGAGTAGGTATGTGGGTTTTCAACGCATTCTGAGACAGTGACCAAACTTTCAATCTTTTGAACTCAAATTAGCCTTAATCACCTTTTTGGCCGTTCAGGGCACAAACGGATGAATTTGACAACAATACTGGGCATTCTAGAATCCTCATGAAAAATGGAGTGGGTATGTGGGTTTTCAAGGCATTCTGTGACTGTGACCAAACTTTCATTCTTTTGTCCTCAAATTAGCCTAAATCTCGTTTTTGGCTGTTCATTGCACAAACGGATGAATTTGACAACAATACTGGGCATTCTAGAATCCTCATGAAAAATGGAGTCGGTATGTGGGTTTTCAAGGCATTCTGTGACTGTGACCAAACTTTCATTCTTTTGTCCTCAAATTAGCCTAAATATCGTTTTTGGCCGTTCAGGGCACAAACGCATGAATTTGACAACAATACTGGGCATTCTAGAATCCTTATGAAAAATGGAGTGGGTATTTTGGTTTTCACGGCCTTCTGTGACAGTAACCAAACTTTCATTCTTTTGACATCCAATTAGTCTAAATCGCGTTTTTGGCAGTTCAGGGCCCAAACAGATGAATTTCACAACAATACTGGGCATTCTATAATCCTCATGAAAAATGGAGTGGGTATGTGGGTTTTCAAGGCTTTCTGTGACTGTGATCAAACTTTCATTCTTTTGTCCTCAAATTAGCCTAAATTTCATTTTTGGCCGTTCAGGGCACAAACGGATGAATTTGACAACAATACTGGGCATTCTACAATCCTCATGAAAAATGGAGTGGGTATGTGGGTTTTCAAGGCATTCTGTGACTGTGACCAAACTTTCATTCTTTTGTCCTCAAATTAGCCTAAATCTCGTTTTTGGCCGTTCAGGGCACAAACGGATGAATTTGACAACAATACTGGGCATTCTAGAATCCTCATGAAAAATGGAGTCGGTATGTGGGTTTTCAAGGCATTCTGAGACAGTGACCAAACTTTCATTCTTTTGAGCTCAAATTAGTCTAAATCGCGTTTGTGGCCTTTCAGGGCACAAACGGATGAATTTCTCAACAATACTGGGCATTCTAGAATCCTTATGAAAAATGGAGTGGGTATGTTGGTTTTCACGGCCTTCTGTGACAGTGACCAAACCTTCATTCTTTTGACATCCAATTAGCCTAAATCGCGTTTTTGGCAGTTCAGGGCCCAAACGGATGAATTTCACAACAATACTGGGCATTCTAGAATCCTCATGAAAAATGGAGTGGGTATGTGGGTTTTCAAGGCTTTCTGTGACTGTGACCAAACTTTCATTCTTTTGTCCTCAAATTAGCCTAAATTTCATTTTTGGCCGTTCATGGCACAAACGGATGAATTTGACAACAATACTGGGCATTCTACAATCCTCATGAAAAAAGGAGTGGGTATGTGGGTTTTCTAGGCATTCTGTCACTGTGACCAAACTTTCATTCTTTTGTCCTCAAATTAGCCTAAATCTTGTTTTTGTCCGTTCAGGGCACAAAGGGATGAATTTGACAACAATACTGGGCATTCTAGAATCCTCATGAAAAATGGAGTAGGTATGTGGGTTTTCAAGGCATTCTGAGACAGTGACCAAACTTTCAATCTTTAGAACTCAAATTAGCCTTAATCACCTTTTTGGCCGTTCAGGGCACAAACGGATGAATTTGACAACAATACTGGGCATTCTAGAATCCTCATGAGAAATGGAGTGGGTATGTGGGTTTTCAAGGCATTCTGTGACTGTGACCAAACTTTCATTCTTTTGTCCTCAAATTAGCCTAAATCTCGTTTTTGGCTGTTCATTGCACAAACGGATGAATTTGACAACAATACTGGGCATTCTAGAATCCTCATGAAAAATGGAGTCGGTATGTGGGTTTTCAAGGCATTCTGTGACTGTGACCAAACTTTCATTCTTTTGTCCTCAGATTAGCCTAAATCTCGTTTTTGGCCGTTCAGGGCACAAACGCATGAATTTGACAACAATACTGGGCATTCTAGAATCCTTATGAAAAATGGAGTGGGTATGTTGGTTTTCACGGCCTTCTGTGACAGTGACCAAACTTTCATTCTTTTGACATCCAATTAGTCTAAATCGCGTTTTTGGCAGTTCAGGGAACAAACAGATGAATTTCACAACAATACTGGGCATTCTATAATCCTCATGAAAAATGGAGTGGGTATGTGGGTTTTCAAGGCTTTCTGTGACTGTGAGCAAACTTTCATTCTTTTGTCCTCAAATTAGCCTAAATTTCATTTTTGGCCGTTCAGGGCACAAACGGATGAATTTGACAACAATACTGGGCATTCTACAATCCTCATGAAAAATGGAGTGGGTATGTGGGTTTTCAAGGCATTCTGTGACTGTGACCAAACTTTCATTCTTTTGTCCTCAAATTAGCCTAAATCTCGTTTTTGGCCGTTTAGGGCACAAACGGATGAATTTGACAACAATACTGGGCATTCTAGAATCCTCATGAAAAATGGAGTCGGTATGTGGGTTTTCAAGGCATTCTGAGACAGTGACCAAACTTTCATTCTTTTGAGCTCAAATTAGTCTAAATCGCGTTTGTGGCCTTTCAGGGCACAAACAGATGAATTTCTCAACAATACTGGGCATTCTAGAATCCTTATGAAAAATGGAGTGGGTATGTTGGTTTTCACGGCCTTCTGTGACAGTGACCAAACCTTCATTCTTTTGACATCCAATTAGCCTAAATCGCGTTTTTGGCAGTTCAGGGCCAAACGGATGAATTTGACAACAATACTGGGCATTGTAGAATCCTCATGAAAAATGGAGTGGGTATGTGGGTTTTCAAGGCTTTCTGTGACTGTGACCAAACTTTCATTCTTTTGTCCTCAAATTAGCCTAAATTTCATTTTTTGCCGTTCATGGCACAAACGGATGAATTTGACAACAATACTGGGCATTCTACAATCCTCATGAAAAAAGGAGTGGGTATGTGGGTTTTCTAGGCATTCTGTGACTGTGACCAAACTTTCATTCTTTTGTCCTCAAATTAGCCTAAATCTTGTTTTTGTCTGTTCAGGGCACAAAGGGATGAATTTGACAACAATACTGGGCATTCTAGAATCCTCATGAAAAATGGAGTAGGTATGTGGGTTTTCAAGGCATTCTGAGACAGTGACCAAACTTTCAATCTTTAGAACTCAAATTAGCCTTAATCACCTTTTTGGCCGTTCAGGGCACAAACGGATGAATTTGACAACAATACTGGGCATTCTAGAATCCTCATGAGAAATGGAGTGGGTATGTGGGTTTTCAAGGCATTCTGTGACTGTGACCAAACTTTCATTCTTTTGTCCTCAAATTAGCCTAAATCTCGTTTTTGGCTGTTCATTGCACAAACGGATGAATTTGACAACAATACTGAGCATTCTAGAATCCTCATGAAAAATGGAGTCGGTATGTGGGTTTTCAAGGCATTCTGTGACTGTGACCAAACTTTCATTCTTTTGTCCTCAGATTAGCCTAAATCTCGTTTTTGGCCGTTCAGGGCACAAACGCATGAATTTGACAACAATACTGGGCATTCTAGAATCCTTATGAAAAATGGAGTGGGTATGTTGGTTTTCACGGCCTTCTGTGACAGTGACCAAACTTTCATTCTTTTGACATCCAATTAGTCTAAATCGCGTTTTTGGCAGTTCAGGGCCCAAACAGATGAATTTCACAACAATACTGGGCATTCTATAATCCTCATGAAAAATGGAGTGGGTATGTGGGTTTTCAAGGCTTTCTGTGACTGTGATCAAACTTTCATTCTTTTGTCCTCAAATTAGCCTAAATCTTGTTTTTGTCCGTTCAGGGCACAAAGGGATGAATTTGACAACAATACTGGGCATTCTAGAATCCTCATGAAAAATGGAGTAGGTATGTGGGTTTTCAAGGCATTCTGAGACAGTGACCAAACTTTCAATCTTTAGAACTCAAATTAGCCTTAATCACCTTTTTGGCCGTTCAGGGCACAAACGGATGAATTTGACAACAATACTGGGCATTCTAGAATCCTCATGAGAAATGGAGTGGGTATGTGGGTTTTCAAGGCTTTCTGTGACTGTGACCAAACTTTCATTCTTTTGTCCTCAAATTAGCCTAAATTTCATTTTTGGCCGTTCATGGCACAAACGGATGAATTTGACAACAATACTGGGCATTCTAGAATCCTCATGAGAAATGGAGTGGGTATGTGGGTTTTCAAGGCATTCTGTGACTGTGACCAAACTTTCATTCTTTTGTCCTCAAATTAGCCTAAATCTCGTTTTTGGCTGTTCATTGCACAAACGGATGAATTTGACAACAATACTGGGCATTCTAGAATCCTCTTGAAAAATGGAGTCGGTATGTGGGTTTTCAAGGCATTCTGTGACTGTGACCAAACTTTCATTCTTTTGTCCTCAAATTAGCCTAAATCTCGTTTTTGGCCGTTCAGGGCACAAACGCATGAATTTGACAACAATACTGGCCATTCTAGAATCCTTATGAAAAATGGAGTGGGTATGTTGGTTTTCACGGCCTTCTGTGACAGTGACCAAACTTTCATTCTTTTGACATCCAATTAGTCTAAATCGCGTTTTTGGCAGTTCAGGGCCCAAACAGATGAATTTCACAACAATACTGGGCATTCTATAATCCTCATGAAAAATGGAGTGGGAATGTGGGTTTTCAAGGCTTTCTGTGACTGTGATCAAACTTTCATTCTTTTGTCCTCAAATTAGCCTAAATTTCATTTTTGGCCGTTCAGGGCACAAACGGATGAATTTGACAACAATACTGGGCATTCTACAATCCTCATGAAAAATGGAGTGGGTATGTGGGTTTTCAAGGCATTCTGTGACTGTGACCAAACTTTCATTCTTTTGTCCTCAAATTAGCCTAAATCTCGTTTTTGGCCGTTCAGGGCACAAACGGATGAATTTGACAACAATACTGGGCATTCTAGAATCCTCATGAAAAATGGAGTCGGTATGTGGGTTTTCAAGGCATTCTGAGACAGTGACCAAACTTTCATTCTTTTGAGCTCAAATTAGTCTAAATCGCGTTTGTGGCTTTTCAGGGCACAAACGGATGAATTTCTCAACAATACTGGGCATTCTAGAATCCTTATGAAAAATGGAGTGGGTATGTTGGTTTTCACGGCCTTCTGTGACAGTGACCAAACCTTCATTCTTTTGACATCCAATTAGCCTAAATCGCGTTTTTGGCAGTTCAGGGCCCAAACGGATGAATTTCACAACAATACTGGGCATTCTAGAATCCTCATGAAAAATGGAGTGGGTATGTGGGTTTTCAAGGCTTTCTGTGACTGTGACCAAACTTTCATTCTTTTGTCCTCAAATTAGCCTAAATTTCATTTTTGGCCGTTCATGGCACAAACGGATGAATTTGACAACAATACTGGGCATTCTACAATCCTCATGAAAAAAGGAGTGGGTATGTGGGTTTTCTAGGCATTCTGTGACTGTGACCAAACTTTCATTCTTTTGTCCTCAAATTAGCCTAAATCTTGTTTTTGGCTGTTCATTGCACAAACGGATGAATTTGACAACAATACTGGGCATTCTAGAATCCTCATGAAAAATGAAGTGGGTATGTGGGTTTTTAAGGCATTCTGTGACTGTGACCAAACTTTCATTCTTTTGTCCTCAAATTAGCCTAAATCTCGTTTTTGGCTGTTCAGGGCACAAACGGATGAATTTGACAACAATACTGGGCATTCTAGAATCCTCATGAAAAATGGAGTCGGTATGTGGGTTTTCAAGGCATTCTGAGACAGTGACCAAACTTTCATTCTTTTGAGCTCAAATTAGTCTAAATCGCGTTTGTGGCCTTTCAGGGCACAAACGGATGAATTTCACAACAATACAGGGCATTTTAGAATCCTTATGAACAATGGAGTGGGTATGTTGGTTTTCACGGCCTTCTGTGACAGTGACCAAACTTTCATTCTTTTGACCTCAAATTATGCTAAATATTGTTTTTGGCTGTTCAGGGCGCAAACGGATGAATTTCACAACAATACTGGGCATTCTAGAATCCTCATGAGAAATGGTGTTGGTATGTGGGTTTTCAAGGCATTCTGAGACAGTGACCAAACTTTCAATCTTTTGAACTCAAATTAGCCTTAATCACCTTTTTGGCCGTTCAGGGCACAAACGGATGAATTTGACAACAATACTGGGCATTCTAGAATCCTCATGAAAAATGGAGTGGGTATGTGGGTTTTCAAGGCATTCTGTGACTGTGACCAAACTTTCATTCTTTTGTCCTCAAATTAGCCTAAATCTCGTTTTTGGCTGTTCATTGCACAAACGGATGAATTTGACAACAATACTGGGCATTCTAGAATCCTCATGAAAAATGGAGTCGGTATGTGGGTTTTCAAGGCATTCTGTGACTGTGACCAAACTTTCATTCTTTTGTCCTCAAATTAGCCTAAATCTCGTTTTTGGCCGTTCAGGGCACAAACGCATGAATTTGACAACAATACTGGGCTTTCTAGAATCCTTATGAAAAATGGAGTGGGTATTTTGGTTTTCACGGCCTTCTGTGACAGTGACCAAACTTTCATTCTTTTGACATCCAATTAGTCTAAATCGCGTTTTTGGCAGTTCAGGGCCCAAACAGATGAATTTCACAACAATACTGGGCATTCTATAATCCTCATGAAAAATGGAGTGGGTATGTGGGTTTTCAAGGCTTTCTGTGACTGTGATCAAACTTTCATTCTTTTGTCCTCAAATTAGCCTAAATTTCATTTTTGGCCGTTCAGGGCACAAACGGATGAATTTGACAACAATACTGGGCATTCTACAATCCTCATGAAAAATGGAGTGGGTATGTGGGTTTTCAAGGCATTCTGTGACTGTGACCAAACTTTCATTCTTTTGTCCTCAAATTAGCCTAAATCTCGTTTTTGGCTGTTCAGGGCACAAACGGATGAATTTGACAACAATACTGGGCATTCTAGAATCCTCATGAAAAATGGAGTCGGTATGTGGGTTTTCAAGGCATTCTGAGACAGTGACCAAACTTTCATTCTTTTGAGCTCAAATTAGTCTAAATCGCGTTTGTGGCCTTTCAGGGCACAAACGGATGAATTTCACAACAATACTGGGCATTTTAGAATCCTTTTGAAAAATGGAGTGGGTATGTTGGTTTTCACGGCCTTCTGTGACAGTGACCAAACTTTCATTCTTTTGACATCCAATTAGTCTAAATCGCGTTTTTGGCAGTTCACGGCCCAAACAGATGAATTTCACAACAATACTGGGCATTCTATAATCCTCATGAAAAATGGAGTGGGTATGTGGGTTTTCAAGGCTTTCTGTGACTGTGACCAAACTTTCATTCTTTTGTCCTCAAATTAGCCTAAATTTCATTTTTGGCCGTTCAGGGCACAAACGGATGAATTTGACAATAATACTGGGCATTCTACAATCCTCATGAAAAATGGAGTGGGTATGTGGGTTTTTAAGGCATTCTGTGACTGTGACCAAACTTTCATTCTTTTGTCCTCAAATTAGCCTAAATCTCGTTTTTGGCTGTTCAGGGCACAAACGGATGAATTTGACAACAATACTGGGCATTCTAGAATCCTCATGAAAAATGGAGTCGGTATGTGGGTTTTCAAGGCATTCTGAGACAGTGACCAAACTTTCATTCTTTTGAGCTCAAATTAGTCTAAATCGCGTTTGTGGCCTTTCAGGGCACAAACGGATGAATTTCACAACAATACAGGGCATTTTAGAATCCTTATGAACAATGGAGTGGGTATGTTGGTTTTCACGGCCTTCTGTGACAGTGACCAAACTTTCATTCTTTTGACCTCAAATTATGCTAAATATTGTTTTTGGCTGTTCAGGGCGCAAACGGATGAATTTCACAACAATACTGGGCATTCTAGAATCCTCATGAGAAATGGTGTTGGTATGTGGGTTTTCAAGGCTTTCTGAGACAGTGACTAAACATTCATTCTTTTGAGCTCAAATTAGCCTAAATCGCGTTTGTGGCCTTTCAGGGCACAAACGGATGAATTTGACAACAATACTGGGCATTCTACAATCCTCATGAAAAATGGAGTGGGTATGTGGGTTTTCAAGGCATTCTGTGACTGTGACCAAACTTTCATTCTTTTGTCCTCAAATTAGCCTAAATCTCATTTTTGGCCGTTCAGGGCACAAACGGATGAATTTGACAACAATACTGGCCATTCTAGAATCTTCATGAAAAATGGAGTCGGTATGTGGGTTTTCAAGGCATTCTGAGACAGTGACCAAACTTTCATTCTTTTGAGCTCAAATTAGCCTAAATCGCGTTTGTGGCCTTTCAGGGCACAAACGGATGAATTTGACAACAATACTGGGCATTCTAGAATCCTGATGAAAAATGGAGTGGGTATGTTGGTTTTCACGGCCTTCTGTGACAGTGACCAAACGTTCATTCTTTTGACATCCAATTAGTCTAAATCGCGTTTTTGGCAGTTCAGGGCCCAAACAGATGAATTTCACAACAATACTGGGCATTCTATAATCCTCATGAAAAATGGAGTGGGTATGTTGGTTTTCAAGGCCTTCTGTGACTGTGACCAAACTTTCATTCTTTTGTCCTCAAATTAGCCTAAATTTCATTTTTGGCCGTTCAGGGCACAAACGGATGAATTTGACAACAATACTGGGCATTCTACAATCCTCATGAAAAATGGAGTGGGTATGTGGGTTTTCTAGGCATTCTGTGACTGTGACCAAACTTTCATTCTTTTGTCCTCAAATTAGCCTAAATCTCCTTTTTGGCCGTTCAGGGCACAAACGGATGAAATTGACAACAATACTGGGCATTCTAGAATCCTCATGAAAAATGGAGTGGGTATGTGGGTTTTCAAGGCATTCTGAGACAGTGACCAAACATTCATTCTTTTGAGCTCAAATTAGCCTAAATCGCGTTTGTGGCCTTTCAGGGCACAAACGGATGAATTTGACAACAATACTGGGCATTCTAGAATCCTGATGAAAAATGGAGTGGGTATGTTGGTTTTCAAGGCCTTCTGTGACAGTGACCAAACTTTCATTCTTTTGACATCCAATTAGCCTAAATCGCGTTTTTGGCAGTTCAGGGCCCAAACAGATGAATTTCACAACAATACTGGGCATTCTATAATCCTCATGAAAAATGGAGTGGGTATGTGGGTTTTCAAGGCTTTCTGTGACTGTGACCAAACTTTCATTCTTTTGTCCTCAAATTAGCCTAAATCTCATTTTTGGCCGTTCAGGGCACAAACGGATGAATTTGACAACAATACTGGGCATTCTAGAATCCTCATGAAAAATGGAGTCGGTATGTGGGTTTTCAAGGCATTCTGAGACAGTGACCAAACTTTCATTCTTTTGAGCTCAAATTAGCCTAAATCGCGTTTGTGGCCTTTCAGGGCACAAACGGATGAATTTGACAACAATACTGGGCATTCTAGAATCCTGATGAAAAATGGAGTGGGTATGTTGGTTTTCACGGCCTTCTGTGACAGTGACCAAACGTTCATTCTTTTGACATCCAATTAGTCTAAATCGCGTTTTTGGCAGTTCAGGGCCCAAACAGATGAATTTCACAACAATACTGGGCATTCTATAATCCTCATGAAAAATGGAGTGGGTATGTGGGTTTTCAAGGCCTTCTGTGACTGTGACCAAACTTTCATTCTTTTGTCCTCAAATTAGCCTAAATTTCATTTTTGGCCGTTCAGGGCACAAACGGATGAATTTGACAACAATACTGGGCATTCTACAATCCTCATGAAAAATGGAGTGGGTATGTGGGTTTTCTAGGCATTCTGTGACTGTGACCAAACTTTCATTCTTTTGTCCTCAAATTAGCCTAAATCTCATTTTTGGCCGTTCAGGGCACAAACGGATGAAATTGACAACAATACTGGGCATTCTAGAATCCTCATGAAAAATGGAGTGGGTATGTGGGTTTTCAAGGCTTTCTGTGACTGTGACCAAACTTTCATTCTTTTGTCCTCAAATTAGCCTAAATCTCATTTTTGGCCGTTCAGGGCACAAACGGATGAATTTGACAACAATACTGGGCATTCTAGAATCCTCATGAAAAATGGAGTGGGTATGTGGGTTTTCAAGGCATTCTGAGACAGTGACCAAACATTCATTCTTTTGAGCTCAAATTAGCCTAAATCGCGTTTGTGGCCTTTCAGGGCACAAACGGATGAATTTGACAACAATACTGGGCATTCTAGAATCCTGATGAAAAATGGAGTGGGTATGTTGGTTTTCAAGGCCTTCTGTGACAGTGACCAAACTTTCATTCTTTTGACATCCAATTAGCCTAAATCGCGTTTTTGGCAGTTCAGGGCCCAAACAAATGAATTTCACAACAATACTGGGCATTCTAGAATCCTCAAGAAAAATGGAGTGGGTATGTGGGTTTTCAAGGCATTCTGTGACTGTGACCAAACTTTCATTCTTTTGTCCTCAAATTAGCCTAAATCTCGTTTTTGGCCATTCAGGGCACAAACGCATGAATTTGACAACAATAATGGGCATTCTACAATCCTCATGAAAAATGGAGTCGGTATGTGTGTCTTCAAGGCATTCTGACACAGTGACCAAACTTTCAATCTTTTGAGCACAAATTAGCCTAAATCGTGTTTTTGGCCGTTCAGGGCACAAAGGGATGAATTTGACAAAAATACTGGGCATTCTAGAATCCTCATGAAAAATGGAGTCGGTATGTGGGTTTTCAAGGCATTTTCAGACAGTGACCAAACTTTCAATCTTTTGAGCACAAATTAGCCTAAATCGCGTTTTGTGCCGTTCAGGGCACAAACGGATGAATTTGACAACAATGCTGGGCATTCTAGAATCCTCATGAAAAATGGAGTGGGTATGTGGGTTTTCAAGGCATTCTGAGACAGTGACCAAACTTTCAATCTTTTGAGCTCAAATTAGCCTTAATCACCTTTTTGGCCGTTCAGGGCACAAACGGATGAATTTGACAACAATACTGGGCATTCTACAATCCTCATGAAAAATGGAGTGGGTATGTGGGTTTTCAAGGCATTCTGTGTCTGTGACCAAACTTTCATTCTTTTGTCCTCAAATTAGCCTAAATCTCCTTTTTGGCCGTTCAGGGCACAAACGGATGAAATTGACAACAATACTGGGCATTCTAGAATCCTCATGAAAAATGGAGTGGGTATGTGGGTTTTCAAGGCATTCTGTGACAGTGACCAAACTTTCATTCTTTTGACATCCAATTAGTCTAAATCGCGTTTTTGGCAGTTCACGGCCCAAACAGATGAATTTCACAACAATACTGGGCATTCTATAATCCTCATGAAAAATGGAGTGGGTATGTGGGTTTTCAAGGCTTTCTGTGACTGTGACCAAACTTTCATTCTTTTGTCCTCAAATTAGCCTAAATTTCATTTTTGGCCGTTCAGGGCACAAACGGATGAATTTGACAATAATACTGGGCATTCTACAATCCTCATGAAAAATGGAGTGGGTATGTGGGTTTTTAAGGCATTCTGTGACTGTGACCAAACTTTCATTCTTTTGTCCTCAAATTAGCCTAAATCTCGTTTTTGGCTGTTCAGGGCACAAACGGATGAATTTGACAACAATACTGGGCATTCTAGAATCCTCATGAAAAATGGAGTCGGTATGTGGGTTTTCAAGGCATTCTGAGACAGTGACCAAACTTTCATTCTTTTGAGCTCAAATTAGTCTAAATCGCGTTTGTGGCCTTTCAGGGCACAAACGGATGAATTTCACAACAATACAGGGCATTTTAGAATCCTTATGAACAATGGAGTGGGTATGTTGGTTTTCACGGCCTTCTGTGACAGTGACCAAACTTTCATTCTTTTGACCTCAAATTATGCTAAATATTGTTTTTGGCTGTTCAGGGCGCAAACGGATGAATTTCACAACAATACTGGGCATTCTAGAATCCTCATGAGAAATGGTGTTGGTATGTGGGTTTTCAAGGCTTTCTGAGACAGTGACTAAACATTCATTCTTTTGAGCTCAAATTAGCCTAAATCGCGTTTGTGGCCTTTCAGGGCACAAACGGATGAATTTGACAACAATACTGGGCATTCTAGAATCCTGATGAAAAATGGAGTGGGTATGTTGGTTTTCAAGGCCTTCTGTGACAGTGACCAAACTTTCATTCTTTTGACATCCAATTAGCCTAAATCGCGTTTTTGGCAGTTCAGGGCCTAAACAAATGAATTTCACAACAAAACTGGGCATTCTAGAATCCTCAAGAAAAATGGAGTGGGTATGTGGGTTTTCAAGGCATTCTGTGACTGTGACCAAACTTTCATTCTTTTGTCCTCAAATTAGCCTAAATCTCATTTTTGGCCGTTCAGGGCACAAACGGATGAATTTGACAACAATACTGGCCATTCTAGAATCTTCATGAAAAATGGAGTCGGTATGTGGGTTTTCAAGGCATTCTGAGACAGTGACCAAACTTTCATTCTTTTGAGCTCAAATTAGCCTAAATCGCGTTTGTGGCCTTTCAGGGCACAAACGGATGAATTTGACAACAATACTGGGCATTCTAGAATCCTGATGAAAAATGGAGTGGGTATGTTGGTTTTCACGGCCTTCTGTGACAGTGACCAAACGTTCATTCTTTTGACATCCAATTAGTCTAAATCGCGTTTTTGGCAGTTCAGGGCCCAAACAGATGAATTTCACAACAATACTGGGCATTCTATAATCCTCATGAAAAATGGAGTGGGTATGTTGGTTTTCAAGGCCTTCTGTGACTGTGACCAAACTTTCATTCTTTTGTCCTCAAATTAGCCTAAATTTCATTTTTGGCCGTTCAGGGCACAAACGGATGAATTTGACAACAATACTGGGCATTCTACAATCCTCATGAAAAATGGAGTGGGTATGTGGGTTTTCTAGGCATTCTGTGACTGTGACCAAACTTTCATTCTTTTGTCCTCAAATTAGCCTAAATCTCCTTTTTGGCCGTTCAGGGCACAAACGGATGAAATTGACAACAATACTGGGCATTCTAGAATCCTCATGAAAAATGGAGTGGGTATGTGGGTTTTCAAGGCATTCTGAGACAGTGACCAAACATTCATTCTTTTGAGCTCAAATTAGCCTAAATCGCGTTTGTGGCCTTTCAGGGCACAAACGGATGAATTTGACAACAATACTGGGCATTCTAGAATCCTGATGAAAAATGGAGTGGGTATGTTGGTTTTCAAGGCCTTCTGTGACAGTGACCAAACTTTCATTCTTTTGACATCCAATTAGCCTAAATCGCGTTTTTGGCAGTTCAGGGCCCAAACAGATGAATTTCACAACAATACTGGGCATTCTATAATCCTCATGAAAAATGGAGTGGGTATGTGGGTTTTCAAGGCTTTCTGTGACTGTGACCAAACTTTCATTCTTTTGTCCTCAAATTAGCCTAAATCTCATTTTTGGCCGTTCAGGGCACAAACGGATGAATTTGACAACAATACTGGGCATTCTAGAATCCTCATGAAAAATGGAGTCGGTATGTGGGTTTTCAAGGCATTCTGAGACAGTGACCAAACTTTCATTCTTTTGAGCTCAAATTAGCCTAAATCGCGTTTGTGGCCTTTCAGGGCACAAACGGATGAATTTGACAACAATACTGGGCATTCTAGAATCCTGATGAAAAATGGAGTGGGTATGTTGGTTTTCACGGCCTTCTGTGACAGTGACCAAACGTTCATTCTTTTGACATCCAATTAGTCTAAATCGCGTTTTTGGCAGTTCAGGGCCCAAACAGATGAATTTCACAACAATACTGGGCATTCTATAATCCTCATGAAAAATGGAGTGGGTATGTGGGTTTTCAAGGCCTTCTGTGACTGTGACCAAACTTTCATTCTTTTGTCCTCAAATTAGCCTAAATTTCATTTTTGGCCGTTCAGGGCACAAACGGATGAATTTGACAACAATACTGGGCATTCTACAATCCTCATGAAAAATGGAGTGGGTATGTGGGTTTTCTAGGCATTCTGTGACTGTGACCAAACTTTCATTCTTTTGTCCTCAAATTAGCCTAAATCTCATTTTTGGCCGTTCAGGGCACAAACGGATGAAATTGACAACAATACTGGGCATTCTAGAATCCTCATGAAAAATGGAGTGGGTATGTGGGTTTTCAAGGCTTTCTGTGACTGTGACCAAACTTTCATTCTTTTGTCCTCAAATTAGCCTAAATCTCATTTTTGGCCGTTCAGGGCACAAACGGATGAATTTGACAACAATACTGGGCATTCTAGAATCCTCATGAAAAATGGAGTGGGTATGTGGGTTTTCAAGGCATTCTGAGACAGTGACCAAACATTCATTCTTTTGAGCTCAAATTAGCCTAAATCGCGTTTGTGGCCTTTCAGGGCACAAACGGATGAATTTGACAACAATACTGGGCATTCTAGAATCCTGATGAAAAATGGAGTGGGTATGTTGGTTTTCAAGGCCTTCTGTGACAGTGACCAAACTTTCATTCTTTTGACATCCAATTAGCCTAAATCGCGTTTTTGGCAGTTCAGGGCCCAAACAAATGAATTTCACAACAATACTGGGCATTCTAGAATCCTCAAGAAAAATGGAGTGGGTATGTGGGTTTTCAAGGCATTCTGTGACTGTGACCAAACTTTCATTCTTTTGTCCTCAAATTAGCCTAAATCTCGTTTTTGGCCATTCAGGGCACAAACGCATGAATTTGACAACAATAATGGGCATTCTACAATCCTCATGAAAAATGGAGTCGGTATGTGTGTCTTCAAGGCATTCTGACACAGTGACCAAACTTTCAATCTTTTGAGCACAAATTAGCCTAAATCGTGTTTTTGGCCGTTCAGGGCACAAAGGGATGAATTTGACAAAAATACTGGGCATTCTAGAATCCTCATGAAAAATGGAGTCGGTATGTGGGTTTTCAAGGCATTTTCAGACAGTGACCAAACTTTCAATCTTTTGAGCACAAATTAGCCTAAATCGCGTTTTGTGCCGTTCAGGGCACAAACGGATGAATTTGACAACAATGCTGGGCATTCTAGAATCCTCATGAAAAATGGAGTGGGTATGTGGGTTTTCAAGGCATTCTGAGACAGTGACCAAACTTTCAATCTTTTGAGCTCAAATTAGCCTTAATCACCTTTTTGGCCGTTCAGGGCACAAACGGATGAATTTGACAACAATACTGGGCATTCTACAATCCTCATGAAAAATGGAGTGGGTATGTGGGTTTTCAAGGCATTCTGTGTCTGTGACCAAACTTTCATTCTTTTGTCCTCAAATTAGCCTAAATCTCCTTTTTGGCCGTTCAGGGCACAAACGGATGAAATTGACAACAATACTGGGCATTCTAGAATCCTCATGAAAAATGGAGTGGGTATGTGGGTTTTCAAGGCATTCTGAGACAGTGACCAAACATTCATTCTTTTGAGCTCAAATTAGCCTAAATCGCGTTTGTGGCCTTTCAGGGCACAAACGGATGAATTTGACAACAATACTGGGCATTCTAGAATCCTGATGAAAAATGGAGTGGGTATGTTGGTTTTCAAGGCCTTCTGTGACAGTGACCAAACTTTCATTCTTTTGACATCCAATTAGCCTAAATCGCGTTTTTGGCAGTTCAGGGCCCAAACAGATGAATTTCACAACAATACTGGGCATTCTATAATCCTCATGAAAAATGGAGTGGGTATGTGGGTTTTCAAGGCTTTCTGTGACTGTGACCAAACTTTCATTCTTTTGTCCTCAAATTAGCCTAAATCTCATTTTTGGCCGTTCAGGGCACAAACGGATGAATTTGACAACAATACTGGGCATTCTAGAATCCTCATGAAAAATGGAGTCGGTATGTGGGTTTTCAAGGCATTCTGAGACAGTGACCAAACTTTCATTCTTTTGAGCTCAAATTAGCCTAAATCGCGTTTGTGGCCTTTCAGGGCACAAACGGATGAATTTGACAACAATACTGGGCATTCTAGAATCCTGATGAAAAATGGAGTGGGTATGTTGGTTTTCACGGCCTTCTGTGACAGTGACCAAACGTTCATTCTTTTGACATCCAATTAGTCTAAATCGCGTTTTTGGCAGTTCAGGGCCCAAACAGATGAATTTCAAAACAATACTGGGCATTCTATAATCCTCATGAAAAATGGAGTGGGTATGTGGGTTTTCAAGGCCTTCTGTGACTGTGACCAAACTTTCATTCTTTTGTCCTCAAATTAGCCTAAATTTCATTTTTGGCCGTTCAGGGCACAAACGGATGAATTTGACAACAATACTGGGCATTCTACAATCCTCATGAAAAATGGAGTGGGTATGTGGGTTTTCTAGGCATTCTGTGACTGTGACCAAACTTTCATTCTTTTGTCCTCAAATTAGCCTAAATCTCATTTTTGGCCGTTCAGGGCACAAACGGATGAAATTGACAACAATACTGGGCATTCTAGAATCCTCATGAAAAATGGAGTGGGTATGTGGGTTTTCAAGGCTTTCTGTGACTGTGACCAAACTTTCATTCTTTTGTCCTCAAATTAGCCTAAATCTCATTTTTGGCCGTTCAGGGCACAAACGGATGAATTTGACAACAATACTGGGCATTCTAGAATCCTCATGAAAAATGGAGTGGGTATGTGGGTTTTCAAGGCATTCTGAGACAGTGACCAAACATTCATTCTTTTGAGCTCAAATTAGCCTAAATCGCGTTTGTGGCCTTTCAGGGCACAAACGGATGAATTTGACAACAATACTGGGCATTCTAGAATCCTGATGAAAAATGGAGTGGGTATGTTGGTTTTCAAGGCCTTCTGTGACAGTGACCAAACTTTCATTCTTTTGACATCCAATTAGCCTAAATCGCGTTTTTGGCAGTTCAGGGCCCAAACAAATGAATTTCACAACAATACTGGGCATTCTAGAATCCTCAAGAAAAATGGAGTGGGTATGTGGGTTTTCAAGGCATTCTGTGACTGTGACCAAACTTTCATTCTTTTGTCCTCAAATTAGCCTAAATCTCGTTTTTGGCCATTCAGGGCACAAACGCATGAATTTGACAACAATAATGGGCATTCTACAATCCTCATGAAAAATGGAGTCGGTATGTGTGTCTTCAAGGCATTCTGACACAGTGACCAAACTTTCAATCTTTTGAGCACAAATTAGCCTAAATCGTGTTTTTGGCCGTTCAGGGCACAAAGGGATGAATTTGACAAAAATACTGGGCATTCTAGAATCCTCATGAAAAATGGAGTCGGTATGTGGGTTTTCAAGGCATTTTCAGACAGTGACCAAACTTTCAATCTTTTGAGCACAAATTAGCCTAAATCGCGTTTTGTGCCGTTCAGGGCACAAACGGATGAATTTGACAACAATGCTGGGCATTCTAGAATCCTCATGAAAAATGGAGTGGGTATGTGGGTTTTCAAGGCATTCTGAGACAGTGACCAAACTTTCAATCTTTTGAGCTCAAATTAGCCTTAATCACCTTTTTGGCCGTTCAGGGCACAAACGGATGAATTTGACAACAATACTGGGCATTCTAGAATCCTCATGAAAAATGGAGTGGGTATGTGGGTTTTCAAGGCATTCTGTGACTGTGACCAAACTTTCATTCTTTTGTCCTCAAATTAGCCTAAATCTCATTTTTGGCCGTTCAGGGCACAAACGGATGAATTTGACAACAATACTGGGCATTCTAGAATCCAAATGAAAAATGGAGTCGGTATGTGGGTTTTCAAGGCATTCTGAGACAGTGACCAAACTTTCATTCTTTTGAGCTCAAATTAGTCTAAATCGCGTTTGTGGCCTTTCAGGGCACAAACGGATGAATTTCACAACAATACTGGGCATTTTAGAATCCTTATGAAAAATGGAGTGGGTATGTTGGTTTTCACGGCCTTCTGTGACAGTGACCAAACTTTCATTCTTTTGACATCCAATTAGTCTAAATCGCGTTTTTGGCAGTTCAGGGCCCAAACAGATGAATTTCACAACAATACTGGGCATTCTATAATCCTCATGAAAAATGGAGTGCGTATGTGGGTTTTCAAGGCTTTCTGTGACTGTGACCAAACTTTCATTCTTTTGTCCTCAAATTAGCCTAAATTTCATTTTTGGCCGTTCAGGGCACAAACGGATGAATTTGACAACAATACTGGGCATTCTACAATCCTCACGAAAAATGGAGTGGGTATGTGGGTTTTCAAGGCATTCTGTGACTGTGACCAAACTTTCATTCTTTTGTCCTCAAATTAGCCTAAATCTCGTTTTTGGCTGTTCAGGGCACAAACGGATGAATTTGACAACAATACTGGGCATTCTAGAATCCTCATGAAAAATGGAGTCGGTATGTGTGTTTTCAAGGCATTCTGAGACAGTGACCAAACTTTCATTCTTTTGAGCTCAAATTAGTCTAAATCGCGTTTGTGGCCTTTCAGGGCACAAACGGATGAATTTCACAACAATACTGGGCATTTTAGAATCCTAATGAAAAATGGAGTGGGTATGTTGGTTTTCACGGCCTTCTGTGACAGTGACCAAAATTTCATTCTTTTGACATCCAATTAGTCTAAATCGCGTTTTTGGCAGTTCAGGGCCCAAACAGATGAATTTCACAACAATACTGGGCATTCTATAATCCTCATGAAAAATGGAGTGGGTATGTGGGTTTTCAAGGCTTTCTGTGACTGTGACCAAACTTTCATTCTTTTGTCCTCAAATTAGCCTAAATGTCATTTTTGGCCGTTCAGGGCACAAACGGATGAATTTGACAACAATACTGGGCATTCTACAATCCTCATGAAAAATGGAGTGGGTATGTGGGTTTTCTAGGCATTCTGTGACTGTGACCAAACTTTCATTCTTTTGTCCTCAAATTAGCCTAAATCTCATTTTTGGCCGTTCAGGGCATAAACGGATGAAATTGACAACAATACTGGGCATTCTAGAATCCTCATGAAAAATGGAGTCGGTATGTGGGTTTTCAAGGCATTCTGAGACAGTGACCAAACATTCATTCTTTTGAGCTCAAATTAGCCTAAATCGCGTTTGTGGCCTTTCAGGGCACAAACGGATGAATTTGACAACAATACTGGGCATTCTAGAATCCTGATGAAAAAGGGAGTGGGTATGTTGGTTTTCAAGGCCTTCTGTGACAGTGACCAAACTTTCATTCTTTTGACATCCAATTAGCCTAAATCGCGTTTTTGGCAGTTCAGGGCCCAAACAGATGAATTTCACAACAATACTGGGCATTCTATAATCCTCATGAAAAATGGAGTGGGTATGTGGGTTTTCAAGGCTTTCTGTGACTGTGACCAAACTTTCATTCTTTTGTCCTCAAATTAGCCTAAATCTCATTTTTGGCCGTTCAGGGCACAAACGGATGAATTTGACAACAATACTGGGCATTCTAGAATCCTCATGAAAAATGGAGTCGGTATGTGTGTTTTCAAGGCATTCTGAGACAGTGACCAAACTTTCATTCTTTTGAGCTCAAATTAGCCTAAATCGCGTTTGTGGCCTTTCAGGGCACAAACGGATGAATTTGACAACAATACTGGGCATTCTAGAATCCTGATGAAAAATGGAGTGGGTATGTTGGTTTTCACGGCCTTCTGTGACAGTGACCAAACGTTCATTCTTTTGACATCCAATTAGTCTAAATCGCGTTTTTGGCAGTTCAGGGCCCAAACAGATGAATTTCACAACAATACTGGGCATTCTATAATCCTCATGAAAAATGGAGTGGGTATGTGGGTTTTCAAGGCCTTCTGTGACTGTGACCAAACTTTCATTCTTTTGTCCTCAAATTAGCCTAAATTTCATTTTTGGCCGTTCAGGGCACAAACGGATGAATTTGACAACAATACTGGGCATTCTACAATCCTCATGAAAAATGGAGTGGGTATGTGGGTTTTCTAGGCATTCTGTGACTGTGACCAAACTTTCATTCTTTTGTCCTCAAATTAGCCTAAATCTCATTTTTGGCCGTTCAGGGCACAAACGGATGAAATTGACAACAATACTGGGCATTCTAGAATCCTCATGAAAAATGGAGTGGGTATGTGGGTTTTCAAGGCTTTCTGTGACTGTGACCAAACTTTCATTCTTTTGTCCTCAAATTAGCCTAAATCTCATTTTTGGCCGTTCAGGGCACAAACGGATGAATTTGACAACAATACTGGGCATTCTAGAATCCTCATGAAAAATGGAGTGGGTATGTGGGTTTTCAAGGCATTCTGAGACAGTGACCAAACATTCATTCTTTTGAGCTCAAATTAGCCTAAATCGCGTTTGTGGCCTTTCAGGGCACAAACGGATGAATTTGACAACAATACTGGGCATTCTAGAATCCTGATGAAAAATGGAGAGGGTATGTTGGTTTTCAAGGCCTTCTGTGACAGTGACCAAACTTTCATTCTTTTGACATCCAATTAGCCTAAATCGCGTTTTTGGCAGTTTAGGGCCCAAACAAATGAATTTCACAACAATACTGGGCATTCTAGAATCCTCAAGAAAAATGGAGTGGGTATGTGGGTTTTCAAGGCATTCTGTGACTGTGACCAAACTTTCATTCTTTTGTCCTCAAATTAGCCTAAATCTCGTTTTTGGCCATTCAGGGCACAAACGCATGAATTTGACAACAATAATGGGCATTCTACAATCCTCATGAAAAATGGAGTCGGTATGTGTGTCTTCAAGGCATTCTGACACAGTGACCAAACTTTCAATCTTTTGAGCACAAATTAGCCTAAATCGTGTTTTTGGCCGTTCAGGGCACAAAGGGATGAATTTGACAAAAATACTGGGCATTCTAGAATCCTCATGAAAAATGGAGTCGGTATGTGGGTTTTCAAGGCATTTTCAGACAGTGACCAAACTTTCAATCTTTTGAGCACAAATTAGCCTAAATCGCGTTTTGTGCCGTTCAGGGCACAAACGGATGAATTTGACAACAATGCTGGGCATTCTAGAATCCTCATGAAAAATGGAGTGGGTATGTGGGTTTTCAAGGCATTCTGAGACAGTGACCAAACTTTCAATCTTTTGTCCTCAAATTAGCCTTAATCACCTTTTTGGCCGTTCAGGGCACAAACGGATGAATTTGACAACAATACTGGGCATTCTAGAATCCTCATGAAAAATGGAGTGGGTATGTGGGTTTTCAAGGCATTCTGTGACTGTGACCAAACTTTCATTCTTTTGTCCTCAAATTAGCCTAAATCTCATTTTTGGCCGTTCAGGGCACAAACGGATGAATTTGACAACAATACTGGGCATTCTAGAATCCAAATGAAAAATGGAGTCGGTATGTGGGTTTTCAAGGCATTCTGAGACAGTGACCAAACTTTCATTCTTTTGAGCTCAAATTAGTCTAAATCGCGTTTGTGGCCTTTCAGGGCACAAACGGATGAATTTCACAACAATACTGGGCATTTTAGAATCCTTATGAAAAATGGAGTGGGTATGTTGGTTTTCACGGCCTTCTGTGACAGTGACCAAACTTTCATTCTTTTGACATCCAATTAGTCTAAATCGCGTTTTTGGCAGTTCAGGGCCCAAACAGATGAATTTCACAACAATACTGGGCATTCTATAATCCTCATGAAAAATGGAGTGCGTATGTGGGTTTTCAAGGCTTTCTGTGACTGTGACCAAACTTTCATTCTTTTGTCCTCAAATTAGCCTAAATTTCATTTTTGGCCGTTCAGGGCACAAACGGATGAATTTGACAACAATACTGGGCATTCTACAATCCTCACGAAAAATGGAGTGGGTATGTGGGTTTTCAAGGCATTCTGTGACTGTGACCAAACTTTCATTCTTTTGTCCTCAAATTAGCCTAAATCTCGTTTTTGGCTGTTCAGGGCACAAACGGATGAATTTGACAACAATACTGGGCATTCTACAATCCTCATGAAAAATGGAGTGGGTATGTGGGTTTTCTAGGCATTCTGTGACTGTGACCAAACTTTCATTCTTTTGTCCTCAAATTAGCCTAAATCTCATTTTTGGCCGTTCAGGGCACAAACGGATGAAATTGACAACAATACTGGGCATTCTAGAATCCTCATGAAAAATGGAGTCGGTATGTGGGTTTTCAAGGCATTCTGAGACAGTGACCAAACATTCATTCTTTTGAGCTCAAATTAGCCTAAATCGCGTTTGTGGCCTTTCAGGGCACAAACGGATGAATTTGACAACAATACTGGGCATTCTAGAATCCTGATGAAAAATGGAGTGGGTATGTTGGTTTTCAAGGCCTTCTGTGACAGTGACCAAACTTTCATTCTTTTGACATCCAATTAGCCTAAATCGCGTTTTTGGCAGTTCAGGGCCTAAACAAATGAATTTCACAACAATACTGGGCATTCTAGAATCCTCAAGAAAAATGGAGTGGGTATGTGGGTTTTCAAGGCATTCTGTGACTGTGACCAAACTTTCATTCTTTTGTCCTCAAATTAGCCTAAATCTCGTTTTTGGCCATTCAGGGCACAAACGCATGAATTTGACAACAATACTGGGCATTCTACAATCCTCATGAAAAATGGAGTCGGTATGTGTGTCTTCAAGGCATTCTGACACAGTGACCAAACTTTCAATCTTTTGAGCACAAATTGGCCTAAATCGTGTTTTTGGCCGTTCAGGGCACAAAGGGATGAATTTGACAAAAATACTGGGCATTCTAGAATCCTCATGAAAAATGGAGTCGGTATGTGGGTTTTCAAGGCATTTTCAGACAGTGACCAAACTTTCAATCTTTTGAGCACAAATTAGCCTAAATCGCGTTTTGGGCCGTTCAGGGCACAAACGGATGAATTTGACAACAATGCTGGGCATTCTAGAATCCTCATGAAAAATGGAGTGGGTATGTGGGTTTTCAAGGCATTCTGAGACAGTCACCAAACTTTCAATCTTTTGAGCTCAAATTAGCCTTAATCACCTTTTTGGCCGTTCAGGGCACAAACGGATGAATTTGACAACAATACTGGGCATTCTAGAATCCTCATGAAAAATGGAGTGGGTATGTGGGTTTTCAAGGCATTCTGTGACTGTGACCAAACTTTCATTCTTTTGTCCTCAAATTAGCCTAAATCTCATTTTTGGCCGTTCAGGGCACAAACGGATGAATTTGACAACAATACTGGGCATTCTAGAATCCTCATGAAAAATGGAGTGGGTATGTTGGTTTTCAAGGCCTTCTGTGACTGTGACCAAACTTTCATTCTTTTGACATCCAATTAGCCTAAATCGCGTTTTTGGCAGTTCAGGGCCTAAACAAATGAATTTCACAACAATACTGGGCATTCTAGAATCCTCAAGAAAAATGGAGTGGGTATGTGGGTTTTCAAGGCATTCTGTGACTGTGACCAAACTTTCATTCTTTTGTCCTCAAATTAGCTTAAATCTCGTTTTTGGCCTTTCAGGGCACAAACGCATGAATTTGACAACAATAATGGGCATTCTACAATCCTCATGAAAAATGGAGTCGGTATGTGTGTCTTCAAGGCATTCTGACACAGTGACCAAACTTTCAATCTTTTGAGCACAAATTAGCCTAAATCGTGTTTTTGGCCGTTCAGGGCACAAAGGGATGAATTTGACAAAAATACTGGGCATTCTAGAATCCTCATGAAAAATGGAGTCGGTATGTGGGTTTTCAAGGCATTTTCAGACAGTGACCAAACTTTCAATCTTTTGAGCACAAATTAGCCTAAATCTCATTTTTGGCCGTTCAGGGCACAAACGGATGAATTTGACAACAATGCTGGGCATTCTAGAATCCTCATGAAAAATGGAGTGGGTATGTGGGTTTTCAAGGCATTCTGAGACAGTGACCAAACTTTCAATCTTTTGAGCTCAAATTAGCCTTAATCATCTTTTTGGCCGTTCAGGGCACAAACGGATGAATTTGACAACAATACTGGGCATTCTAGAATCCTCATGAAAAATGGAGTGGGTATGTGGGTTTTCAAGGCTTTCTGTGACTGTGACCAAACTTTCATTCTTTTGTCCTCAAATTAGCCTAAATCTCATTTTTGGCCGTTCAGGGCACAAACGGATGAATTTGACAACAATACTGGGCATTCTACAATCCTCATGAAAAAAGGAGTGGGTATGTGGGTTTTCTAGGCATTCTGTGACTGTGACCAAACTTTCATTCTTTTGTCCTCAAAATAGCCTAAATCTCGTTTTTGGCCGTTCAGGGCACAAACGGATGAATTTGACAATAATACTGGGCATTCTAGAATCCTCATGAAAAATGGAGTGGGTATGTGGGTTTTCAAGCCATTCTGAGACAGTGACCAAACTTTCATTCTTTTGACATCCAATTAGCCTAAATCGCGTTTTTGGCAGTTCTGGGCCCAAACAGATGAATTTCACAACAATACTGGGCATTCTAGAATCCTCAAGAAAAATGGAGTGGGTATGTGGGTTTTCAAGGCATTCTGTGACTGTGACCAAACTTTCATTCTTTTGTCCTCAAATTAGCCTAAATCTCGTTTTTGGCCATTCAGGGCACAAACGCATGAATTTGACAACAATACTGGGCATTCTACAATCCTCATGAAAAATGGAGTCGGTATGTGTGTCTTCAAGGCATTCTGACACAGTGACCAAACTTTCAATCTTTTGAGCACAAATTAGCCTAAATCGTGTTTTTGGCCGTTCAGGGCACAAAGGGAAGAATTTGACAAAAATACTGGGCATTCTAGAATCCTCATGAAAAATGGAGTCGGTATGTGGGTTTTCAAGGCATTTTCAGACAGTGACCAAACTTTCAATCTTTTGATCACAAATTAGCCTAAATCGCGTTTTTGGCCGTTCAGGGCACAAACGGATGAATTTGAGAACAATGCTGGGCATTCTAGAATCCTCATGAAAAATGGAGTGGGTATGTGGGTTTTCAAGGCATTCTGAGACAGTGACCAAACTTTCAATCTTTTGAGCTCAAATTAGCCTTAATCACCTTTTTGGCCGTTCAGGGCACAAACGGATGAATTTGACAACAATACTGGGCATTCTAGAATCCTCATGAAAAATGGAGTGGGTATGTGGGTTTTCAAGGCATTCTGTGACTGTGACCAAACTTTCATTCTTTTGTCCTCAAATTAGCCTAAATCTCATTTTTGGCCGTTCAGGGCACAAACGGATGAATTTGACAACAATACTGGGCATTCTAGAATCCTCATGAAAAATGGAGTCGGTATGTGGGTTTTCAAGGCATTCTGAGACAGTGACCAAACTTTCATTCTTTTGAGCTCAAATTAGTCTAAATCGCGTTTGTGGCCTTTCAGGGCACAAACGGATGAATTTCACAACAATACTGGGCATTTTAGAATCCTTATGAAAAATGGAGTGGGTATGTTGGTTTTCACGGCCTTCTGTGACAGTGACCAAACTTTCATTCTTTTGACATCCAATTAGTCTAAATCGCGTTTTTGGCAGTTCAGGGCCCAAACAGATGAGTTTCACAACAATACTGGGCATTCTATAATCCTCATGAAAAATGGAGTGCGTATGTGGGTTTTCAAGGCTTTCTGTGACTGTGACCAAACTTTCATTCTTTTGTCCTCAAATTAGCCTAAATTTCATTTTTGGCCGTTCAGGGCACAAATGGATGAATTTGACAACAATACTGGGCATTCTACAATCCTCATGAAAAATGGAGTGGGTATGTGGGTTTTCAAGGCATTCTGTGACTGTGACCAAACTTTCATTCTTTTGTCCTCAAATTAGCCTAAATCTCGTTTTTGGCTGTTCAGGGCACAAATGGATGAATTTGACAACAATACTGGGCATTCTAGAATCCTCATGAAAAATGGAGTGGGTATGTGGGTTTTCAAGGCATTCTGAGACAGTGACCAAACATTCATTCTTTTGAGCTCAAATTAGCCTAAATCGCGTTTGTGGCCTTTCAGGGCACAAACGGATGAATTTGACAACAATACTGGGCATTCTAGAATCCTGATGAAAAATGGAGTGGGTATGTTGGTTTTCAAGGCCTTCTGTGACAGTGACCAAACTTTCATTCTTTTGACATCCAATTAGCCTAAATCGCGTTTTTGGCAGTTCAGGGCCCAAACAAATGAATTTCACAACAATACTGGGCATTCTAGAATCCTCAAGAAAAATGGAGTGGGTATGTGGGTTTTCAAGGCATTCTGTGACTGTGACCAAACTTTCATTCTTTTGTCCTCAAATTAGCCTAAATCTCGTTTTTGGCCATTCAGGGCACAAACGCATGAATTTGACAACAATACTGGGCATTCTACAATCCTCATGAAAAATGGAGTCGGTATGTGTGTCTTCAAGGCATTCTGACACAGTGACCAAACTTTCAATCTTTTGAGCATAAATTAGCCTAAATCGTGTTTTTGGCCGTTCAGGGCACAAAGGGATGAATTTGACAAAAATACTGGGCATTCTAGAATCCTCATGAAAAATGGAGTCGGTATGTGGGTTTTCAAGGCATTTTCAGACAGTGACCAAACTTTCAATCTTTTGAGCACAAATTAGCCTAAATCGTGTTTTTGGCCGTTCAGGGCACAAACGGATGAGTTTGAGAACAATGCTAGGCATTCTAGAATCCTCATGAAAAATGGAGTGGGTATGTGGGTTTTCAAGGCATTCTGAGACAGTGACCAAACTTTCAATCTTTTGAGCTCAAATTAGCCTTAATCACCTTTTTGGCCGTTCAGGGCACAAACGGATGAATTTGACAACAATGCTGGGCATTCTAGAATCCTCATGAAAAATGGAGTGGGTATGTGGGTTTTCAAGGCATTCTGTGACTGTGACCAAACTTTCATTCTTTTGTCCTCAAATTAGCCTAAATCTCATTTTTGGCCGTTCAGGGCACAAACGGATGAATTTGACAACAATGCTGGGCATTCTAGAATCCTCATGAAAAATGGAGTCGGTATGTGGGTTTTCAAGGCATTCTGAGACAGTGACCAAACTTTCATTCTTTTGAGATCAAATTAGTCTAAATCGCGTTTGTGGCCTTTCAGGGCACAAACGGATGAATTTCACAACAATACTGGGCATTCTTGAATCATTAGGAAAAATGGAGTGGGTATGTTGGTTTTCACGGCCTTCTGTGACAGTGACCAAACCTTCATTCTTTTGACATCCAATTAAACTAAATCGCGTTTTTGGCAGTTCAGGGCCCAAACGGATGAATTTCACAACAATACTGGGAATTCTAGAATCCTCCTGAAAAATGGAGTGGGTATGTGGGTTTTCAAGGCTTTCTCTGACTGTGACCAAACTTTCATTCTTTTGTCCTCAAATTAGCCTAAATTTCATTTTTGGCCGTTCAGGGCACAAACGGATGAATTTTACAACAATACTGGGCATTCTACTATCCTCATGAAAAAAGGAGTGGGTATGTGGGTTTTCTAGGCATTCTGTGACTGTGACCAAACTTTCATTCTTTTGTCCTCAAAATAGCCTAAATCTCGTTTTTGGCCGTTCAGGGCACAAACGGATGAATTTGCAATAATACTGGGCATTCTAGAATCCTCATGAAAAATGGAGTGGGTATGTGGGTTTTCAAGCCATTCTGAGACAGTGACCAAACTTTCATTCTTTTGACATCCAATTAGCCTATATCGCGTTTTTGGCAGTTCAGGGCCCAAACAGATGAATTTCACAACAATACTGGGCATTCTAGAATCCTCAAGAAAAATGGAGTGGGTATGTGGGTTTTCAAGGCATTCTGTGACTGTGACCAAACTTTCATTCTTTTGTCCTCAAATTAGCCTAAATCTCGTTTTTGGCCATTCAGGGCACAAACGCATGAATTTGACAACAATACTGGGCATTCTACAATCCTCATGAAAAATGGAGTCGGTATGTGTGTCTTCAAGGCATTCTGACACAGTGACCAAACTTTCATTCTTTTGTCCTCAAAATAGCCTAAATCGTGTTTTTGGCCGTTCAGGGCACAAAGGGAAGAATTTGACAAAAATACTGGGCATTCTAGAATCCTCATGAAAAATGGAGTCGGTATGTGGGTTTTCAAGGCATTTTCAGACAGTGACCAAACTTTCAATCTTTTGATCACAAATTAGCCTAAATCGCGTTTTTGGCAGTTCAGGGCACAAACGGATGAATTTGAGAACAATGCTGGGCATTCTAGAATCCTCATGAAAAATGGAGTGGGTATGTGGGTTTTCAAGGCATTCTGAGACAGTGACCAAACTTTCAATCTTTTGAGCTCAAATTAGCCTTAATCACCTTTTTGGCCGTTCAGGGCACAAACGGATGAATTTGACAACAATACTGGGCATTCTAGAATCCTCATGAAAAATGGAGTGGGGATGTGGGTTTTCAAGGCATTCTGTGACTGTGACCAAACTTTCATTCTTTTGTCCTCAAATTAGCCTAAATCTCATTTTTGGCCGTTCAGGGCACAAACGGATGAATTTTACAACAATACTGGGCATTCTAGAATCCTCATGAAAAATGGAGTCGGTATGTGGGTTTTCAAGGCATTCTGAGACAGTGACCAAACTTTCATTCTTTTGAGATCAAATTAGTCTAAATCGCGTTTGTGGCCTTTCAGGGCACAAACGGAAGAATTTCACAACAATACTGGGCATTCTAGAATCCTTATGAAAAATGGAGTGGGTATGTTGGTTTTCACGGCCTTCTGTGACAGTGACCAAACCTTCATTCTTTTGACATCCAATTAGCCTAAATCGCGTTTTTGGCAGTTCAGGGCCCAAACGGATGAATTTGACAACAATACTGGGAATTCTAGAATCCTCCTGAAAAATGTAGTGGGTATGTGGGTTTTCAAGGCTTTCTGTGACTGTGACCAAACTTTCATTCTTTTGTCCTCAAATTAGCCTAAATTTCATTTTTGGCCGTTCAGGGCACAAACGGATGAATTTTACAACAATACTGGGCATTCTACAATCCTCATGAAAAAAGGAGTGGGTATGTGGGTTTTCTAGGCATTCTGTGACTGTGACCAAACTTTCATTCTTTTGTCCTCAAAATAGCCTAAATCTCGTTTTTGGCCGTTCAGGGCACAAACGGATGAATTTGACAACAATACTGGGCATTCTAGAATCCTCATGAAAAATGGAGTGGGTATGTGGGTTTTCAAGCCATTCTGAGACAGTGACCAAACTTTCATTCTTTTGACATCCAATTAGCCTAAATCGTGTTTTTGGCAGTTCAGGGCCCAAACAGATGAATTTGACAACAATACTGGGCATTCTAGAATCCTCAAGAAAAATGGAGTGGGTATGTGGGTTTTCAAGGCATTCTGTGACTGTGACCAAACTTTCATTCTTTTGTCCTCAAATTAGCCTAAATGTCATTTTTGGCCGTTCAGGGCACAAACGGATGAATTTGACAACAATACTGGGCATTCTACAATCCTCATGAAAAAAGGAGTGGGTATGTGGGTTTTCTAGGCATTCTGTTACTGTGACCAAACTTTCATTCTTTTGTCCTCAAATTAGCCTAAATCTCGTTTTTGGCCGTTCAGGGCACAAACGGATGAATTTGACAACAATACTGGGCATTCTAGAATCCTCATGAAAAATGGAGTGGGTATGTGGGTTTTGAAGGCATTCTGTGACTGTGTCCAAACTTTCATTCTTTTGTCCTCAAATTAGCCTACATCTCGTTTTTGGCCGTTCAGGGCACAAACGGATGAATTTGACAACAATACTGGGCATTCTAGAATCCTCATGAAAAATGGAGTCGGTATGTGGGTTTTCAAGGCATTCTGAGACAGTGACCAAACTTTCATTCTTTTGAGCTCAAATTAGTCTAAATCGGGTTTGTGGCGTTTCAGGGCACAAACGGAAGAATTTCACAACATTACTGGGCATTCTAGAATCCTTATGAAAAATGGAGTGGGTATGTTGGTTTTCACGGCCTTCTGTGACAGTGACCAAACCTTCATTCTTTTGACATCCAATTAGCCTAAATCGCGTTTTTGGCAGTTCAGGGCCCAAACGGATGAATTTCACAACAATACTGGGCATTCTAGAATCCTCATGAAAAATGGAGTGGGTATGTGGGTTTTCAAGGCTTTCTGTGACTGTGACCAAACTTTCATTCTTTTGTCCTCAAATTAGCCTAAATTTCATTTTTGGCCGTTCAGGGCACAAACGGATGAATTTGACAACAATACTGGGCATTCTACAATCCTCATGAAAAAAGGAGTGGGTATGTGGGTTTTCTAGGCATTCTGTGACTGTGACTAAACTTTCATTCTTTTGTCCTCAAATTAGCCTAAATCTGGTTTTTGTCCGTTCAGGGCACAAAGGGATGAATTTGACAACAATACTGGGCATTCTAGAATCCTCATGAAAAATGGAGTGGGTATGTGGGTTTTCAAGGCATTCTGAGACAGTGACCAAACTTTCAATCTTTTGAACTCAAATTAGCCTTAATCACCTTTTTGGCCGTTCAGGGCACAAACGGATGAATTTGACAACAATACTGGGCATTCTAGAATCCTCACGAAAAATGGAGTGGGTATGTGGGTTTTCAAGGCATTCTGTGACTGTGACCAAACTTTCATTCTTTTGTCCTCAAATTAGCCTAAATCTCATTTTTGGCTGTTCAGGGCACAAACGGAGGAATTTGACAACAATACTGGGCATTCTAGAATCCTCAAGAAAAATGGAGTGGGTATGTGGGTTTTCAAGGCATTCTGTGACTGTGACCAAACTTTCATTCTTTTGTCCTCAAAATAGCCTAAATCTCGTTTTTGGCCGTTCAGGGCACAAACGGATGAATTTGACAACAATACTGGGCATTCTAGAATCCTCATGAAAAATGGAGTGGGTATGTTGGTTTTCACGGCCTTCTGTGACAGTGACCAAACTTTCATTCTTTTGATATCCAATTAGCCTAAATCGCGTTTTTGGCAGTTCAGGGCCCAAACAGATGAATTTAACAACAATACTGGGCATTCTAGAATCCTCCTGAAAAATGGAGTGGGTATGTGGGTTTTCAAGGCTTTCTGTGACTGTGACCAAACTTTCATTCTTTTGTCCTCAAATTAGCCTAAATTTCATTTTTGGCCGTTCAGGGCACAAACGGATGAATTTGACAACAATACTGGGCATTCTACAATCCTCATGAAAAATAGAGTGGGTATGTGGGTTTTCAAGGCATTCTGTGACTGTGACCAAACTTTCATTCTTTTGTCCTCAAATTAGCCTAAATCTCGTTTTTGGTTGTTCAGGGCACAAACGGATGAATTTGACAACAATACTGGGCATTCTAGAATCCTCATGAAAAATGGAGTGGGTATGTGGGTTTTCAAGGCATTCTGAGACAGTGACCAAACTTTCATTCTTTTGAGCTCAAATTAGTCTAAATCGCGTTTGTGGCCTTTCAGGGCACAAACGGATGAATTTCACAACAATACTGGGCATTTTAGAATCCTTATGAAAAATGGAGTGGGTATGTTGGTTTTCACGGCCTTCTGTCACAGTGACCAAACTTTCATTCTTTTGACATCCAATTAGTCTAAATCGCGTTTTTGGTAGTTCAGGGCCCAAACAGATGAATTTCACAACAATACTGGGCATTCTATAATCCTCATGAAAAATGGAGTGGGTATGTGGGTTTTCAAGGCTTTCTGTGACTGTGACCAAACTTTCATTCTTTTGTCCTCAAATTAGCCTAAATTTCATTTTTGGCCGTTCAGGGCACAAACGGATGAATTTGACAACAATACTGGGCATTCTACAATCCTCATGAAAAAAGGAGTGGGTATGTGGGTTTTCTAGGCATTCTGTGACTGTGACCAAACTTGCATTCTTTTGTCCTCAAATTAGCCTAAATCTCATTTTTGGCCGTTCAGGGCACAAACGGATGAATTTGACAACAATACTGGGCATTCTAGAATCCTCATGAAAAATGGAGTGGGTATGTGGGTTTTCAAGGCATTCTGAGACAGTGACCAAACATTCATTCTTTTGAGCTCAAATTAGCCTAAATCGCGTTTGTGGCCTTTCAGGGCACAAACGGATGAATTTGACAACAATACTGGGCATTCTAGAATCCTGATGAAAAATGGAGTGGGTATGTTGGTTTTCAAGGCCTTCTGTGACAGTGACCAAACTTTCATTCTTTTGACATCCAATTAGCCTAAATCGCGTTTTTGGCAGTTCAGGGCCCAAACAAATGAATTTCACAACAATACTGGGCATTCTAGAATCCTCAAGAAAAATGGAGTGGGTATGTGGGTTTTCAAGGCATTCTGTGACTGTGACCAAACTTTCATTCTTTTGTCCTCAAATTAGCCTAAATCTCGTTTTTGGCCCTTCAGGGCACAAACGCATGAATTTGACAACAATACTGGGCATTCTACAATCCTCATGAAAAATGGAGTCGGTATGTGTCTCTTCAAGGCATTCTGACACAGTGACCAAACTTTCAATCTTTTGAGCACAAATTAGCCTAAATCTTGTTTTTGGCCATTCAGGGCACAAAGGGATGAATTTGACAAAAATACTGGGCATTCTAGAATCCTCATGAAAAATGGAGTCGGTATGTGGGTTTTCAAGGCATTTTCAGACAGTGACCAAACTTTCAATCTTTTGAGCACAAATTAGCCTAAATCTCGTTTTTGGCCGTTCAGGGCACAAACGGATGAATTTGACAACAATGCTGGGCATTCTGGAATCCTCATGAAAAATGGAGTGGGTATGTGGGTTTTCAAGGCATTCTGAGACAGTGACCAAACTTTCAATCTTTTGAGCTCAAATTAGCCTTAATCACCTTTTTGGCCGTTCAGGGCACAAACGGATGAATTTGACAACAATACTGGGCATTCTAGAATCCTCATGAAAAATGGAGTGGGTATGTGGGTTTTCAAGGCATTCTGTGACTGTGACCAAACTTTCATTCTTTTGTCCTCAAATTAGCCTAAATCTCGTTTTTGGCCGTTCAGGGCACAAACGGATGAATTTGACAACAATACTGGGCATTCTAGAATCCTCATGAAAAATGGAGTCGGTATGTGGGTTTTCAAGGCATTCTGAGACAGTGACCAAACTTTCATTCTTTTGAGCTCAAATTAGTCTAAATCGCGTTTGTGGCCTTTCAGGGCACAAACGGATGAATTTCACAACAATACTGGGCATTCTAGAATCCTTATGAAAAATGGAGTGGGTATGTTGGTTTTCACGGCCTTCTGTGACAGTGACCAAACCTTCATTCTTTTGACATCCAATTAGCCTAAATCGCGTTTTTGGCAGTTCAGGGGCCAAACGGATGAATTTCACAACAATACTGGGCATTCTAGAATCCTCCTGAAAAATGGAGTGGGTATGTGGGTTTTCAAGGCTTTCTGTGACTGTGACCAAACTTTCATTCTTTTGTCCTCAAATTAGCCTAAATTTCATTTTTGGCCGTTCAGGGCACAAACGGATGAATTTGACAACAATACTGGGCACTCTACAATCCTCATGAAAAAAGGAGTGGGTATGTGGGTTTTCAAGGCATTCTGTGACTGTGACCAAACTTTCATTCTTTTGTCCTCAAAATAGCCTAAATCTCGTTTTTGGCCGTTCAGGGCACAAACGGATGAATTTGACAACAATACTGGGCATTCTAGAATCCTCATGAAAAATGGAGTGGGTATGTGGGTTTTCAAGCCATTCTGAGACAGTGACCAAGCTTTCATTCTTTTGACATCCAATTAGCCTAAATCGCGTTTTTGGCAGTTCAGGGCCCAAACAGATGAATTTGACAACAATACTGGGCATTCTAGAATCCTCAAGAAAAATGGAGTGGGTATGTGGGTTTTCAAGGCATTCTGTGACTGTGACCAAACTTTCATTCTTTTGTCCTCAAAATAGCCTAAATCTCGTTTTTGGCCGTTCAGGGCACAAACGGATGAATTTGACAACAATACTGGGCATTCTAGAATCCTCATGAAAAATGGAGTGGGTATGTGGGTTTTCAAGCCATTCTGAGACAGTGACCAAACTTTCATTCTTTTGATATCCAATTAGCCTAAATCGCGTTTTTGGCAGTTCAGGGTCCAAACAGATGAATTTAAAAACAATACTGGGCATTCTAGAATCCTCCTGAAAAATGGAGTGGGTATGTGGGTTTTCAAGGCTTTCTGGGACTGTGACCAAACTTTCATTCTTTTGTCCTCAAATTAGCCTAAATCTAGTTTTTGGTTGTTCAGGGCACAAACGGATGAATTTGACAACAATACTGGGCATTCTAGAATCCTCATGAAAAATGGAGTCGGTATGTGGGTTTTCAAGGCATTCTGAGACAGTGACCAAACTTTCATTCTTTTGAGCTCAAATTAGTCTAAATCGCGTTTGTGGCCTTTCAGGGCACAAACGGATGAATTTCACAACAATACTGGGCATTTTAGAATCCTTATGAAAAATGGAGTGGGTATGATGGTTTTCACGGCCTTCTGTCACAGTGACCAAACTTTCATTCTTTTGACATCCAATTAGTCTAAATCGCGTTTTTGGCAGTTCAGGGCCCAAACAGATTAATTTCACAACAATACTGGGCATTCTATAATCCTCTTGAAAAATGGAGTGGGTATGTGGGTTTTCAAGGCTTTCTGTGACTGTGACCAAACTTTCATTCTTTTGTCCTCAAATTAGCCTAAATTTCATTTTTGGCCGTTCAGGGCACAAACGGATGAATTTGACAACAATACTGGGCATTCTACAATCCTCATGAAAAAAGGAGTGGGTATGTGGGGTTTCTAGGCATTCTGTGACTGTGACCAAACTTTCATTCTTTTGTCCTCAAATTAGCCTAAATCTCATTTTTGGCCGTTCAGGGCACAAACGGATGAAATTGAGAACAATACTGGGCACTCTAGAATCCTCAAGAAAAATGGAGTGGGTATGTGGGTTTTAAAGGCATTCTGAGACAGTGACCAAACATTCATTCTTTTGAGCTCAAATTAGCCTAAATCGCGTTTGTGGCCTTTCAGGGCACAAACGGATGAATTTGACAACAATACTGGGCATTCTAGAATCCTGATGAAAAATGGAGTGGGTATGTTGGTTTTCAAGGCCTTCTGTGACAGTGACCAAACTTTCATTGTTTTGACATCCAATTAGCCTAAATCGCGTTTTTGGCAGTTCAGGGCCCAAACAAATGAATTTCACAACAATACTGGGCATTCTAGAATCCTCAAGAAAAATGGAGTGGGTATGTGGGTTTTCAAGGCATTCTGTGACTGTGACCAAACTTTCATTCTTTTGTCCTCAAATTAGCCTAAATCTCGTTTTTGGCCATTCAGGGCACAAACGCATGAATTTGACAACAATACTGGGCATTCTACAATCCTCATGAAAAATGGAGTCGGTATGTGTGTCTTCAAGGCATTCTGACACAGTGACCAAACTTTCAATCTTTTGAGCACAAATTAGCCTAAATCGTGTTTTTGGCCATTCAGGGCACAAAGGGATGAATTTGACAAAAATACTGGGCATTCTAGAATCCTCATGAAAAATGGAGTCGGTATGTGGGTTTTCAAGGCATTTTCAGACAGTGACCAAACTTTCAATCTTTTGAGCACAAATTAGCCTAAATCTCATTTTTGGCCGTTCAGGGCACAAACGGATGAATTTGACAACAATGCTGGGCATTCTAGAATCCTCATGAAAAATGGAGTGGGTATGTGGGTTTTCAAGGCATTCTGAGACAGTGACCAAACTTTCAATCTTTTGAGCTCAAATTAGCCTTAATCATCTTTTTGGCCGTTCAGGGCACAAACGGATGAATTTGACAACAATACTGGGCATTCTAGAATCCTCATGAAAAATGGAGTGGGTATGTGGGTTTTCAAGGCTTTCTGTGACTGTGACCAAACTTTCATTCTTTTGTCCTCAAATTAGCCTAAATCTCATTTTTGGCCGTTCAGGGCACAAACGGATGAATTTGACAACAATACTGGGCATTCTAGAATCCTCATGAAAAATGGAGTGGGTATGTGGGTTTTCAAGGCATTCTGAGACTGTGACCAAACTTTCATTCTTTTGAGCTTAAATTAGTCTAAATCGCGTTTGTGGCCTTTCAGGGCACAAACGGATGAATTTCACAACAATACTGGGCATTCTAGAATCCTTATGAAAAATGGAGTGGGTATGTTGGTTTTCACGGCCTTCTGTGACAGTGACCAAACCTTCATTCTTTTGACATCCAATTAGCCTAAATCGCGTTTTTGGCAGTTCAGGGGCCAAACGGATGAATTTCACAACAATACTGGGCATTCTAGAATCCTCCTGAAAAATGGAGTGGGTATGTGGGTTTTCAAGGCTTTCTGTGACTGTGACCAAACTTTCATTCTTTTGTCCTCAAATTAGCCTAAATTTCATTTTTGGCCGTTCAGGGCACAAACGGATGAATTTGACAACAATACTGGGCACTCTACAATCCTCATGAAAAAAGGAGTGGGTATGTGGGTTTTCAAGGCATTCTGTGACTGTGACCAAACTTTCATTCTTTTGTCCTCAAAATAGCCTAAATCTCGTTTTTGGCCGTTCAGGGCACAAACGGATGAATTTGACAACAATACTGGGCATTCTAGAATCCTCATGAAAAATGGAGTGGGTATGTGGGTTTTCAAGCCATTCTGAGACAGTGACCAAGCTTTCATTCTTTTGACATCCAATTAGCCTAAATCGCGTTTTTGGCAGTTCAGGGCCCAAACAGATGAATTTGACAACAATACTGGGCATTCTAGAATCCTCAAGAAAAATGGAGTGGGTATGTGGGTTTTCAAGGCATTCTGTGACTGTGACCAAACTTTCATTCTTTTGTCCTCAAAATAGCCTAAATCTCGTTTTTGGCCGTTCAGGGCACAAACGGATGAATTTGACAACAATACTGGGCATTCTAGAATCCTCATGAAAAATGGAGTGGGTATGTGGGTTTTCAAGCCATTCTGAGACAGTGACCAAACTTTCATTCTTTTGATATCCAATTAGCCTAAATCGCGTTTTTGGCAGTTCAGGGTCCAAACAGATGAATTTAAAAACAATACTGGGCATTCTAGAATCCTCCTGAAAAATGGAGTGGGTATGTGGGTTTTCAAGGCTTTCTGTGACTGTGACCAAACTTTCATTCTTTTGTCCTCAAATTAGCCTAAATCTCGTTTTTGGTTGTTCAGGGCACAAACGGATGAATTTGACAACAATACTGGGCATTCTAGAATCCTCATGAAAAATGGAGTCGGTATGTGGGTTTTCAAGGCATTCTGAGACAGTGACCAAACTTTCATTCTTTTGAGCTCAAATTAGTCTAAATCGCGTTTGTGGCCTTTCAGGGCACAAACGGATGAATTTCACAACAATACTGGGCATTTTAGAATCCTTATGAAAAATGGAGTGGGTATGATGGTTTTCACGGCCTTTGTCACAGTGACCAAACTTTCATTCTTTTGACATCCAATTAGTCTAAATCGCGTTTTTGGCAGTTCAGGGCCCAAACAGATTAATTTCACAACAATACTGGGCATTCTATAATACTCTTGAAAAATGGAGTGGGTATGTGGGTTTTCAAGGCTTTCTGTGACTGTGACCAAACTTTCATTCTTTTGTCCTCAAATTAGCCTAAATTTCATTTTTGGCCGTTCAGGGCACAAACGGATGAATTTGACAACAATACTGGGCATTCTGCAATCCTCATGAAAAAAGGAGTGGGTATGTGGGGTTTCTAGGCATTCTGTGACTGTGACCAAACTTTCATTCTTTTGTCCTCAAATTAGCCTAAATCTCATTTTTGGCCGTTCAGGGCACAAACGGATGAAATTGACAACAATACTGGGCACTCTAGAATCCTCAAGAAAAATGGAGTGGGTATGTGGGTTTTCAAGGCATTCTGAGACAGTGACCAAACATTCATTCTTTTGAGCTCAAATTAGCCTAAATCGCGTTTGTGGCCTTTCAGGGCACAAACGGATGAATTTGACAACAATACTGGGCATTCTAGAATCCTGATGAAAAATGGAGTGGGTATGTTGGTTTTCAAGGCCTTCTGTGACAGTGACCAAACTTTCATTCTTTTGACATCCAATTAGCCTAAATCGCGTTTTTGGCAGTTCAGGGCCCAAACAAATGAATTTCACAACAATACTGGGCATTCTAGAATCCTCAAGAAAAATGGAGTGGGTATGTGGGTTTTCAAGGCATTCTGTGACTGTGACCAAACTTTCATTCTTTTGTCCTCAAATTAGCCTAAATCTCGTTTTTGGCCATTCAGGGCACAAACGCATGAATTTGACAACAATACTGGGCATTCTACAATCCTCATGAAAAATGGAGTCGGTATGTGTGTCTTCAAGGCATTCTGACACAGTGACCAAACTTTCAATCTTTTGAGCACAAATTAGCCTAAATCGTGTTTTTGGCCGTTCAGGGCACAAAGGGATGAATTTGACAAAAATACTGGGCATTCTAGAATCCTCATGAAAAATGGAGTCGGTATGTGGGTTTTCAAGGCATTTTCAGACAGTGACCAAACTTTCAATCTTTTGAGCTCAAATTAGCCTTAATCACCTTTTTGGCCGTTCAGGGCACAAACGGATGAATTTGACAACAATACTGGGCATTCTACAATCCTCATGAAAAAAGGAGTGGGTATGTGGGTTTTCTAGGCATTCTGTGACTGTGACCAAACTTTCATTCTTTTGTCCTCAAATTAGCCTAAATCTCATTTTTGGCCGTTCTGGGCACAAACGGATGAATTTGACAACAATACTGGGCATTCTAGAATCCTCATGAAAAATGGAGTCGGTATGTGGGTTTTCAAGGCATTCTGAGACAGTGACCAAACTTTCATTCTTTTGAGCTTAAATTAGTCTAAATCGCGTTTGTGGCCTTTCAGGGCACAAACGGATGAATTTCACAACAATACTGGGCATTCTAGAATCCTTATGAAAAATGGAGTGGGTATGTTGGTTTTCACGGCCTTCTGTGACAGTGACCAAACCTTCATTCTTTTGACATCCAATTAGCCTAAATCGCATTTTTGGCAGTTCAGGGCCCAAACGGATGAATTTCACAACAATACTGGGCATTCTAGAATCCTCCTGAAAAATGGAGTGGGTATGTGGGTTTTCAAGGCTTTCTGTGACTGTGACCAAACTTTCATTCTTTTGTCCTCAAATTAGCCTAAATCTCGTTTTTGGCCATTCAGGGCACAAACGCATGAATTTGACAACAATACTGGGCATTCTACAATCCTCATGAAAAATGGAGTCGGTATGTGTGTCTTCAAGGCATTCTGACACAGTGACCAAACTTTCAATCTTTTGAGCACAAATTAGCCTAAATCGTGTTTTTGGCCGTTCAGGGCACAAAGGGATGAATTTGACAAAAATACTGGGCATTCTAGAATCCTCATGAAAAATGGAGTCGGTATGTGGGATTTCAAGGCATTTTCAGACAGTGACCAAACTTTCAATCTTCTGAGCTCAAATTAGCCTTAATCACCTTTTTGGCCGTTCAGGGCACAAACGGATGAATTTGACAACAATATTGGGCATTCTAGAATCCTCATGAAAAATGGAGTGGGTATGTGGGTTTTCAAGGCATTCTGTGACTGTGACCAAACTTTCATTCTTTTGTCCTCAAATTAGCCTAAATCTCATTTTTGGCCGTTCAGGGCACAAACGGATGAAATTGACAACAATACTGGGCATTCTAGAATCCTCATGAAAAATGGAGTGGGTATGTGGGTTTTCAAGGCATTCTGAGACAGTGACCAAACATTCATTCTTTTGAGCTCAAATTAGCCTAAATCGCGTTTGTGGCCTTTCAGGGCACAAACGGATGAATTTGACAACAATACTGGGCATTCTAGAATCCTGATGAAAAATGGAGTGGGTATGTTGGTTTTCAAGGCCTTCTGTGACAGTGACCAAACTTTCATTCTTTTGACATCCAATTAGCCTAAATCGCGTTTTTGGCAGTTCAGGGCCCAAACAAATGAATTTCACAACAATACTGGGCATTCTAGAATCCTCAAGAAAAATGGAGTGGGTATGTGGGTTTTCAAGGCATTCTGTGACTGTGACCAAACTTTCATTCTTTTGTCCTCAAATTAGCCTAAATCTCGTTTTTGGCCATTCAGGGCACAAAGGCATGAATTTGACAACAATACTGGGCATTCTACAATCCTCATGAAAAATGGAGTCGGTATGTGTGTCTTCAAGGCATTCTGAGACAGTGACCAAACTTTCATTCTTTTGATATCCAATTAGCCTAAATCGCGTTTTTGGCAGTTCAGGGTCCAAACAGATGAATTTGACAAAAATACTGGGCATTCTAGAATCCTCATGAAAAATGGAGTCGGTATGTGGGTTTTCAAGGCATTTTCAGACAGTGACCAAACTTTCAATCTTTTGAGCTCAAATTAGCCTTAATCACCTTTTTGGCCGTTCAGGGCACAAACGGATGAATTTGACAACAATATTGGGCATTCTAGAATCCTCATGAAAAATGGAGTGGGTATGTGGGTTTTCAAGGCATTCTGTGACTGTGACCAAACTTCCATTCTTTTGTCCTCAAATTAGGCTAAATCTCATTTTTGGCCGTTCAGGGCACAAACGGATGAATTTGACAACAATACTGGGCATTCTAGAATCCTCATGAAAAATGGAGTCGGTATGTGGGTTTTCAAGGCATTCTGAGACAGTGACCAAACTTTCATTCTTTTGAGCTCAAATTAGTCTAAATCGCGTTTGTGGCCTTTCAGGGCACAAACGGATGAATTTCACAACAATACTGGGCATTCTAGAATCCTCATGAAAAAAGGAGTGGGTATATGGGTTTTCTAGGCATTCTGTGACTGTGACCAAACTTTCATTCTTTTGTCCTCAAAATAGCCTAAATCTCGTTTTTGGCCGTTCAGGGCACAAACGGATGAATTTGACAACAATACTGGGTATTGTAGAATCCTCATGAAAAATGGAGTGGGTATGTGGGTTTTCAAGCCATTCTGAGACAGTGACCAAACTTTCATTCTTTTGACATCCAATTAGCCTAAATCGCGTTTTTGGCAGTTCAGGGCCCAAACAGATGAATTTGACAACAATACTGGGCATTCTAGAATCCTCAAGAAAAATGGAGTGGGTATGTGGGTTTTCAAGGCATTCTGTGACTGTGACCAAACTTTCATTCTTTTGTCCTCAAAATAGCCTAAATCTCGTTTTTGGCCGTTCAGGGCACAAACGGATGAATTTGACAACAATACTGGGCATTCTAGAATCCTCATGAAAAATGGAGTGGGTATGTGGGTTTTCAAGCCATTCTGAGACAGTGACCAAACTTTCATTCTTTTGATATCCAATTAGCCTAAATCGCGTTTTTGGCAGTTCAGGGTCCAAACAGATGAATTTGACAACAATACTGGGCATTCTAGAATCCTCCTGAAAAATGGAGTGGGTATGTGGGTTTTCAAGGCTTTCTGTGACTGTGACCAAACTTTCATTCTTTTGTCCTCAAATTAGCCTAAATTTCATTTTTGGCCGTTCAGGGCACAAACGGATGAATTTGACAACAATACTGGGCATTCTACAATCCTCATGAAAAATGGAGTGGGTATGTGGGTTTTCAAGGCATTCTGTGACTGTGACCAAACTTTCATTCTTTTGTCCTCAAATTAGCCTAAATCTCGTTTTTGGTTGTTCAGGGCACAAACGGATGAATTTGACAACAATACTGGGCATTCTAGAATCCTCATGAAAAATGGAGTCGGTATGTGGGTTTTCAAGGCATTCTGAGACAGTGACCAAACTTTCATTCTTTTGAGCTCAAATTAGTCTAAATCGCGTTTGTGGCCTTTCAGGGCACAAACGGATGAATTTCACAACAATACTGGGCATTTTAGAATCCTTATGAAAAATGGAGTGGGTATGTTGGTTTTCACGGCCTTCTGTCACAGTGACCAAACTTTCATTCTTTTGACATCCAATTAGTCTAAATCGCGTTTTTGGCAGTTCAGGGCCCAAACAGATGAATTTCACAACAATACTGGGCATTCTATAATCCTCATGAAAAATGGAGTGGGTATGTGGGTTTTCAAGGCTTTCTGTGACTGTGACCAAACTTTAATTCTTTTGTCCTCAAATTAGCCTAAATTTCATTTTTGGCCGTTCAGGGCACAAACAGATGAATTTGACAACAATACTGGACATTCTACAATCCTCATGAAAAAAGGAGTGGGTATGTGGGTTTTCTTGGCATTCTGTGACTGTGACCAAACTTTCATTCTTTTGTCCTCAAAATAGCCTAAATCTCGTTTTTGGCCGTTCAGGGCACAAACGGATGAATTTTACAACAATACTGGGCATTCTAGAATCCTCATGAAAAATGGAGTGGGTATGTGGGTTTTCAAGCCATTCTGAGACAGTGACCAAACTTTCATTCTTTTGACATCCAATTAGCCTAAATCGCGTTTTTGGCAGTTCAGGGCCAAACAGATGAATTTGACAACAATACTGGGCATTCTAGAATCCTCAAGAAAAATGGAGTGGGTATGTGGGTTTTCAAGGCATTCTGAGACAGTGACCAAACATTCAATCTTTTGAGCTCAAATTAGCCTTAATCACCTTTTTGGCCGTTCAGGGCACAAACGGATGAATTTGACAACAATACTGGGCATTCTAGAATCCTCATGAAAAATGGAGTGGGTATGTGGGTTTTCTAGGCATTCTGTGACTGTGACCAAACTTTCATTCTTTTGTCCTCAAAATAGCCTAAATCTCGTTTTTGGCCGTTCAGGGCACAAACGGATGAATTTGACAACAATACTGGGCATTCTAGAATCCTCATGAAAAATGGAGTGGGTATGTGGGTTTTCAAGGCATTCTGTGACTGTGACCAAACTTTCAATTCTTTTGTCCTCAAATTAGCCTAAATCTCATTTTTGGCCGTTCAGGGCACAAACGGATGAATTTGACAACAATACTTGGCATTCTAGAATCCTCATGAAAAATGGAGTCGGTATGTGGGTTTTCAAGGCATTTTGAGACAGTGACTAAACTTTCATTCTTTTGACATCAAATTAGCCTAAATCGCGTTTTTGGAAGTTCAGGGCCCAAACAGATGAATTTCACAACAATACTGGGCATTCTAGAGTCCTCATGAAAAATGGAGTAGGTATGTGGGTTTTCAAGGCATTCTGTGACTGTGACCAAACTTTCATTCTTTTGTCCTCAAATTAGCCTAAATCTCGGTTTTGTCCGTTCAGGGCACAAAGGGATGAATTTGACAACAATACTGGGCATTCTAGAATCCTCATGAAAAATGGAGTAGGTATGTGGGTTTTCAAGGCATTCTGAGACAGTGACCAAACTTTCAATCTTTTGAGCTCAAATTAGCCTTAATCACCTTTTTGGCCGTTCAGGGCACAAACGGATGAATTTCACAACAATACTGGGCATTCTAGAATCCTCATGAAAAATGGAGTGGGTATGTGGGTTTTCAAGGCATTCTGTGACTGTGACCAAACTTTCATTCTTTTGTCCTCAAATTAGCCTAAATCTCGTTTTTGGCCGTTCAGGGCACAAACACATCAATTTGACAACAATACTGGGCATTCTACAATCCTCATGAAAAATGGAGTCGGTATGTGTGTCTTCAAGGCATTCTGACACAGTGACCAAACTTTCAATCTTTTGAGCACAAATTAGCCTAAATCGTGTTTTTGGCAGTTCAGGGCAGAAAGGGATGAATTTGACAACAATACTGGGCATTCTTGAATCCTCATGAAAAATGGAGTCGGTATGTGGGTTTTCAAGGCATTTTGTGACAGTGACCAAACTTTCAATCTTTTGAGCACAAATTAGCCTAAATCGCGTTTTTGGATGTTCAGGGCACAAACGGATGAATTTGACAACAATACTGGGCATTCTAGAATCCTCATGAAAAATGGAGTAGGTATGTGGGTTTTTAAGGGATTCTGAGACTGTGACCAAACTTTCAATCTTTTGAGCTCAAATTAGCCATAATCGCCTTTTTGGCCGTTCATGGCACAAACGGATGAATTTGACAACAATACTGGGAATTCTAGAATCCTCATGAAAAATGGAGTCGGTATGTGGGTTTTCAGGGAATTCTGAGACAGTAACCAAACTTTCATTCTCTTGAGCTCAAATTAGCCTAAATCGCGTTTGTGGCCTTTCAGGCCACAAACGGATGAATTTGACAACAATACTGGGCATTCAACAATCCTCATGAAAAATGGAGTGGGTATGTTGGTTTTCAAGGCCTTCTGTGACAGTGACTAAACTTTCATTCTTTTGACATCAAATTAGCCTAAATCGCGTTTTTGGAAGTTCAGGGCCCAAACAGATGAATTTCACAACAATACTGGGCATTCTAGAGTCCTCATGAAAAATGGAGTAGGTATGTGGGTTTTCAAGGCATTCTGTGACTGTGACCAAACTTTCATTCTTTTGTCCTCAAATTAGCCTAAATTTCATTTTTGGCCGTTCAGGGCACAAACGGATGAATTTGACAACAATACTGGGCATTCTACAATCCTCATGAAAAATGGAGTCGGTATGTGTGTCTTCAAGGCATTCTGAAACAGTGACCAAACTTTCAATCTTTTGAGCACAAATTAGACTAAATCGCGTTTTTGTCCGTTCAGGGCACAAAGGGATGAATTTGACAACAATACTGGGTATTCTAGAATCCTCATGAAAAATGGAGTAGGTATGTGGGTTTTCAAGGCATTCTGAGACAGTGACCAAAGTTTCAATCTTTTGAGCTCAAATTAGCCTTAATCACCTTTTTGGCCGTTCAGGGCACAAACGGATGAATTTGACAACAATACTGGGCATTCTAGAATCCTCATGAAAAATGGAGTGGGTATGTGGGTTTTCAAGGCATTCTGTGACTATGACCAAACTTTCATTCTTTTGTGCTCAAATTAGCCTAAATCTCGTTTTTGGCCGTTCAGGGCACAAACGGATGAATTTGAAAACAATACTGGGCATTCTACAATCCTCATGAAAAATGGAGTCGGTATGTGTGTCTTCAAGGCATTCTGAGACAGTGACCAAACTTTCAATCTTTTGAGCACAAATTAGCCTAAATCGTGTTTTTGGCCGTTCAGGGCACAAAGGGATGAATTTGACAACAATACTGGGCATTCTAGAATCCTCATGAAAAATGGGATAGGTATGTGGGTTTTCAAGGCATTGTGAGACAGCGACCAAACTTTCAATCTTTTGAGCAAAAATTAGCCTAAATCTCGTTTTTGGCCGCTCATGGCACGAAGGGATGAATTTGACAACAATACTGGGCATTCTAGAATCCTCATGAAAAATGGAGTAGGTATGTGGGTTTTCAAGGGATTCTGAGACAGTGACCAAACTTTCAATATTTTGCCCTCAAATTAGCCTAAATCTCGTTTTTTGCCGTTCAGGGCACAAACGGATGAATTTCACAACAATACTGGGCATTCTAGAATCCTCATGAAAAATGGAGTGGGTATGTGGGTTTTCAAGGCATTCTGAGACAGTGACCAAACTTTCATTCTTTTGAGCTCAAATTAGTCTAAATCGCGTTTGTGGCCTTTCAGGGCACAAACGGATGAATTTGACAACAATACTGGGCATTCTCGAATCCTTATGAAAAATGGAGTGGGTATGATGGTTTTCAAGGCCTTCTGTGACAGTGACCAAACTTTCATTCTTTTGACATCCAATTAGCCTAAATCGCGTTTTTGGCAGTTCAGGGCCCAAACAGATGAATTTCACAACAATACTGGGCATTCTAGAATCCTCATGAAAAATGGAGTGGGTATGTGGGTTTTCAAGGCTTTCTGTGACTGTGACCAAACTTTCATTCTTTTGTCCTCAAATTAGCCTAAATTTCATTTTTGGCCGTTCAGGGCACAAACGGATGAATTTGACAACAATACTGGGCATTCTACAATCCTCATGAAAAATGGAGTGGGTATGTGGGTTTTCTAGGCATTCTGTGACTGTGACCAAACTTTCATTCTTTTGTCCTCAAATTAGCCTAAATCTCATTTTTTGCGGTTCAGGGCACAAACGGATGAATTTGACAACAATAATGGGCATTCTAGAATCCTCATGAAAAATGGAGTGGGTATGTGGGTTTTCAAGGCATTCTGAGACAGTGACCAAACATTCATTCTTTTGAGCTCAAATTAGCCTAAATCGCGTTTGTGGACTTTCAGGGCACAAACGGATGAATTTGACAACAATACTGGGCATTCTAGAATCCTTATGAAAAATGGAGTGGGTATGTTGGTTTTCAAGGCCTTCTGTGACAGTGACCAAACTTTCATTCTTTTGACATCCAATTAGCCTAAATCGCGTTTTTGGCAGTTCAGGGCCCAAACAGATGAATTTCACAACAATACTGGGCATTCTAGAATCCTCATGAAAAATGTAGTGGGTATGTGGGTTTTCAAGGCATTCTGTGACTGTGACCAAACTTTCATTCTTTTGTCCTCAAATTAGCCTAAATTTCATTTTTGGCCGTTCAGGGCACAAACGGATGAATTTGACAACAATACTGGGCATTCTACAATCCTCATGAAAAATGGAGTCGGTATGTGTGTCTTCAAGGCATTCTGAAACAGTGACCAAACTTTCAATCTTTTGAGCACAAATTAGCCTAAATCGCGTTTTTGGCCGTTCAGGGCACAAAGGGATGAATTTGACAACAATACTGGGAATTCTAGAATCCTCATGAAAAATGGAGTGGGTATGTGGGTTTTCAAGGCATTCTGAGACAGTGACCGAACTTTCATTCTTTTGAGCTCAAATTAGCCTAAATCGCGTTTGTGGCCTTTCAGGGCACAAACGGATGAATTTGACAACAATACTGGGCATTCTAGAATCCTCATGAAAAATGGAGTGGGTATGTTGGTTTTCAAGGCCTTCTGTGACAGTGACCAAACTTTCATTCTTTTGACATCCAATTAGCCTAAATCGCGTTTTTGGCAGTTCAGGGCCCAAACAGATGAATTTCACAACAATACTGGGCATTCTAGAATCCTCATGAAAAATGGAGTGGGTATGTGGGTTTTCAAGGCATTCTGAGACAGTGATCAAACTTTCATTCTTTTTAGCTCAAATTAGCCTTAATTACCTTTTTGGCCGTTCAGGGCACAAACGGATGAATTTGACAACAATACTGGGCATTCTAGAATCCTCATGAAAAATGGAGTGGGTATGTGGGTTTTCAAGGCATTCTGAGACAGTGACCAAACTTTCATTCTTTTGAGCTCAAATTAGCCTAAATCGTGTTTTTGGCCGTTCAGGGCACAAACGGATGAATTTGACAACAATACTGGGCATTCTAGAATCCTCATGAAAAATGGGGTAGGTATGTGGGTTTTCAAGGCATTGTGAGACAGTGACCAAACTTTCAATCTTTTGAGCAAAAATTAGCCAAAATCTCGTTTTTGGCCGCTCAAGGAACGAAGGGATGAATTTGACAACAATACTGGGCATTCTAGAATCCTCATGAAAAATGGAGTAGGTATGTGGGTTTTCAAGGCATTCTGAGACAGTGACCAAACTTTCAATCTTTTGAGCTCAAATTAGCCTAAATCTCGTTTTTGGCCGTTCAGGGCACAAACGGATGAATTTGACAACAATACTGGGCATTCTAGATTCCTCATGAAAAATGGAGTAGGTATGTGGGTTTTCAAGGCATTCTGAGACAGTGACCAAACTTTCATTCTTTTGAGCTCAAATTAGCCTAAATCGCGTTTGTGGCCTTTCAGGGCACAAACGGATGAATTTGACAACAATACTGGGCATTCTAGAATCCTAATGAAAAATGGAGTGGGTATGTTGGTTTTCAAGGCCTTCTGTGACAGTGACCAAACTTTCATTCTTTTGACATCCAATTAGCCTAAATCGCGTTTTTTGCAGTTCAGAGCCTAAACAGATGAATTTCACAACAATACTGGGCATTCTAGAATCCTCATGAAAAATGGAGTGGGTATGTGGGTTTTCAAGGCATTCTGTGACTGTGACCAAACTTTCATTCTTTTGTCCTCAAATTAGCCTAAATTTCATTTTTTGCCGTTAAGGGCACAAACGGATGAATTTGACAACAATACTGGGCATTCTACAAACCTCATGAAAAATGGAGTGGGTATGTGGGTTTTCTAGGCATTCTGTGACTGTGACCAAACTTTTATTCTTTTGTCCTCAAATTAGCCTAAATCTCGTTTTTGGCCGTTCCGGGCACAAACGGATGAATTTGACAACAATACCGGGATTTCTAGAATCCTCATGAAAAATGGAGTGGGTATGTGGGTTTTCAAGGCATTCTGAGACAGTGACCGAACTTTCATTCTTTTGAGCTCAAATTAGCCTAAATCTAGTTTGTGGCCTTTCAGGGCACAATCGGATGAATTTGACAACAATACTGGGCATTCTAGAATCCTCATGAAAAATGGAGTAGGTATGTGGGTTTTCAAGGCATTCTGAGACAGTGACCAAACTTTCATTCTTTTAACCTCAAATTAGAGTAAATCACGTTTTTGTCCGTTCATGGCCTAAACGGATGAATTTGACAACAATACTGGGCATTCAACAATCCTCATGAAAAATGGAGTGGGTATGTTGGTTTTCAAGGCCTTCTGTGACAGTGACGAAACTTTCATTCTTTTGACATCAAATTAGCCTTAATCGCGTTTTTGTCCGTTCAGGGCACAAACGGATGAATTTGACAACAATACTGGGCATTCTAGAATCCTCATGAAAAATGGAGTGGGTATGTGGGTTTTCAAGGCATTCTGAGACAGTGACCAAACTTTCATTCTTTTGAGCTCAAATTAGCCTAAATCGTGTTTTTGGCCGTTCAGGGCACAAACGGATGAATTTGACAACAATACTGCGCATTCTAGAATCCTCATGAAAAATGGGGTAGGTATGTGGGTTTTCAAGGCATTGTGAGACAGTGACCAAACTTTCAATCTTTTGAGCAAAAATTAGCCAAAATCTCCTTTTTGGCCGCTCAAGGAACGAAGGGATGAATTTGACAACAATACTGGGCATTCTAGAATCCTCATGAAAAATGGAGTAGGTATGTGGGTTTTCAAGGCATTCTGAGACAGTGACCAAACTTTCAATCTTTTGAGCTCAAATTAGCCTAAATCTCGTTTTTGGCCGTTCAGGGCACAAACGGATGAATTTGACAACAATACTGGGCATTCTAGAATCCTCATGAAAAATGGAGTAGGTATGTGGGTTTTCAAGGCATTCTGAGACAGTGACCAAACTTTCATTCTTTTGAGCTCAAATAGCCTAAATCGCGTTTGTGGCCTTTCAGGGCACAAACTGATGAATTTGACAACAATACTGGGCATTCTAGAATCCTCATGAAAAATGGAGTGGGTATGTGGGTTTTCAAGGCATTCTGTGACTGTGACCAAACCTTTATTCTTTTGTCCTCAAATTAGCCTAAATCTCGTTTTTGGCCGTTCCGGGCACAAACGGATGAATTTGACAACAATACTGGGCATTCTAGAATCCTCATGAAAAATGGAGTAGGTATGTGGGAGTTCAAGGCATTCTGAGACAGTGACCAAACTTTCATTCTTTTGAGCTTAAATTAGCCTAAATCGCGTTTGTGACCTTTCAGGGCACAAACGGATGAATTTGACAACAATACTGGGCATTCTAGAATCCTCATGAAAAATGGAGTGGGTATGTTGGTTTTCAAGGCCTTCTGTGACAGTGACCAAACTTTCATTCTTTTGACATCCAATTAGCCTAAATCGCGTTTTTGGCAGTTCAGGGCCCAAACAGATGAATTTCACAACAATACTGGGCATTCTAGAATCCTCATGAAAAATGGAGTGGGTATGTGGGTTTTCAAGGCATTCTGAGACAGTGATCAAACTTTCATTCTTTTTAGCTCAAATTAGCCTTAATTACCTTTTTGGCCGTTCAGGGCACAAACGGATGAATTTGACAACAATACTGGGCATTCTAGAATCCTCATGAAAAATGGAGTGGGTATGTGGGTTTTCAAGGCATTCTGAGACAGTGACCAAACTTTCATTCTTTTGAGCTCAAATTAGCCTAAATCGTGTTTTTGGCCGTTCAGGGCACAAACGGATGAATTTGACAACAATACTGGGCATTCTAGAATCCTCATGAAAAATGGGGTAGGTATGTGGGATTTCAAGGCATTGTGAGACAGTGACCAAACTTTCAATCTTTTGAGCAAAAATTAGCCAAAATCTCCTTTTTGGCCGCTCAAGGAACGAAGGGATGAATTTGACAACAATACTGGGCATTCTAGAATCCTCATGAAAAATGGGGTAGGTATGTGGGTTTTCAAGGCATTCTGAGACAGTGACCAAACTTTCAATCTTTTGAGCTCAAATTAGCCTAAATCTCGTTTTTGGCCGTTCAGGGCACAAACGGATGAATTTGACAACAATACTGGGCATTCTAGAATCCTCATGAAAAATGGAGTAGGTATGTGGGTTTTCAAGGCATTCTGAGACAGTGACCAAACTTTCATTCTTTTGAGCTCAAATTAGCCTAAATCGCGTTTGTGGCCTTTCAGGGCACAAACTGATGAATTTGACAACAATACTGGGCATTCTAGAATCCTCATGAAAAATGGAGTGGGTATGTGGGTTTTCAAGGCATTCTGTGACTGTGACCAAACCTTTATTCTTTTGTCCTCAAATTAGCCGAAATCTCGTTTTTGGCCGTTCCGGGCACAAACGGATGAATTTGACAACAATACTGGGCATTCTAGAATCCTCATGAAAAATGGAGTAGGTATGTGGGAGTTCAAGGCATTCTGATATAGTGACCAAACTTTCATTCTTTTGAGCTTAAATTAGCCTAAATCGCGTTTGTGACCTTTCAGGGCACAAACGGATGAATTTGACAACAATACTGGGCATTCTAGAATCCTCATGAAAAATGGAGTAGGTATGTGGGAGTTCAAGGCATTCTGAGATAGTGACCAAACTTTCATTCATTTGAGCTTAAATTATCCTAAATCGCGTTTGTGACCTTTCAGGGCACAAACGGATGAATTTGACAACAATACTGGGCATTCTAGAATCCTCATGAAAAATGGAGTGGGTATGTTGGTTTTCAAGGCCTTCTGTGACAGTGACCAAACTTTCATTCTTTTGAGCTTAAATTAGCCTAAATCGCGTTTGTGGCCTTTCAGGGCACAAACGGATGAATTTGACAACAATACTGGGCATTGTAGAATCCTCATGAAAAATGGAGTGGGTATGTGGGTTTTCAAGGCATTCTGAGACAGTGACCAAACTTTCATTCTTTTGAGCTCAAATTAGCCTAAATCGTGTTTTTGGCCGTTCAGGGCACAAACGGATGAATTTGACAACAATACTGGGCATTCTAGAATCCTCATGAAAAATGGGGTAGGTATGTGGGTTTTCAAGGCATTGTGAGACAGTGACCAAACTTTCAATCTTTTGAGCAAAAATTAGCCAAAATCTCCTTTTTGGCCGCTCAAGGAACGAAGGGATGAATTTGACAACAATACTGGGCATTCTAGAATCCTCATGAAAAATGGGGTAGGTATGTGGGTTTTCAAGGCATTCTGAGACAGTGACCAAACTTTCAATCTTTTGAGCTCAAATTAGCCTAAATCTCGTTTTTGGCCGTTCAGGGCACAAACGGATGAATTTGACAACAATACTGGGCATTCTAGAATCCTCATGAAAAATGGAGTAGGTATGTGGGTTTTCAAGGCATTCTGAGACAGTGACCAAACTTTCATTCTTTTGAGCTCAAATTAGCCTAAATCGCGTTTGTGGCCTTTCAGGGCACAAACTGATGAATTTGAGAACAATACTGGGCATTCTAGAATCCTCATGAAAAATGGAGTGGGTATGTGGGTTTTCAAGGCATTCTGTGACTGTGACCAAACCTTTATTCTTTTGTCCTCAAATTAGCCGAAATCTCGTTTTTGGCCGTTCCGGGCACAAACGGATGAATTTGACAACAATACTGGGCATTCTAGAATCCTCATGAAAAATGGAGTAGGTATGTGGGAGTTCAAGGCATTCTGATATAGTGACCAAACTTTCATTCTTTTGAGCTTAAATTAGCCTAAATCGCGTTTGTGACCTTTCAGGGCACAAACGGATGAATTTGACAACAATACTGGGCATTCTAGAATCCTCATGAAAAATGGAGTAGGTATGTGGGAGTTCAAGGCATTCTGAGATAGTGACCAAACTTTCATTCATTTGAGCTTAAATTATCCTAAATCGCGTTTGTGACCTTTCAGGGCACAAACGGATGAATTTGACAACAATACTGGGCATTCTAGAATCCTCATGAAAAATGGAGTGGGTATGTTGGTTTTCAAGGCCTTCTGTGACAGTGACCAAACTTTCATTCTTTTGAGCTTAAATTAGCCTAAATCGCGTTTGTGGCCTTTCAGGGCACAAACGGATGAATTTGACAACAATACTGGGCATTGTAGAATCCTCATGAAAAATGGAGTGGGTATGTGGGTTTTCAAGGCATTCTGAGACAGTGATCAAACTTTCATTCTTTTTAGCTCAAATTAGCCTTAATTACCTTTTTGGCCGTTCAGGGCACAAACGGATGAATTTGACAACAATACTGGGCATTCTAGAATCCTCATGAAAAATGGAGTGGGTATGTGGGTTTTCAAGGCATTCTGTGACTGTGACCAAACCTTCATTCTTTTGTCCTCAAATTAGCCTAAATCTCGTTTTTGGCCGTTCCGGGCACAAATGGATGAATTTGACAACAATACTGGGCATTCTACAATCCTCATGAAAAATGGAGTAGGTATGTGGGTTTTCAAGGCATTCTGAGACAGTGACCAAACTTTCAATCTTTCGAGCTCAAATTAGCCTTAATCACCTTTTTGGCCGTTCAGGGCACAAACGGATGAATTTGACAACAATACTGGGCATTCTAAAATCCTCATGAAAAATGGAGTGGGTATGTGGGATTTCTAGGCATTCTGTGACTGTGACCAAACTTTCATTCTTTTGTCCTCAAGTTAGCCTAAATCTCGTTTTTGGCCGTTCAGGGCACAAACGGATGAATTTGACAACAAAACTGGGCATTCTAGAATCCTCATGAAAAATGGAGTAGGTATGTGGGTGTTCAAGGCATTCTGAGACAGTGACCAAACTTTCAATCTTTTGAGCTCAAATTAGCCTAAATCTCGTTTTTGGCCGTTCAGGGCACAAACGGATGAATTTGACAACAATACTGGGCATTCTAGAATCCTTATGAAAAATGGAGTGGGTATGTTGGTTTTCAAGGCATTCTGAGACAGTGACCAAACTTTCATTCTTTTGAGCTTAAATTAGCCTAAATCGCGTTTGTGGCCTTTCAGGGCACAAACGGATGAATTTGACAACAATACTGGGCATTGTAGAATCCTCATGAAAAATGGAGTGGGTATGTGGGTTTTCAAGGGATTCTGTGACTGTGACCAAACCTTCATTCTTTTGTCCTCAAATTAGCCTAAATCTCGTTTTTGGCCGTTCCGGGCACAAATGGATGAATTTGACAACAATACTGGGCATTCTACAATCCTCATGAAAAATGGAGTGGGTATGTGGGTTTTCAAGGCATTCTGAGACAGTGACCAAACTTTCAATCTTTTGAGCTCAAATTAGCCTTAATCACCTTTTTGGCCGTTCAGGGCACAAACGGATGAATTTGACAACAATACTGGGCATTCTAAAATCCTCATGAAAAATGGAGTGGGTATGTGGGTTTTCTAGGCATTTTGTGACTGTGACCAAACTTTCATTCTTTTGTCCTCAAGTTAGCCTAAATCTCGTTTTTGGCCGTTCAGGGCACAAACGGATGAATTTGACCACAATACTGGGCATTCTACAATCCTCATGAAAAATGGAGTAGGTATGTGGGTGTTCAAGGCATTCTGAGACAGTGACCAAACTTTCAATCTTTTGAGCTCAAATTAGCCTAAATCTCGTTTTTGGCCGTTCAGGGCACAAACGGATGAATTTGACAACAATACTGGGCATTCTAGAATCCTCATGAAAAAAGGACTAGGTATGTGGGTTTTCAAGGCATTCTGAGACAGTGACCAAACTTTCATTCTTTTGAGCTCAAATTAGCCTAAATCGCGTTTGTGGCCTTTCAGGGCACAAACGGATGAATTTGACAACAATACTGGGCATTCTAGAATCCTTATGAAAAATGGAGTGGGTATGTTGGTTTTCAAGGCCTTCTGTGACAGTGACCAAACTTTCATTCTTTTGACATCCAATTAGCCTAAATCGCGTTTTTTGCAGTTCAGGGCCCAAACCGATGAATTTCACAACAATACTGGGCATTCTAGAATCCTCATGAAAAATGGAGTGGGTATGTGGGTTTTCAAGGCATTCTGTGACTGTGACCAAACTTTCATTCTTTTGTCCTCAAATTAGCCTAAATTTCATTTTTTGCCGTTAAGGGCACAAACGGATGAATTTGACAACAATACTGGGCATTCTACAAACCTCATGAAAAATGGAGTGGGTATGTGGGTTTTCTAGGCATTTTGTGACTGTGACCAAACTTTCATTCTTTTGTCCTCAAGTTAGCCTAAATCTTGTTTTTGGCTGTTCAGGGCACAAACGGATGAATTTGACAACAATACTGGGCATTCTAGAATCCTCATGAAAAATGGAGTAGGTATGTGGGTGTTCAAGGCATTCTGAGACAGTGACCAAACTTTCAATCTTTTGAGCTCAAATTAGCCTAAATCTCGTTTTTGGCCGTTCAGGGCACAAACGGATGAATTTGACAACAATACTGGGCATTCTAGAATCCTCGTGAAAAATGGAGTAGGTATGTGGGTGTTCAAGGCATTCTGAGACAGTGACCAAACTTTCATTCTTTTGAGCTTAAATTAGCCTAAATCGCGTTTGTGGCCTTTCAGGGCACAAACGGATGAATTTGACAACAATACTGGGCATTCTAGAATCCTGATGAAAAATGGAGTGGGTATGTTGGTTTTGAAGGCATTCTGTGACAGTGACCAAACTTTCATTCTTTTGACATCCAATTAGCCTAAATCGCGTTTTTGGCAGTTCAGGGCCCAAACAGATGAATTTCACAACAATACTGGGCATTCTAGAATCCTCATGAAAAATGGAGTGGGTATGTGGGTTTTCAAGGCATTCTGAGACAGTGATCAAACTTTCATTCTTTTTAGCTCAAATTAGCCTTAATTACCTTTTTGGCCGTTCAGGGCACAAACGGATGAATTTGACAACAATACTGGGCATTCTAGAATCCTCATGAAAAATGGAGTGGGTATGTGGGTTTTCAAGGCATTCTGTGACTGTGACCAAACCTTCATTCTTTTGTCCTCAAATTAGCCTAAATCTCGTTGTTGGCCGTTCCGGGCACAAATGGATGAATTTGACAAGAATACTGGGCATTCTACAATCCTTATGAAAAATGGAGTCGGTATGTGGGTTTTCAAGGCATTCTGAGACAGTGACCAAACTTTAAATCTTTTGAGCTCAAATTAGCCTTAATCACCTTTTTGGCCGTTCAGGGCACAAACGGATGAATTTGACAACAATACTGGGCATTCTACAATCCTCATGAAAAATGGAGTGGGTATGTGGGTTTTCTAGGCATTCTGTGACTGTGACCAAACTTTCATTCTTTTGTCCTCAAGTTAGCCTAAATCTTGTTTTTGGCTGTTCAGGGCACAAACGGATGAATTTGACAACAATACTGGGCATTCTAGAATCCTCATGAAAAATGGAGTAGGTATGTGGGTGTTCAAGGCATTCTGAGACAGTGACCAAACTTTCAATCTTTTGAGCTCAAATTAGCCTAAATCTCGTTTTTGGCCGTTCAGGGCACAAACGGATGAATTTGACAATAATACTCGGCATTCTAGAATCCTCATGAAAAATGGAGTTGGTATGTGGGTTTTCAAGGCATTGTGAGACAGTGACCAAACTTTTAATCTTTTGAGCACAAATTAGCCTAAATCGCGTTTTTGGCCGCTCAGGTCATAAAGGGATGAATTTGACAACAATACTGGGCATTCTAGAATCCTCATGAAAAATGGAGTAGGCATGTGGGTTTTCAAGGCATTCTGAGACTGTGACCAAACTTTCATTCTTTTAAGCTCAAATTAGCCTTAATCGCCTTTTTGGCCGTTCATGGCTCAAACGGATAAATTTGACAACAATACTAGGCATTCTAGAATCCTCATCAAAAATGGAGTTGGTATGTGGGTTTTCATGGCATTCTGAGACAGTGACCAAACTTTCAATCTTTTGAGCTCAAATTAGCCTAAATCGCATTTTTGTCCGTTCATGGCCTAAAAGGATGAATTTCACAACAATACTCGAAATTCTAGAATCCTCATGAAAAATGGAGTGGGTATGTTGGTTTTCAATGCATTCTGAGACAGTGAATAAACTTTCATCCTTTTGACCTTAAATTAGCCTGAATCGCGTTTTTGTCCGTTCATGGCCCAAACGGATGAATTTCACAATAATACGCGACATTCTAGAATCGTCATGAAAAATGGAGTGGGTATGTTGGTTTTCAAGGCATTCTGTGGCAGTGACCAAAGTTTCAATCTTTTGAGCTCAAATTAGCCTAAATCACGTTTTTGTCCGTTCATGGCCCAAAAGGATGAATTTCACAACAATACCCGACATTCTAGAATCCTCATGAAAAATGGAGTAGGTATGTGGGTGTTCAAGGCATTCTGAGACAGTGACCAAACTTTCAATCTTTTGAGCTCAAATTAGCCTAAATCTCGTTTTTGGCCGTTCAGGGCACAAACGGATGAATTTGACAACAATACTGGGCATTCTAGAATCCTCATGAAAAATGGAGTTGGTATGTGGGTTTTCAAGGCATTGTGAGACAGTGACCAAACTTTCAATCTTTTGAGTACAAATTAGCCTAAATCGCGTTTTTGGCCGCTCAGGTCATAAAGGGATGAATTTGACAACAATACTGGGCATTCTAGAATCCTCATGAAAAATGGAGTAGGCATGTGGGTTTTCAAGGCATTCTGAGACTGTGACCAAACTTTCATTCTTTTAGCTCAAATTAGCCTTAATCGCCTTTTTGGCCGTTCATGGCTCAAACGGATAAATTTGACAACAATACTAGGTATTCTAGAATCCTCATCAAAAATGGAGTTGGTATGTGGGTTTTCATGGCATTCTGAGACAGTGACCAAACTTTCAATCTTTTGAGCTCAAATTAGCCTAAATCGCATTTTTGTCCGTTCATGGCCCAAACGGATGAATTTCACAATAATACGCGACATTCTAGAATCGTCATGAAAAATTGAGTGGGTATGTTGGTTTTCAAGGCATTCTGTGGCAGTGACCAAACTTTCAATCTTTTGAGCTCAAATTAGCCTAAATCACGTTTTTGTCCGTTCATGGCCCAAAAGGATGAATTTCACAACAATACCCGACATTCTAGAATCTTCATGAAAAATGGAGTAGGTATGTGGGTTTTCAAGGCATTCTGTGACTGTGACCAAACTTTCATTCTTTTGTCCTCAAATTAGCCTAAATCTCGTTTTTGCCCGTTCAGGGCACAAACGGATGAATTTGACAACAATACTGGGCATTCTAGAATCCTAATGAAAAATGGAGTAGGTATGTGTGTCTTCAAGGCATTCTGTAACAGTGAACAAACTTTCAATCTTTTGAGCACAAATTAGGCTAAATCGCGTTTTTGTCCGTTCTGGGCACAAAGGGATGAATTTGACAACAATACTGGGCATTCTAGAATCCTCATGAAAAACGGAGTCGGTATGTGGGTTTTCAAGGCATTCTGAGACAGTGACCAAACTTTCAATCTTTTGAGCTCAAATTAGCCTTAATCGCCTTTTTGGCCGTTCATGGCCCAAACGGATGAATTTGACAACAATACTGGGCATTCTAGAATCCTCATGAAAAATGGAGTGGGTATGTTGGTTTTCAAGGCATTCTAAGACCAAACTTTCATTCTTTGACCTCAAATTGGCCTGAATCTCGTTTTTTTCCGTTCATGGCCCAAACGGATGAATTTCTCAACAATACTCGACATTCTAGAATCCTCATGAAAAATGGAGTGGGTATGTGGGTTTTCAAGGCATTCTGTGACTGTGACCAAACTTTCATTCTCTTGTCCTCAAATTAGCCAAAATCGCGTTTTTGGCCATTCATGGCTCAAATGGATTAATTTCACAACAATACTCGACTTTCTAGAATCCTCATGAAAAATGGAGCGGGTATGTTGGTTTTGAAGGCAATCTGTGTCGGTGACCAAACTTTCTTTCTTTTGACATCCAATTAGACAAAATATCGTTTTTTGGCAGTTCAGGGCCCAAACAGATGAATTTCACAACAATACTGGGCATTCTAGAATCTTCATGAAAAATGGAGTGGGTATGTTGGTTTTCCAGGCCTTCTGTGACAGTGACGAAACTTTCATTCTTTTGACATCCAATTAGCCTAAATCGCGTTTTTGGCAGTTCAGGGCCCAAACAGATGAGTTTCACAACAATACTGGGCATTCTAGAATCTTCATGAAAAATGTAGTAGGTATGTGGGTTTTCAAGGCATTCTGTGACTGTGACCAAACTTTCATTCTTTTGTCCTCAAATTAGCCTAAATCTCGTTTTTGGCCGTTCAGGGCACAAACGGATGAATTTGACAACAATACTGGGAATTCTACAATCCTCATGAAAAATGGAGTAGGTATGTGGGTTTTCAAGGCATTCTGAGACAGTGATCAAACTTTCATTCTTTTGACCTCAAATTAGCCTAAATCGCGTTTGTGGCCGTTTATGGCTCAAACGGATAAATTTGACAACAATACTGGGCATTCTAGAATCCTCATAAAAAATGGAGTTGGTATGTGGGTTTTCAAGGCATTCTGAGACAGTGACCAAACTTTCAATCTTTTGAGCTCAAATTAGCCTAAATCGCATTTTTGTCCGTTCATGGCCAAAAAGGATGAATTTCACAACAATACTCGACATTCTAGAATCCTCATGAAAAATGGATTGGGTATGTTGGTTTTCAAGGCATTCTGAGACAGTTACCAAACTTTCATCCTTTTGACCTTAAATTAGCCTGAATCGCGTTTTTGTCCGGTCATGGCCCAAACGGATGAATTTCACAACAATACGCGACATTCTAGAATCCTCATGAAAAATGGAGTGGGTATGTTGGTTTTCATGGCATTCTGTGACAGTGACCATACTTTCAATCTTTTGAGCTCAAATTAGCAGAAATCGCGATTTTGTCCGTTCATGGCCCAAAAGGATGAATTTCACAACAATACTCGACATTCTAGAATCCTGATGAAAAATGGAGTGGGTATGTTGGTTTTCAAGGCATTCTGAGATATTTACCAAACTTTCATTCTTTGACCTCAAATTAGCCTGAATCGCGTTTTTGTCCGTTCATGGCCCAAACGGATGAATTTCTCAACAATACTCGACATTCTAGAATCGTCATGAAAAATGGAGTGGGTATGTGGGTTTTCAAGGAATTCTGTGACTGTGACCAAACTTTCATTCTCTTGTCCTCAAATTAGCCAAAATCGCGTTTTTGGCCATTCATGGCCCAAACGGATTAATTTCACAACAATACTCGACATTCTAGAATCCTCATGAAAAATGGAGTTGGTATGTTGGTTTTGAAGGCATTCTGTGACAGTGACCAAACTTTCTTTCTTTTGACATCCAATTAGCCTAAATCGCGTTTTTTGGCAGTTCATGGCGCAAACGGATGAATTTCATAACAATACTGGGCATTCTAGAATTCTTATGAAAAATGGAGTGGGTATGTTGGTTTTCACGGCCTTCTGTGACAGTGACCAAACTTTCTTTCTTTTGACATCCAATTAGCCTAAATCGCGTTTTTTGGCAGTTCATGGCCCAAAAGGATGAATTTCACAACAATACCCGACATTCTAGAATCCTCATAAAAAATGGAGTCGGTATGTGGGTTTTCAAGGCATTCTGTGACTATGACGAAACTTTCATTCTTTTGTCCTCAAATTAGCCTAAATCGCGTTTTTGGCCGTTCATGGCTCAAACAGATGAATTTGACAACAATACTGGGCATTCTAGAATCCTCATAAAAAATGGGGTCGGTATGCGTGCTTTCAAGGCATTTTGACACAGTGACCAAACTTTTATTCTTTTAACCTCAAATTAGCCTAAATCACGATTTTGTCCGTTCATGGCCCAAAAGGATGAATTTCACAACAATACTCGACATTCTAGAATCCTTATGAAAAATGGAGTGGGTATGTTGGTTTTCAAGGTATTCTGAGACATTGACCAAACTTTCATTCTTTGACCTCAAATTAGCCTGAATCGCGTTTTTGTCCGTTCATGGGCCAAACGGATGAATTTCTCAACAATACTCCACATTCTAGAATCGTCATGAAAAATGGAGTGGGTATGTGGGTTTTCAAGGCATTCTGTGACTGTGACCAAACTTTCATTCTCTTGTCCTCAAATTAGCCAAAATAGAGTTTTTGGCCATTCATGGCCCAAACGGATTAATTTCACAACAATACTCGACATTCTAGAATCCTCATGAAAAATGGAGTGGGTATGTTTTGAAGGCATTCTGAGACAGTGACCAAACTTTCTTTCTTTTGACATCCAATTAGCCTAAATCCCGTTTTTTGGCAGTTCATGGCCCAAACAGATGAATTTCACAACAATACTGGGCATTCTAGAATCCTTATGAAAAATGGAGTGGGTATGTTGGTTTTCAAGGCCTTCTGTGACAGTGACCAAACTTTCATTCTTTTGACATCCAATTAGCCTAAATCCCGTTTTTGGCAGTTCAGGGCCCAAACAGATGAATTTCACAACAATACTGGGCATTCTAGAATCCTCATGAAAAATGGAGTGGGTATGTAGGTTTTCATGGCATTCTGTGACTGTGACCAAACTTTCATTCTTTTGTCCTCAAATTACCCTAAATCCCGTTTTTGGCCTTTCAGGGCACAAACGGATGAATTTGACAACAATACTGGGCATTCTACAATCCTCATGAAAAATGGAGTAGGTATGTTGGTTTTCATGGCATTCTGAGACAGTGACCAAACTTTTAATCTTCTGACCTCAAATTAGCCTATATCACGTTTTTGGCCGTTCAGGGCACAAACGGATGAATTTGACAACAATACTTGGTATTCTAGAATCCTCATGAAAAATAGAGTTGGTATGTGGGTTTTCAAGGCATTCTGAAACAGTGACCAAACTTTCATTCTTTTGACCCCTAATTAGCCTAAACCACGTTTTTGGCCGTTCATGGGCCAAACGGATGAAAGTTTGGTCCATTCTGGAATCATCATTAAAAATGGAGTCGGTATGTGGGTTTTCAAGGCATTCTGAGACAGTGACCAAACTTTCATTCTTTGACCTCAAATTAACCTGAATCGCGTTTTTGTCCGTTCATGGCCCAAACGGATGAATTTCACAACAATACTTGACATCTAGAATCCTCATGAAAAATGGAGTGGGTATGTGGGTTTTCAAGGCATTCTGTGACTGTGACCAAACATTCAATCTTTTGCGTTGAAATTAGCCTAAATCGTGTTTTTGGCAGTTCAGGGCACAAATAGATGAATTTGACAACAATACTGGGCATTCAAGAATCCTCATAAAAAATGGAGTGGGTATGTGGGTTTTCAAGGCATCCTGTGACAGTCACCAAACTTTCATTCTTTTGAGCTCAAATTTGCCTAAATCGCGTTTTTGGCCGTTCAGGGCACAAACGGTTGAATTTGACAACAATACTGGGCATTCTTGAATCCTCATGAAAAATGGAGTAGGTATGTTCGTTTTGAAGGCATTCTGAGATAGGGACAAAACTTTCATTCTTTTAACCTCAAATTAGCCTAAATCGTGTTTTTGGCCGTTCAGTGCACAAACGGATGAATTTCGAAAAAATACCGGACATTCTAGAATCCTCATGAAAAATGGAGTGGGTATGTGGGTTTTCAAGGCATCCTGTGACCCTGACCAAACATTCAATCTTTTGAGGTCAAATTAGCCTAAATCGTGTTTTTGGCAGTTCAGGGCACAAACGGATGAATTTGACAACAATACTGGGCATTCTGGAATCATCATTAAAATTGGAGTCGGTATGTGGGTTTTCAAGGCATTCTTAGACAGTGACCAAACTTTCATTCTTTGACCTCAAATTAACCTGAATCACGTTTTTGTCCGTACATGGCCCAAACGGATGAATTTCACAACAATACTCGACATCTAGAATACTCATGAAAAATGGAGTGGGTATATGGGTTTTCAAGGCATTCTGTGACTGTGACCAAACATTCAATCTTTTGAGTTCAAATTAGCCTAAATCGTGTTTTTGGCAGTTCAGGGCACAAATAGATGAATTTGACAATAATAATGGGCATTCTAGAATCTTCATAAAAAATGGAGTCGGTATGTGGGTTTTCAAGGCATTCTGTGACTGTGACCAAACTTTCATTCTTTTGTCCTCAAATTACCCTAAATCCCGTTTTTGGCCTTTCAGGGCACAAACGGATGAATTTGACAACAATACTGGGCATTCTACAATCCTCATGAAAAATGGAGTAGGTATGTTGGTTTTCATGGCATTCTGAGACAGTGACCAAACTTTTAATCTTTTGACCCCTAATTAGCCTAAATCGCGTTTTTGGCCGTTCATGGGCCAAACGGATGAATTTGACAACAATACTGGGCATTCTGGAATCATCATTAAAAATGGAGTCGGTATGTGGGTTTTCAAGGCATTCTGAGACAGTGACCAAACTTTCATTCTTTGACATCAAATTAACCTGAATCGCGTTTTTGTCTGTTCATGGCCCAGACGGATGAATTTCACAACAATACTCGACATCTAGAATTGTCATGAAAAATGGAGAGGGTATGTGGGTTTTCAAGGCATTCTGTGACTGTGACCAAACATTCAATCTTTTGAGTTCAAATTAGCCTAAATCGTGTTTTTGGCAGTTCAGGGCACAAATAGATGAATTTGACAACAATATTGGGCATTCAAGAATTCTCATAAAAAATGGAGTCGGTATGTTAGTTTTCAAGGCATTCTAAGACAGTCACCAAACTTTCATTCTTTTGAGCTCAAATTTGCCTAAATCGCGTTTTTGCCCGTTCAGGGCACAAACGGTTGAATTTGACAACAATACTGGGCATTCTTGAATCCTCATGAAAAATGGAGTAGGTATGTTCGTTTTGAAGGCATTCTGAGACAGGGACAAAACTTTCATTCTTTTAACCTCAAATTAGCCTAAATCGTGTTTTTGGCCGTTCAGTGCACAAACGGATGAATTTCACAAAAATATCGGACATTCTAGAATCCTCATGAAAAATGGAATGGGTATGTGGGTTTTCAAGGCATCCTGTGACAGTGACCAAACTTTCATTCTTTTGAGATCAAATTAGGCTAAATCGTGTTTTTGGCAGTTCAGGGCACAAACGGATGAATTTGACAACAATACTGGGCATTCTAGAATCCTCATCAAAAATGGAGTCGGTATGTTGGTTTTCAAGGCATTCTGAGACAGTGACCAAACTTTCATTCTTTTGAGCTCAAATTAGCTTAAATCGCGTTTTTGGCCGTTCAGGGCACAAACGGATGAATTTCACAACAATACTGGCCATTCTAGAATCCTCATGAAAAATGTAGTAGGTATATGGGTTTTCAAGGGATTCTGAGACAGTGACCGTTAACTTTCATTGTTTTGAGATTAAATTAGCCTAAATCCTGTTTTCGGCAGTTCAGGGCATAAATAGTTGAAATTGAGAACAATACTGGGCATTCAAGAATCCTCATAAAAAATGGAGTCGGTATGTTGGTTTTCAAGACATTCTGACACAGTGACCAAACTTTCATTCTTTTGAGATCAAATTAGCCTAAATCGTGTTTTTTGCTGTTCAGGGCACAAACGGATGAATTTGACAACAATACTGGGCATTCAAGAATCCTCATAAAAAATGAGTCGGTTTGTTGGTTTTTAAGGCATTGTGAGACAGTGATAAAACTTTCATTCTTTTGAGCTCAAATTAGCCTAAATCATGTTTTGGCTGTTCAGGGCATAAACGGATGAATTTGACAACAATACTGGGCATTCAAGAATCCTCATAAAAAATGAGTCGGTATGTTGGTTTTTAAGGCATTGTGAGACAGTGATAAAACTTTCATTCTTTTGTGCTCAAATTAGCCTAAATCGTGTTTTTTGCTGTTCATGGCACAAACGGGTGAATTTAACAACAATACTGGGCGTTCTAGAATCCTCATGAAAAATGTAGTGGGTATATGGGTTTTCAAGGTATTATGAGACAGTGACCGTTAACTTTCATTGTTTTGAGATCAAATTAGCCTAAATCGTGTTTTTGGCAGTTCAGGGGACCAAAGGATGAATTTCACAACAATACTGGGCATTCAAGAATCGTCATAAAAAATGGAGTCGGTATGTTGGTTTTCAAGGCATTCTGAGACAGTGACCTAACTTTCATTCTTTTGAGCTTAAATTAGCCTAAATCTCGTTTTTGGCCGTTCAGGGCACAAACGGATGAATTTGACAACAATACTGGGCATTCTTGAATCCTCATGAAATATGGAGTAGGTATGTTAGTTTTCAAGGCATTCTGAGACAGGGACAAAACTTTCATTCTTTTAACCTCAAATTAGCCTAAATCTCGTTTTTAGCCGTTCAGTGCACAAACGGATGAATTTCACAAAAATACCGGACATTCTAGAATCCTCATGAAAAATGGAGTGGGTATGTGGGTTTTCAAGGTATCCTGTAACAGTGACCAAACTTTCTTTTGAAATCAAATTAGCCTAAATCGCGTTTTTGTCAGTTCAGGGCACAAACGGATGAATTTGACAATAATACTGGGCATTCTAGAATCTTCATAAAAAATGGAGTCGGTATGTGGGTTTTCAAGGCATTCTGAGACAGTGACAAAACTTTCATTCTTTTGAGCTCAAATTATTCTAAATCGCGTTTTTGGCCGTTCAGGGCACAAACGGATGAATTTGACAACAATACTAGGCGTTCTAGAATCCTCATGAAAAATGGAGTCGGTATGTCGGTTTTTAAGGCATTATGACGCAGTGACCACACTTTCATTCTTTTGACCTCAAATTAGCCTAAATCGCGTTGTTGTCCGTTCATGGCCCAAAAGGATGATTTCACAACAATACTCAACATTCTAGAATCCTCATGAAAAATGGAGTGGGTATGTGGGTTTTCAAGGCATCCTGTGACAGCGACCAAACTTTCTTTCTTTTGAAATCAAATTAGCCTAAATCGCGTTTTTGGCAGTTCAGGGCACAAATGGATGAATTTGACAATAATACTGGGCATTCTAGAATCTTCATAAAAAATGGAGTCGGTATGTGGGTGTTCAAGGCATTCTGAGACAGTGACCAAACTTTCATTCTTTTGAGCTCAAATTATTCTAAATCGCGTTTTTGGCCTTTCAGGGCACAAACGGATGAATTTCACAACAATACTGGGCGTTCTAGAAACCTCATGAAAAATGGGGTGGGTATGTGGGTTTTCAAGGCTTTCTGAGACAGTGACCAAACTTTCATTCTTTTGAGCTGAAATTAGCCTAAATCACGTTTTTGGCCGTTCAGGGCATAAACGGATGAATTTCCCAACAATACTAGGCATTCTAACACAGTGACTAAACTATCATTCTTTTGACCTCAAATTAGCCTAAATCGCGTGTTTTTGGCAGTTCAGGGCACGAACAGATGAATTAGACAACAATACTGGGCATTCTAGAAAACTCATAAAAAATGGTGTGGGTATGTGGGTTTTCAAGGCTTTCTGAGACAGTGACCAAACTTTCATTCTTTTGAGGTCAAATTAGCCTAAATCGTGTTTTTGGCCGTTCACAGCCAAACGGATGAATTTGGCAACAATACTGGGCATTCTAGAATCCTCATGAAAAATGGAGTCCGTATGTTGGTTTGGAATGCATTCTCAGACAGTGACCAAGCTTTCATTCTTTTGACCTCAAATTAGCCTAAATCGCGTTTTTGGTCGTTCTGGGCACAAATTGATGAATTTCACAACAATACTCGGCATTCTAGAATCCTCATGAAAAATGGAGTCGGTATGTCGGTTTTCAAGGCATTCTGACACAGGGACCAAACTTTCAATCTTTTGACCTCAAATTAGCCTAAATCTTATTTTTGGCAGTTCAGGGCCAAACGGATGAATTTAACAACAATACTGGGCATTCTAGAATACTCATGAAAAATGGAGTCGGTATGTCGGTTTTCAAGGCATTCTGAGACAGTGACAAAACTTTCATTCTTTTGAACTCCAATTAGCCTAAATCTTATTTTTGGCAGTTCAGGGCCAAACGGATGAATTTGACAACAATACTGGGCAATCTAGAATACTCATGATAATTGGAGTCGGTATGTCGGTTTTCAAGGCATTCTGAGAGAGTGACAAAACTTTCATTCTTTTGACCTTAAAATATGCTAAAACTTGTTTTTGGCTGTTCAGGGCACAAACGGATGAATTTCACAACAATACTGGGCATTCTAGAATCCTCATGAAAAATGGTGTGGGTATGTGGGTTTTCAAAGCTTTCTGAGACAGTGACCAAACTTTCATTCTTTTGAGCTCAAATTAGCAAAAATCGCGTTTTTAGCCGTTTAGGGCACAAACGGATGAATTTCACAACAATACTCGGCATTCTAGAATCCTCATGAGAAATGGTGTGGGTATGTGGGTTTTCAAGGCTTTCTGAGACAGTGACCAAACTTTCATTCTTTTGAGCTCAAATTAGCCTAAATCGCGTTTTTAGCCGTTCACAGCCAAACGGATGAATTTGACAACAATACTGGGCATTCTAGAATCCTTATGAAAAATGGAGTCCGTATGTTGGTTTTCAAGGCATTCTCAGACAGTGACCAAACTTTCATTCTTTTGACCTCAAATTAGCCTAAATCCCGTTTTTGGCCGTTCAGGGCACAAACGGATGAATTTCACAACAATACTGGGCATTCTAGAATCCTCATGAAAAATGGTGTGGGTATGTGGGTTTTCAAGGCTTTCTGAGACAGTGACCAAACTTTCATTCTTTTGAGCTCAAATTAGCCTAAATCGCGTTTTTTGCCGTTCAGTTCACAAACGGATGAATTTCCCAACAATACTCGGCATTCTAGAATCCTCATGAAAAATGGAGTCGGTATGTTGGTTTTCAAGTCATTCTGAGATAGTGACCAAACTTTCATTATTTTGACCTCAAATTAGCCTAAATCGCGTTTTTGACCGTTCACAGCCAAACGGATGAATTTCACAACAATACTGGGCATTCTAGAATCCTGATGAAAAATGGAGTCGGTATGTTGGTTTTCAAGGCATTCTGTGACAGTGACAAAACTTTCATTCTTTTGACCTTAAATTATGCTAAATCTTGTTTTTGGCTGTTCAGGGCGCAAACGGATGAATTTGACAACAATACTGGGCATTCTAGAATCCTCATGAGAAATGGTGTGGGTATGTGGGTTTTCAAGGCTTTCTGAACAGTGACCAAACTTTCATTCTTTTGACCTAAACTTAGCCTAAATCGCGTTTTTGACCGTTCACAGCCAAACGGATGAATTTCACAACAATACTATGCATTCTAGAATCCTGATGAAAAATGGAGTCGGTATGTTGGTTTTCAAGGCATTCTCAGACAGTGACCAAACTTTCATTCTTTTGACCTCAAATTAGCCTAAATCCCGTTTTTGGCCGTTCAGGGCACAAACGGATGAATTTCACAACAATACTGGGCATTCTAGAATCCTCATGAAAAATGGTGTGGGTATGTAGGTTTTTAAGGCTTTCTGAGACAGTGACCAAACTTTCATTCTTTTAAGCTCAAATTAGCCTAAATCGCGTTTTTGGCCGTTCAGGGCACAAACGGATGAATTTGACAACAATACTAGGCATTCTAGAATCCTCATGAAAAATGGAGTCGGTATGTCGGTTTTCAAGGCATTCTAACACAGTGACCAAACTTTCATTCTTTTGACCTCAAATTAGCCTAAATCGCGTTTTTGACCGTTCACAGCCAAACGGATGAATTTCACAACAATACTGGGCATTCTAGAATCCTGATGAAAAATGGAGTCGGTATGTTGGTTTTCAAGGCATTCTGTGACAGTGACAAAAGTTTCATTCTTTTGACCTCAAATTATGCTAAATCTTGTTTTTGTCTGTTCAGGGCGCAAACGGAAGAATTTCACAACAATACTAGGCATTCTAGAATCCTCAAGAGAAATGGTGTGGGTATGTGGGTTTTCAAGGCTTTCTGAGACTCTGACCAAAGTTTCATTCTTTTGAGCTCAAATTAGCCTAAATCGCGTTTTTGGCCGTTCACAGCCAAACGGATGAATTTGGCAACAATAATGGGCATTCTAGAATCCTTATGAAAAATGGAGTCAGTATGTTGGTTTTCAAGGCATTCTCAGACAGTGACCAAACTTTCATTCTTTTGACCTCAAATTAGCGTAAATCCCGTTTTTGGCCGTTCAGGGGACAAACGGATGAATTTCACAACAATACTGGGCATTCTAGAATCCTCATGAAAAATGGAGTCGGTATGTTGGTATTCAAGGCATTATGAGACAGTGACAAAACTTTCATTCTTTTGAAATCAAATTAGCCTAAATCTTATTTTTGGCAGTTCAGGGCCAAACGGATGAATTTGACAACAATACTGGGCATTCTAGAATACTCATGAAAAATGGAGTCGGTATGTCGGTTTTCAAGGCATTCTGAGACAGTGACAAAACTTTCATTCTTTTGACATCAATTAGCCTAAATCGCGTTTTTGGCCGTTCACTCCCAAACGGATGAATTTCACAACAATACTCGGCATTCTAGAATGCTCATGAGAAATGGTGTGGGTATGTGGGTTTTCAAGGATTTCTGAGACAGTGACCAAACTTTCATTCTTTTGAGCTCAAATTAGCCTAAATCGCGTTTTTGGCCGTTCACTCCCAAACGGATGAATTTCACAACAATACTCGGCATTCTAGAATCCTCATGAGAAATGGTGTGGGTATGTGGGTTTTCAAGGCTTTCTGAGACAGTGACCAAACTTTCATTCTTTTGAGCTCGAATTAGCCTAAATCGTGTTTTTGGCCGTTCACTCCCAATCGGATGAATTTGGCAACAATACTGGGCATTCTAGAATCCTCATGAGAAATGGTGTGCATATATGGGTTTTCAAGGCTTTCTGAGACAGTGACGAAACTTTCATTCTTTTGAGCTCAAATTAGCCTAAATCGCGTTTTTTGCCGTTCACTCCCAAACGGATGAATTTCACAACCATACTCGGCATTCTAGAATCCTCATGAGAAATGGTGTGGGTATGTGGGTTTTCAAGGCTTTCTGAGACAGTGACCACACTTTTATTCTTTTGAGCTCAAATTAGCCTAATTAGCGTTTTTGGCCGTTCACTCCCAAACGGATGAATTTTGCAACAATACTGGGCATTCTAGAATCCTCATGAGAAATGGTGTGCGTATTTGGGTTTTCAAGGCTTTCTGAGATAGTGACCAAACTTTCATTCTTTTGAGCTTATATTAGCCTAAATCGCGTTTTTGGCCGTTCAGGGAACAAACGGATGAATTTCACAACAATACTAGGCATTCTAGAATCCTCATGAAAAATGGAGTCGGTATGTCGGTTTTCAAGGCATTCTGACACAGTGGCTAAACTATCATTCTTTTGACCTCAAATTAGCCTAAATCTTATTTTTGGCATTTCAGGGCACGAACTGATGAATTTGACAACAATACTGGGCATTCTAGAATCCTCATCAAAAATGGAATCGGTTTGTTGGTTTTCAAGGCATTCTAAGATAGTGACCAAACTTTCATTATTTTCACCTCAAATTAGCCTAAATCGCGTTTTTGGCTGCTCAGGGCGCAAACGGATGAATTTGACAACAATACTGGGCATTGTAGAATCCTCATAAAAAATGGAGTCGGTATGTTGGTTTTCAAGGCATTCTGAGACAGTGACCAAACTTTCATTCTTTTGGGCTCAAATTATTCTAAATCGCGTTTTCGGCCGTTCAGGGCACAAACGGATGAATTTGACAACAATACTGGGCATTCTAGAATCCTGATGAAAAATGGAGTCGGTATGTTGGTTTTCAAGGCATTCTGACACAGTGACCAAACTTTCATTCTTTTGACCTCAAATTAGCCTAAATCGCGTTTTTGACCGTTCACAGCCAAACGGATGAATTTCACAACAATACTGGGCATTCTAGTATCCTGATGAAAAATGGAGTCGTTATGTTGGTTTTCAAGGCATTCTGTGACAGTGACAAAACTTTCATTCTTTTGACCTCAAATTATGCTAAATCTTGTTTTTGGCTGTTCAGGGCGCAAGCAGAAGAATTTCACAACAATACTAGGAATTCTAGAATCCTCAAGAGAAATGGTGTGGGTATGTGGGTTTTCAAGGCTTTCTGAGACAGTGACCAAACTTTCATTCTTTTGAGCTCAAATTAGCCTAAATAGCGTTTTTGGCCGTTCACAGCCAAACGGATGAATTTGGCAACAATACTGGGCATTCAAGAATCCTTATGAAAAATGGAGTCAGTATGTTGGTTTTCAAGGCATTTTCAGACAGTGACCAAACTTTCATTCTTTTGACCTCAAATTAGCCTAAATCCCGTTTTTGGCCGTTCAGGGCACAAACGAATGAATTTCACAACAATACTGGGCATTCTAGAATCCTCATGAAAAATGGAGTCGGTATGTTGGTATTCAAGTCATTATGAGACAGTGACAAAACTTTCATTCTTTTGACCTCAAATTAGCCTAAATCTTATTTTTGGCATTTCAGGGCCAAACGGGTGAATTTGACAATAATACTGGGCATTCTAGAATACTCATGAAAAATGGAGTCGGTATGTCGGTTTTCAAGGCATTATGAGACAGTGACAAAACTTTCATTCTTTTGACCTCAAATTAGCTAAAACTTGTGTTTGGCTGTTCAGGGCGCAAACGGATGAATTTCACAACAATACTAGGCATTTAGAATCCTCATGAGAAATGGTGTGGGTATGTGGGTTTTCAAGGCTTTCTGAGACAGTGACCAAACTTTCTCTCTTTTGAGCTCAAATTAGCCTAAATCGCGTTTTTGGCCGTTCACTCCCAAACGGATGAATTTCACAACAATACTAGGCATTCTAGAATCCTCATGAAAAATGGAGTCGGTATGTCGGTTTTCAAGGCATTCTGACACAGTGACTAAACTATCATTCTTTTGACCTCAAATTAGCCTAAATCGCATTTTTGGCAGTTCAGGGCACGAACTGATGAATTTGACAACAATACTGGGCATTCTAGAATCCTTATCAAAAATGGAATCGGTTTGTTGGTTTTCAAGGCATTATGAGAGAGTGACCAAACTTTCATTATTTTGACCTCAAATTAGCCTAAATCGCGTTTTTCGCTGTTCAGGGCGTAAACGGATGAATTTGACTACAATACTGGGCATTGTAGAATCCTCATAAAAAATGGAGTAGATATGTTGGTTTTCAAGGCATTCTGAGACAGTGACCAAACTTTCATTCTTTTGAGCTCAAATTATTCTAAATCGCGTTTTTTCCCGTTTAGGGCACAAACGGATGAATTTGACAACAATACTAGGCATTCTAGAATCCTCATGAAAAATGGAGTCGGTATGACGTTTTTCAAGGCATTCTGACACAGTGACCAAACTTTCATTCTTTTGTCCTCAAATTAGCCTAAATCGCGTTTTTGGCCGTTCACAGCCAAACGGATGAATTTCACAACAATACTGGGCATTCTAGAATCCTGTTGAAAAATGGAGTCGGTATGTTGGTTTTCAAGGCATTCGTGACAGTGACAAAACTTTCATTCTTTTGACCTCAAATTATGCTAAATCTTATTTTTGGCTGTTCAAGGCGCAAACGGATGAATTTCACAACAATACTCGGCATTCTAGAATCCTCATGAGAAATGGTGTGGGTATGTGGGTTTTCAAGGCTTTCTGAGACAGTGACCAAACTTTCATTCTTTTGAGCTCAAATTAGCCTAAATCGCGTTTTTGGACGTTCAGGGCACAAACGGATGAATTTAGCAACAATACTAGGCATTCTAGAATCCTCATGAAAAATGGAGTCGGTATGTCGGTTTTCAAGGCATTCTGAGACAGTGACAAAACTTTCATTCTTTTGACCTCAAATTAGCCTAAATCTTATTTTTGGCAGTTCAGGGGCCAAACGGATGAATTTCACAACAATAATGGGCATTCTAGAATCCTGATGAAAAATGGAGTCGGTATGTTGGTTTTCAAGGCATTCTGTGACAGTGACAAAACTTTCATTCTTTTGACCTCAAATTATTCTAAATCTTGTTTTTGGTTGTTCAGGGCGCAAACGGAAGAATTTCACAACAATACTAGGCATTCTAGAATCCTCAAGAGAAATGGTGTGGGTATGTGGGTTTTCAAGGCTTTCTGAGAAAGTGACCAAACTTTCATTCTTTTGATTTCAAATTAGCCTAAATCGCGTTTTTCGCCCTTCACAGCCAAACGGATGAATTTGGCAACAATACTGGGCATTCTAGAATCCTTATGAAAAATGGAGTCGGTATGTTGGTTTTCAAGGCATTCTCAGACAGTGACCAAACTTTCATTCTTTTGACCTCAAATTAGCCTAAATCCCGTTTTTGGCCGTTCAGGGCACAAACGGATGAATTTCACTACAATACTTTGCATTCTAGAATACTCATGAAAAATGGAGTCGGTATGTTTGTTTTCAAGGTATTGTGAGACAGTGACAAAACTTTTATTCTTTTGACCTCAAATTAGCCTAAATCTTGTTTTTGGCTGTTTAGGGCGCAAACGGATGAATTTCACAACAATACTGGGCATTCTAGAATCCTCAAGAAAAATGGTGTGGGTATGTGGGTTTTCAAGGCTTTCTGAGACAGTGACCAAACTTTCATTCTTTTGAGCTCAAATTAGCCTAAATCGCGTTTTTGGCCGTTCAGGGCTCAAACGGATGAATTTAACAACAATACTGGGCATTCTAGAATCCTCATGAAAAATGGAGTCGGTATGTCTGTTTTCAAGGCATTCTGACACAGTGACCAAACTTTCATTCTTTTGACCTCAAATTAGCCTAAATCGCGTTTTTGACCGTTCACAGCTAAACGGATGAATTTCACAACAATACTGGGCATTCTAGAATTCTGATGAAAAATGGAGTCGGTATGTTGGTTTTCAAGGCATTCTGTGACAGTGACAAAACTTTCATTCTTTTGACCTAAAATTATTCTAAATCTTGTTTTTGGTTGTTCAGGGCGCAAACGGAAGAATTTCACAACAATACTAGGCATTCTAGAATCCTCAAGAGAAATGGTGTGGGTATGTGGGTTTTCAAGGCTTTCTGAGACAGTGACCAAACTTTCATTCTTTTGAGCTCAAATTAGCCTAAATCGCGTTTTAGGCCGTTCACAGCAAAACGGATGAATTTGGCAACAATACTGGGCATTCTAGAATCCTTATGAAAAATGGAGTCAGTATGTTGGTTTTCAAGGCATTCTCAGACAGTGACCAAACTTTCATTCTTTTGACCTCAAATTAGCCTAAATCCCGTTTTTGCCCGTTCAGGGCACAAACGGATGAATTTCACAACAATACTGGGCATTCTAGAATCCTCATGAAAAATGGAGTCGGTATGTTGGTATTCAAGGCATTATGAGACAGTGACAAAACTTTCATTCTTTTGACCTCAAATTAGCCTAAATCTTTTTTTTGGCAGTTCAGGGCCAAAAGGATGAATTTGACAACAATACTGGGCATTCTAGAATACTCATGAAAAATGGAGTCGGTATGTCGGTTTTCAAGGCATTCTGAGACAGTGACAAAACTTTCATTCTTTTGACCTCAAATTATGCTAAAACTTGTTTTTGGCTCTTCAGGGCGCAAACGGATGAATTTCACTACAATACTGGACATTCTAGAATCCTCATGAGAAATGGTGTGGGTATGTGGGTTTTCAAGGCTTTCTGAGACAGTGACCAAACTTTCATTCTTTTGAGCTCAAATTAGCCTAAATCGCGTTTTTGGCAGTTCAGGGGCCAAACGGATGAATTTCACAACAATAATGGGCATTCTAGAATCCTGATGAAAAATGGAGTCGGTATGTTGGTTTTCAAGGCATTCTGTGACAGTTACAAAACTTTCATTCTTTTGACCTCAAATTATTCTAAATCTTGTTTTTGGCTGTTCAGGGCGCGAACGGAAGAATTTCACAACAATACTAGGCATTCTAGAATCCTCAAGAGTTATGGTGTGGGTATGTGGGTTTTCAAGGCATTCTCAGACAGTGACCAAACTTTCATTCTTTTGACCTCAAATTAGCCTAAATCCCGTTTTTGGCCGTTCAGGGCACAAACGGATGAATTTAACAACAATACTAGGCATTCTAGAATCCTCATGAAAAATGGAGTCGGTATGTCGGTTTTCAAGGCATTCTGAGACAGTGACAAAACTTTCATTCTTTTGACCTCAAATTAGCCTAAATCTTATTTTTGGCAGTTCAGGGGCCAAACGGATGAATTTCACAACAATAATGGGCATTCTAGAATCCTGATGAAAAATGGAGTCGGTATGTTGGTTTTCAAGGCATTCTGTGACAGTGACAAAACTTTCATTCTTTTGACCTCAAATTATTCTAAATCTTGTTTTTGGCTGTTCAGGGTGCGAACGGAAGAATTTCACAACAATACTAGGCATTCTAGAATCCTCAAGAGTTATGGTGTGGGTATGTGGGTTTTCAAGGCTTTCTGAGACAGTGACCAAACTTTCAATCTTTTGACCTCAAATTAGCCTAAATCCCGTTTTTGGCAGTTCAGGGCACGAACTGATGAATTTGACAACAATACTGGGCATTCTAGAATCCTCATAAAAAATGGAGTCGGTTTGTTGGTTTTCAAGGCATTCTGAGATAGTGACCAAACTTTCATTATTTTGACCTCAAATTCGCCTAAATCGCGTTTTTGGTTGTTCAGGGCGCAAACGGATGAATTTGACAACAATACTGGGCATTGTAGAATCCTCATAAAAAAGGGAGTCGGTATGTTGGTTTTCAAGGCATTCTGAGACAGTGACCAAACTTTCATTCTTTTGAGCTCAAATTATTCTAAATCGCGTTTTTGGCCGTTCAGGCACAAACAGATGAATTTGACAACAATACTAGGCATTCTAGAATCCTCATGAAAAATGGAGTCGGTATGTCGGTTTTGAAGGCATTCTGACACAGTGACCAAACTTTCATTCTTTTGACCTCAAATTAGCCTAAATCGCGTTTTTGGCCGTTCACAGCCAAACGGATGAATTTCACAACAATACTGGGCATTCTAGAATCCTTATGAAAAATGGAGTCAGTATGTTGGTTTTCAAGGTATTCTCAGACAGTGACCAAACTTTCATTCTTTTGACCTCAAATTAGCCTAAATCCCATTTTTGGGCGTTCAGGGCACAAACGGATGAATTTCACAACAATACTGGGCATTCTAGAATCCTCAAGAAAAATGAGTCTGTATGTTGGTATTCAAGGCATTATGAGACAGTGACAAAACTTTCATTCTTTTGACCTCAAATTAGCCTAAATCTTATTTTTGGCAGTTCAGGGCCAAACGGATGAATTTGACAACAATACTCGGCATTCTAGAATACTCATGAAAAATGGAGTCGGTATGTCGGTTTTCAAGGCATTCTGAGACAGTGACAAAACTTTCATTCTTTTGACCTCAAATTAGCTAAAACTTATTTTTGGCTGTTCACGGCGCAAACGGATGAATTTCACAACAATACTCGGCATTCTAGAATCCTCATGAGAAATGGTGTGGGTATGTGGGTTTTCAAGGCTTTCTGAGACAGTGACCAAACTTTCATTCTTTTGAGCTCAAATTAGCCTAAATCGCGTTTTTGGTGGTTCACACCCAAAGGGATGAATTTCACAACAATACTCGGCATTCTATAATCCTCATGAGAAATGGTGTGGGTATGTGGGTTTTCAAGGCTTTCTGAGACAGTGACCAAACTTTCATTCTTTTGAGCTCAAATTAGCCTAAATCGCGTTTTTGGCCGTTCACTCCCAAACGGATGAATTTGGCAACAATACTGGGCATTCTAGAATCTTCATGAGAAATGGTGTGCGTATGTGGGTTTTCAAGGCTTTCTGAGACAGTGACCAAACTTTCATTCTTTTGAGCACAAATTAGCCTATATCGCGTTTTTGGCCGTTCACTCCCAAACGGATGAATTTCACAACAATACTCGGCATTCTAGAATCCTTATGAAAAAAGGAGTCAGTATGTTGGTTTTCAAGGTATTCTCAGACAGTGACCAAACTTTCATTCTTTTGACCTCAAATTAGCCTAAATCGCGTTTTTGGCCGTTCAGGGCGCAAACGGATGAATTTCACGACAATACTGGCCATTCTAGAATCCTCATGAGAAATGGTGTGGGTATGTGGGTTTTCAAGGCTTTCTGAGACAGTGACCAAACTTTCATTCTTTTGAGCTCAAATTAGCCTAAATCGCCTTTTTGGCCGTTCAGGGCACAAACGGATGAATTTCACAACAATACTCGGCATTCTAGAAACCTCATGAAAAATGAAGTCGGTATGTTTGTTTTCAAGGCATTCTGACACAGTGACTAAACTATCATTCTTTTGACATCAAATTAGCCTAAATCGCGTTTTTGGCAGTTCAGGGCACGAACTGATGAATTTGACAACAATACTGGGCATTCTAGAATCCTCATAAAAAATGGAGCCGGTTTGTTGGTTTTCTAGGCATTCTGAGATAGTGACAAAACTTTCATTATTTTGACCTCAAATTAGCCTAAATCGCGTTTTTGAACGTTCACAGCCAAACGGATGAATTTCACAACAATACTCGGCATTCTAGAATCCTCATGAAAAATAGAGTCGGTATGTTGGTTTTTATGGCATTTTGTGACAGTGACAAAACTTTCATTCTTTTGACCTCAAATTATGCTAAATCTTGTTTTTGGCTGTTCAGGGCGCAAACGGATGAATTTCACGACAATACTGGCCATTCTAGAATCCTCATGAGAAATGGTGTGGGTATGTGGGTTTTCAAGGCTTTCTGAGACAGTGACCAAACTTTCATTCTTTTGAGCTCAAATTAGCCTAAATCGCGTTTTTGGCCGTTCAGGGCACAAACGGATGAATTTCACAACAATACTGGGCATTCTAGAATCCTCATAAAAAATGGAGCCGGTTTGTTGGTTTTCAAGGCATTCTGAGATAGTGACCAAACTTTCATTATTTTGACCTCAAATTCGCCTAAATCGCGTTTTTGGTTGTTCAGGGCGCAAACGGATGAATTTGACAACAATACTGGGCATTGTAGAATCCTCATAAAAAAGGGAGTCGGTATGTTGGTTTTCAAGGCATTCTGAGACAGTGACCAAACTTTCATTCTTTTGAGCTCAAATTATTCTAAATCGCGTTTTTGGCCGTTCAGGGCACAAACGGATGAATTTGACAACAATACTAGGCATTCTAGAATCCTCATGAAAAATGGAGTCGGTATGTCGGTTTTCAATGCATTCTGACACAGTGACCAAACTTTCATTCTTTTGACCTCAAATTAGCCTAAATCGCGTTTTTGGCCGTTCAAAGCCAAACGGATGAATTTCACAACAATACTGGGCATTCTAGAATCCTCATGAGAAATGGAGTCGGTATGTTGGTTTTCAAGGCATTCTGAGACAGTGACAAAACTTTCATTCTTTTGACCTCAAATTATGCTAAATCTTGTTTTTTGCTGTTCAGGACGCAAACGGATGAATTTCACAGCAATACTTGGCATTTTAGAATCCTCATGAGAAATGGTGTGGGTATGTGGGTTTTCAAGGCTTTCTGAGACAGTGACCAAACTTTCATTCTTTTGAGCTCAAATTAGCCTAAATCGCGTTTTTGGCCGTTCAGAGCACAAACGGATGAATTTGACAACAATACTAGGCATTCTAGAATCCTCATGAAAAATGGAGTCGGTATGTCGGTTTTCAAGGCATTCTGACACAGTGACAAAACTTTCATTCTTTTGACCTCAAATTAGCCTAAATCGCGTTTTTGACCGTTCACAGCCAAACGGATGAATTTCACAACAATACTGGGCATTCTAGAATCCTGATGAAAAATGGAGTCAGTATGTTGGTTTTCAAGGCATTCTGTGACAGTGACCAAACTTTCATTCTTTTGACCTCAAATTATGCTAAATCTTGTTTTTGGCTGTTCAGGGCGCAAACGGATGAATTTCACAACAATACTAGGCATTCTAGAATCCTCATGAGAAATGGTGTGGGTTTGTGAGTTTTCAAGGCTTTCTGAGGCAATGACCAAACTTTCTTTCTTTTGAGCTCAAATTAGCCTAAATCGCGTTTTTGGCCGTTCAGGGCATTAACGGATGAATTTGACAACAATACTAGGCATTCTAGAATCCTCATGAAAAATGGAGTCGGTATGTCGGTTTTCAAGGCATTCTGACACAGTGACAAAACTTTCATTCTTCTGACCTCAAATTAGCCTAAATCGCGTTTTTGACCGTTCACAGCCAAACGGATGAATTTCACAACAATACTGGGCATTCTAGAATCCTGATGAAAAATGGAGTCGGTATGTTGGTTTTCAAGGCATTCTGTGACAGTGACCAAACTTTCATTCTTTTGACCTCAAATTATGCTAAATCTTGTTTTTGGCTGTTCAGGGCGCAAACGGATGAATGTCACAACAATACTGGGCATTCTAGAATCCTCATGAGAAATGGTGTGGGTATGGGTGTTTTCAAGGCTTTCTGAGGCAATGACCAAACTTTCATTCTTTTGAGCTCAAATTAGCCTAAATCGCGTTTTTGGCCGTTCACAGCCAAACGGATGAATTTGGCAACAATACTGGGCATTCTAGAATCCTCATGACAAATGGAGTCAGTATGTTGGTTTTCAAGGCATTCTCAGAATGTGACAAAACTTTCATTCTTTTGAACTCAAATTATGCTAAATCTTGTTTTTGGCTGTTAAGGGCGCAAACGGATGAATTTCATAACAATACTAGGCATTCTAGAATCCTCATGAGAAATGGTGTGGGTATGTGGGTTTTCAAGGCTTTCTGAGACAGTGACCAAACTTTCATTCTTTTGAGCTCAAATTAGCCTAAATCGCGTTTTTGGCCGTTCACTCCCAAACGGATGAATTTGGCAACAATACAGGGCATTCTAGAATCCTCATGAGAAATGGTGTGCGTATGTGGGTTTTCAAGGCTTTCTGAGACAGTGACCAAACTTTCATTCTTTTGAGCTCATATTAGCCTAAATCGCGTTTTTGGCCGTTTAGGGAACAAACGGATGAATTTCACAACAATACTCGGCTTTCTAGAATCCTCATGAAAAATGGAGTCGGTATATCGGTTTTCAAGGCATTCTGACACAGTGACTAAACTATCATTCTTTTGACCTCAAATTAGCCTAAATCGCGTTTTTGGCAGTTCAGGGCACGAACTGATGAATTTGACAACAATACTAGGTGTAATATCCCAAATTGTAATTAAGGGTTAATAACTTCAAAGTGATGTAATTAATATTAATAAAGCACTTTTGAAGTATATGTTGTGTAATGTGAAGTGAAGGTGGTTAGTAAGGGTTTAATGAGCATTATGATAATCAGGGGTAAAACGGTAAATTTACCAACCGATTGGTCAGTACCGAAGAAAAAACTATTTGGTAATCAAGATCAATGGCTAAGATTGAAAGATCAAGAGGTGGAATCAAGTGTGTTGGAGAACATGTGAGATCATGTAAGGGTGAAGGGAGATCATGCCAAGTGTCAAGATGTGGACCATGGATGAGGTCAAAGTTGTCAAACTCATTTTCTCTCCCTTGCAAGTCGGTTATGTGCATGGAGAAATGGGATTAGATCATCTTCATCAATATCTCACTTTCTCTCTCTATTCTCTCCATTTTCGGTGCAAGTGTAGCAAGAAAGAGGAAGAGAAAAGCTTAAGTATTGGTAAGTAGATGCTCTTGTATGCTCAAGTGTCTTTTATTAAAATTGTGTAAGAGATCAAGAGCTTCATTTCCATGTCTTCAGACTTTGGATTTGTGGTGTGGTGCAACTTGAGGGAAATTGAAAGTTGAGGAATCCAAGTTCTGATTTTAGCAAGTTCAAGAGGTGAGTTTTTGATGAAGAATGATGTAATTGTTATGATTTTTGGTTTAATTTTGGTGAATTCTGGATTTCTGGCTTGATCTTGTGTGATGTTAAAAGATGTGAATTGGATAGAGTTTGATAGTGGGATAGATGCCAAATGAGGTATAGAAGTTAATAGTTTTGGTGTAGTTTTGAAAAGAGGAAGTTTGATAAAATGTGGCAATGTGTGAATTGTGTTGAGACATTGTGAGATATGTTGTGGTTGTTGTGTAATATGTCAATGGGAGTTGAATTTGGTCATTTTGATGGTTCCAATGTGTTCCTTGAGCCAAATGGTGTGAAAATAGTATGTGATTTGAAATTTGGGAACCATTGGAAGCATTGGTGCAAAAATGGAAATGTTGACCAATGTAAGTCTGTTCTGGACAGTCAGATGGTGTGGACGATTTGACTGGGCAAATGATGTTGAAAAATTATGAAACTTTCCAGTCTTAAAGTTCACATCTCAAGCTTCAAAATGGACATAAACTTTGTGTCATTTCGCTTTTTGAGCTGGGAGTTTGAACTGTCCAAAGTTCGGCATCAAAACTGGAACCTGTTTTGGAGTGGTGATGAATTTCGTGTAATTCTGTACTTCTGTGGTGATTCCCAGTAATGGCCAATATTTTTCCTAGGAAGAGGACTTAAAGAGATTTCATTTGGCTTTGGGATCACCTCATTTTGATTTTTCTAGAATTAGTTATGAATTTTTGAAGTTCCTTGGCTGCAGCAGAAAATTCTGGCTCCAGCACAAAACTTTCTGTGCACGTTTTGGCCGCAGCCAGAAATTTCTGGCTGCAGCGCAAAACTTTCTGCGCACATGTTGGCCGCAGCCAGAGGAGTCCTGGCTGCAGCCAAAATACTTCTGTGCTGTTTTTGGCCGCAGCCAGAGAATTCCTGGCTGCAGCCAGAACCCAATTTTTAGCACTTTGTGAGTTTGCAAAGCAATTTCCAACCTAGAATTCTCCAATCCTTTTAGGTTCTCTTCGAGTTTGTTATAACCATATAAGGGACTCATATGGAACCTATTTTAAGTGTTTGAAAGTAGGAATTGGGGGTAGGAAATTAATCCACCATTCTTGATTTTGTTTATAGGCTTTGATATTTGCCGCCCTCGTGAGCCAACTACGCCGAAGAACGTCGGGAAGGAACGAGGTAGTGACTTTTCTTTCGTACCATCTATGATGCATTGTATGTATGTATGATCAGTGATTTGTGATAAATTCGGATGCTGCGAATTATGTGGATATGTGTTAGCACCGTCAGTCCAATAGTCCCTGAGTAGCTAACAACGGTTCGGGTTTAGGCAGTGTGCCTTCCCGGCGGAGAAAGGGGATGAGGATGAGGTGTGATTATGTGATATGTGGGCCGAAAGGCTGATTATGAGCCGAAAGGCTATTTGTGAGGCCGACGGGCCATTTGTGAAGCCGGATAGCTATGTGCTATAAGGCTATGTTGATGCACTGCCACGCCAATAGTCCCTGAGTAGCTAACAACGGTTCGGGTTAGGCGGTGTGCCTTCCCGGCGGAGAAAGGGGATGAGGGTGGAGTGTGATATGTGTTGCTGCTGTGGTGCATTGATTGCTTACATGCTATGTGCTTATATGTGGTATAATTGTTTAGTTACTACTGGGATTCTTTTGAATCTCATTCTTTCCTTTGAACTAACCTTTCAGACAGGGCGACTGGCTCTAAGGAGAAGCGAGCGACCCGGAGCGGTTAGAGCTTCCTAGGGACATTAGTATGGCTTTTGTTGGTTAATCATTTTAGATAGGGATTACTGTATTACATTTTGAGATGTAAATATTGTGAATATTTGGTTTGTAATCCCCTACTTGGAATCTGAAACTCTATATATATCTAGATGAACCCGGGGGTTGCCGGGGTTTAAATTACGAACTCTGATATTTGTGAATGTAAATTAACTGCACAGGTGATTATATTCGGTAATTGAAAACGAGACCCGGATAGGGAAGAAGTTTTGAAAATTTTGTAAAGTCCTACTGCTTGGTAGGTAATTTAATACGTTTTGAACTATCCAACGGTCTCAAACCCAATTTAATTACGTAATATCGGATTATAATTACGCTATTTAAGGCAGGGGGTTACATTTTGGTATCAGAGCTATAGTTCCTGGCAAGGGTAGAGGTTGCTAGGATAGATCCCTTAGTTGGTTTAGGGATAGAAGATTGTTTGTGAATGATTGTTGTGTATGCACATGTATGTTTTATTGACAGGGATATATATATGAGTTTTGTGACTATATGTGCATACTATCTCTGCTAAATTAATGGGGTAAGCTATTTGTAGAATGAAGAAGACTAAAGGACGCCCCAAAGTTCCGCGTGTGGACCCTGTGGTGGAGGTTGATAATGAAAATCCACCGGATCCAATGCAAGAATTAATGGGTCTGATAAAGGATCAGCGGGACATGATCACTGAGCTGAGAGACGAGCTTAGAGCGGAGAAGGCAAAGAACAAGGAATTTTCGGTTCAGTCTACACCGGAGGAAACTCAAGAAGAGACCCGTTATGAAGATACTGCTGAGGGGTCAGCACGACCTCAGGAGTCCCCACCTCATGTTGCCCTGAATCAAGAGTCTCATGGGGGACCAGCCAGAGAGGATAGAGATCTCCAGTTCTGGGTTACAAGATTCTGCAAACATCTGCCTCCGGCGTTCAGAGGGAGGTTTGATCCACAAGTGGCAGAAGATTGGCTGAATCGTTTGGAGAAGATATTTGAGGTCCTCGGGTGTCCGGATGAAGTGAAGCCACGGTTGGCAGTTTATAAACTTGAAGGTGATGCGGATCGTTGGTGGCGGAATATCGCCCTAACATTGAAGAGCGGAAATGTGCTACTGACTTGGGAGTTGTTCTTACAAGAATTCAACGAGAAGTACTTTCCGAAGTCAGTTCAGCTTGAAAAGGAGACAGAATTCCTTAACATCAGGCAAGGGGACACGGAGAGCTTTGATGACTACTTGTCCCGATTCATCCGCTTGTCCCGGTATTCCTCCTATCTCCGGTACAAGGATGACGGAGAATGGAGCTCAGACATGCTCATTCGTGGTCTGAGGCGAGAGCTGCGGAAGCGGTTGGTTACTCACCGATTCAAGAAGTTCAATAAGGCTGTGGAGCAATGTCGAATCACGGAGAATAATCTGAGGGAGTTGAATCCTACCAGAGCTACTGGTCATCGCAATGAACCTAGTAAGAGTAATGTATCCCAGAAGCGGAAAGGCCAAGGCTCATCTTCGTTTAAGGGCGGTGATAAGAAGCCCTATCAGCCCAGAGACCGTGAACCTCAGAGATTTGCAACCGAGTGGAAATGTCGTCGTTGCAACAAATCACATTATGGCCAGAATTGTCAGGGAGAAATGATTTGTTTTAACTGCAAGCGGCCAGGACATCTTTCTAGAGATTGTCAACAACCACGAGCGGAGCAAAGGCCGAAGACACAGGGTCGAGTGTTTGCAATGACCCATGAGGAGGCTCGTAGATCTCCTGAGTTGATACAAGGTAAAATCTCTCTAAATGGCTATCTATTACGAGCATTATTCGACTCGGGTGCCAGTCATTCCTTTATTGCGTATGATTGTGTGAGACGCTTGGGTATGCATGTGCATAAATTACCATTCGATTTGGTAGTGTCAACTCCGATGGGTGTTAAAGCCTTGACCACAGAAGTTTGTCTGAATTGTGTTATAACTGTGGAAGGGCACCAGTCTGTTATAGACCTGATTTGTCTGCCGCTTTATCAATTGGAAGTCATTTTGGGTCTTAATTGGTTAACGGCAAATAACGTATTGCTTGATTGCGGGAATAAGAGGATAGTATATCCTGTTTCTCAGAGGGCTGAAGCTGTAGGTGCTAGCATGAATTTCCTTTCTACGGCTAAAGCTGAGAGATATATTGAAAAGGGTTGCCAAGGGTATATGGTATTCTTCTCCGTTCAGGGGGAAACTGGTGAGACGTTGAGTAATATACCCGTGGTGAATGAATTCCCTGAGGTGTTTCCGGACGACCTTAGCGGATTGCCTCCTGAGAGGGAAGTTCAGTTTCCAATTGACATTGTGCCTGGAGCAGGTTCTATTTCAAAGGCCCTATACCGTATGGCCCCAAACGAAATGGCGGAGTTAAAGAAACAAATAGAAGACTTGCTTGAGAAAGGGTTCATCAGACCCAGTGTATCGCCTTGGGGAGCTCCAGTGTTATTCGTAAAGAAGAAAGATGGAAGCCTACGGTTGTGTATCGACTATAGGGAATTGAACAAGGTTACTATTAAGAATAAGTACCCTCTTCCCCGAATTGATGACCTTTTAGATCAATTATCTGGATCGAGTGTATTCTCAAAGATTGATCTAAGGTCAGGGTATCATCAGCTGCGAGTGAAAGCAGAAGATGTTCCAAAAACGGCTTTCAGGACCCGGTACGGTCACTATGAGTTCTTGGTGATGCCATTTGGGCTAACCAATGCACCTGCGGTTTTCATGGATTACATGAACCGTATCTTTCGGCAGTATTTGGATCAGTTTGTTGTTGTGTTTATCGATGACATTCTGATATACTCCAAGAGTAGGGAGGAGCATGAGCATCATTTGAGAATCGTATTGAATATATTGTATGAGAAGCAATTATATGCTAAATTGAGCAAGTGCGAGTTCTGGCTATCAGAAGTGAAATTCTTAGGCCATGTAATCTCGCAAGAAGGGGTCTCTGTAGATCCCAGTAAAGTGGAAGCGGTACTGGACTGGAAGAGGCCAGAAACTGTTGCTGAGATACGCAGTTTTCTGGGTCTTGCTGGTTACTATCGGAGATTTATCCAGAATTTCTCCCGTATTGCGTTGCCAATGACCAAGCTCACGAGAAAGGATCAGTCGTTTGTGTGGGATGAGAAATGTGAAAACTGTTTTGTGGAGCTGAAGGAGAGGTTGACTACGGCACCTGTGTTGATTTTGCCCGATCCCAGTTTGACATATGTTGTGTATTCTGATGCCAGTGGGCAGGGATTAGGGTGTGTCCTTATGCAGCAGGGACGTGTGGTGGCCTACGCCTCTCGGCAGCTCAGACCTCATGAATTGAACTATCCCACTCATGATCTGGAGCTTGCGGCCATTGTGTTTGCTTTGAAGATTTGGCGTCATTACCTGTATGGTGTGACTGTGGAACTGTACTGCGACCACAAGAGTCTTAAATATCTGTATGATCAAAAAGAACTGAATATGAGACAGCGCCGTTGGATGGAATTGCTTAAGGACTACGACCTGGAAATAAAATATCATCCGGGTAAGGCAAATGTAGTCGCTGATGCTCTGAGTCGAAAGACCGTTCTCGTTGCCGCTATGATGATACAAGAGAAGAAACTGATTGAAGACTTTCGTGATTTGAATTTGACAAACCAGATCATTTGTGCCAATTACACTGTTTCTCAAGAGGAAAGTGATCTGAGAACTGAGATTGAAGAAGCTCAGAGGCAAGATGACTGGATACAGCGCAATCTGACTCGAATTAAGCGGGGAGAAGTTCCGGGCTATGACCTATCGCCTCGTGGATTGGTTCGCTATCAGAAAAGAGTCTGCGTTCCACTTCAGGCGGAGTTGAGGCAGAAGATTCTAGATGAGGCACACAAGAGTCGATATACTCTTCATCCTGGTATGACCAAAATGTACCATAACCTGAAATCTGTATACTGGTGGCCGGGTTTGAAGAGTGATGTAACCAAATATGTTGCAAGGTGTCTCACTTGCCAGAAGGTAAAGATCGAGCACCAGAGACCGCCTGGGTTACTTCAAAGTCCTGAGATTCCGGAATGGAAATGGGAAAGCGTGACCATGGATTTAGTTGTGGGGTTGCCTAAGATCAGGAACTATGATGCGATCTGGGTAATTGTGGATCGGTTAACGAAGTCGGCGCACTTCATACCAATCAATGCTGGTTATTCTCCTGATAAACTAGCGGAGATTTATATCCGAGAGATTCTGAAACTCCATGGTATACCAAAGAACATCATTTCCGACCGAGATCCACGATTTACTTCAAGATTCTGGAAAGCATTGCATAAAGCTTTAGGTACTCAACTGAGATTCAGTACGGCTTATCATCCTCAAACGGATGGACAATCTGAGAGAACAATCCAGACGTTGGAAGACATGTTGCGGGCATGTGTTCTCGACTTTAAAGGAAGTTGGGATCGCTTTCTTCCACTTGCTGAGTTCGCTTACAACAATAGTTATCATGCGAGCATCCAAATGGCTCCGTATGAAGCATTGTATGGAAGACGGTGTCAATCACCAATATGCTGGAATGAGTTATCCGAAAGAAAGCTTTATGGGCCAGATTTGGTTGATCAAACCTCTGCACAGATTCGGATTATTCGTAAGAGGCTGCTTGCAGCGCAGAGTCGACAGAAAAGCTATGCTGACAAGAGAAGACGGCCTCTAGAGTTTGAGGTTGGAGATCATATTTTTCTGAGAGTATCACCAGTTACGGGCGTTGGGCGAGCGATCAAGAGAAAGAAGCTAAGCCCTAGGTACATAGGTCCTTTTGAAATCCTTGATAGGATTGGGCCTGTTGCCTACCGAGTAGCTCTACCTCCGAGCTTGAGCAGACTTCATAACGTGTTTCACGTTTCCCAACTGAAGAAGTACCAACCAGATCCATCTCACATAGTTGAGTATGAAGAAGTTGAGCTACAAGACAACTTTACCTATGCGGTGGAGCCAGAGCAAATCATTGATCGAGAGGAGCGACGGCTCAGAGACCGGAGCATTCCGTATGTGAAGGTGATCTGGAAGGGAATGACTCAAAGAGAGGCAACCTGGGAAGTGGAGGAAGATATGCGAAGGCGGTATCCGGAGTTTATGACTCTAGTTGTGTAACAATTTCGAGGACGAAATTTAATTTTCGGGGGGAGAATTGTAATATCCCAAATTGTAATTAAGGGTTAATAACTTCAAAGTGATGTAATTAATATTAATAAAGCACTTTTGAAGTATATGTTGTGTAATGTGAAGTGAAGGTGGTTAGTAAGGGTTTAATGAGCATTATGATAATCAGGGGTAAAACGGTAAATTTACCAACCGATTGGTCAGTACCGAAGAAAAAACTATTTGGTAATCAAGATCAATGGCTAAGATTGAAAGATCAAGAGGTGGAATCAAGTGTGTTGGAGAACATGTGAGATCATGTAAGGGTGAAGGGAGATCATGCCAAGTGTCAAGATGTGGACCATGGATGAGGTCAAAGTTGTCAAACTCATTTTCTCTCCCTTGCAAGTCGGTTATGTGCATGGAGAAATGGGATTAGATCATCTTCATCAATATCTCACTTTCTCTCTCTATTCTCTCCATTTTCGGTGCAAGTGTAGCAAGAAAGAGGAAGAGAAAAGCTTAAGTATTGGTAAGTAGATGCTCTTGTATGCTCAAGTGTCTTTTATTAAAATTGTGTAAGAGATCAAGAGCTTCATTTCCATGTCTTCAGACTTTGGATTTGTGGTGTGGTGCAACTTGAGGGAAATTGAAAGTTGAGGAATCCAAGTTCTGATTTTAGCAAGTTCAAGAGGTGAGTTTTTGATGAAGAATGATGTAATTGTTATGATTTTTGGTTTAATTTTGGTGAATTCTGGATTTCTGGCTTGATCTTGTGTGATGTTAAAAGATGTGAATTGGATAGAGTTTGATAGTGGGATAGATGCCAAATGAGGTATAGAAGTTAATAGTTTTGGTGTAGTTTTGAAAAGAGGAAGTTTGATAAAATGTGGCAATGTGTGAATTGTGTTGAGACATTGTGAGATATGTTGTGGTTGTTGTGTAATATGTCAATGGGAGTTGAATTTGGTCATTTTGATGGTTCCAATGTGTTCCTTGAGCCAAATGGTGTGAAAATAGTATGTGATTTGAAATTTGGGAACCATTGGAAGCATTGGTGCAAAAATGGAAATGTTGACCAATGTAAGTCTGTTCTGGACAGTCAGATGGTGTGGACGATTTGACTGGGCAAATGATGTTGAAAAATTATGAAACTTTCCAGTCTTAAAGTTCACATCTCAAGCTTCAAAATGGACATAAATTTTGTGTCATTTCGCTTTTTGAGCTGGGAGTTTGAACTGTCCAAAGTTCGGCATCAAAACAGGAACCTGTTTTGGAGTGGTGATGAATTTCGTGTAATTCTGTACTTCTGTGGTGATTCCCAGTAATGTCCAATATTTTTCCTAGGAAGAGGACTTAAAGAGCTTTCATTTGGCTTTGGGATCACCTCATTTTGATTTTTCTAGAATTAGTTATGAATTTTTGAAGTTCCTTGGCTGCAGCAGAAAATTCTGGCTCCAGCACAAAACTTTCTGTGCACGTTTTGGCCGCAGCCAGAAATTTCTGGCTGCAGCGCAAAACTTTCTGCGCACATGTTGGCCGCAGCCAGAGGAGTCCTGGCTGCAGCCAAAATACTTCTGTGCTGTTTTTGGCCGCAGCCAGAGAATTCCTGGCTGCAGCCAGAACCCAATTTTTAGCACTTTGTGAGTTTGCAAAGCAATTTCCAACCTAGAATTCTCCAATCCTTTTAGGTTCTCTTCGAGTTTGTTATAACCATATAAGGGACTCATATGGAACCTATTTTAAGTGTTTGAAAGTAGGAATTGGGGGTAGGAAATTAATCCACCATTCTTGATTTTGTTTATAGGCTTTGATATTTGCCGCCCTCGTGAGCCAACTACGCCGAAGAACGTCGGGAAGGAACGAGGTAGTGACTTTTCTTTCGTACCATCTATGATGCATTGTATGTATGTATGATCAGTGATTTGTGATAAATTCGGATGCTGCGAATTATGTGGATATGTGTTAGCACCGTCAGTCCAATAGTCCCTGAGTAGCTAACAACGGTTCGGGTTTAGGCAGTGTGCCTTCCCGGCGGAGAAAGGGGATGAGGATGAGGTGTGATTATGTGATATGTGGGCCGAAAGGCTGATTATGAGCCGAAAGGCTATTTGTGAGGCCGACGGGCCATTTGTGAAGCCGGATAGCTATGTGCTATAAGGCTATGTTGATGCACTGCCACGCCAATAGTCCCTGAGTAGCTAACAACGGTTCGGGTTAGGCGGTGTGCCTTCCCGGCGGAGAAAGGGGATGAGGGTGGAGTGTGATATGTGTTGCTGCTGTGGTGCATTGATTGCTTACATGCTATGTGCTTATATGTGGTATAATTGTTTAGTTACTACTGGGATTCTTTTGAATCTCATTCTTTCCTTTGAACTAACCTTTCAGACAGGGCGACTGGCTCTAAGGAGAAGCGAGCGACCCGGAGCGGTTAGAGCTTCCTAGGGACATTAGTATGGCTTTTGTTGGTTAATCATTTTAGATAGGGATTACTGTATTACATTTTGAGATGTAAATATTGTGAATATTTGGTTTGTAATCCCCTACTTGGAATCTGAAACTCTATATATATCTAGATGAACCCGGGGGTTGCCGGGGTTTAAATTACGAACTCTGATATTTGTGAATGTAAATTAACTGCACAGGTGATTATATTCGGTAATTGAAAACGAGACCCGGATAGGGAAGAAGTTTTGAAAATTTTGTAAAGTCCTACTGCTTGGTAGGTAATTTAATACGTTTTGAACTATCCAACGGTCTCAAACCCAATTTAATTACGTAATATCGGATTATAATTACGCTATTTAAGGCAGGGGGTTACACTAGGCAATCTAGAATCCTCATCAAAAATGGAGTCGGTTTGTTGGTTTTCAAGGCATTCTGAGATAGTGACCAAACTTTCATTATTTTGACCTCAAATTCGCCTAAATCGCGTTTTTGGTTGTTCAGGGCGCAAACGGATGAATTTGACAACAATACTGGGCATTGTAGAATCCTCATAAAAAAGGGAGTCGGTATGTTGGTTTTCAAGGCATTCTGAGACAGTGACCAAACTTTCATTCTTTTGAGCTCAAATTATTCTAAATCGCGTTTTTGGCCGTTCAGGGCACAAACGGATGAATTTGACAACAATACTAGGCATTCTAGAATCCTCATGAAAAATGGAGTCGGTATGTCGGTTTTCAAGGCATTCTGACACAGTGACGAAACTATCATTCTTTTGACCTCAAATTAGCCTAAATCGCGTTTTTGGCAGTTCAGGGCACGAACTGATGAATTTGACGACAATACTGGGCATTCTAGAATCCTCATAAAAAATGGAGTCGGTTTGTTGGTTTTCAAGGCATTCTGAGATATTGATCAAACTTTCATTATTTTAACCTCAAATTAGCCTAAATCGCGTTGTTGACCGTTCACAGCCAAACGGATGAATTTCACAACAATACTGGGCATTCTAGAATTCTAATGAAAGATGGAGTCGGTATGTTGGTTTTCAAGGCAATTTGTTGCAGTGACAAAACTTTCATTCTTTTGACCTCAAATTATGCTAAATCTTGTTTTTGGCTGTTTAGGGCGCAAACGGATGAATTTCACAACAATACTGGCCATTCTAGAATCCTCATGAGAAATGGTGTGGGTATGTGGGTTTTCAAGGCTTTCTGAGACAGTGACCAAACATTCATTCTTTTGAGCTCAAATTAGCCGAAATCGCGTGTTTGACCGTTCACAGCCAAACGGATGAATTTCACAACAATACTGGGCATTCTAGAATCCTGATAAAAAATGGAGTCGGTATGTTGGTTTTCAAGGCATTCTGTGACAGTGACAAAACTTTCATTCTTTTGACCTCAAATTAGCCTAAATCGCGTTTTTGGCAGTTCAGGGCACGAACTGATGAATTTGACAACAATGCTTCGCATTCTAGAATCCTCATAAAAAATGGAGTCGGTTTGTTGGTTTTCAAGGCATTCTGAGATAGTGACCAAACTTTCATTATTTTGACCTCAAATTAGCCTAAATCGCGTTTTTGACCGTTCACAGCCAAACGGATGAATTTCACAACAATACTGGGCATTCTAGAATCCTCATGAAAAATGGACTCGGTATGTTGGTTTTCATGGCATTCTGTGACAGTGACAAAACTTTCATTCTTTTGACCTCAAATTATGCTATATCATGTTTTTGGCTGTTCAGGGCGCAAACGGATGAATTTCACAACAATACTGGGCATTCTAGAATCGTCATGAGAAATTGTGTGGGTATGCGGGTTTTCAAGGCTTTCTGAGAGAGTGACCAAACTTTCATTCTTTTGAGCTCAAATTAGCCTAAATCGCGTTTTTGGCCGTTCAGGGCACAAACGTATGAATTTGGCAACAATAATGGGCATTCTAGAATCCTCATGAAAAATGGAGTCGGTATGTTGGTTTTCAAGGCATTCTGACACAGTGACTAAACTATCATTCTTTTGACATCAAATTAGCCAAAATCACGTTTTTGGCCGTTCAGGACACGAACTGATGAATTTGACAACAATACTGGGCATTCTAGAATCCTCATAAAAAATGGAGCGGGTTTGTTGGTTTTCAAGGCATTCTGAGATAGTGACCAAACTTTCATTATTTTGACCTCAAATTAGCCTAAATCGCGTTTTTGACCGTTCACAGCCAAACGGATGAATTTCACAACAATACTGGGCATTCTAGAATCCTCATGAAAAATGGACTCGGTATGTTGGTTTTCATGGCATTCTGTGACAGTGACAAAACTTTCATTCTTTTGACCTCAAATTATGCTATATCATGTTTTTGGCTGTTCAGGGCGCAAACGGATGAATTTCACAACAATACTGAGCATTCTAGAATCGTCATGAGAAATGGTGTGGGTATGTGGGTTTTCAAGGCTTTCTGAGACAGTGACCAAACTTTCATTCTTTTGAGATCAAATTAGCCTAAATCGCGTTTTTCGCCGTTCAGGGCACAAACGTATGAATTTGGCAACAATATTGGGCATTCTAGAATCCTCATGAAAAATGGAGTCGGTATGTTGGTTTTCAAGGCATTCTGACACAGTGACCAAACTATCATTCTTTTGACATCAAATTAGCCTAAATCGCGTTTTTAGCAGTTCAGGGCACGAACTGATGAATTTGACAACAATACTGGGCATTCTAGAATCCTCATAAAAAATGGAGCCGGTTTGTTGGTTTTCAAGGCATTCTGAGATAGTGACCAAACTTTCATTATTTTGACCTCAAATTAGCCTAAATCGGGTTTTTGACCGTTCACAGCTAAACGGATGAATTTCACAACAATACTGGGCATTCTAGAATCCTCATGAAAAATGGACTCGGTATGTTGGTTTTCAAGGCATTCTGTGACAGTGACAAAACTTTCATTCTTTTGACCTCAAATTATGCTATATCTTGTTTTTGGCTGTTTAGGGCGCAAACGGATGAATTTCACAACAATACTGGGCATTCTAGAATCGTCATGAGAAATGGTGTGGGTATGTGGGTTTTCAAGGCTTTCTGAGACAGTGACCAAACTTTCATTCTTTTGAGCTCAAATTAGCCTAAATCGCGTTTTTGGCCGTTCAGGGCACAAACGTATGAATTTGGCAACAATAATGGGCATTCTAGAATCCTCATGAAAAATGGAGTCGGTATGTTGGTTTTCAAGGCATTCTGACACAGTGACTAAACTATCATTCTTTTGACATCAAATTAGCCTAAATCACGTTTTTGGCCGTTCAGGACACGAACTGATGAATTTGACAACAATACTGGGCATTCTAGAATCCTCATAAAAAATGGAGCTGGTTTGTTGGTTTTCAAGGCATTCTGAGATAGTGACCAAACTTTCATTATTTTGACCTCAAATTAGCCTAAATCGCGTTTTTGACCGTTCACAGCCAAACGGATGAATTTCACAACAATACTGGGCATTCTACAATCCTCATGAAAAATGGACTCGGTATGTTGGTTTTCAAGGGATTCTGTGACAGTGACAAAACTTTCATTCTTTTGACCTCAAATTATGCTATATCTTGTTTTTGGCTGTTCAGGGCGCTAACGGATGAATTTCACAACAATACTGGGCATTCTAGAATCGTCATGAGAAATGGTGTGGGTATGTGGGTTTTCAAGGCTTTCTGAGACAGTGACCAAACTTTCATTCTTTTGAGATCAAATTAGCCTAAATCGCGTTTTTCGCCGTTCAGGGCACAAACGTATGAATTTGGCAACAATATTGGGCATTCTAGAATCCTCATGAAAAATGGAGTCGGTATGTTGGTTTTCAAGTCATTCTGACACAGTGACCAAACTATCATTCTTTTGACATCAAATTAGCCTAAATCGCGTTTTTGGCAGTTCAGGGCACGAACTGATGAATTTGACAACAATACTGGGCATTCTAGAATCCTCATAAAAAATGGAGTCGGTTTGTTGGTTTTCAAGGCATTCTGAGATAGTGACCAAACTTTCATTATTTTGACCTCAAATTAGCCTAAATCGCGTTTTTGACCGTTCACAGCCAAACGGATGAATTTCACAACAATACTGGGCATTCTAGAATCCTCATGAAAAATGGACTCGGTATGTTGGTTTTCAAGGCATTCTGTGACAGTGACAAAACTTTCATTCTTTTGACCTCAAATTATGCTATATCTTGTTTTTGGCTTTCAGGGCGCAAACGGATGAATTTCACAACAATACTGGGCATTCTAGAATCGTCATGAGAAATGGTGTGGGTATTTGGGTTTTCAAGGCTTTCTGAGACAGTGACCAAACTTTCATTCTTTTGAGCTCAAATTAGCCTAAATCGCGTTTTTGGCCGTTCAGGGCACAAACAGATGAATTTCACAACAATACTCGGCATTCTAGAATCCTGATGAAAAATGGAGTCGGTAAGTTGGTTTTCATGGCATTCTGACACAGTGACTAAACTATCATTGTTTTGACCTCAAATTAGCCTAAATCGCGTTTTTGGCAGTTCAGGGCAAGAACTGATGAATTTGACAACAATACTGGGCATTCTAGAATCCTCATAAAAAATGGAGTCGGTTTGTTGGTTTTCAAGGCATTCTGAGATAGTGACCAAACTTTCATTATTTTGACCTCAAATTAGCTGAAATCGCGTTTTTGACCGTTCACAGCCAAACAGATGAATTTCACAACAATACTGGGCATTCTAGAATTCTGATAAAAATGGAGTCGGTATGTTGGTTTTCAAGGCAATTTGTTGCAGTGACAAAACTTTCATTCTTTTGACCTCAAATTATGCTATATCTTGTTTTTGGCTGTTCAGGGCGCAAACGGATGAATTTCACAACAATACTGGCCATTCTAGAATCCTCATGAGAAATGGTGTGGGTATGTGGGTTTTCAAGGCTTTCTGAGACAGTGACCAAACATTCATTCTTTTGAGCTCAAATTAGCCGAAATCGCGTTTTTGGCCGTTCAGGGCACAAACGTATGAATTTGGCAACAATACTGGGCATTCTAGAATCCTCATGAAAAATGGAGTCGGTATGTTGGTTTTCAAGGCATTCTGACACAGTGACTAAACTATCATTCTTTTGACATCAAATTAGCCTAAATCACGTTTTTGGCAGTTCAGGGCACGAACTGATGAATTTGACAACAATACTGGGCATTCTAGAATCCTCATAAAAAATGGAGCCGGTTTGTTGGTTTTCAAGGCATTCTGAGATAGTGACCAAACTTTCATTATTTTGACCTCAAATTAGCCTAAATCGCGTTTTTGACCGTTCACAGCCAAACGGATGAATTTCACAACAATACTGGGCATTCTAGAATCCTCATGAAAAATGGACTCGGTATGTTGGTTTTCAAGGCATTCTGTGACAGTGACAAAACTTTCATTCTTTTGACCTCAAATTATGCTATATCTTGTTTTTGGCTTTCAGGGCGCAAACGGATGAATTTCACAACAATACTGGGCATTCTAGAATCGTCATGAGAAATGGTGTGGGTATTTGGGTTTTCAAGGCTTTCTGAGAGAGTGACCAAACTTTCATTCTTTTGAGCTCAAATTAGCCTAAATCGCGTTTTTGGCCGTTCAGGGCACAAACAGATGAATTTCACAACAATACTCGGCATTCTAGAATCCTGATGAAAAATGGAGTCGGTAAGTTGGTTTTCATGGCATTCTGACACAGTGACTAAACTATCATTGTTTTGACCTCAAATTAGCCTAAATCGCGTTTTTGGCAGTTCAGGGCAAGAACTGATGAATTTGACAACAATACTGGGCATTCTAGAATCCTCATAAAAAATGGAGGCGGTTTGTTGGTTTTCAAGGCATTCTGAGATAGTGACCAAACTTTCATTATTTTGACCTCAAATAAGCTGAAATCGCGTTTTTGACCGTTCACAGCCAAACAGATGAATTTCACAACAATACTGGGCATTCTAGAATTCTGATAAAAATGGAGTCGGTATGTTGGTTTTCAAGGCAATTTGTTGCAGTGACAAAACTTTCATTCTTTTGACCTCAAATTATGCTATATCTTGTTTTTGGCTGTTCAGGGCGCAAACGGATGAATTTCACAACAATACTGGCCATTCTAGAATCCTCATGAGAAATGGTGTGGGTATGTGGGTTTTCAAGGCTTTCTGAGACAGTGACCAAACATTCATTCTATTGAGCTCAAATTAGCCGAAATCGCGTTTTTGGCCGTTCAGGGCACAAACGTATGAATTTGGCAACAATACTGGGCATTCTAGAATCCTCATGAAAAATGGAGTCGGTATGTTGGTTTTCAAGGCATTCTGACACAGTGACTAAACTATCATTCTTTTGACATCAAATTAGCCTAAATCACGTTTTTGGCAGTTCAGGGCACGAACTGATGAATTTGACAACAATACTGGGCATTCTAGAATCCTCATAAAAAATGGAGCCGGTTTGTTGGTTTTCAAGGCATTCTGAGAGAGTGACCAAACTTTCATTATTTTGACCTCAAATTAGCCTAAATCGCGTTTTTGACCGTTCACAGCCAAACGGATGAATTTCACAACAATACTGGGCATTCTAGAATCCTGATGAAAAATGGACTCGGTATGTTGGTTTTCAAGGCATTCTGTGACAGTGACAAAACTTTCATTCTTTTGACCTCAAATTATGCTATATCTTGTTTTTGGCTGTTTAGGGCGCAAACGGATGAATTTCACACCAATACTGGGCATTCTAGAATCGTCATGAGAAATGGTGTGGGTATGTGGGTTTTCAAGGCTTTCTGAGACAGTGACCAAACTTTCATTCTTTTGAGCTCAAATTAGCCTAAATCGCATTTTTGGCCGTTCAGGGCACAAACGTATGAATTTGGCAACAATACTGGGCATTATAGAATCCTCATGAAAAATGGAGTCGGTTTGTTGGTTTTCAAGGCATTCTGACACAGTGACTAAACTATCATTCTTTTGACATCAAATTAGCCTAAATCACGTTTTTGGCCGTTCAGGGCACGAACTGATGAATTTGACAACAATACTGGGCATTCAAGAATCCTCATAAAAAATGGAGCCGGTTTGTTGGTTTTCAAGGCATTCTGAGATAGTGACCAAACTTTCATTATTTTGACCTCAAATTAGCCTAAATCACGTTTTTGACCGTTCACAACCAAACGGATGAAGTTCACAACAATACTGGGCATTCTAGAATCCTCATGAAAAATGGACTCGGTATGTTGGTTTTCAAGGCATTCTGTGACAGTGACAAAACTTTCATTCTTTTGACCTCAAATTATGCTATATCTTCTTTTTGGCTGTTCAGGGCGCAAACGGATGAATTTCACAACAATACTGGGCATTCTAGAATCGTCATGAGAAATGGTGTGGGTATGTGGGTTTTCAAGGCTTTCTGAGACAGTGACCAAACTTTCATTCTTTTGAGCTCAAATTAGCCTAAATCGCGTTTTTCGCCGTTCAGGGCACAAACGTATGAATTTGGCAACAATATCGGGCATTCTAGAATCCTCATGAAAAATGGAGTCGGTATGTTGGTTTTCAAGGCATTCTGACACAGTGACTAAACTATCATTCTTTTGACATCAAATTAGCCTAAATCGCGTTTTTGGCAGTTCAGGGCACGAACTGATGAATTTGACAACAATACTGGGCATTCTAGAATCCTCATAAAAAATGGAGTCGGAAAGTTGGTTTTCAAGGCATTCTGAGATAGTGACCAAACTTTCATTATTTTGACCTCAAATTAGCCTAAATCGCGTTTTTGACCGTTCACAGCCAAACGGATGAATTTCACAACAATACTGGGCATTCTAGAATCCTCATGAAAAATGGACTCGGTATGTTGGTTTTCAAGGCATTCTGTGACAGTGACAAAACTTTCATTCTTTTGACCTCAAATTATGCTATATCTTGTTTTTGGCTTTCAGGGCGCAAACGGATGAATTTCACAACAATACTGGGCATTCTAGAATCGTCATGAGAAATGGTGTGGGTATTTGGGTTTTCAAGGCTTTCTGAGACAGTGACCAAACTTTCATTCTTTTGAGCTCAAATTAGCCTAAATCGCGTTTTTGGCCGTTCAGGGCACAAACAGATGAATTTCACAACAATACTCGGCATTCTAGAATCCTGATGAAAAATGGAGTCGGTAAGTTGGTTTTCATGGCATTCTGACACAGTGACTAAACTATCATTGTTTTGACCTCAAATTAGCCTAAATCGTGTTTTTGGCAGTTCAGGGCAAGAACTGATGAATTTGACAACAATACTGGGCATTCTAGAATCCTCATAAAAAATGGAGTCGGTTTGTTGGTTTTCAAGGCATTCTGAGATAGTGACCAAACTTTCATTCTTTTGACCTCAAATTAGCCTAAATCCCGTTTTTGGCCTTTCAGGGCACAAACGGATGAATTTCAGAACAATACTGGGCATTCTAGAATCCTCATGAAAAATGGAGTCGGTATGTTGGTTTTCAAGGCATTATGAGACAGTGACAAAACTTTCACTCTTTTGACCTCAAATTAGACTAAATCTTATTTTTGGCAGTTCAGGGCCAAACGGATGAATTTGACAACAATACTGGGCATTCTAGAATACTCATGAAAAATGGAGTCGGTATAACGGTTTTCAAGGCATTCTGAGACAGTGACAAAACTTTTATTCTTTTGGCCTCAAATTATGCTAAAACTTGTTTTTGGCTGTTCAGGGCGCAAACGGATGAATTTCACAACAATACTGGGCATTCTAGAATCCTCATGAGAAATGGTGTGGGTATGTGGGTTTTCAAGGCTTTCTGAGACAGTGACCAAACTTTCATTCTTTTGAGCTCATATTAGCCTAAATCGCGTTTTTGGCCGTCCAGGGCACAAACGGATGAATTTCACAACAATACTAGGCATTCTAGAATCCTCATGAAAAATGGAGTCGGTATGTCGGTTTTCAAGGCATTCTGACACAGTGACCAAACTATCATTCTTTTGACCTCAAATTAGCCTAAATCGCGTTTTTGGAAGTTCAGGGCACGAACTGATGAATTTGACAACAATACTGGGCATTCTAGAATCCTCATGAAAAATGGAGTCGGTTTGTCGGTTTTCAAGGCATTCTGACACAGTGACCAAACATTCATTCTTTTGACCTCAAATTAGCCTAAATCGCGTTTTTGGCCGTTCACAGCCAAACGGATGAATTTCACCACAATACTGGGCATTCTAGAATCCTCATAAAAAATGGAGTCGGTATGTTGGTTTTCAAGGCATTCTGAGACAGTGGCAAAACTTTCATTGTTTTGACCTCAAATTATGCTAAATCTTGTTTTTGGCTGTCAAGGGCGCAAACGGATGAATGTCACAACAATACTAGGCATTCTAGAATACTCATGAGAAATGGTGTGGGTATATGGGTTTTCAAGGCTTTCTGAGACAGTGACCAAAGTTTCATTCTTTTGAGCTCAAATTAGCCTAAATCGCGTTTTTGGCCGTTCACAGCCAAACGGATGAATTTGGCAACAATACTGGGCATTCTAGAATCCTTATGAAAAATGGAGTCAGTATGTTGGTTTTCAAGGCATTCTCAGACAGTGACCAAACTTTCATTCTTTTGACCTCAAATTAGCCTAAATCCCGTTTTTGGCCGTTCAGGGCACAAACGGATGAATTTCACAACAATACTGGGCATTCTAGAATCCTCATGAAAAATGGAGTCGGTATGTTGGTTTTCAAGGCATTATGAGACATTGACAAAACTTTCATTCTTTTGACCTCTAATTAGACTAAATCTTATTTTTGGCAGTTCAGGGCCAAACGGATGAATTTGACAACAATACTGGGCATTCTAGAATACTCATGAAAAATGGAGTCGGTATAACGGTTTTCAAGGCATTCTGAGACAGTGACAAAACTTTTATTCTTTTGACCTCAAATTATGTTAAAACTTGTTTTTGGCTGTTCAGGGCGCAAACGGATGAATCTCACAACAATACTGGGCATTCTAGAATCCTCATTAGAAATGGTGTGGGTATGTGGGTTTTCAAGGCTCTCTGAGACAGTGACCAAACATTCATTCTTTTGAGCTCAAATTAGCCTAAATCGCGTTTTTGGCCGTTCACAGCCAAACGGATGAATTTGGCAACAATACTGGGCATTCTAGAATCCTTATCAAAAATGGAGTCAGTATGTTGGTTTTCAAGGCATTCTCAGACAGTGACCAAACTTTCATTCTTGTGACCTCAAATTAGCCTAAATCCCGTTTTTGGCCGTTCAGGGCACAAACGGATGAATTTCACAACAATACTGGGCATTCTAGAATCCTCATGAAAAATGGAGTCGGTATGTTGGTTTTCAAGGCATTATGAGACAGTGACAAAACTTTCATTCTTTTGACCTCAAATTAGACTAAATCTTATTTTTGGCAGTTCAGGGCCAAACGGATGAATTTGACAAAAATACTGGGCATTCTAGAATACTCATGAAAAATGGAGTCGGTTTTCAAGGCATTCTCAGACAGTGACCAAACTTTCATTCTTTTGACCTCAAATTAGCCTAAATCCCGTTTTTGGCCGTTCAGGGCCCAAACGGATGAATTTCACAACAATACTGGGCATTCTAGAATCCTCATGAAAAATGGAGTCGGTATGTTGGTTTTCAAGGCATTATGAGACATTGACAAAACTTTCATTGTTTTGACCTCAAATTAGACTAAATCTTATTTTTGGCAGTTCAGGGCCAAACGGATGAATTTGACAACAATACTGGGCATTCTAGAATCCTCATAAAAAATGGAGTCGGTTTGTTGGTTTTCAAGGCATTCTGAGATAGTGACCAAACTTTCATTCTTTTGACCTCAAATTAGCCTAAATCCCGTTTTTGGCCTTTCAGGGCACAAACGGATGAATTTCAGAACAATACTGGGCATTCTAGAATCCTCATGAAAAATGGAGTCGGTATGTTGGTTTTCAAGGCATTATGAGACAGTGACAAAACTTTCACTCTTTTGACCTCAAATTAGACTAAATCTTATTTTTGGCAGTTCAGGGCCAAACGGATGAATTTGACAACAATACTGGGCATTCTAGAATACTCATGAAAAATGGAGTCGGTATAACGGTTTTCAAGGCATTCTGAGACAGTGACAAAACTTTTATTCTTTTGGCCTCAAATTATGCTAAAACTTGTTTTTGGCTGTTCAGGGCGCAAACGGATGAATTTCACAACAATACTGGGCATTCTAGAATCCTCATGAGAAATGGTGTGGGTATGTGGGTTTTCAAGGCTTTCTGAGACAGTGACCAAACTTTCATTCTTTTGAGCTCATATTAGCCTAAATCGCGTTTTTGGCCGTCCAGGGCACAAACGGATGAATTTCACAACAATACTAGGCATTCTAGAATCCTCATGAAAAATGGAGTCGGTATGTCGGTTTTCAAGGCATTCTGACACAGTGACCAAACTATCATTCTTTTGACCTCAAATTAGCCTAAATCGCGTTTTTGGAAGTTCAGGGCACGAACTGATGAATTTGACAACAATACTAGGCATTCTAGAATCCTCATGAAAAATGGAGTCGGTTTGTCGGTTTTCAAGGCATTCTGACACAGTGACCAAACATTCATTCTTTTGACCTCAAATTAGCCTAAATCGCGTTTTTGGCCGTTCACAGCCAAACGGATGAATTTCACCACAATACTGGGCATTCTAGAATCCTCATAAAAAATGGAGTCGGTATGTTGGTTTTCAAGGCATTCTGAGACAGTGGCAAAACTTTCATTGTTTTGACCTCAAATTATGCTAAATCTTGTTTTTGGCTGTCAAGGGCGCAAACGGATGAATGTCACAACAATACTAGGCATTCTAGAATACTCATGAGAAATGGTGTGGGTATATGGGTTTTCAAGGCTTTCTGAGACAGTGACCAAAGTTTCATTCTTTTGAGCTCAAATTAGCCTAAATCGCGTTTTTGGCCGTTCACAGCCAAACGGATGAATTTGGCAACAATACTGGGCATTCTAGAATCCTTATGAAAAATGGAGTCAGTATGTTGGTTTTCAAGGCATTCTCAGACAGTGACCAAACTTTCATTCTTTTGACCTCAAATTAGCCTAAATCCCGTTTTTGGCCGTTCAGGGCACAAACGGATGAATTTCACAACAATACTGGGCATTCTAGAATCCTCATGAAAAATGGAGTCGGTATGTTGGTTTTCAAGGCATTATGAGACATTGACAAAACTTTCATTCTTTTGACCTCTAATTAGACTAAATCTTATTTTTGGCAGTTCAGGGCCAAACGGATGAATTTGACAACAATACTGGGCATTCTAGAATACTCATGAAAAATGGAGTCGGTATAACGGTTTTCAAGGCATTCTGAGACAGTGACAAAACTTTTATTCTTTTGACCTCAAATTATGTTAAAACTTGTTTTTGGCTGTTCAGGGCGCAAACGGATGAATCTCACAACAATACTGGGCATTCTAGAATCCTCATTAGAAATGGTGTGGGTATGTGGGTTTTCAAGGCTCTCTGAGACAGTGACCAAACATTCATTCTTTTGAGCTCAAATTAGCCTAAATCGCGTTTTTGGCCGTTCACAGCCAAACGGATGAATTTGGCAACAATACTGGGCATTCTAGAATCCTTATCAAAAATGGAGTCAGTATGTTGGTTTTCAAGGCATTCTCAGACAGTGACCAAACTTTCATTCTTGTGACCTCAAATTAGCCTAAATCCCGTTTTTGGCCGTTCAGGGCACAAACGGATGAATTTCACAACAATACTGGGCATTCTAGAATCCTCATGAAAAATGGAGTCGGTATGTTGGTTTTCAAGGCATTATGAGACAGTGACAAAACTTTCATTCTTTTGACCTCAAATTAGACTAAATCTTATTTTTGGCAGTTCAGGGCCAAACGGATGAATTTGACAAAAATACTGGGCATTCTAGAATACTCATGAAAAATGGAGTCGGTTTTCAAGGCATTCTCAGACAGTGACCAAACTTTCATTCTTTTGACCTCAAATTAGCCTAAATCCCGTTTTTGGCCGTTCAGGGCCCAAACGGATGAATTTCACAACAATACTGGGCATTCTAGAATCCTCATGAAAAATGGAGTCGGTATGTTGGTTTTCAAGGCATTATGAGACATTGACAAAACTTTCATTGTTTTGACCTCAAATTAGACTAAATCTTATTTTTGGCAGTTCAGGGCCAAACGGATGAATTTGACAACAATACTGGGCATTCTAGAATCCTCATAAAAAATGGAGTCGGTTTGTTGGTTTTCAAGGCATTCTGATATAGTGACCAAACTTTCATTATTTTGACCACAAATTAGCCTAAATCGCGTTTTTGGCTGTTCATGGCGCAAACGGAAGAATTTGACAACAATACTAGGCATTGTGGAATCCTCATAAAAAATGGAGTCGGTATGTTGGTTTTCAAGGCATTCTGACACAGTGACGAAACTATCATTCTTTTGACCTCAAATTAGCCTAAATCGCGTTTTTGGAAGTTCAGGGCACGAACTGATGAATTTGACAACAATACTGGGCATTCTAGAAACCTCATAAAAAATGGAGTCGGTTTGTGGGTTTTCAAGGCATTCTGACACAATGACCAAACTTTCATTCTTTTGAGCTCAAATTAGCCAAAATCGCGTTTTGGGCCGTTCACAGCCAAACGGATGAATTTCCCCACAATACTGGTCATTCTAGAATCCTCATAAAAAATGGAGTCGGTATGTTGGTTTTCAAGGCATTCTGAGACAGTGACAAAACTTTTATTCTTTTGACCTCAAATTATGCTAAAACTTGTTTTTGGCTGTTCAGGGCGCAAACGGATGAATCTCACAACAATACTGGGCATTCTAGAATCCTCATGAGAAATGGTGTGGGTATGTGGGTTTTCAAGGCTTTCTGAGACAGTGACCAAACTTTCATTCTTTTGAGATCAAATTAGCCTAAATCGGGTTTTTGGCCGTTCACAGCCAAACGGATGAATTTGGCAACAATACTGGGCATTCTAGAATCCTTATGAAAAATGGAGTCAGTATGTTGGTTTTCAAGGTATTCTCAGACAGTGACCAAACTTTCATTCTTTTGACCTCAAATTAGCCTAAATCCCGTTTTTGGCCGTTCAGGGCACAAACGGATGAATTTCACAACAATACTGGGCATTCTAGAATCCTCATGAAAAATGGAGTCGGTATGTTGGTTTTCAAGGCATTATGAGACAGAGACAAAACTTTCATTCTTTTGACCTCAAATTAGACTAAATCTTATTTTTGGCAGTTCAGGGCCAAACGGATGAATTTGACAACAATACTGGGCATTCTAGAATACTCATGAAAAATGGAGTCGGTATAACGGTTTTCAAGGCATTCTGAGACAGTGACAAAACTTTTATTCTTTTGACCTCAAATTATGCTAAAACTTGTTTTTGGCTGTTCAGGGCGCAAACGGATGAATCTCACAACAATACTGGACATTCTAGAATCCTCATGAGAAATGGTGTGGGTAAGTGGGTTTTCAAGGCTTTCTGAGACAGTGACCAAACTTTCATTCTTTTGAGCTCAAATTAGCCTAAATCGCGTTTTTGGCCTTTCATAGCCAAACGGATGAATTTCACCACAATACTGGGCATTCTAGAATCCTTATGAAAAATGGAGTCAGTATGTTGGTTTTCAAGGCATTCTCAGACAGTGGCCAAACTTTCATTCTTTTGACCTCAAATTAGCCTAAATCCCGTTTTTGGCCTTTCAGGGCACAAACGGATGAATTTCAGAACAATACTGGGCATTCTAGAATCCTCATGAAAAATGGAGTCGGTATGTTGGTTTTCAAGGCATTATGAGACAGTGACAAAACTTTCATTCTTTTGACCTCAAATTAGACAAAATCTTATTTTTGGCAGTTCAGGGCCAAACGGATGAATTTGACAACAATACTGGGCATTCTAGAATACTCATGAAAAATGGAGTCGGTATAACGGTTTTCAAGGCATTCTGAGACAGTGACAAAACTTTTATTCTTTTGGCCTCAAATTATGCTAAAACTTGTTTTTGGCTGTTCAGGGCGCAAACGGATGAATTTCACAACAATACTGGGCATTCTAGAATCCTCATGAGAAATGGTGTGGGTATGTGGGTTTTCAAGGCTTTCTGAGACAGTGACCAAACTTTCATTCTTTTGAGCTCATATTAGCCTAAATCGCGTTTTTGGCCGTCCAGGGCACAAACGGATGAATTTCACAACAATACTAGGCATTCTAGAATCCTCATGAAAAATGGAGTCGGTATGTCGGTTTTCAAGGCATTCTGACACAGTGACTAAACTATCATTCTTTTGACCTCAAATTAGCCTAAATCGCGTTTTTGGAAGTTCAGGGCACGAACTGATGAATTTGACAACAATACTAGGCATTCTAGAATCCTCATGAAAAATGGAGTCGGTATGTCGGTTTTCAAGGCATTCTGACACAGTAACCAAACATTCATTCTTTTGACCTCAAATTAGCCTAAATCGCGTTTTTGGCCGTTCACAGCCAAACGGATGAATTTCACCACAATACTGGGCATTCTAGAATCCTCATAAAAAATGGAGTCGGTATGTTGGTTTTCAAGGCATTCTGAGACAGTGGCAAAACTTTCATTGTTTTGACCTCAAATTATGCTAAATCTTGTTTTTGGCTGTCAAGGGCGCAAACGGATGAATTTCACAACAATACTAGGCATTCTAGAATACTCATGAGAAATGGTGTGGGTATATGGGTTTTCAAGGCTTTCTGAGACAGTGACCAAAGTTTCATTCTTTTGAGCTCAAATTAGCCTAAATCGCGTTTTTGGCCGTTCACAGCCAAACGGATGAATTTGGCAACAATACTGGGCATTCTAGAATCCTTATGAAAAATGGAGTCAGTATGTTGGTTTTCAAGGCATTCTCAGACAGTGACCAAACTTTCATTCTTTTGACCTCAAATTAGCCTAAATCCCGTTTTTGGCCGTTCAGGGCACAAACGGAAGAATTTGACAACAATATTAGGCATTGTGGAATCCTCATAAAAAATGGAGTCGGTATGTGGGTTTTCAAGGCATTCTGACACAGTGACGAAACTATCATTCTTTTGACCTCAAATTAGCCTAAATCGCGTTTTTGGAAGTTCAGGGCACGAACTGATGAATTTGACAACAATACTGGGCATTCTAGAATCCTCATAAAAAATGGAGTCGGTTTGTGGGTTTTCAAGGCATTCTGACACAGTGACCAAACTTTCATTCTTTTGAGCTCAAATTAGCCTAAATCGCGTTTTGGGCTGTTCACAGCCAAACGGATGAATTTCCCCACAATACTGGTCATCCTAGAATCCTCATAAAAAATGGAGTCGGTATGTTGGTTTTCAAGGCATTCTAAGACAGTGACAAAACTTTTATTCTTTTGACCTCAAATTATGCTAAAACTTGTTTTTGGCTGTTCAGGGCGCAAACGGATGAATCTCACAACAATACTGGGCATTCTAGAATCCTCATGAGAAATGGTGTGGGTATGTGGGTTTTCAAGGCTTTCTGAGACAGTGACCAAACTTTCATTCTTTTGAGATCAAATTAGCCTAAATCGGGTTTTTGGCCGTTCACAACCAAACGGATGAATTTGGCAACAATACTGGGCATTCTAGAATCCTTATGAAAAATGGAGTCAGTATGTTGGTTTTCAAGGGATTCTCAGACAGTACCAAACTTTCATTCTTTTGACCTCAAATTAGCCTAAATCCCGTTTTTGGCCGTTCAGGGCACAAACGGATGAATTTCACAACAATACTGGGCATTCTAGAATCCTCATGAAAAATGGAGTCGGTATGTTGGTTTTCAAGGCATTATGAGACAGTGACAAAACTTTCATTCTTTTGACCTCAAATTAGACTAAATCTTATTTTTGGCAGTTCAGGGCCAAACGGATGAATCTCACAACAATACTGGGCATTCTCGAATCCTCATGAGAAATGGTGTGGGTATGTGGGTTTTCAAGACTTTCTGAGACAGTGACCAAACTTTCATTCTTTTGAGCTCAAATTAGCCTAAATCGCGTTTTTGGCCGTTCATAGCACAAACGGATGAATTTGGCAACAATACTGGGCATTCTAGAATCCTTATGAAAAATGGAGTCGGTTTGTGGGTTTTCAAGGCATTCTGATATAGTGACGAACTTTCATTATTTTGACCACAAATTAGCCTAAATCGCGTTTTTGGCTGTTCAAGGCGCAAACGGAAGAATTTGACAACAATACTGGGCATTGTGGAATCCTCATAAAAAATGGAGTCGGTATGTTGGTTTTCAAGGCATTCTGACACAGTGACGAAACTATCATTCTTTTGACCTCAAATTAGCCTAAATCGCGTTTTTGGAAGTTCAGGGCACGAACTGATGAATTTGACAACAATACTGGGCATTCTAGAATCCTCATAAAAAATGGAGTCGGTTTGTTGGTTTTCAAGGCATTCTTATATAGTGACCAAACTTTCATTATTTTGACCACAAAATAGCCTAAATCGCGTTTTTGGCTGTTCAGGGCGTAAACGGAAGAATTTGACAACAATACTAGGCATTGTGGAATCCTCATAAAAAATGGAGTCGGTATGTTGGTTTTCAAGGCATTCTGACACAGTGACGAAACTATCATTCTTTTGACCTCAAATTAGCCTAAATCGCGTTTTTGGAAGTTCAGGGCACGAACTGATGAATTTGACAACAATACTGGGCATTCTAGAATCCTCATAAAAAATGGAGTCGGTTTGTGGGTTTTCAAGGCATTCTGACACAGTGACCAAACTTTCATTCTTTTGAGCTCAAATTAGCCTAAATCGCGTTTTGGGCCGTTCACAGCCAAACGGATGAATTTCCCCACAATACTGGTCATTCTAGAATCCTCATGAAAAATGGAGTCGGTATGTTGGTTTTCAAGGCATTCTGAGACAGTGACAAAACTTTTATTCTTTTGACCTCAAATTATGCTAAAACTTGTTTTTGGTTGTTCAGGGCGCAAACGGATGAATCTCACAACAATACTGGGCATTCTAGAATCCTCATGAGAAATGGTGTGGGTATGTGGGTTTTCAAGGCTTTCTGAGCCAGTGACCAAACTTTCATTCTTTTGAGCTCAAATTAGCATAAATCGCGTTTTTGGCCGTTCAGGGCACAAACGGGTGAATTTCACAACAATACTCGGCATTCTAGAATCCTCATGAAAAATGGAGTCGGTATGTTGGTTTTCAAGGCATTCCGACACAGTGACGAAACTATCATTCTTTTGACCTCAAATTAGCCTAAATCGCGTTTTTGGAAGTTCAGGGCACGAACTGATGAATTTGACAACAATACTAGGCATTCTAGAATCCTCATGAAAAATGGAGTCGGTATGTCGGTTTTCAAGGCATTCTGACACAGTGACCAAACATTCATTCTTTTGACCTCAAATTTGCCTAAATCGCGTTTTTGGCCGTTCACAGCCAAACGGATGAATTTCACCACAATACTGGGCATTCTAGAATCCTCATGAAAAATGGAGTCGGTATGTTGGTTTTCAAGGCATTCTGAGACAGTGACAAAACTTTCATTCTTATGACCTCAAATTATGCTAAATCTTGTTTTTGGCTGTTAAGGGCGCAAACGGATGAATTTCACAACAATACTAGGCATTCTAGAATCCTCATGAGAAATGGTGTGGGTATGTGGGTTTTCAAGGCTTTCTGAGACAGTGACCAAACTTTCATTCTTTTGAGCTCAAATTAGACTAAATTACGTGTTCGGCCGTTCACAGCCAAACGGATGAATTTGGCAACAATACTGGGCATTCTAGAATCCTTATGAAAAATGGAGTCAGTATGTTGGTTTTCAAGGCATTCTCAGACAGTGACCAAACTTTCATTCTTTTGACCTCAAATTAGCCTAAATCCCGTTTTTCGCCGTTCAGGGCACAAACGGATGAATTTCACAACAATACTCGGCATTCTAGAATCCTCATGAAAAATGGAGTCGGTATGTTGGTTTTCAAGGCATTCTGACACAGTGACTAAACTATCATTCTTTTGATCTCAAATTAAACTAAATCGCGATTTTGGCAGTTCAGGGCACGAACTGATGAATTTGACAACAATACTGGGCATTCTAGAATCCTCATAAAAAATGGAGTCGGTTTGTTGGTTTTCAAGGCATTCTGATATAGTGACCAAACTTTCATTATTTTGACCACAAATTAGACTAAATCTTATTTTTGGCAGTTCAGGGCCAAACGGATGAATTTGACAACAATACTGGGCATTCTAGAATACTCATGAAAAATGGTGTCGGTTTTCAAGGCATTCTCAGACAGTGACCAAACTTTCATTCTTTTGACCTCAAATTAGCCTAAATCCCGTTTTTGGCCGTTCAGGGCACAAACGGATGAATTTCACAACAATACTGGGCATTCTATAATCCTCATGAAAAATGGAGTCGGTATGTTGGTTTTCAAGGCATTATGAGACATTGACAAAACTTTCATTCTTTTGACCTCAAATTAGACTAAATCTTATTTTTGGCAGTTCAGGGCCAAACGGATGAATTTGACAACAATACTGGGCATTCTAGAATCCTCATAAAAAATGGAGTCGGTTTGTTGGTTTTCAAGGCATTCTGATATAGTGACCAAACTTTCATTATTTTGACCACAAATTAGCCTAATTCGCGGTTTTGGCTGTTCAGGGCGCAAACGGAAGAATTTGACAACAATACTAGGCATTGTGGAATCCTCATAAAAAATGGAGTCGGTATGTTGGTTTTCAAGGCATTCTGACACAGTGACGAAACTATCATTCTTTTGACCTCAAATTAGCCTAAATCGCGTTTTTGGAAGTTCAGGGCACGAACTGATGAATTTGACAACAATACTGGGCATTCTAGAATCCTCATAAAAAATGGAGTTTGTTTGTGGGTTTTCAAGGCATTCTGACACAGTGACCAAACTTTCATTCTTTTGAGCTCAAATTAGCCTAACTCGCGTTTTGGGCCGTTCACAGCCAAACGGATGAATTTCCCCACAATACTGGTCATTCTAGAATCCTCATAAAAAATGGAGTCGGTATGTTGGTTTTCAAGGCATTCTGAGACAGTGACAAAACTTTTATTCTTTTGACCTCAAATTATGCTAAAACTTGTTTTTGGCTGTTTAGGGCGCAAACGGATGAATCTCACAACAATACTGGGCATTCTAGAATCCTCATGAGAAATGGTGTGGGTATGTGGGTTTTCAAGGCTTTCTGAGACAGTGACCAAACTTTCATTCTTTTGAGATCAAATTAGCCTAAATCGGGTTTTTGGCCGTTCACAGCCAAACGGATGAATTTGGCAACAATACTGGGCATTCTAGAATCCTTATGAAAAATGGAGTCAGTATGTTGGTTTTCAAGGTATTCTCAGACAGTGAAAAAACTTTCATTCTTTCGACCTCAAATTAGCCTAAATCCCGTTTTTGGCCGTTCAGGGCACAAACGGATGAATTTCACAACAATACTGGGCATTCTAGAATCCTCATGAAAAATGGAGTCGGTATGTTGGTTTTCAAGGCATTATGAGACAGTGACAAAACTTTCATTCTTTTGACCTCAAATTAGACTAAATCTTATTTTTGGCAGTTCAGGGCCAAACGGATGAATTTGACAACAATACTGGGCATTCTAGAATACTCATGAAAAATGGAGTCGGTATAACGGTTTTCAAGGAATTCTGAGACAGTGACAAAACTTTTATTCTTTTGACCTCAAATTATGCTAAAACATGTTTTTGGCTGTTCAGGGCTCAAACGGATGAATCTCACAACAATACTGGGCATTCTAGAATCCTCATGAGAAATGGTGTGGGTATGTGGGTTTTCAAGACTTTCTGAGACAGTGACCAAACTTTCATTCTTTTGAGCTCAAATTAGCCTAAATCGCGTTTTTGGCCGTTCATGGCACAAACGGATGTATTTGGCAACAATACTGGGCATTCTAGAATCCTTATGAAAAATGGAGTCGGTTTGTGGGTTTTCAAGGCATTCTGATATAGTGACGAAACTTTCATTATTTTGACCACAAATTAGCCTAAATCGCGTTTTTGGCTGTTCAGGGCGCAAACGGAAGAATTTGACAACAATACTGGGCATTGTGGAATCCTCATAAAAAATGGAGTCGGTATGTTGGTTTTCAAGGCATTCTGACACAGTGACGAAACTATCATTCTTTTGACCTCAAATTAGCCTAAATCGCGTTTTTGGAAGTTCAGGGCACGAACTGATGAATTTGACAACAATACTGGGCATTGTAGAATCCTCATAAAAAATGGAGTCGGTTTGTGGGTTTTCAAGGCATTCTGACACAGTGACCAAACATTCATTCTTTTGACCTCAAATTTGCCTAAATCGCGTTTTTGGCCGTTCACAGCCAAACGGATGAATTTCACCACAATACTGGGCATTCTAGCATCCTCATCAAAAATGGAGTCGGTATGTTGGTTTTCAAGGCATTCTGAGACAGTGACAAAACTTTCATTCTTTTGACCTCAAATTATGCTAAATCTTGTTTTTGGCTTTTAAGGGCGCAAACGGATGAATTTCACAACAATACTTGGCATTCTAGAATCCTCATGAGAAATGGTGTGGGTATGTGGGTTTTCAAGGCTTTCTGAGACAGTGACCAAACTTTCATTCTTTTGAGCTCAAATTAGACTAAATTACGTTTTTGGCCGTTCACAGCCAAACGGATGAATTTGGCAACAATACTGGGCATTCTAGAATCCTTATGAAAAATGGAGTCAGTATGTTGGTTTTCAAGGCATTCTCAGACAGTGACCAAACTTTCATTCTTTTGACCTCAAATTAGCCTAAATCCCGTTTTTGGCCGTTCAGGGCACAAACGGATGAATTTCTCAACAATACTCGGCATTCTAGAATCCTCATGAAAAATGGAGTCGGTATGTTGGTTTTCAAGGCATTCTGACACAGTGACTAAACTATCATTCTTTTGACCTCAAATTAGACTAAATCGCGTTTTTGGCAGTTCAGGGCACGAACTGATGAATTTGACAACAATACTGGGCATTCTAGAATCCTCATAAAAAATGGAGTCGGTTTGTTGGTTTTCAAGGCATTCTGATATAGTGACCAAACTTTTATTATTTTGACCACAAATTAGCCTAAATCGCGTTTTTGGCTGTTCATGGCGCAAACGGAAGAATTTGACAACAATACTGGGCATTGTGGAATCCTCATAAAAAACTGGAGTCGGTATGTTGGTTTTCAAGGCATTCTGACACAGTGACGAAACTATCATTCTTTTGACCTCAAATTAGCCTAAATCGCGTTTTTGGAAGTTCAGGGCACGAACTGATGAATTTGACAACAATAATGGGCATTCTAGAATCCTCATGAAAAATTGAGTCGGTATGTGGGTTTTCAAGGCATTATGAGACAGTGACAAAACTTTCATTCTTTTGACCTCAAATTAGACTAAATCTTATTTTTGGCAGTTCAGGGCCAAACGGATGAATTTGACAACAATACTGGGCAATCTAGAATACTCATGAAAAATGGAGTCGGTATAACGGTTTTCAAGGCATTCTGAGACAGTGACAAAACTTTTATTCTTTTGACCTCAAATTATGCTAAAACTTGTTTTTGGCTGTTCAGGGCGCAAACGGATGAATCTCACAACAATACTGGGCATTCTAGAATCCTCATGAGAAATGGTGTGGGTATGTGGGTTTTCAAGGCTTTCTGAGACAGTGACCAAACTTTCATTCTTTTGAGCTCAAATTAGCCTAAATCGCGTTTTTGGCTGTTCACAGCCAAACGGATGAATTTGGCAACAATACTGGGCATTCTAGATTCCTTATGAAAAATGGAGTCAGTATGTTGGTTTTCAAGGCATTCTCAGATAGTGACCAAACTTTCATTCTTTTGACCTCAAATTAGCCTAAATCCCGTTTTTGGCCGTTCAGGGCACAAACGGATGAATTTCACAACAATACTCGGCATTCTAGAATCCTCATGAAAAATGGAGTCGATTTGTTAGTTTTCAAGGCATTCTGATATAGTGACCAAACTTTCATTATTTAGACCACAAATTAGCCTAAATCGCGTTTTTGGCTGTTCAGGGCGCAAACGGAAGAATTTGACAACAATACTGGGCATTGTGGAATCCTCATAAAAATTGGAGTCGGTATGTTGGTTTTCAAGGCATTCTGACACAGTGACGAAACTATCATTCTTTTGACCTCAAATTAGACTAAATCGCGTTTTTGGAAGTTCAGGGCACGAACTGATGAATTTGACAACAATACTGGGCATTCTAGAATCCTCATAAAAAATGGAGTCGGTTTGTGGGTTTTCAAGGCATTCTGACACAGTGACCAAACTTTCATTCTTTTGACCTCAAATTAGACTAAATCGCGTTTTTGGAAGTTCAGGGCACGAACTGATGAATTTGACAACAATACTGGGCATTCTAGAATCCTCATAAAAAATGGAGTCGGTTTGTGGGTTTTCAAGGCATTCTGACACAGTGACCAAACTTTCATTCTTTTGAGCTCAATTTAGCCTAAATCGCGTTTTTGGCCGTTCAGGGCACAAACGGATGAATTTCACAACAATACTCGGCATTCTAGAATCCTCATGAAAAATGGAGTTGGTATGTTGGTTTTCAAGGCATTATGAGACAGTGACAAAACTTTCATTATTTTGACCTCAAATTAGACTAAATCTTATTTTTGGCAGTTCAGGGCCAAACGGATGAATTTGACAACAATACTGGGCATTCTAGAATACTCATGAGAAATGGTGTGGGTATGTGGGTTTTCAAGGCTTTCTGAGACAGTGACCAAACTTTCATTCTTTTGAGCTCAAATTAGCCTAAATTACGTTTTTGGCCGTTCACAGCCAAACGGATGAATTTGGCAACAATACTGGGCATTCTAGAATCCTTATGAAAAATGGAGTCAGTATGTTGGTTTTCAAGGCATTCTCAGACAGTGACCAAACTTTCATTCTTTTGACCTCAAATTAGCCTAAATCCCGTTTTTGGCCGTTCAGGGCACAAACGGATGAATTTCACAACAACACTGGGCATTCTAGAATCCTCAAGAAAAATGGAGTCGGTATGTTTGTTTTCAAGGCATTATGAGACAGTGACAAAACTTTCATTCTTTTGACCTCAAATTAGACTAAATCTTATTTTTGGCAGTTCAGGGCCAAACGGTCATTCTTTTGAGCTCAAATTAGCCTAAATCGCGTTTTTGGCAGTTCAGGGCACGAACTGATGAATTTGACAACAATACTGGGCATTCTAGAATCCTCATTAAAAATGGAGTCGGTTTGTTGGTTTTCAAGGCATTCTGATATAGTGACCAAACTTTCATTATTTTGACCGCAAATTAGCCTAAATCGCGTTTTTGGCTGTTCAGGGCGCAAACGGAAGAATTTGACAACAATACTGGGCAATGTAGAATCCTCATCAAAAATGGAGTCGGTATGTTGGTTTTCAAGGCATTCTGACACAGTGACGAAACTATTATTCTTTTGACCTCAAATTAGCCTAAATCGCGTTTTTGGAAGTTCAGGGCCCGAACTGATGAATTTGACAACAATACTAGGCATTCTAGATTCCTCATGAAAAATGGAGTCGGTATGTCGGTTTTCAAGGCATTCTGACACAGTGACCAAACATTCATTCTTTTGACCTCAAATTAGCCTAAATCGCATTTTTGGCCGTTCACAGCCAAACGGATGAATTTCACCACAATACTGGGCATTCTAGAATCCTCATAAAAAATGGAGTCGGTATGTTGGTTTTCAAGGCATTCTGAGACAGTGACAAAACTTTAATTCTTTTGACCTCAAATTATGCTAAATCTTGTTTTTGGCTGTTAAGGGCGCAAACGGATGAATTTCACAACAATACTAGGCATTCTAGAATCCTCATGAGAAATAATGTGGGTATGTGGGTTTTCAAGGCTTTCTAAGACAGTGACCAAACTTTCATTCTTTTGAGCTCAAATTAGCCTAAATCGTGTTTTGGGACGTTCACAGCCAAACGGATGAATTTGGCAACAACTCTGGGCATTCTAGAATCCTAATGAAAAATGGAGTCGGTATGTTGGTTTTCAAGGCATTCTGAGACAGTGACAAAACTTTTATTCTTTTGACCTCAAATTATGCTAAAACTTGTTTTTGGCTGTTCAGGGCGCAAACGGATGAATCTCACAACAATACTGGGCATTCTAGAATCCTCATGAGAAATGGTGTGGGTATGTGGGTTTTCAAGGCTTTCTGAGACAGTGTCCAAACTTTCATTCTTTTGAGCTCAAATTAGCCTAAATTGCGTTTTTGGCAGTTCACAGCCAAACGGATGAATTTGGCAACAATACTGGGCATTCTAGAATCCTTATGAAAAATGGAGTCAGTATGTTGGTTTTCAAGGCATTCTCAGACAGTGACCAAACTTTCATTCTTTTGACCTCAAATTAGCCTAAATCCCGTTTTTGGCCATTCAGGGCACAAACGGATGAATTTCACAACAACACTGGGCATTCTTGAATCCTCAAGAAAAATGGAGTCGGTATGTTTGTTTTCAAGGCATTATGAGACAGTGACAAAACTTTCATTCTTTTGACCTCAAATTAGACTAAATCTTATTTTTGGCAGTTCAGGGCCAAACGGTCATTCTTTTGAGCTCAAATTAGCCTAAATCGCGTTTTTGGCAGTTCAGGGCACGAACTGATGAATTTGACAACAATACTGGGCATTCTAGAATCCTCATTAAAAATGGAGTCGGTTTGTTGGTTTTCAAGGCATTCTGATATAGTGACCAAACTTTCATTATTTTGACCGCAAATTAGCCTAAATCGCGTTTTTGGCTGTTCAGGGCGCAAACGGAAGAATTTGACAACAATACTGGGCAATGTAGAATCCTTATCAAAAATGGAGTCGGTATGTTGGTTTTCAAGGCATTCTGACACAGTGACAAAACTTTCATTCTTTTGACCTCAAATTATGCTAAATCTTGTTTTTGGTTGTTAAGGGCGCAAACGGATGAATTTCACAACAATACTAGGCATTCTAGAATCCTCATGAGAAATAGTGTGGGTATGTGGGTTTTCAAGGCTTTCTGAGACAGTGACCAAACTTTCATTCTTTTGAGCTCAAATTAGCCTAAATCGTGTTTTGGGCCGTTCACAGCCAAACGGATGAATTTGGCAACAACTCTGGGCATTCTAGAATCCTAATGAAAAATGGAGTCGGTATGTTGGTTTTCAAGACATTCTGAGACAGTGACAAAACTTTTATTCTTTTGACCTCAAATTATGCTAAAACTTGTTTTTGGCTGTTCAGGGCGCAAACGGATGAATCTCACAACAATACTGGGCATTCTAGAATCCTCATGAGAAATGGTGTGGGTATGTGGGTTTTCAAGGCTTTCTGAGACAGTGTCCAAACTTTCAATCTTTTGAGCTCAAATTAGCCTAAATTGCGTTTTTGGCCGTTCACAGCCAAACGGATGAATTTGGCAACAATACTGGGCATTCTAGAATCCTTATGAAAAATGGAGTCCGTATGTTGGTTTTCAAGGCATTCTCAGACAGTGACCAAACCTTCATTCTTTTGACCTCAAATTAGCCTAAATCGCGTTTTTGGAAGTTCAGGGCACGAACTGATGAATTTGACAACAATACTAGGCATTCTAGAATCCTCATGAAAAATGGAGTCGGTATGTCCGTTTTCAAGGCATTCTGACACAGTGACCAAACTTTCATTCTTTTGACCTCAAATTAGACTAAATCTTATTTTTGGCAGTTCAGGGCCAAACGGATGAATTTGACAACAATACTGGGCATTCTAGAATACTCATGAGAAATGGTGTGGGTATGTGGGTTTTCAAGGCATTATGAGACAGTGACAAAACTTTCATTCTTTTGACCTCAAATTAGACTAAATCTTATTTTTGGCAGTTCAGGGCCAAACGGATGAATTTGACAACAATACTGGGCATTCTAGAATACTCATGAAAAATGGAGTCGGTATAACGGTTTTCAAGGCAATTTTAGACAGTGACAAAACTTTTATTCTTTTGACCTCAAATTATGCTAAAACTTGTTTTTGGCTGTTCAGGGCACAAACGGATGAATCTCACAACAGTACTGGGCATTCTAGAATCCTCATGAGAAATGGTGTGGGTATGTGGGTTTTCAAGGCTTTCCGAGACAGTGACGAAATTATCATTCTTTTGACCTCAAATTAACCTAAATCGTGTTTTTGGAAGTTCAGGGCACGAACTGATGATTTTGACAACAATACTGGGCATTCTAGAATCCTCTTAAAAAATGGAGACGGTATGTCGGTTTTCAAGGCATTCTGACACAGTGACCAAACTTTCATTCTTTTGACCTCAAATTAGCCTAAATCGCGTTTTTGGCCGTTCACAGCCAAACGGATGAATTTCACCACAATACTGGGCATTCTAGAATCCTCATAAAAAATGGAGTCCGTATGTTGGTTTTCAAGGCATTCTGAGACAGTGACAAAACTTTCATTCTTTTGACCTCAAATTATGCTAAATCTTGTTTTTCGCTGTTAAGGGCGCAAACGGATGAATTTCACAACAATACTAGGCATTCTAGAATCCTCATGAGAAATGGGGTGGGTATGTGGGTTTTCAAGGCTTTCTGAGACAGTGACCATACTTTCATTCTTTTGAGCTCAAATTAGCCTAAATTGCGTTTTTGGCCGTTCACATCCAAACGGATGAATTTGGCAACAATACTCGGCATTCTAGAATCCTCATAAAAAATGGAGTCCGTATGTTGGTTTTCAAGGCATTCTGAGACAGTGACCAAACTTTCATTCTTTTGACCTCAAATTAGCCTAAATCCCGTTTTTGGCCGTTCAGGGCACAAACGGATGAATTTCACAACAATACTGGGCATTCTAGAATCCTCTTGAGAAATGGTGTGGGTATGTGGGTTTTCAAGGCTTTCTGAGACAGTGACCAAACGTTTTATTCTTTTGAGCTTAAATTAGCCTAAATCACGTTTTTGGCCGTTCAGGGCACAAACGGATGAATTTCACAACAATACTCGGCATTCTAGAATCCTCTTGAAAAATGGAGTCGGTATGTTGGTTTTCAAGGCATTCTGACACAGTGACAAAACTATCATTCTTTTGACCTCAAATTAGCCTAAATTGCGTTTTTGGAAGTTCAGGGCACGAACAGATGAATTTGACAACAATACTAGGCATTCTAGAATCCTCATGAAAAATGGAGTCGGTATGTCAGTTTTCAAGGCATTCTGACACAGTGACCAAACTTTCATTCTTTTGACCTCAAATTAGCCTAAATCGAGTTTTTGGCCGTTCAGGGCACAAACGGATGAATTTCACAACAATACTGGGCATTCTATAATAATCATGAAAAATGGAGTCGGTATGTTGGTTTTCAAGGCATTATGAGACAGTGACAAAACTTTCATTCTTTTGACCTCAAATTAGACTAAATCTTATTTTTGGCAGTTCAGGGCCAAACGGATGAATTTGACTATAATACTGGGCATTCTAGAATACTCATGAAAAATGGAGTCGGTATAACGATTTTCAAGGCATTCTGAGACAGTGACAAAACTTTGATTCTTTTGACCTCAAATTATGCTAAATCTTGTTTTTGGCTGTTCAGGGCGCAAACGGATGAATGTCACAACAATACTGGGCATTCTAGAATCCTCTTTAGAAATGGTGTGGGTATGTGGGTTTTCAAGGCTTTCTGAGACAGTGACCAAACTTTCAATCTTTTGAGCTCAAATTAGCCTAAATCGCGTTTTTGGCCGTTCAGGGCACAAACGGATGAATTTCACAACAATACTCGGCATTCTAGAATCCTCTTGAAAAATGGAGTCGGTATGTTGGTTTTCAAGGCATTCTGACACATTGACGAAACTATCATTCTTTTGACCTCAAATTAGCCTAAATCGCGTTTTTGGAAGTTCAGGGCACGAACTGATGAATTTGACAACAATACTGGGCATTCTATAATAATCATGAAAAATGGAGTCGGTATGTTGGTTTTCAAGGCATTATGAGACAGTGACAAAACTTTCATTCTTTTGACCTCAAATTAGACTAAATCTTATTTTTGGCAGTTCAGGGCCAAACGGATGAATTTGACTATAATACTGGGCATTCTAGAATACTCATGAAAAATGGAGTCGGTATAACGATTTTCAAGGCATTCTGAGACAGTGACAAAACTTTGATTCTTTTGACCTCAAATTATGCTAAATCTTGTTTTTGGCTGTTCAGGGCGCAAACGGATGAATGTCACAACAATACTGGGCATTCTAGAATCCTCTTTAGAAATGGTGTGGGTATGTGGGTTTTCAAGGCTTTCTGAGACAGTGACCAAACTATCAATCTTTTGAGCTCAAATTAGCCTAAATCGCGTTTTTGGCCGTTCAGGGCACAAACGGATGAATTTCACAACAATACTCGGCATTCTAGAATCCTCTTGAAAAATGGAGTCGGTATGTTGGTTTTCAAGGCATTCTGACACATTGACGAAACTATCATTCTTTTGACCTCAAATTAGCCTAAATCGCGTTTTTGGAAGTTCAGGGCACGAACTGATGAATTTGACAACAATACTAGGCATTCTAGAATCCTCATGAAAAATGGAGTCGGTATGTCGGTTTTCAAGGCATTCTGACACAGTGACCAAACTTTCATTCTATTGACCTCAAATTAGCCTAAATCGCGTTTTTGGCCGTTCACAGCCAAACGGATGAATTTCACCACAATACTGGGCATTCTAGAATCCTCATAAAAAATGGAGTCGGTATGTTGGTTTTCAAGGCATTCTGAGACAGTGACAAAACTTTCATTCTTTTGACCTCAAATTATGCTAAATCTTGTTTTTGGCTGTTAAGGGCGCAAACGGATGAATTTCACAACAATACTAGGCATTCTAGAATCCTCATGAGAAATGGTGTGGGTATGTGGGTTTTTAAGGCTTTCTGAGACAGTGACCATACTTTCATTCTTTTGAGCTCAAATTAGCCTAAATTGCGTTTTTGGCCGTTCACAGCCAAACGGATGAATTTGGCAACAATACTCGGCATTCTAGAATCCTCATCAAAAATGGAGTCGGTATGTTGGTTTTCAAGGCATTCTGACACAGTGACCAAACTTTCATTCTTTTGACCTCAAATTAGCCTAAATCCCGTTTTTGGCCGTTCAGGGCACAAACGGATGAATTTCACAACAATACTGGGTATTCTAGAATCCTCTTGAGAAATGGTGTGGGTATGTGGGTTTTCAAGGCTTTCTGAGACAGTGACCAAACATTTTATTCTTTTGAGCTTAAATTAGCCTAAATCACGTTTTTGGCCGTTCAGGGCACAAACGGTTGAATTTCACAACAATACTCGGCATTCTAGAATCCTCTTGAAAAATGGAGTCGGTATGTTGGTTTTCAAGGCATTCTGACACAGTGACAAAACTATCATTCTTTTGACCTCAAATTAGCCTAAATCGCGTTTTTGGAAGTTCAGGGCACGAACAGATGAATTTGACAACAATACTAGGCATTCTAGAATCCTCATGAAAAATGGAGTCGGTATGTCAGTTTTCAAGGCATTCTGACACAGTGACCAAACTTTCATTCTTTTGACCTCAAATTAGCCTAAATCCCGTTTTTGGCCGTTCAGGGCACAAACGGATGAATTTCACAACAATACTGGGCATTCTATAATCCTCATGAAAAATGGAGTCGGTATGTTGGTTTTCAAGGCATTATGAGACAGTGACAAAACTTTCATTCTTTTGACCTCAAATTAGACTAAATCTTATTTTTGGCAGTTCAGGGCCAAACGGATGAATTTGACTATAATACTGGGCATTCTAGAATACTCATGAAAAATGGAGTCGGTATAACGATTTTCAAGGCATTCTGAGACAGTGACAAAACTTTCATTCTTTTGACCTCAAATTATGCTAAATCTTGTTTTTGGCTGTTAAGGGCGCAAACGGATGAATTTCACAACAATTCTAGGCATTCTAGAATCCTCATGAAAAATGGTGTGGGTATGTGGGTTTTCAAGGCTTTCTGAGACAGTGACCAAACTTTGATTCTTTTGAGCTTAAATTAGCCTAAATCGCGTTTTTGGCCGTTCACAGCCAAACGCATGAATTTGGCAACAATACTGGGCATTCTAGAATCCTTATGAAAAATGGAGACAGTATGTTGGTTTTCAAGGCATTCTCAGACAGTGACCAAACTTTCATTCTTTTGACCTCAAATTAGCCTAAATCGAGTTTTTCGCCGTTCAGGGCACAAACGGATGAATTTCACAACAATACTGGGCATTCTATAATCCTCATGAAAAATGGAGTCGGTATGTTGGTTTTCAAGGCATTATGAGACAGTGACAAAACTTTCATTCTTTTGACCTCAAATTAGACTAAATCTTATTTTTGGCAGTTCAGGGCCAAACGGATGAATTTGACAACAATACTGGGCAATCTAGAATACTCAAGAAAAATGGAGTCGGTATAACGGTTTTCAAGGCATTCTGAGACAGTGACAAAACTTTTATTCTTTTGACCTCTAATTATGCTAAAACTTGTTTTTGGCTGTTCAGGGCGCAAACGGATGAATGTCACAACAATACTGGGCATTCTAGAATCCTCTTGAGAAATGGTGTGGGTATGTGGGTTTTCAAGGCTTTCTGAGACAGTGACCAAACTTTCATTCTTTTGAGCTCAAATTAGCCTAAATCGCGTTTTTGGCCGTTCAGGGCATAAACGGATGAATTTCACAACAATACTCGGCATTCTAGAATCCTCTTGAAAAATGGAGTCGGTATGTTGGTTTTCAAGGCATTCTGACACATTGACGAAACTATCATTCTTTTGACCTCAAATTAGCGTAAAAGGCGGTTTTGGAAGTTCAGGGCACGAACTGATGAATTTGACAACAATACTAGGCATTCTAGAATCCTCATGAAAAATAGAGTCGGTATGTCGGTTTTCAAGGCATTCTGACACAGTGACCAAACTTTCATTCTATTGACCTCAAATTAGCCTAAATCGCGTTTTTGGCCGTTCACAGCCAAACGGATGAATTTCACCACAATACTGGGCATTCTAGAATCCTCATCAAAAATGGAGTCGGTATGTTGTTTTTCAAGGCATTCTGAGACAGTGACAAAACTTTCATTCTTTTGACCTCAAATTATGCTAAATCTTGTTTTTGGCTGTTAAGGGCGCAAACGGATGAATTTCACAACAATTCTAGGCATTCTAGAATCCTCATGAAAAATGGTGTGGGTATGTGGGTTTTCAAGGCTTTCTGAGACAGTGACCAAACTTTGATTCTTTTGAGCTTAAATTAGCCTAAATCGCGTTTTTGGCCGTTCACAGCCAAACGCATGAATTTGGCAACAATACTGGGCATTCTAGAATCCTTATGAAAAATGGAGACAGTATGTTGGTTTTCAAGGCATTCTCAGACAGTGACCAAACTTTCATTCTTTTGACCTCAAATTAGCCTAAATCGAGTTTTTCGCCGTTCAGGGCACAAACGGATGAATTTCACAACAATACTGGGCATTCTATAATCCTCATGAAAAATGGAGTCGGTATGTTGGTTTTCAAGGCATTATGAGACAGTGACAAAACTTTCATTCTTTTGACCTCAAATTAGACTAAATCTTATTTTTGGCAGTTCAGGGCCAAACGGATGAATTTGACAACAATACTGGGCAATCTAGAATACTCAAGAAAAATGGAGTCGGTATAACGGTTTTCAAGGCATTCTGAGACAGTGACAAAACTTTTATTCTTTTGACCTCTAATTATGCTAAAACTTGTTTTTGGCTGTTCAGGGCGCAAACGGATGAATGTCACAACAATACTGGGCATTCTAGAATCCTCTTGAGAAATGGTGTGGGTATGTGGGTTTTCAAGGCTTTCTGAGACAGTGACCAAACTTTCATTCTTTTGAGCTCAAATTAGCCTAAATCGCGTTTTTGGCCGTTCAGGGCATAAACGGATGAATTTCACAACAATACTCGGCATTCTAGAATCCTCTTGAAAAATGGAGTCGGTATGTTGGTTTTCAAGGCATTCTGACACATTGACGAAACTATCATTCTTTTGACCTCAAATTAGCGTAAAAGGCGGTTTTGGAAGTTCAGGGCACGAACTGATGAATTTGACAACAATACTAGGCATTCTAGAATCCTCATGAAAAATAGAGTCGGTATGTCGGTTTTCAAGGCATTCTGACACAGTGACCAAACTTTCATTCTATTGACCTCAAATTAGCCTAAATCGCGTTTTTGGCCGTTCACAGCCAAACGGATGAATTTCACCACAATACTGGGCATTCTAGAATCCTCATCAAAAATGGAGTCGGTATGTTGTTTTTCAAGGCATTCTGAGACAGTGACAAAACTTTCATTCTTTTGACCTCAAATTATGCTAAATCTTGTTTTTGGCTGTTAAGGGCGCAAACGGATGAATTTCACAACAATTCTAGGCATTCTAGAATCCTCATGAAAAATGGTGTGGGTATGTGGGTTTTCAAGGCTTTCTGAGACAGTGACCAAACTTTGATTCTTTTGAGCTTAAATTAGCCTAAATCGCGTTTTTGGCCGTTCACAGCCAAACGCATGAATTTGGCAACAATACTGGGCATTCTAGAATCCTTATGAAAAATGGAGACAGTATGTTGGTTTTCAAGGCATTCTCAGACAGTGACCAAACTTTCATTCTTTTGACCTCAAATTAGCCTAAATCGAGTTTTTCGCCGTTCAGGGCACAAACGGATGAATTTCACAACAATACTGGGCATTCTATAATCCTCATGAAAAATGGAGTCGGTATGTTGGTTTTCAAGGCATTATGAGACAGTGACAAAACTTTCATTCTTTTGACCTCAAATTAGACTAAATCTTATTTTTGGCAGTTCAGGGCCAAACGGATGAATTTGACAACAATACTGGGCAATCTAGAATACTCAAGAAAAATGGAGTCGGTATAACGGTTTTCAAGGCATTCTGAGACAGTGACAAAACTTTTATTCTTTTGACCTCTAATTATGCTAAAACTTGTTTTTGGCTGTTCAGGGCGCAAACGGATGAATGTCACAACAATACTGGGCATTCTAGAATCCTCTTGAGAAATGGTGTGGGTATGTGGGTTTTCAAGGCTTTCTGAGACAGTGACCAAACTTTCATTCTTTTGAGCTCAAATTAGACTAAATTACGTGTTCGGCCGTTCACAGCCAAACGGATGAATTTGGCAACAATACTGGGCATTCTAGAATCCTTATGAAAAATGGAGTCAGTATGTTGGTTTTCAAGGCATTCTCAGACAGTGACCAAACTTTCATTCTTTTGACCTCAAATTAGCCTAAATCGAGTTTTTGGCCGTTCAGGGCACAAACGGATGAATCTCACAACAATACTGGGCATTCTAGAATCCTCATGAGAAATGGTGTGGGTATGTGGGTTTTCAAGGCTTTCTGAGACAGTGACCAAACTTTCATTCTTTTGAGCTCAAATTAGCCTAAATCGCGTTTTTGGCCGTTCACAGCCAAACGCATGAATTTGGCAACAATACTGGGCATTCTAGAATCCTTATGAAAAATGGAGTCCGTATGTTGGTTTTCAAGGCATTCTCAGACAGTGACCAAACCTTCATTCTTTTGACCTCAAATTAGCCTAAATCGCGTTTTTGGAAGTTCAGGGCACGAACTGATGAATTTGACAACAATACTAGGCATTCTAGAATCCTCATGAAAAATGGAATCGGTATGTCGGTTTTCAAGGCATTCTGACACAGTGACCAAACTTTCATTCTATTGACCTCAAATTAGCCTAAATCGCGTTTTTGGCCGTTCACAGCCAAACGGATGAATTTCACCACAATACTGGGCATTCTAGAATCCTCATAAAAAATGGAGTCGGTATGTTGGTTTTCAAGGCATTCTGAGACAGTGACAAAACTTTCATTCTTTTGACCTCAAATTATGCTAAATCTTGTTTTTGGCTGTTAAGGGCGCAAACGGATGAATTTCACAACAATACTAGGCATTCTAGAATCCTCATGAGAAATGGTGTGGGTATGTGGGTTTTTAAGGCTTTCTGAGACAGTGACCATACTTTCATTCTTTTGAGCTCAAATTAGCCTAAATTGCGTTTTTGGCCGTTCACAGCCAAACGGATGAATTTGGCAACAATACTCGGCATTCTAGAATCCTCATCAAAAATGGAGTCGGTATGTCAGTTTTCAAGGCATTCTGACACAGTGACCAAACTTTCATTCTTTTGACCTCAAATTAGCCTAAATCCCGTTTTTGGCCGTTCAGGGCACAAACGGATGAATTTCACAACAATACTGGGCATTCTATAATCCTCATGAAAAATGGAGTCGGTATGTTGGTTTTCAAGGCATTATGAGACAGTGACAAAACTTTCATTCTTTTGACCTCAAATTAGACTAAATCTTATTTTTGGCAGTTCAGGGCCAAACGGATGAATTTGACTATAATACTGGGCATTCTAGAATACTCATGAAAAATGGAGTCGGTATAACGATTTTCAAGGCATTCTGAGACAGTGACAAAACTTTTATTCTTTTGACCTCAAATTATGCTAAATCTTGTTTTTGGCTGTTCAGGGCGCAAACGGATGAATGTCACAACAATACTGGGCATTCTAGAATCCTCTTGAGAAATGGTGTGGGTATGTGGGTTTTCAAGGCTTTCTGAGACAGTGACCAAACTTTCAATCTTTTGAGCTCAAATTAGCCTAAATCGCGTTTTTTGCCGTTCAGGGCACAAACTGATGAATTTGACAACAATACTAGGCATTCTAGAATCCTCATGAAAAATGGAGTCGGTATGTCGGTTTTCAAGGCATTCTGACACAGTGACCAAACTTTCATTCTATTGACCTCAAATTAGCCTAAATCGCGTTTTTGGCCGTTCACAGCCAAACGCATGAATTTCACCACAATACTGGGTATTCTAGAATCCTCATAAAAAATGGAGTCGGTATGTTGGTTTTCAAGGCATTCTGAGACAGTGACAAAACTTTCATTCTTTTGACCTCAAATTATGCTAAATCTTGTTTTTGGCTGTTAAGGGCGCAAACGGATGAATTTCACAACAATTCTAGGCATTCTAGAATCCTCATGAAAAATGGTGTGGGTATGTGGGTTTTCAAGGCTTTCTGAGACAGTGACCAAACTTTGATTCTTTTGAGCTCAAATTAGCCTAAATCGCGTTTTTGGCCGTTCACAGGCAAACGCATGAATTTGGCAACAATACTGGGCATTCTAGAATCCTCATCAAAAATGGAGTCGGTATGTTGGTTTTCAAGGCATTCTGACACAGTGACCAAACTTTCATTCTTTTGACCTCAAATTAGCCTAAATCAAGTTTTTGGCCGTTCAGGGCACAAACGGATGAATTTCACAACAATACTGGGTATTCTAGAATCCTCTTGAGAAATGGTGTGGGTATGTGGGTTTTCAAGGCTTTCTGAGACAGTGACCAAACGTTTTATTCTTTTGAGCTTAAATTAGCCTAAATCACGTTTTTGGCCGTTCAGGGCACAAACGGATGAATTTCACAACAATACTCGGCATTCTAGAATCCTCTTGGAAAATGGAGTCGGTATGTTGGTTTTCAAGGCATTCTGACACAGTGACAAAACTATCATTCTTTTGACCTCAAATTAGCCTAAATCGCGTTTTTGGAAGTTCAGGGCACGAACTGATGAATTTATCAACAATACTAGGCATTCTAGAATCCTCATGAAAAATGGAGTCGGTATGTCAGTTTTCAAGGCATTCTGACACAGTGACCAAACTTTCATTCTTTTGACCTCAAATTAGCCTAAATCCCGTTTTTGGCCGTTCAGGGCACAAACGGATGAATTTCACAACAATACTGGGCATTCTATAATCCTCATGAAAAATGGAGTCGGTATGTTGGTTTTCAAGGCATTATGAGACAGTGACAAAACTTTCATTCTTTTGACCTCAAATTAGACTAAATCTTATTTTTGGCAGTTCAGGGCCAAACGGATGAATTTGACTATAATACTGGGCATTCTAGAATACTCATGAAAAATGGAGTCGGTATAACGGTTTTCAAGGCATTCTGAGACAGTGACAAAACTTTTATTCTTTTGACCTCAAATTATGCTAAAACTTGTTTTTGGCTGTTCAGGGCGCAAACGGATGTATCTCACAACTACACTGGGCATTCTAGAATCCTCATGAGAAATGGTGTGGGTAAGTGGGTTTTAAAGGCTTTCTGAGACAGTGACCAAACTTTCATTCTTTTGAGCTCAAATTAGCCTAAATCGCGTTTTTGGCCGTTCACAGCCAAACGCATGAATTTGGCAACAATACTGGATATTCTAGAATCCTTATGAAAAATGGAGTCAGTATGTTGGATTTCAAGGCAGTCTCAGACAGTGACCAATCTTTCATTCTTTTGACCTCAAATTAGCCTAAATCCCGTTTTTGGCCGTTCAGGGCACAAACGGATGAATTTGACAACAATACTGGGCATTCTATAATCCTCATGAAAAATGGAGTCGGTATGTTGGTTTTCAAGGCATTATGAGACAGTGACAAAACTTTCATTCTTTTGACCTCAAATTTGACTAAATCTTATTTTTGGCAGTTCAGGGCCAAACGGATGAATTTGACAACAATACTGGGCATTCTAGAATATTCATGAAAAATGGAGTCGGTATAACGGTTTTCAAGGCATTCTGAGACAGTGACAAAACTTTTATTCTTTTGACCTCAAATTATGCTAAAACTTGTTTTTGGCTGTTCAGGGCGCAAACGGATGAATGTCACAACAATACTGGGCATTCTAGAATCCACTTGAGAAATGGTGTGGGTATGTGGGTTTTCAAGGCTTTCTGAGACAGTGACCAAACTTTCATTCTTTTGAGCTCAAATTAGCCTAAATCGCGTTTTTTGGCCGTTCAGGACACAAACGGATGAATTTCACAACAATACTCGGCATTCTAGAATCCTCTTGAAAAATGGAGTCGGTATGTTGGTTTTCAAGGCATTCTGACACATTGACGAAACTATCATTCTTTTGACCTCAAATTAGCCTAAATCGCGTTTTTGGAAGTTCAGGGCACGAACTGATGAATTTGACAACAATACTGGGCATTCTAGAATCCTCATGAAAAATGGAGTCGTTATGTCGGTTTTCAAGGCATTCTGACACAGTGACCAAACTTTCATTCTATTGACCTCAAATTAGCCTAAATCGCGTTTTTGGCCGTTCACAGCCAAACGGATGAATTTCACCACAACACTGGGCATTCTAGAATCCTCATCAAAAATGGAGTCGGTATGTTGTTTTTCAAGGCATTCTGAGACAGTGACAAAACTTTCATTCTTTTGACCTCAAATTATGCTAAATCTTGTTTTTGGCTGTTAAGGGCGCAAACGGATGAATTTCACAACAATACTAGGCATTCTAGAATCCTCATGAGAAATGGTGTGGGTATGTGGGTTTTTAAGGCTTTCTGAGACAGTGACCAAACTTTCATTCTTTTGAGCTCAAATTAGCCTAAATCGCCTTTTTGGCCGTTCACAGCCAAACGGATGAATTTGGCAACAATACTGGGCATTCTAGAATCCTTATGAAAAATGGAGCCAGTATGTTGGTTTTCAAGGCATTCTCAGAGAGTGACCAAACTTTCATTCTTTTGACCTCAAATTAGCCTAAATCCCGTTTTTGGCCGTTCAGGGCACAAACGGATGAATTTCACAACAATACTGGGCATTCTAGAATCCTCATGAAAAATGGAGTCGGTTTGTTGGTTTTCAAGGCAGTCTGACACAGTGATGAAACTATCATTCTTTTGACCTCAAATTAGCCTAAATTGCGTTTTTGGAAGTTCAGGGCACGAACTGATGAATTTGACAACAATACTGGGCATTCTAGAATCCTCATAAAAAATGGAGTCGGTTTGTTGGTTTTCAAGGCATTCTGAGAAAGTGACCAACCTTTCATTATTTTGACCACAGATTAGCCTAAATCGCGTTTTTGACCGTTCACAGCCAAACGGATGAATTTCACAACAATACTGGGCATTCTACAATCCTGATGAAAAATAGAGTCGGTATGTTGGTTTTCAAGGCATTCTGTGACAGTGACAAAACTTTCATTCTTTTGACCTCAAATTATGCTAAATCTTGTTTTTGGCTGTTAAGGGCGCAAACGGATGAATTTCACAACAATACTAGGCATTCTAGAATCCTCATGAGAAATGGTGTGGGTATGTGGGTTTTTAAGGCTTTCTGAGACAGTGACCAAACTTTCATTCTTTTGAGCTCAAATTAGCCTAAATCGCGTTTTTGGCCGTTCACAGCCAAACGCATGAATTTGGCAACAGTACTGGATATTCTAGAATCCTTATGAAAAATGGAGTCAGTATGTTGGATTTCAAGGCATTCTCAGACAGTGACCAATCTTTCATTCTTTTGACCTCAAATTAGCCTAAATCCCGTTTTTGGCCGTTCAGGGCACAAACGGATGAATTTGACAACAATACTGGGCATTCTATAATCCTCATGAAAAATGGAGTCGGTATGTTGGTTTTCAAGGCATTATGAGACAGTGACAAAACTTTCATTCTTTTGACCTCAAATTTGACTAAATCTTATTTTTGGCAGTTCAGGGCCAAACGGATGAATTTGACAACAATACTGGGCATTCTAGAATATTCATGAAAAATGGAGTCGGTATAACGGTTTTCAAGGCATTCTGAGACAGTGACAAAACTTTTATTCTTTTGACCTCAAATTATGCTAAAACTTGTTTTTGGCTGTTCAGGGCGCAAACGGATGAATGTCACAACAATACTGGGCATTCTAGAATCCACTTGAGAAATGGTGTGGGTATGTGGGTTTTCAAGGCTTTCTGAGACAGTGACCAAACTTTCATTCTTTTGAGCTCAAATTAGCCTAAATCGCGTTTTTGGCCGTTCAGGGCACAAACGGATGAATTTCACAACAATACTCGGCATTCTAGAATCCTCTTGAAAAATGGAGTCGGTATGTTGGTTTTCAAGGCATTCTGACACATTGACGAAACTATCATTCTTTTGACCTCAAATTAGCGTAAAAGGCGGTTTTGGAAGTTCAGGGCACGAACTGATGAATTTGACAACAATACTGGGCATTCTAGAATCCTCATGAAAAATGGAGTCGTTATGTCGGTTTTCAAGGCATTCTGACACAGTGACCAAACTTTCATTCTATTGACCTCAAATTAGCCTAAATCGCGTTTTTGGCCGTTCACAGCCAAACGGATGAATTTCACCACAACACTGGGCATTCTAGAATCCTCATCAAAAATGGAGTCGGTATGTTGTTTTTCAAGGCATTCTGAGACAGTGACAAAACTTTCATTCTTTTGACCTCAAATTATGCTAAATCTTGTTTTTGGCTGTTAAGGGCGCAAACGGATGAATTTCACAACAATACTAGGCATTCTAGAATCCTCATGAGAAATGGTGTGGGTATGTGGGTTTTTAAGGCTTTCTGAGACAGTGACCAAACTTTCATTCTTTTGAGCTCAAATTAGCCTAAATCGCCTTTTTGGCCGTTCACAGCCAAACGGATGAATTTGGCAACAATACTGGGCATTCTAGAATCCTGATGAAAAATGGAGCCGGTATGTTGGTTTTCAAGGCATTCTGACACAGTGACAAAACTTTCATTCTTTTGACCTCAAATTAGACTAAATCTTATTTTTGGCAGTTCAGGGCCAAACGGATGAATTTGACAACAATACTGGGCATTCTAGAATACTCATGAAAAATGGAGTCGGTATAACGGTTTTCAAGGCATTCTGAGACAGTGACAAAACTTTTATTCTTTTGACCTCAAATTATGCTAAAACTTGTTTTTGGCTGTTCAGGGCGCAAACGGATGAATCTCACAACAATACTGGGCATTCTAGAATCCTCATGAGAAATGGTGTGGGTATGTGGGTTTTCAAGGCTTTCTGAGACAGTGACCAAACTTTCATTCTTTTGAGCTCAAATTAGCCTAAATCGCCTTTTTGGCCGTTCACAGCCAAACGCATGAATTTGGCAACAATACTGGATATTCTAGAATCCTTATGAAAAATGGAGTCAGTATGTTGGATTTCAAGGCATTCTCAGACAGTGACCAAACTTTCATTCTTTTGACCTCAAATTAGCCTAAATCCCGTTTTTGGCCGTTCAGGGCACAAACGGATGAATTTTACAACAATACTGGGCATTCTATAATCCTCATGAAAAATGGAGTCGGTATGTTGGTTTTCAAGGCATTATGAGACAGTGACAAAACTTTCATTCTTTTGACCTCAAATTAGACTAAATCTTATTTTTGGCAGTTCAGGGCCAAACGGATAAATTTGACAACAATACTGGGCATTCTAGAATATTCATGAAAAATGGAGTCGGTATAACGGTTTTCAAGGCATTCTGAGACAGTGACAAAACTTTTATTCTTTTGACCTCAAATTATGCTAAAACTTGTTTTTGGCTGTTCAGGGCGCAAACGGATGAATGTCACAACAATACTGGGCATTCTAGAATCCACTTGAGAAATGGTGTGGGTATGTGGGTTTTCAAGGCTTTCTGAGACAGTGACCAAACTTTCATTCTTTTGAGCTCAAATTAGCCTAAATCGCGTTTTTTGGCCGTTCAGGGCACAAACGGATGAATTTCACAACAATACTCGGCATTCTAGAATCCTCTTGAAAAATGGAGTCGGTATGTTGGTTTTCAAGGCATTCTGACACATTGACGAAACTATCATTCTTTTGACCTCAAATTAGCCTAAATCGCGTTTTTGGAAGTTCAGGGCACGAACTGATGAATTTGACAACAATACTGGGCATTCTAGAATCCTCATGAAAAATGGAGTCGATATGTCGGTTTTCAAGGCATTCTGACACAGTGACCAAACTTTCATTCTATTGACCTCAAATTAGCCTAAATCGCGTTTTTGGCCGTTGACAGCCAAACGGATGAATTTCACCACAATACTGGGCATTCTAGAATCCTCATCAAAAACGGACTCGGTATGTTGGTTTTCAAGGCATTCTGAGACAGTGACAAAACTTTCATTCTTTTGACCTCAAATTATGCTAAATCTTGTTTTTGGCTGTTAAGGGCGTAAACGGATGAATTTCACAACAATACTAGGCATTCTAGAATCCTCATGAGAAATGGTGTGGGTATGTGGGTTTTCAAGGCTTTCTGAGACAGTGACCAAACTTTCATTCTTTTGAGCTCAAATTAGCCTAAATCGCGTTTTTGGCCGTTCACAGCCAAACGGATGGATTTGGCAACAATACTAGGCATTCTAGAATCCTTATGAAAAATGGAGTCAATATGTTGGTTTTCAAGGCATTCTCAGACAGTGACCAAACTTTCATTCTTTTGACCTCAAATTAGCCTAAATCCCGTTTTTGGCCGTTCAGGGCACAAACGGATGAATTTCACAACAATACTGGGCATTCTAGAATCCTCTTGAGAAATGGTGTGGGTATGTGGGTTTTCAAGGCTTTCTGAGACAGTGACCAAACTTTCATTCTTTTGACCTCAAATTAGACTAAATCTTATTTTTGGCAGTTCAGGGCCAAACGGATGAATTTGACAACAATACTGGGCATTCTAGAATACTCATGAAAAATGGAGTCGGTATAACGGTTTTCAAGGCATTCTGAGACAGTGACAAAACTTTTATTCTTTTGACCTCAAATTATGCTAAAACTTGTTTTTGGCTGTTCAGGGCGCAAACGGATGAATATCACAACAATACTGGGCATTCTAGAATCCTCATGAGAAATGGTGTGGGTATGTGGGTTTTCAAGGCTTTCTGAGACAGTGACCAAACTTTCATTCTTTTGAGCTCAAATTAGCCTAAATCGCGTTTTTGGCCGTTCAGGGCACAAACGGATGAATTTCACAACAATACTCGGCATTCTAGAATCCTCATGAAAAATGGAGTCGGTATGTTGGTTTTCAAGGCATTCTGACACAGTGACTAAACTATCATTCTTTTGACCTCAAATTACCCAAAATCGCGTTTTTGGCAGTTCAGGGCACGAACTGATGAATTTGACAACAATACTGGGCATTCTAGAATCCTCATAAAAAATGGAGTCGGTTTGTTGGTTTTCAAGGCATTCTGATATAGTGACCAAACTTTCATTATTTTGACCACAAATTAGCCTAAATCGCGTTTTTGGCTGTTCAGGGCGCAAACGGATGAATTTGACAACAATACTGGGCATTGTAGAATCCTCTTAAAAAATGGAGTCGGTATGTTGGTTTTCAAGGCATTCTGACACAGTGACGAAACTATCATTCTTTTGACCTCAAATTAGCCTAAATCCTGTTTTTGGCCATTCAGGGTACAAACGGATGAATTTCACAACAATACTGGGCATTCTAGAATCCTCATGAAAAATGGAGTCGGTATGTTGGTTTTCAAGGCATTATGAGACAGCGACAAAACTTTCATTCTTTTGACCTCAAATTAGACTAAATCTTATTTTTGGCAGTTCAGGGCCAAACGGATGAATTTGACAATAATACTGGGCATTTCAAGGCATTCTGAGACAGTGACAAAACTTTCATTCTTTTGACCTCAAATTATGCTAAATCTTGTTTTTGGCTGTTAAGGGCGTAAACGGATGAATTTCACAACAATACTGGGCATTCTAGAATCCTCATGAGAAATGGTGTGGGTATGTGGGTTTTCAAGGCTTTCTGAGACAGTGACCAAACTTTCATTCTTTTGTCCTCAAATTAGCCTAAATCGCGTTTTTGGCCGTTCAGGGCACAAACGGATGAATTTGACAACAATACTGGGCATTCTAGAATCCTCATGAAAAATGGAGTTGGTATGTGGGTTTTCATGGCATTCTGAGACAGTGACCAAACTTTCATTCTTTTGAGCTCAAATTAGCCTAAATCGCGTTTTTGGCCGTTCACAGCCAAACGGATGGATTTGGCAACAATACTAGGCATTCTAGAATCCTTATGAAAAATGGAGTCCGTAAGTTGGTTTTCAAGGCATTCTCAGACAGTGACCAAACTTTCATTCTTTTGACCTCAAATTAGCCTAAATCCCGTTTTTGGCCGTTCAGGGCACAAACGGATGAATTTCACAACAATACTGGGCATTCTAGAATCCTCTTGAGAAATGGTGTACGTATGTGGGTTTTCAAGGCTTTCTGAGACAGTGACCAAACTTTCATTCTTTTGACCTCAAATTAGACTAAATCTTATTTTTGGCAGTTCAGGGCCAAACGGATGAATTTGACAACAATACTGGGCATTCTAGAATACTCATGAAAAATGGAGTCGGTATAACGGTTTTCAAGGCATTCTGAGACAGTGACAAAACTTTTATTCTTTTGACCTCAAATTATGCTAAAACTTGTTTTTGGCTGTTCAGGGCGCAAACGGATGAATATCACAACAATACTGGGCATTCTAGAATCCTCATGAGAAATGGTGTGGGTATGTGGGTTTTCAAGGCTTTCTGAGACAGTGACCAAACTTTCATTCTTTTGAGCTCAAATTAGCCTAAATCGCGTTTTTGGCCGTTCAGGGCACAAACGGATGAATTTCACAACAATACTCGGCATTCTAGAATCCTCATGAAAAATGGAGTCGGTATGTTGGTTTTCAAGGCATTCTGACACAGTGACTAAACTATCAATCTTTTGACCTCAAATTACCCAAAATCGCGTTTTTGGCAGTTCAGGGCACGAACTGATGAATTTGACAACAATACTGGGCATTCTAGAATCCTCATAAAAAATGGAGTCGGTTTGTTGGTTTTCAAGGCATTCTGATATAGTGACCAAACTTTCATTATTTTGACCACAAATTAGCCTAAATCGCGTTTTTGGCTGTTCAGGGCGCAAACGGATGAATTTGACAACAATACTGGGCATTGTAGAATCCTCTTAAAAAATGGAGTCGGTATGTTGGTTTTCAATGCATTCTGACACAGTGACGAAACTATCATTCTTTTGACCTCAAATTAGCCTAAATCCCGTTTTTGGCCATTCAGGGTACAAACGGATGAATTTCACAACAATACTGGGCATTCTAGAATCCTCATGAAAAATGGAGTCGGTATGTTGGTTTTCAAGGCATTATGAGACAGCGACAAAACTTTCATTCTTTTGACCTCAAATTAGACTAAATCTTATTTTTGGCAGTTCAGGGCCAAACGGATGAATTTGACAATAATACTGGGCATTTCAAGGCATTCTGAGACAGTGACAAAACTTTCATTCTTTTGACCTCAAATTATGCTAAATCTTGTTTTTGGCTGTTAAAGGCGTAAACGGATGAATTTCACAACAATACTAGGCATTCTAGAATCCTCATGAGAAATGGTGTGGGTATGTGGGTTTTCAAGGCTTTCTGAGACAGTGACCAAACTTTCATTCTTTTGTCCTCAAATTAGCCTAAATCGCGTTTTTGGCCGTTCAGGGCACAAACGGATGAATTTGACAACAATACTGGGCATTTTAGAATCCTCATGAAAAATGGAGTTGGTATGTGGGTTTTCATGGCATTCTGAGACAGTGACCAAACTTTCATTCTTTTGAGCTCAAATTAGCCTAAATCGCGTTTTTGGCCGTTCACAGCCAAACGGATGGATTTGGCAACAATACTAGGCATTCTAGAATCCTTATGAAAAATGGAGTCAGTATGTTGGTTTTCAAGGCATTCTCAGACAGTGACCAAACTTTCATTCTTTTGACCTCAAATTAGCCTAAATCCCGTTTTTGGCCGTTCAGGGCACAAACGGATGAATTTCACAACAATACTGGGCATTCTAGAATCCTCTTGAGAAATGGTGTACGTATGTGGGTTTTCAAGGCTTTCTGAGACAGTGACCAAACTTTCATTCTTTTGACCTCAAATTAGACTAAATCTTATTTTTGGCAGTTCAGGGCCAAACGGATGAATTTGACAACAATACTGGGCATTCTAGAATACTCATGAAAAATGGAGTCGGTATAACGGTTTTCAAGGCATTCTGAGACAGTGACAAAACTTTTATTCTTTTGACCTCAAATTATGCTAAAACTTGTTTTTGGCTGTTCAGGGCGCAAACGGATGAATATCACAACAATACTGGGCATTCTAGAATCCTCATGAGAAATGGTGTGGGTATGTGGGTTTTCAAGGCTTTCTGAGACAGTGACCAAACTTTCATTCTTTTGAGCTCAAATTAGCCTAAATCGCGTTTTTGGCCGTTCAGGGCACAAACGGATGAATTTCACAACAATACTCGGCATTCTAGAATCCTCATGAAAAATGGAGTCGGTATGTTGGTTTTCAAGGCATTCTGACACAGTGACTAAACTATCATTCTTTTGACCTCAAATTACCCAAAATCGCGTTTTTGGCAGTTCAGGGCACGAACTGATGAATTTGACAACAATACTGGGCATTCTAGAATCCTCATAAAAAATGGAGTCGGTTTGTTGGTTTTCAAGGCATTCTGATATAGTGACCAAACTTTCATTATTTTGACCACAAATTAGCCTAAATCGCGTTTTTGGCTGTTCAGGGCGCAAACGGATGAATTTGACAACAATACTGGGCATTGTAGAATCCTCTTAAAAAATGGAGTCGGTATGTTGGTTTTCAAGGCATTCTGACACAGTGACGAAACTATCATTCTTTTGACCTCAAATTAGCCTAAATCCCGTTTTTGGCCATTCAGGGTACAAACGGATGAATTTCACAACAATACTGGGCATTCTAGAATCCTCATGAAAAATGGAGTCGGTATGTTGGTTTTCAAGGCATTATGAGACAGCGACAAAACTTTCATTCTTTTGACCTCAAATTAGACTAAATCTTATTTTTGGCAGTTCAGGGCCAAACGGATGAATTTGACAATAATACTGGGCATTTCAAGGCATTCTGAGACAGTGACAAAACTTTCATTCTTTTGACCTCAAATTATGCTAAATCTTGTTTTTGGCTGTTAAGGGCGTAAACGGATGAATTTCACAACAATACTAGGCATTCTAGAATCCTCATGAGAAATGGTGTGGGTATGTGGGTTTTCAAGGCTTTCTGAGATAGTGACCAAACTTTCATTCTTTTGAGCTCAAATTAGCCTAAATCGCGTTTTTGGCCATTCAGGGCACAAACGGATGAATTTCACAACAATACTCGGCATTCTAGAATCCTCATGAAAAATGGAGTCGGTATGTTAGTTTTCAAGGCATTCTGACACAGTGACGAAACTATCATTCTTTTGACCTCAAATTAGCCTAAATCCCGTTTTTGGCCGTTCAGGGCACAAACGGATGAATTTCACAACAATACTGGGCATTCTAGAATCCTCATGAGAAATGGTGTGGGTATGTTGGTTTTCATGGCTTTCTGAGACAGTGACCAAACTTTCATTCTTTTGAGCTCAAATTAGCCTAAATCGCGTTTTTGGCCGTTCAGGGCACAAACGGATGAATTTCACAACAATACTCGGCATTCTAGAATCCTCATGAAAAATGGAGTCGGTATGTTGGTTTTCAAGGCATTCTGACACAGTGACTAAACTATCATTCTTTTGACCTCAAATTACCCAAAATCGCGTTTTTGGCAGTTCAGGGCACGAACTGATGAATTTGACAACAATACTGGGCATTCTAGAATCCTCATAAAAAATGGAGTCGGTTTGTTGGTTTTCAAGGCATTCTGATATAGTGACCAAACTTTCATTATTTTGACCACAAATTAGCCTAAATCGCGTTTTTGGCTGTTCAGGGCGCAAACGGATGAATTTGACAACAATACTGGGCATTGTAGAATCCTCTTAAAAAATGGAGTCGGTATGTTGGTTTTCAAGGCATTCTGACACAGTGACGAAACTATCATTCTTTTGACCTCAAATTAGCCTAAATCCCGTTTTTGGCAGTTCAGGGCCAAACGGATGAATTTGACAATAATACTGGGCATTCTAGAATCCTCATAAAAAATGGAGTCGGTATGTTGGTTTTCAAGGCATTCTGAGACAGTGACAAAACTTTCATTCTTTTGACCTCAAATTATGCTAAATCTTGTTTTTGGCTGTTAAGGGCGTAAACGGATGAATTTCACAACAATACTAGGCATTCTAGAATCCTCATGAGAAATGGTGTGGGTATGTGGGTTTTCAAGACTTTCTGAGACAGTGACCAAACTTTCATTCTTTTGAGCTCAAATTAGCCTAAATCGCGTTTTTGGCCGTTCAAAGCCAAACGGATGGATTTGGCAACAGTACTAGGCATTCTAGAATCCTTATGTAAAATGGAGTCAGTATGTTGGTTTTCAAGGCATTCTCAGACAGTAACCAAACTTTCATTCTTTTGACCTCAAATTAGCCTAAATCCCGTTTTTGGCCGTTCTGGGCACAAACGAATGAATTTCACAACAATACTGGGCATTCTAGAATCCTCTTGAGAAATGGTGTGGGTATGTGGGTTTTCAAGGCTTTCTGAGACAGTGACCAAACTTTCATTCTTTTGACCTCAAATTAGACTAAATCTTATTTTTGGCAGTTCAGGGCCAAACGGATGAATTTGACAATAATACTGGGCATTCTAGAATACTCATGAAAAATGGAGTCGGTATAACGGTTTTCAAGGCATTCTGAGACAGTGACAAAACTTTTATTCTTTTGACCTCAAATTATGCTAAAACTTTTTTTTGGCTGTTCAGGGCGCAAACGGATGAATATCACAACAATACTGGGCATTCTAGAATCCTCATGAGAAATGGTGTGGGTATGTGGGTTTTCAAGGCTTTCTGAGATAGTGACCAAACTTTCATTCTTTTGAGCTCAAATTAGCCTAAATCGCGTTTTTGGCCATTCAGGGCACAAACGGATGAATTTCACAACAATACTCGGCATTCTAGAATCCTCATGAAAAATGGAGTCGGTATGTTAGTTTTCAAGGCATTCTGACACAGTGACGAAACTATCATTCTTTTGACCTCAAATTAGCCTAAATCCCGTTTTTGGCCGTTCAGGGCACAAACGGATGAATTTCACAACAATACTGGGCATTCTAGAATCCTCATGAGAAATGGTGTGGGTATGTTGGTTTTCATGGCTTTCTGAGACAGTGACCAAACTTTCATTCTTTTGAGCTCAAATTAGCCTAAATCGCGTTTTTGGCCGTTCAGGGCACAAACGGATGAATTTCACAACAATACTCGGCATTCTAGAATCCTCATGAAAAATGGAGTCGGTATGTTGGTTTTCAAGGCATTCTGACACAGTGACTAAACTATCATTCTTTTGACCTCAAATTACCCAAAATCGCGTTTTTGGCAGTTCAGGGCACGAACTGATGAATTTGACAACAATACTGGGCATTCTAGAATCCTCATAAAAAATGGAGTCGGTTTGTTGGTTTTCAAGGCATTCTGATATAGTGACCAAACTTTCATTATTTTGACCACAAATTAGCCTAAATCGCGTTTTTGGCTGTTCAGGGCGCAAACGGATGAATTTGACAACAATACTGGGCATTGTAGAATCCTCTTAAAAAATGGAGTCGGTATGTTGGTTTTCAAGGCATTCTGACACAGTGACGAAACTATCATTCTTTTGACCTCAAATTAGCCTAAATCCCGTTTTTGGCCATTCAGGGTACAAACGGATGAATTTCACAACAATACTGGGCATTCTAGAATCCTCATGAAAAATGGAGTCGGTATGTTGGTTTTCAAGGCATTATGAGACAGCGACAAAACTTTCATTCTTTTGACCTCAAATTAGACTAAATCTTATTTTTGGCAGTTCAGGGCCAAACGGATGAATTTGACAATAATACTGGGCATTTCAAGGCATTCTGAGACAGTGACAAAACTTTCATTCTTTTGACCTCAAATTATGCTAAATCTTGTTTTTGGCTGTTAAGGGCGTAAACGGATGAATTTCACAACAATACTAGGCATTCTAGAATCCTCATGAGAAATGGTGTGGGTATGTGGGTTTTCAAGGCTTTCTGAGATAGTGACCAAACTTTCATTCTTTTGAGCTCAAATTAGCCTAAATCGCGTTTTTGGCCATTCAGGGCACAAACGGATGAATTTCACAACAATACTCGGCATTCTAGAATCCTCATGAAAAATGGAGTCGGTATGTTAGTTTTCAAGGCATTCTGACACAGTGACGAAACTATCATTCTTTTGACCTCAAATTAGCCTAAATCCCGTTTTTGGCCGTTCAGGGCACAAACGGATGAATTTCACAACAATACTGGGCATTCTAGAATCCTCATGAGAAATGGTGTGGGTATGTTGGTTTTCATGGCTTTCTGAGACAGTGACCAAACTTTCATTCTTTTGAGCTCAAATTAGCCTAAATCGCGTTTTTGGCCGTTCAGGGCACAAACGGATGAATTTCACAACAATACTCGGCATTCTAGAATCCTCATGAAAAATGGAGTCGGTATGTTGGTTTTCAAGGCATTCTGACACAGTGACTAAACTATCATTCTTTTGACCTCAAATTACCCAAAATCGCGTTTTTGGCAGTTCAGGGCACGAACTGATGAATTTGACAACAATACTGGGCATTCTAGAATCCTCATAAAAAATGGAGTCGGTTTGTTGGTTTTCAAGGCATTCTGATATAGTGACCAAACTTTCATTATTTTGACCACAAATTAGCCTAAATCGCGTTTTTGGCTGTTCAGGGCGCAAACGGATGAATTTGACAACAATACTGGGCATTGTAGAATCCTCTTAAAAAATGGAGTCGGTATGTTGGTTTTCAAGGCATTCTGACACAGTGACGAAACTATCATTCTTTTGACCTCAAATTAGCCTAAATCCCGTTTTTGGCAGTTCAGGGCCAAACGGATGAATTTGACAATAATACTGGGCATTCTAGAATCCTCATAAAAAATGGAGTCGGTATGTTGGTTTTCAAGGCATTCTGAGACAGTGACAAAACTTTCATTCTTTTGACCTCAAATTATGCTAAATCTTGTTTTTGGCTGTTAAGGGCGTAAACGGATGAATTTCACAACAATACTAGGCATTCTAGAATCCTCATGAGAAATGGTGTGGGTATGTGGGTTTTCAAGACTTTCTGAGACAGTGACCAAACTTTCATTCTTTTGAGCTCAAATTAGCCTAAATCGCGTTTTTGGCCGTTCAAAGCCAAACGGATGGATTTGGCAACAGTACTAGGCATTCTAGAATCCTTATGTAAAATGGAGTCAGTATGTTGGTTTTCAAGGCATTCTCAGACAGTAACCAAACTTTCATTCTTTTGACCTCAAATTAGCCTAAATCCCGTTTTTGGCCGTTCTGGGCACAAACGAATGAATTTCACAACAATACTGGGCATTCTAGAATCCTCTTGAGAAATGGTGTGGGTATGTGGGTTTTCAAGGCTTTCTGAGACAGTGACCAAACTTTCATTCTTTTGACCTCAAATTAGACTAAATCTTATTTTTGGCAGTTCAGGGCCAAACGGATGAATTTGACAATAATACTGGGCATTCTAGAATACTCATGAAAAATGGAGTCGGTATAACGGTTTTCAAGGCATTCTGAGACAGTGACAAAACTTTTATTCTTTTGACCTCAAATTATGCTAAAACTTTTTTTTGGCTGTTCAGGGCGCAAACGGATGAATATCACAACAATACTGGGCATTCTAGAATCCTCATGAGAAATGGTGTGGGTATGTGGGTTTTCAAGGCTTTCTGAGATAGTGACCAAACTTTCATTCTTTTGAGCTCAAATTAGCCTAAATCGCGTTTTTGGCCATTCAGGGCACAAACGGATGAATTTCACAACAATACTCGGCATTCTAGAATCCTCATGAAAAATGGAGTCGGTATGTTAGTTTTCAAGGCATTCTGACACAGTGACGAAACTATCATTCTTTTGACCTCAAATTAGCCTAAATCCCGTTTTTGGCCGTTCAGGGCACAAACGGATGAATTTCACAACAATACTGGGCATTCTAGAATCCTCATGAGAAATGGTGTGGGTATGTTGGTTTTCATGGCTTTCTGAGACAGTGACCAAACTTTCATTCTTTTGAGCTCAAATTAGCCTAAATCGCGTTTTTGGCCGTTCAGGGCACAAACGGATGAATTTCACAACAATACTCGGCATTCTAGAATCCTCATGAAAAATGGAGTCGGTATGTTGGTTTTCAAGGCATTCTGACACAGTGACTAAACTATCATTCTTTTGACCTCAAATTACCCAAAATCGCGTTTTTGGCAGTTCAGGGCACGAACTGATGAATTTGACAACAATACTGGGCATTCTAGAATCCTCATAAAAAATGGAGTCGGTTTGTTGGTTTTCAAGGCATTCTGATATAGTGACCAAACTTTCATTATTTTGACCACAAATTAGCCTAAATCGCGTTTTTGGCTGTTCAGGGCGCAAACGGATGAATTTGACAACAATACTGGGCATTGTAGAATCCTCTTAAAAAATGGAGTCGGTATGTTGGTTTTCAAGGCATTCTGACACAGTGACGAAACTATCATTCTTTTGACCTCAAATTAGCCTAAATCCCGTTTTTGGCAGTTCAGGGCCAAACGGATGAATTTGACAATAATACTGGGCATTCTAGAATCCTCATAAAAAATGGAGTCGGTATGTTGGTTTTCAAGGCATTCTGAGACAGTGACAAAACTTTCATTCTTTTGACCTCAAATTATGCTAAATCTTGTTTTTGGCTGTTAAGGGCGTAAACGGATGAATTTCACAACAATACTAGGCATTCTAGAATCCTCATGAGAAATGGTGTGGGTATGTGGGTTTTCAAGACTTTCTGAGACAGTGACCAAACTTTCATTCTTTTGAGCTCAAATTAGCCTAAATCGCGTTTTTGGCCGTTCAAAGCCAAACGGATGGATTTGGCAACAGTACTAGGCATTCTAGAATCCTTATGTAAAATGGAGTCAGTATGTTGGTTTTCAAGGCATTCTCAGACAGTAACCAAACTTTCATTCTTTTGACCTCAAATTAGCCTAAATCCCGTTTTTGGCCGTTCTGGGCACAAACGAATGAATTTCACAACAATACTGGGCATTCTAGAATCCTCTTGAGAAATGGTGTGGGTATGTGGGTTTTCAAGGCTTTCTGAGACAGTGACCAAACTTTCATTCTTTTGACCTCAAATTAGACTAAATCTTATTTTTGGCAGTTCAGGGCCAAACGGATGAATTTGACAATAATACTGGGCATTCTAGAATACTCATGAAAAATGGAGTCGGTATAACGGTTTTCAAGGCATTCTGAGACAGTGACAAAACTTTTATTCTTTTGACCTCAAATTATGCTAAAACTTTTTTTTGGCTGTTCAGGGCGCAAACGGATGAATATCACAACAATACTGGGCATTCTAGAATCCTCATGAGAAATGGTGTGGGTATGTGGGTTTTCAAGGCTTTCTGAGATAGTGACCAAACTTTCATTCTTTTGAGCTCAAATTAGCCTAAATCGCGTTTTTGGCCATTCAGGGCACAAACGGATGAATTTCACAACAATACTCGGCATTCTAGAATCCTCATGAAAAATGGAGTCGGTATGTTAGTTTTCAAGGCATTCTGACACAGTGACGAAACTATCATTCTTTTGACCTCAAATTAGCCTAAATCCCGTTTTTGGCCGTTCAGGGCACAAACGGATGAATTTCACAACAATACTGGGAATTCTAGAATCCTCATGAGAAATGGTGTGGGTATGTTGGTTTTCATGGCTTTCTGAGACAGTGACCAAACTTTCATTCTTTTGAGCTCAAATTAGCCTAAATCGCGTTTTTGGCCGTTCAGGGCACAAACGGATGAATTTCACAACAATACTCGGCATTCTAGAATCCTCTTGAAAAATGGAGTCGGTATGTTGGTTTTCAAGGCATTCTGACACATTGACGAAACTATCATTCTTTTGACCTCAAATTAGCCTAAATCGCGTTTTTGGCCGTTCACAGCCAAACGGATGAATTTCACCACAATACTGGGCATTCTAGAATCCTCATAAAAAATGGAGTCAGTATGTTGGTTTTCAAGGCATTCTAAGACAGTGACAAAACTTTCATTCTTTTGACCTCAAATTATGCTAAATCTTGTTTTTGGCTGTTAAGGGCGCAAACGGATGAATTTCACAACAATTCTAGGCATTCTAGAATCCTCATGACAAATGGTGTGGGTATGTGGGTTTTCAAGGCTTTCTGAGACAGTGACCAAACTTTCAATCTTTTGAGCTCAAATTAGCCTAAATCGCGTTTTTGGCTGTTCACAGCCAAACGCATGAATTTGGCAACAATACTGGGCATTCTAGAATCCTTATGAAAAATGGAGTCAGTATGTTGGTTTTCAAGGCATTCTCAGACAGTGACCAAACTTTCATTCTTTTGACCTCAAATTAGCCTAAATCCCGTTTTTGGCCGTTCATGGCACAAACGGATGAATTTCACAACAATACTGGGCATTCTATAATCCTCATGAAAAATGGAGTCGGTATGTTGGTTTTCAAGGCATTATGAGACAGTGACAAATCTTTCATTCTTTTGACCTTAAATTATGCTAAAACTTGTTTTTGGCTGTTCAGGGCGCAAACGGATGAATGTCACAACAATACTGGGCATTCTAGAATCCTCATGAGAAATGGTGTGGGTATGTGGGTTTTCAAGGCTTTCTGAGACAGTGACCAAACTTTCATTCTTTTGAGCTCAAATTAGCCTAAATCGCGTTTTTGGCCGTTCAGGGCACAAACGGATGAATTTCACAACAATACTCGGCATTCTAGAATCCTCTTGAAAAATGGAGTCGGTATGTTGGTTTTCAAGGCATTCTGACACATTGACGAAACTATCATTCTTTTGACCTCAAATTAGCCTAAATCGCGTTTTTGGAAGTTCAGGGCACGAACTGATGAATTTGACAACAATACTGGGCTTTCTAGAATCCTCATGAAAAATGGAGTCGGTATGTCGGTTTTCAAGGCATTCTGACACAGTGACCAAATTTTCATTCTATTGACCTGATGCGATCCAGCAAGTTGTGTCAAATTCAAGTGATCCTTTGCAAATACCAAGTGGACCAATCACAAGAGCAAGAGCCAAACAAATGAAGGAAGCATTAAATGGGCTAGTGCAAGATACTTGGACAAAGCAAGTAGCAATTGGATCAAAGCTTGACAAAAATGCTGAAAACGTCACTAACTTCATATGGGCTGCAAATGGAGATATTGATCAAGTTTTGGGCTTGCAAACTTGGAACTAAAGAGCTTGGACCAAGTACTACACATGGGAGGCTCATTTGGGCCTAAATAAGCACATTTTGAGCCTTAATTTGCTGATTACATTTTCTTGAAGTTAGGTGTGCGAAAATCAACAAGGAGTTGGTGGCAATTTGACTTTTTGTTTCTTTAAGCATTTGTATTTGAGTTTTCAACTTTCTTCTAGATTGTATTAGACTTTTGTGTTTATTGTATTAGACTTTTAGGTTTCATAGCACATGGTTTTATAATTTGTATTTTCTATGTTCAGATTTGCACCTACTACAATTAGGTTCCTATAAATACTTGGTGCTTCTTCATTTGTAGAGACAATTCAGATTTGAATCATAAATGAAAGTTGCACTTCTGCACTTTGTTTCTTGAGAGTGGATTCTCTCTAAGGGTTCTTTTTAGAACTAACAAACTTATCAAGGCTTGATCAACCTTGTGGCGTTTTTCCAACACTTCGGGTCCTTGTTCTTTCGTGTTCAAGGGTTCAAGTGGATCATCGATCTGTGTTTAGCTTTCTTGGGGTGTGTATATTTTGGAATTGGTTGTGGGTTCGTGGGATCTTCCCTTGTGGGTTCGCACCATCTTGGTATCAGAGCTTCGGATCTAAACTCAGGTCATATCTATCTGTTCTTCGTTTCCATTTTCATTTCAAGTTTTGTGCTTTGTTCTTGTGTCTGTCCGTGTCCAGATTTATTACTTCTGTTCGTGAAGTTTTCCTTTGTGTTTTCCAATATTTAGTATATCAAATTCATAGTTCAGAATCTCTTCTTTCATCTCGGTTTGGAATCGTTTCAATCCGATTTGTCATTTGTGAGTTCAATCTATTTTAATCTAGTTGTGTTTTCTGGAAATTCTGGGTTGTTCATATTCGTTTTTCCAGAACGTCCTAAAATCTTCTGTCCTTGTTTGACCACATTTCCTTTGTGTTTTTCATCGTTCAATAGGTCATTTTCATAGTTTAGAATCTCATCTTTCTGTTCGTTTTAATATCATCTCAATCCAAAATTTCTACTGTGAGTTATAGTCTTTACAAAATAGACGCTTTTCTGGAATTTCTGGGTTCAGATTTCTTGAGTTTTGTTGTTTGTGATAGATTCTGCATTCTCTTTAAATTTCAGTAGAGGAGAAAAAAAAAAGACAAGAGCATCAGAAAAAGAAAAAGAAAAAAAAAATTTGATAAGAAAAAAAAACTGAAAAAAAAAGAAGAGCAACAAGTGTTGTGTTGGAAGTGTTTTAAGCAAAAATATATATTGTGATACCCAGAATTTGTGGAGTTTGTGTCATTTTAACTCTTGATTTCCTTGAAATTCCTTTTCCAATACTCACTTTGATATTCCATATTTCTAAGTGTTGTGTTGATTCTGCAAATTGTGATTGCTTTGATTATGAATTGCTTAGTTCTTTAAAGTGCCACAAGAGGAATCTAAGAGTGGAAAAAGGCAAGAGTGAAATACATCAACTTAAAAGCCAAATTTGAGTGAAACACGAGTGTAGAGTGACATCCTTGAGGGAAACACGTGAGGAATTTGTGAGGAAAATTATTTCTCTAACATCTTTCTTGTAGAAACAATGTCAAATGCAGAAGAAACATCCGGTGGTAACAACCCAAAGAATCTAGATGACCACTTCAAGGCAATGCAACAACATTTTGCACGTATGGATGTTGTTTATGGAGAAATAAGGGATAGGATGGATAGACAAGATGAAAGAATTGCAAACTTACAACGAGTCAGACCAAATCCTAGAAGGCACAATAGGCGGGATACCTCTATGGATGAATTTGAATCTGAGCATGATGAGGTTAGTGGTGCTAGTGAAGAAGATTTTGAATATGAATATGAAGTGGGAAGTAATAGGCATAGAGGAGATAGGAGGTATAGGAGAGGACATGGCAGAAATATTCCTAGGGAAAGAAATAGAGTGGATGGGAACCTAGGGAGCATCAAAATGAAAATACCACCTTTCCAAGGTAGGAGTGATCCTGAAGCATATTTAGAGTGGGAGAAGAAGATAGAAATGATTTTTGAATGCCACAATTATTCTGAGGCAAAAAAGGTGAAGTTGGCAGCAATAGAATTCACTGATTATGCCATTGTTTGGTGGGATAAATTGGGCATCAATAGGAGGAATAATGGTGAGAGGCCCGTAGCAACATGGAGGGAAATGAAAACTCTAATGAGAAGGAGATTTATTCCTAACCATTACTATAGGGAGCTTTATCAAAAGTTGCAGACCCTTACACAAGGCTCTAGGAGTGTGGAGGAATATTATAAAGAGATGGAGTTAGCTTTGATAAGAGCTAATGTGCAAGAAGATGGAGAGGCAACAATGGCTCGTTTTCTAAATGGGCTTCACAAAGAAATTGCTGACACTGTGGAATTGCAACATTATGTGGAGCTGGAGGACATGGTGCACATGGCAATTAAGGTTGAGAAGCAACTCAAGCGTAAAGGCGCTTCAAAATTCCATTCTGGATCAAGTTCTTCACAAAAACAGATTTGGAAGAAAGGAGAAAGAGCTTTCCAGAAGGAGACAACTAAAAGCAAAGAAGAAGCTACATCAAAGAACAAAGGTAAATATGATTCCCAAACTTCTAGAAATAGAGATATAAAGTGTTTCAAGTGTTTGGGTACAGGTCATATAGCTTCTCAATGCCCCAACAAGAGAGTCATGATTCTTAAAAATAGTGAAGTTGTGACTGAAAGTGAAAGTGATCATGATTCCATTGAAGATGCTAGTGATGATGGGGTTGAATATGCCGTAGAAGGAGAATGTCTTGTGGTTAGAAGAGCTTTGAATTGCCAAGTGAAGGAAGATGAGACGAATGAGCAAAGGGAAAACATTTTCCATACTCGTTGCCTCATTAATAACAAGGTTTGTAGTTTGATCATTGATGGTGGGAGTGTAACAAATGTTGCAAGCACTACATTGGTTGAGAAATTGAATTTGCTTACCATTAGACACCCTAGACCATACAAGCTGCAATGGTTGAATGAGTGTGGGGAAATTAAAGTTGATAAGCAAGTTCTTGTTTCTTTTTCAATTGGCAAATATTATGATGAAATATTGTGTGATGTTGTTCCTATGCATGCTGCACATATACTTTTAGGAAGACCATGGGAGTTTGATAGAAAAGTCAAGAGGGATGGGTTTACAAATAGATATTCTTTTGTAATGAACAGCAGACCTGTGACTCTTGTTCCATTGACTCCAAAACAAGTGTATGAGGATCAACTCAAGATGAAAAGAGAGAAAAATGAGAGAGAAAAAAGAAAAGAGAGTGAAAAAGAGAGAAAATCTGAAAGTCCAAAAAAAGAAATCCAGAGAAAGGAAATGAGTGAAGAGAGAAAAGAAAAGAAGAAAATGAGTTTTTATGCAAAAGAAAGTGAAGTGAGAAGTGCTTTTCTGGCTGAAACACACTTGCTACTCCTTGTTTACAAGGAATCCTTTTTGAACACTAATGACATTAACTCTTCCTTTCCTAGTGCTGTTGGTTCTTTGTTGCAGGAATTTGATGTTGTATTCCCTGAAGAAACTCCACCAGGTTTACCACCTATTAGAGGAATTGAACACCAAATTGATTTCATTCCTGGAGTAACAATTCCAAATAGGCCAGCATATAGAAGCAATCCTGAAGAAACAAAAGAGCTTCAAAAGCAAGTGGGAGAACTCATGGCAAAAGGGTATGTTAGAGAAAGTTTAAGCCCTTGTGCAGTTCCAGTGCTTCTAGTTCCAAAGAAAGATGGAACTTGGAGGATGTGCATTGATTGTAGAGCCGTCAACAATATCACTGTAAGGTACCGCCATCCCATTCCTAGATTAGATGATATGCTTGATAATTGCATGGTTCTATTGTCTTTTCTAAGATTGATTTGAAATCTGGGTACCATCAAATTAGAATGAGAGAAGGGGATGAGTGGAAAACTGCTTTCAAGACCAAACATGGATTATATGAATGGTTAGTTATGCCCTTTGGGTTAACTAATGCACCTAGCACTTTCATGAGATTAATGAACCATGTTTTGCGTGCTTTCATTGGGAAATTTGTTGTGGTTTATTTTGATGACATTCTGATTTATAGCAAGAATTTGGATGAGCATTTGGATCATTTGCATTGTGTTCTTGATGTTTTGAGGAAAGAAAAACTGTTTGCAAATCTGAAAAAGTGTGATTTTTGCATGGATAAACTTGTTTTTCTTGGTTTTGTGGTGAGTGCTAAAGGAATAGAAGTTGATGAGGAAAAGATACGAGCTATAAAAGAATGGCCAACACCTAAAAGCATAACTGAGGTGAGAAGTTTTCATGGTTTGGCTAGTTTTTATAGGCGATTTGTGAAGGATTTTAGCACACTTGCTGCACCACTCACTGAGGTCATTAAAAAATCTGTTGGTTTTAAATGGGATAAAGCACAAGAAGATGCATTCATTGGCCTTAAGGAAAAATTGTGTTCTGCACCTGTGTTAGTATTGCCTGACTTTAGCAAAACTTTTGAGATTGAATGTGATGCATCTGGAGTTGGGATAGGAGCTGTTTTAATGCAGGAAGGAAAGCCAATTGCTTATTTTAGTGAAAAGCTAAATGGAGCAGCCTTGAAATATCCAACTTATGACAAAGAGCTCTATGCGCTTAAAAGAGCCTTGGAGAATTGGCAGCACTACCTTTGGCCAAAACAGTTTGTGATTCACACTGATCATCAATCCTTGAAGCATATTAAAGGTCAAGGTAAGCTGAACAAGAGACATGCAAGGTGGCTGGAATTTATTGAGACATTTCCATATGTCATCAAATACAAGAAAGGTAATGAGAATGTGGTTGCTGATGCATTGTCTAGAAGGTATACTCTTCTTTCAACTCTTAATACTAAGTTGCTTGGCTTTGAATATATCAAGGAGTTGTATGCAAATGATACTGATTTTGCTGAATTGTTCCTTGATTGTGAAAAGAAAGCATTTGCTAAATTTTATAGAGTTGATGGGTACTTGTTTAAAGAAAATAGACTGTGTGTGCCTCAATGTTCATTGCGTGAATTGCTTGTTAGAGAAGCACATGGGGGAGGTTTAATGGGTCACTTTGGTGTGAAAAAGACTTTGGATGTTTTGCATGAGCATTTCTTTTGGCCTAAAATGAAACGTGATGTGGAGAGAATTTGTGCTAAATGCATAACATGTAAAAAGGCTAAATCTAGAGTCTTGCCACATGGTTTGTATACTCCTTTACCTGTACCTAGTGAACCTTGGATTGACATATCAATGGATTTTGTTTTGGGTTTGCCTAGGTCAAAAAGAGGAATGGATTCCATATTTGTGGTTGTTGATAGATTTTCTAAAATGGCACATTTCATTGCATGCCATAAAACTGATGATGCCACATACATTGCTGATCTGTTCTTTAAAGAAATTGTGAGGCTTCATGGTGTCCCTAAAAGTATTGTTTCTGATAGGGATACCAAATTCTTGAGTCATTTTTGGAGAGTTTTGTGGGGAAAGCTTGGTACTAAATTGTTATTTTCTACTGCTTGTCATCCACAAACTGATGGACAAACTGAAGTTGTTAACAGAACCTTATCACAATTACTCAGAATTGTGATTCAAAAGAACTTAAAAAATTGGGAAGATTGTTTGCCATTCATTGAATTTGCATATAACAGAAGTGTGCATTCATCTACTGATTATTCTCCTTTTGAAATAGTATATGGTTTTAATCCACTAACTCCTCTGGATTTATTACCATTACCTATTGATGAGAGAGCAAGTCTTGATGGGAAAAAGAAAGCTGAAATAGTGCAGCAACTTCATCAGCGTGTGAAACAACAAATTGAAAAGAAAAATGAACATTATGCATTCAAGGCCAATAAAGGAAGAAGGCGTGTTCTTTTTGAACCTGGAGATTGGGTGTGGGTGCATATGAGAAAAGAAAGATTTCCAGCTCAGAGAAAATCAAAATTAGCTCCAAGAGGAGATGGTCCATTTCAAGTTCTTGAAAGAATAAATGATAATGCTTACAAGATTGATTTGCCTGGTGAGTATTCTGTTAGTGCTACTTTTAATGTAGCTGATTTATCTCCTTTTGATGTAGGTGAAGATTCGAGGACGAATCCTTTTGAGGAGAGAGGGAATGATGCGATCCAGCAAGTTGTGTCAAATTCAAGTGATCCTTTGCAAATACCAAGTGGACCAATCACAAGAGCAAGAGCCAAACAAATGAAGGAAGCATTAAATGGGCTAGTGCAAGATACTTGGACAAAGCAAGTAGCAATTGGATCAAAGCTTGACAAAAATGCTGAAAACGTCACTAACTTCATATGGGCTGCAAATGGAGATATTGATCAAGTTTTGGGCTTGCAAACTTGGAACTAAAGAGCTTGGACCAAGTACTACACATGGGAGGCTCATTTGGGCCTAAATAAGCACATTTTGAGCCTTAATTTGCTGATTACATTTTCTTGAAGTTAGGTGTGCGAAAATCAACAAGGAGTTGGTGGCAATTTGACTTTTTGTTTCTTTAAGCATTTGTATTTGAGTTTTCAACTTTCTTCTAGATTGTATTAGACTTTTGTGTTTATTGTATTAGACTTTTAGGTTTCATAGCACATGGTTTTATAATTTGTATTTTCTATGTTCAGATTTGCACCTACTACAATTAGGTTCCTATAAATACTTGGTGCTTCTTCATTTGTAGAGACAATTCAGATTTGAATCATAAATGAAAGTTGCACTTCTGCACTTTGTTTCTTGAGAGTGGATTCTCTCTAAGGGTTCTTTTTAGAACTAACAAACTTATCAAGGCTTGATCAACCTTGTGGCGTTTTTCCAACACTTCGGGTCCTTGTTCTTTCGTGTTCAAGGGTTCAAGTGGATCATCGATCTGTGTTTAGCTTTCTTGGGGTGTGTATATTTTGGAATTGGTTGTGGGTTCGTGGGATCTTCCCTTGTGGGTTCGCACCATCTCAAATTAGCCTAAATCGCGTTTTTGGCCGTTCACAGCCAAACGGATGAATTTCACCACAATACTGGGCATTCTAGAATCCTCATAAAAAATGGAGTCAGTATGTTGGTTTTCAAGGCATTCTGAGACAGTGACCAAACTTTCATTCTTTTGACCTCAAATTAGCCTAAATCCAGTTTTTGGCAGTTCAGGGCACAAACGGATGAATTTCACAACAATACTGGGCATTCTATAATCCTCATGAAAAATGGAGTCGGTATGTTGGTTTTCAAGGCATTATGAGACAGTGACAAAACTTTGATTCTTTTGACCTCAAATTAGACTAAATCTTATTTTTGGCAGTTCAGGGCCAAACGGATGAATTTGACAACAATACTGGGCATTCTAGAATACTCATGAAAAATGGAGTCGGTATAACGGTTTTCAAGGCATTCTGAGACAGTGACAAAACTTTTATTCTTTTGACCTCAAATTATGCTAAAACTTGTTTTTGGCTGTTCAGGGCGCAAACGGATGAATGTCACAACAACACTGGGCATTCTAGAATCCTCTTGAGAAATGGTGTGGGTATGTGGGTTTTCAAGGCTTTCTGAGACAGTGACCAAACTTTCATTCTTTTGAGCTCAAATTAGCCTAAATCGCGTTTTTGGCCGTTCAGGGCACAAACGGATGAATTTCACAACAATACTCGGCATTCTAGAATCCTCATGAAAAATGGAGTCGGTATGTTGGTTTTCAAGGCATTCTGACACAGTGACTAAACTATCATTCTTTTGACCTCAAATTAGCCTAAATCGAGTTTTTGGCAGTTCAGGGCACGAACTGATGAATTTGACAACAATATTGGGCATTCTAGAATCCTCATAAAAAATGGAGTCGGTTTGTTGGTTTTCAAGGCATTCTGAGATAGTGACCAAACTTTCACTATTTTGATTACAAATTAGCCTATATCGCGTTTTTGGCTGTTCAGGGCTCAAACGGATGAATTTGACGACAATACTGGGCATTCTAGAATCCTCATAAAAAATGGAGTCGGTATGTCGGTTTTCAAGGCATTCTGACACAGTGACCAAACTTTCATTCTTCTGACCTCAAATTAGCCTAAATCGCGTTTTTGGCCGTTCACAGCCAAACGGATGAATTTCACCACAATACTGGGCATTCTAGAATCCTCATAAAAAATGGAGTCAGTAAGTTGGTTTTCAAGGCATTCTGAGACAGTGACAAAACTTTCATTCTTTTGACCTCAAATTATGCTAAATCTTGTTTTTGGCTGTTAAGGGCGCAAACGGATGAATTTCACAACAATTCTAGGCATTCTAGAATCCTCATGAAAAATGGTGTGGGTATGTGGGTTTTCAAGGCTTTCTGAGACAGTGACCAAACTTTGATTCTTTTGAGCTCAAATTAGCCTAAATCGCGTTTTTGGCCGTTCACAGCCAAACGCATGAATTTGGCAACAATACTGGGCATTCTAGAATCCTTATGAAAAATGGAGTCAGTATGTTGGTTTTCAAGGCATTCTCAGACAGAGACCAAACTTTCATTTTTTTGACCTCAAATTAGCCTAAATCCCGTTTTTGGCCGTTCAGGGCACAAACGGATGAATTTCACAACAATACTGGGCATTCTATAATACTCATGAAAAATGGAGTCGGTATGTTGGTTTTCAAGGCATTATGAGACAGTGACAAAACTTTCATTCTTTTGACCTCAAATTATGCTAAATCTTGTTTTTGGCTGTTAAGGGCGCAAACGGATGAATTTCACAACAATTCTAGGCATTCTAGAATCCTCATGAAAAATGGTGTGGGTATGTGGGTTTTCAAGGATTTCTGAGACAGTGACCAAACTTTGATTCTTTTGAGCTCAAATTAGCCTAAATCGCGTTTTTGGCCGTTCACAGCCAAACGCATGAATTTGGCAACAATACTGGGCATTCTAGAATCCTTATGAAAAATGGAGTCAGTATGTTGGTTTTCAAGGCATTCTCAGACAGTGACCAAACTTTCATTCTTTTGACCTCAAATTAGCGTAAATCCCGTTTTTGGCCGTTCAGGGCACAAACGGATGAATTTCACAACAATACTGGGCATTCTATAATCCTCATAAAAAATGGAGTCGGTTTGTTGGTTTTCAAGGCATTCTGAGACAGTGACCAAACTTTCATTCTTTTGAGCTCAAATTAGCCTAAATCCCGTTTTTGGCCGTTCAGGGCGCAAACGGATGAATTTCACAACAATACTGGGCATTCTAGAATCCTCATGAGAAATGGTGTGGGTATGTGGGTTTTCAAGGCTTTCTGAGACAGTGACCAAACTTTCATTCTTTTGAGCTCAAATTAGCCTAAATCGCGTTTTTGGCCGTGCAGGGCACAAACGGATGAATTTCACAACAATACTCGGCATTCTAGAATCCTCATGAAAAATGGAATCGGTATGTTGGTTTTCAAGGCATTCTGACACAGTGACTAAACTATCAATCTTTTGACCTCAAATTAGCCTAAATCGAGTTTTTGGCAGTTCAGGGCACGAACTGATGAATTTGACAACAATACTGGGCATTCTAGAATCCTCATAAAAAATGGAGTCGGTGTGTTGGTTTTCAAGGCATTCTGAGATAGTGACCAAACTTTCATTATTTTGATCACAAATTAGCCTATATCGCGTTTTTGGCTGTTCAGGGCTCAAACGGATGAATTTGACAACAATACTGGGCATTCTAGAATCCTCATAAAAAATGGAGTCGGTATGTCGGTTTTCAAGGCATTCTGACACAGTGACCAAACTATCATTCTTTTGACCTCAAATTAGCCTAAATCGCGTTTTTGGCCGTTCACAGCCAAACGGATGAATTTCACCACAATACTGGGCATTCTAGAATCCTCATAAAAAATGGAGTCAGTCTGTTGGTTTTCAAGGCATTCTGAGACAGTGACAAAACTTTCATTCTTTTGACCTCAAATTATGCTAAATCTTGTTTTTGGCTGTTAAGGGCGCAAACGGATGAATTTCACAACAATTCTAGGCATTCTAGAATCCTCATGAAAAATGGTGTGGGTATGTGGGTTTTCAAGGCTTTCTGAGACAGTGACCAAACTTTGATTCTTTTGAGCTCAAATTAGCCTAAATCGCGTTTTTGGCCGTTCACAGCCAAACACATGAATTTGGCAACAATACTGGGCATTCTAGAATCCTTATGAAAAATGGAGTCAGTATGTTGGTTTTCAAGGCATTCTCATACAGTGACCAAACTTTCATTCTTTTGACCTCAAATTAGCCTAAATCCCGTTTTTGGCCGTTCAGGGCACAAACGGATGAATTTCACAACAATACTGGGCATTCTATAATCCTCATGAAAAATGGAGTCGGTATGTTGGTTTTTAAGGCATTATGAGACAGTGACAAAACTCTCATTCTTTTGACCACAAATTATGCTAAATCTTGTTTTTGGCTGTTAAGGGCGCAAACGGATGAATTTCACAACAATTCTAGGCATTCTAGAATCCTCATGAAAAATGGTGTGGGTATGTGGGTTTTCAAGGCTTTCTGAGACAGTTACCAAACTTTGATTCTTTTGAGCTCAAATTAGCCTAAATCGCGTTTTTGGCCATTCACAGCCAAACGCATGAATTTGGCAACAATACTGGGCATTCTAGAATCCTTATGAAAAATGGAGTCTGTATGTTGGTTTTCAAGGCATTCTCAGACAGTGACCAAACTTTCATTCTTTTGAGCTCAAATTAGCCTAAATCCCGTTTTTGGCCGTTCAGGGAGCAAACGGATGAATTTCACAACAATACTGGGCATTCTAGAATCCTCATGAGAAATGGTGTGGGTATGTGGGTTTTCAAGGCTTTCTGAGACAGTGACCAAACTTTCATTCTTTTGAGTTCAAATTAGCCTAAATCTTGTTTTTGGCCGTTCAGGGCGCAAACGGATGGATTTCACAACAATACTGGGCATTCTAGAATCCTCATGAGAAATGGTGTAGGTATGTGGGTTTTCAAGGCTTTCTGAGACAGCGACCAAACTTTCATTCTTTTGAGCTCAAATTAGCCTAAATCGCGTTTTTGACCGTTCAGGGCACAAACGGATGAATTTCACAACAATACTCGGCATTCTAGAATCCTCATGAAAAATGGAGTCGGTATGTCGGTTTTCAAGGCATTCTGACATAGTGACCAAACTTTCTTTCTTTTGACCTCAAATTTGCCTAAATCGGGTTTTTGGCAGTTCAGGGCACGAACAGATGAATTTGACAACAATACTGGGCATTCTAGAATCCTCATAAAAAATGGAGTCGGTTTATTGGTTTTCAAGGCATTCTGAGATAGTGACCAAAATTCATTATTTTGATTACAAATTAGCCTAAATCGCGTTTTTGGCTGTTCAGGGCGCAAACGGATGAATTTGACAACAATACTGGGCATTCTTGAATCCTCATAAAAAATGGAGTCGGTATGTTGGTTTTCAAGGCAGTCTGACATAGTGACGAAACTATCATTCTTTTGACCTCAAATTAGCCTAAATCGCGATTTTGGAAGTTCAGGGCACGAACTGATGAATTTGACAACAATACTGGGCATTCTAGAATCCTCATAAAAAATGGAGTCGGTTTGTTGGTTTTCAAGGCATTCTGAGAAAGTGACCAACCTTTCATTATTTTGACCACAAATTAGCCTAAATCGCGTTTTTGACCGTTCACAGCCAAACGGATGAATTTCACAACAATACTGGGCATTCTACAATCCTGATGAGAAATGGAGTCGGTATGTTGGTTTTCAAGGCCTTCTGTGACAGTGACAAAACTTTCATTCTTTTGACCTCAAATTATGCTAAATCTTGTTTTTATCTGTTCAGGGCGCAAACGGATGAATTTCATAAAAATACTAGGCATTCTAGAATCCTCATGAGAAATGGTGTGGGTATGTGGGTTTTCAAGGCTTTCTGAGACAGTGACCAAACTTTCATTCTTTTGAGCTCAAATTAGCCTAAATCGCGTTTTTGGCCGTTCACAGCCAAACAGATGAATTTGGCAACAATACTGGGCATTCTAGAATCCTTATGAAAAATGGAGTCAGTATGTTGGTTTTCAAGGCATTCTGAGACAGTGACTAAACTTTCATTCTTTTGAGCTCATATTAGCCTAAATCGCGTTTTTGGCCGTTCACAGCCAAACGGATGAATTTGGAACAATACTGGGCATTATAGAATCCTTATGAAAAATGGAGTCAGTATGTTGGTTTTCAAGGCATTCTCAGACATTGACCAAACTTTCATTCTTTTGACATCAAATTAGCCTAAATCCTGTTTTTGGCCGTTCAGGGCACAAACGGAAGAATTTCACAACAATACTGGGCATTCTAGAATCCTCATGAGAAATGGTGTGGGTATGTGGGTTTTCAAGGCTTTCTGAGACAGTGAACAAACTTTCATTCTTTTGAGCTCAAATTAGCCTAAATCGCGTTTTTGGCCGTTCACAGCCAAAGGGATGAATTTGGCAACAATACTGGGCATTCTAGAATCCTTATGAAAAATGGAGTCAGTATGTTGGTTTTCAAGGCATTCTCAGACAGTGACCAAACTTTCATTCTTTTGACCTCAAATTAGCCTAAATCCCGTTTTTGGCCGTTCAGGGCGCAAACGGATGAATTTCACAACAATACTGGGCATTGTAGAATCCTCATGAGAAATGGTGTGGGTATGTGGGTTTTCAAGGCTTTCTGAGACAGTGACCAAACTTTCATTCTTTTGAGCTCAAATTAGCCTAAATCCCGTTTTTGGCCGTTCAGGGCACAAACGGATGAATTTGACAATAATACTGGGCATTCTTGAATCCTCATAAAAAATGGAGTCGGTATGTTGGTTTTCAAGGCAGTCTGACACAGTGACGAAACTATCATTCTTTTGACCTCAAATTAGCCTAAATCGCGTTTTTGGATGTTCAGTACACGAACTGATGAATTTGACAACAATACTGGGCATTCTAGAATCCTCATAAAAAATGGAGTCGGTTTGTTGGTTTTCAAGCATTCTGAGAAAGTGACCAACCTTTCATTATTTTGACCACAAATTAGCCTAAATCGCGTTTTTGACCGTTCACGGCCAAACGGATGAATTTCACAACAATACTGGGCATTCTACAATCCTGATGAAAAATGGAGTCGGTATGTTGGTTTTCAAGGCATTCTGTGACAGTGACAAAACTTTCATTCTTTTGACCTCAAATTATGCTAAATCTTGTTTTTATCTGTTCAGGGCGCAAACGGATGAATTTCATAAAAATACTAGGCATTCTAGAATCCTCATGAGAAATTGTGTGGGTATGTGGGTTTTCAAGGCTTTCTGAGACAGTGACCAAACTTTCATTCTTTTGAGCTCAAATTAGCCTAAATCGCGTTTTTGGCCGTTCACAGCCAAACGGATGAATTTGGCAACAATACTGGGCATTCTAGAATCTCTATGAAAAATGGAGTCAGTATGTTGGTTTTCAAGGCATTCTCAGACAGTGACCAAACTTTCATTCTTTTGACCTCAAATTAGACTAAATCCCGTTTTTGGCCGTTCAGGGCACAAACAGATGAATTTGACAACAATGCTGGGCATTCTAGATTACTCATGAAAAATGGAGTCGGTATGTCGGTTTTCAAGGCATTCTGAGACAGTGACAAAACCTTCATTCTTTTGACCTCAAATTATGTTAAAACTTGTTTTTGGCTGTTCAGGGCGCAAACGGATGAATTTCACAACAATATAGGGCATTCTAGAATCCACATGAGAAATGGTGTGGGTATGTGGGTTTTCAAGGCTTTCTGAGATAGTGACCAAACTTTCATTCTTTTGAGCTCAAATTAGCCTAAATCGCGTTTTTGCCCATTCACAACCAAACGGATGAATTTGGCAACAATACTAGGCATTCTAGAATCCTTATGAGAAATGGTTTGAGTATGTGGGTTTTGAAGGCTTTCTGAGACAGTGACCAAACTTTCATTCTTTTGAGCTCATATTAGCCTAAATCGCGTTTTTGGCCGTTCACAGCCAAACGGATGAATTTGGAACAATACTGGGCATTATAGAATCCTTATGAAAAATGGAGTCAGTATGTTGGTTTTCAAGGCATTCTCAGACATTGACCAAACTTTCATTCTTTTGACATCAAATTAGCCTAAATCCCGTTTTTGGCCGTTCAGGGCACAAACGGAAGAATTTCACAACAATACTGGGCATTCTAGAATCCTCATGAAAAATGGAGTCGGTATTTGGGTTTTCAAGGCATTTTGACACAGTGACGAAACTATCATTCTTTTGACCTCAAATTAGCCTAAATCCCGTTTTTGGAAGTTCAGGGCACGAACTGATGAATTTGACAACAATACTGGGCATTCTAGAATCCTCATAAAAAATGGAGTCGGTTTGTTGGTTTTCAAGGCATTCTGAGAAAGTGACCAAACTTTCATTATTTTTACCACAAATTAGCCTAAATTGCGTGTTTGACCGTTCACAGCCAAGCGGATGAATTTCACAACAATACTGGGCATTCTAGAATCCTGATGAAAAATGGAGTCGGTATGTTGCTTTTCAAGGCATTCTGTGACAGTGACAAAACTTTCATTCTTTTGACCTCAAATTATGCTAAATCTTGTTTTTATCTGTTCTGGGCGCAAACGGAAGAATTTCACAACAATACTAGGCATTCTAGAATCCTCATGAGAAATGGAGTCGGTATGTCGGTTTTCAAGGCATTCTGACACAGTGACTAAACTATCATTCTTTTGACCTCAAATTAGCCTAAATCGCGTTTTTGGCAGTTCAGGGCACGAAGTTATGAATTTGACAACAACACTGGGCATTCTAGAATCCTCATAAAAAATGGAGTCGGTTTGTTGGTTTTCAAGGCTTTCTGAGACAGTGACCAAACTTTCATTATTTTGACCTCATATTAGCCTAAATCGCGTTTTTGGGCGTTCAGGGCACAAACGGATGAATTTTACAACAATACTAGGCATTCTAGAATCCTCATGAAAAATGGAGTCGGTATGTCGGTTTTCAAGGCATTCTGACATAGTGACCAAACTTTCATTCTTTTGACCTCAAATTAGCCTAAATCGCGTTTTTGGCAGTTCAGGGCACGAACTGATGAATTTGACAACAATACTGGGCATTCTAGAATCCTCATAAAAAATGGAGTCAGTTTATTGGTTTTCAAGGCATTCTGAGATAGTGACCAAACTTTCATTATTTTGATTACAAATTAGCCTAAATCGCATTTTTGGCTGTTCAGGGCGCAAACGGATGAATTTGACAACAATACTGGGCATTCTTGAATCTTCATAAAAAATGGAGTCGGTATGTTGGTTTTCAAGGCAGTCTGACACAGTGACGAAACTATCATTCTCTTGACCTCAAATTAGCCTAAATCGCGTTTTTGGAAGTTCAGGGCACGAACTGATGAATTTGACAACAATACTGGGCATTCTAGAATCCTCATAAAAAATGGAGTCGGTTTGTTGGTTTTCAAGGCATTCTGAGAAAGTGACCAAACTTTCATTATTTTTACCACAAATTAGCCTAAATCGCGTTTTTGACCGTTCACAGCCAAGCGGATGAATTTCACAACAATACTGGGCATTCTAGAATCCTGATGAAAAATGGAGTCGGTATGTTGCTTTTCAAGGCATTCTGTGACAGTGACAAAACTTTCATTCTTTTGACCTCAAATTATGCTAAATCTTGTTTTTATCTGTTCTGGGCGCAAACGGATGAATTTCACACCAATACTAGGCATTCTAGAATCCTCATGAGAAATGGAGTCGGTATGTCGGTTTTCAAGGCATTCTGACACAGTGACTAAACTATCATTCTTTTGACCTCAAATTAGCCTAAATCGCGTTTTTGGCAGTTCAGGGCACGAAGTTATGAATTTGACAACAACACTGGGCATTCTAGAATCCTCATAAAAAATGGAGTCGGTTTGTTGGTTTTCAAGGCTTTCTGAGACAGTGACCAAACCTTCATTATTTTGACCTCATATTAGCCTAAATTGCGTTTTTGGCCGTTCAGGGCACAAACGGATGAATTTTACAACAATACTAGGCATTCTAGAATCCTCATGAAAAATGGAGTCGGTATGTCGGTTTTCAAGGCATTCTGACATAGTGACCAAACTTTCATTCTTTTGACCTCAAATTAGCCTAAATCGCGTTTTTGGCAGTTCAGGGCACGAACTGATGAATTTGACAACAATACTGGGCATTCTAGAATCCTCATAAAAAATGGAGTCAGTTTATTGGTTTTCAAGGCATTCTGAGATAGTGACCAAACTTTCATTATTTTGATTACAAATTAGCCTAAATCGCATTTTTGGCTGTTCAGGGCGCAAACGGATGAATTTGACAACAATACTGGGCATTCTTGAATCTTCATAAAAAATGGAGTCGGTATGTTGGTTTTCAAGGCAGTCTGACACAGTGACGAAACTATCATTCTCTTGACCTCAAATTAGCCTAAATCGCGTTTTTGGAAGTTCAGGGCACGAACTGATGAATTTCACAACAATACTGGGCATTCTAGAATCCTCATAAAAAATGGAGTCGGTTTTGTTGGTTTTCAAGGCATTCTGAGAAAGTGACCAACCTTTCATTATTTTGACCACAAATTAGCCTAAATCGCGTTTTTGACCGTTCACAGCCAAACTAATGAATTTCACAACAATACTGGGCATTCTACAATCCTGATGAAAAATGGAGTCGGTATGTTGGTTTTCAAGGCATTCTGTGACAGTGACAAAACTATCATTCTTTTGACCTCAAATTATGCTAAATCTTGTTTTTATCTGTTCAGGGCGCAAACGGATGAATTTCATAAAAATACTAGGCATTCTAGAATCCTCATGAGAAATGGTGTGGGTATGTGGGTTTTCATGGCTTTCTGAGACAGTGACCAAACTTTCATTCTTTTGAGCTCAAATTAGCCTAAATCGCATTTTTGGCCGTTCACAGCCAAACGCATGAATTTGGCAACAATACTGGGCATTCTAGAATCCTTATGAAAAATGGAGTCAGTATGTTGGTTTTCAAGGCATTCTCAGACAGTGACCAAACTTTCATTCTTTTGACCTCAAATTAGCCTAAATCCCGTTTTTGGCCGTTCAGGGCACAAACGGATGAATTTCACAACAATACTGGGCATTCTAGAATCCTCATGAAAAATGGAGTCGGTATGTTGGTTTTCAAGGCATTATGAGACAGTGACAAAACTTTCATTCTTTTGACCTCAAATTAGACTAAATCTTATTTTTGGCAGTTCAGGGCCAAACGGATGAATTTGACAACAATACTGGGCATTCTAGAATACTCATGAAAAATGGAGTCGGTATAATGGTTTTCAAGGCATTCTGAGACAGTGACAAAACTTTTATTCTTTTGACCTCAAATTATGCTAAAACTTGTTTTTGGCTGTTCAGGGCGCAAACGGATGAATCTCACAACAATACTGGGCATTTTAGAATCCTCATGAGAAATGGTGTGGGTATGTGGGTTTTCAAGGCTTTCTGAGAGAGTGACCAAACTTTCATTCTTTTGAGCTTAAATTAGCCTAAATCGCGTTTTTGGCCGTTCAGGGCACAAACGGATGAATTTCACAACAATACTCAGCATTCTAGAATCCTCATGAAAAATGGAGTCGGTATGTTGATTTTCAAGGCATTCTGACACAGTGTCTAAACCATCATTCTTTTGACCTCAAATTAGCCTAAATCTTCTTTTTGCCAGTTCAGGGCTAAACGGATGAATTTGACAACAATACTGGGCATTCTAGAATACTCATGAAAAATGGAGTCGGTATGTCGGTTTTCAAGGCATTCTGAGACAGTGACAAAACCTTCATTCTTTTGACCTCAAATTATGTTAAAACTTGTTTTTGGCTGTTCAGGGCGCAAACGGATGAATTTCACAACAATATAGGGCATTCTAGAATCCACATGAGAAATGGTGTGGGTATGTGGGTTTTCAAGGCTTTCTGAGAGAGTGACCAAACTTTCATTCTTTTGAGCTCAAATTAGCCTAAATCGCGTTTTTGGCCATTCACAACCAAACGGATGAATTTGGCAACAATACTAGGCATTCTAGAATACTTATGAGAAATGGTTTGAGTATGTGGGTTTTGAAGGCTTTCTGAGACAGTGACCAAACTTTCATTCTTTTGAGCTCATATTAGCCTAAATCGCGTTTTTGGCCGTTCACAGCCAAACGGATGAATTTGGAACAATACTGGGCATTATAGAATCCTTATGAAAAATGGAGTCAGTATGTTGGTTTTCAAGGCATTCTCAGACATTGACCAAACTTTCATTCTTTTGACATCAAATTAGCCTAAATCCCGTTTTTGGCCGTTCAGGGCACAAACGGAAGAATTTCACAACAATACTGGGCATTCTAGAATCCTCATGAAAAATGGAGTCGGTATTTGGGTTTTCAAGGCATTCTGACACAGTGACGAAACTATCATTCTTTTGACCTCAAATTAGCCTAAATCCCGTTTTTGGAAGTTCAGGGCACGAACTGATGAATTTGACAACAATACTGGGCATTCTAGAATCCTCATAAAAAATGGAGTCGGTTTGTTGGTTTTCAAGGCATTCTGAGAAAGTGACCAAACTTTCATTATTTTTACCACAAATTAGCCTAAATCGCGTTTTTGACCGTTCACAGCCAAACGGATGAATTTCACAACAATACTGGGCATTCTAGAACCCTGATGAAAAATGGAGTCGGTATGTTGCTTTTCAAGGCATTCTGTGACAGTGACAAAACTTTCATTCTTTTGACCTCAAATTATGCTAAATCTTGTTTTTATCTGTTCTGGGCGCAAACGGATGAATTTAACAACAATACTAGGCATTCTAGAATCCTCATCAGAAATGGAGTCGGTATGTCTGTTTTCAAGGCATTCTGACACAGTGACTAAACTATCATTCTTTTGACCTCAAATTAGCCTAAATCGCATTTTTGGCAGTTCACGGCACGAAGTGATGAATTTGACAACAATACTGGGCATTCTAGAATCCTCATAAAAAATGGAGTCGGTTTGTTGGTTTTCAAGGCTTTCTTAGACAGTGACCAAACTTTCATTCTTTTGAGCTCATATTAGCCTAAATCACGTTTTTGGCCGTTCAGGGCACAAACGGATGAATTTCACAACAATACTAGGCATTCTAGAATCCTCATGAAAAATGGAGTCGGTATGTCGGTTTTCAAGGCATTCTGACATAGTGACCAAACTTTCATTCTTTTGACCTCAAATTAGCCTAAAACGCGTTTTTGGCAGTTCAGGGCACGAACTGATGAATTTGACAACAATACTGGGCATTCTAGAATCCTCATAAAAAATGGAGTCAGTTTATTGGTTTTCAAGGCATTCTGAGATAGTGACCAAACTTTCATTATTTTGATTACAAATTAGCCTAAATCGCATTTTTGGCTGTTCAGGGCGCAAACGGATGAATTTGACAACAATACTGGGCATTCTTGAATCTTCATAAAAAATGGAGTCGGTATGTTGGTTTTCAAGGCAGTCTGACACAGTGACGAAACTATCATTCTCTTGACCTCAAATTAGCCTAAATCGCGTTTTTGGAAGTTCAGGGCACGAACTGATGAATTTCACAACAATACTGGGCATTCTAGAATCCTCATAAAAAATGGAGTCGGTTTTGTTGGTTTTCAAGGCATTCTGAGAAAGTGACCAACCTTTCATTATTTTGACCACAAATTAGCCTAAATCGCGTTTTTGACCGTTCACAGCCAAACTAATGAATTTCACAACAATACTGGGCATTCTACAATCCTGATGAAAAATGGAGTCGGTATGTTGGTTTTCAAGGCATTCTGTGACAGTGACAAAACTATCATTCTTTTGACCTCAAATTATGCTAAATCTTGTTTTTATCTGTTCAGGGCGCAAACGGATGAATTTCATAAAAATACTAGGCATTCTAGAATCCTCATGAGAAATGGTGTGGGTATGTGGGTTTTCATGGCTTTCTGAGACAGTGACCAAACTTTCATTCTTTTGAGCTCAAATTAGCCTAAATCGCATTTTTGGCCGTTCACAGCCAAACGCATGAATTTGGCAACAATACTGGGCATTCTAGAATCCTTATGAAAAATGGAGTCAGTATGTTGGTTTTCAAGGCATTCTCAGACAGTGACCAAACTTTCATTCTTTTGACCTCAAATTAGCCTAAATCCCGTTTTTGGCCGTTCAGGGCACAAACGGATGAATTTCACAACAATACTGGGCATTCTAGAATCCTCATGAAAAATGGAGTCGGTATGTTGGTTTTCAAGGCATTATGAGACAGTGACAAAACTTTCATTCTTTTGACCTCAAATTAGACTAAATCTTATTTTTGGCAGTTCAGGGCCAAACGGATGAATTTGACAACAATACTGGGCATTCTAGAATACTCATGAAAAATGGAGTCGGTATAATGGTTTTCAAGGCATTCTGAGACAGTGACAAAACTTTTATTCTTTTGACCTCAAATTATGCTAAAACTTGTTTTTGGCTGTTCAGGGCGCAAACGGATGAATCTCACAACAATACTGGGCATTTTAGAATCCTCATGAGAAATGGTGTGGGTATGTGGGTTTTCAAGGCTTTCTGAGAGAGTGACCAAACTTTCATTCTTTTGAGCTTAAATTAGCCTAAATCGCGTTTTTGGCCGTTCAGGGCACAAACGGATGAATTTCACAACAATACTCAGCATTCTAGAATCCTCATGAAAAATGGAGTCGGTATGTTGATTTTCAAGGCATTCTGACACAGTGTCTAAACCATCATTCTTTTGACCTCAAATTAGCCTAAATCTTCTTTTTGCCAGTTCAGGGCTAAACGGATGAATTTGACAACAATACTGGGCATTCTAGAATACTCATGAAAAATGGAGTCGGTATGTCGGTTTTCAAGGCATTCTGAGACAGTGACAAAACCTTCATTCTTTTGACCTCAAATTATGTTAAAACTTGTTTTTGGCTGTTCAGGGCGCAAACGGATGAATTTCACAACAATATAGGGCATTCTAGAATCCACATGAGAAATGGTGTGGGTATGTGGGTTTTCAAGGCTTTCTGAGAGAGTGACCAAACTTTCATTCTTTTGAGCTCAAATTAGCCTAAATCGCGTTTTTGGCCATTCACAACCAAACGGATGAATTTGGCAACAATACTAGGCATTCTAGAATACTTATGAGAAATGGTTTGAGTATGTGGGTTTTGAAGGTTTTCTGAGACAGTGACCAAACTTTCATTCTTTTGAGCTCATATTAGCCTAAATCGCGTTTTTGGCCGTTCACAGCCAAACGGATGAATTTGGAACAATACTGGGCATTATAGAATCCTTATGAAAAATGGAGTCAGTATGTTGGTTTTCAAGTCATTCTCAGACATTGACCAAACTTTCATTCTTTTGACATCAAATTAGCCTAAATCCCGTTTTTGGCCGTTCAGGGCACAAACGGAAGAATTTCACAACAATACTGGGCATTCTAGAATCCTCATGAAAAATGGAGTCGGTATTTGGGTTTTCAAGGCATTCTGACACAGTGACGAAACTATCATTCTTTTGACCTCAAATTAGCCTAAATCCCGTTTTTGGAAGTTCAGGGCACGAACTGATGAATTTGACAACAATACTGGGCATTCTAGAATCCTCATAAAAAATGGAGTCGGTTTGTTGGTTTTCAAGGCATTCTGAGAAAGTGACCAAACTTTCATTATTTTTACCACAAATTAGCCTAAATCGCGTTTTTGACCGTTCACAGCCAAACGGATGAATTTCACAACAATACTGGGCATTCTAGAACCCTGATGAAAAATGGAGTCGGTATGTTGCTTTTCAAGGCATTCTGTGACAGTGACAAAACTTTCATTCTTTTGACCTCAAATTATGCTAAATCTTGTTTTTATCTGTTCTGGGCGCAAACGGATGAATTTAACAACAATACTAGGCATTCTAGAATCCTCATCAGAAATGGAGTCGGTATGTCGGTTTTCAAGGCATTCTGACACAGTGACTAAACTATCATTCTTTTGACCTCAAATTAGCCTAAATCGCATTTTTGGCAGTTCACGGCACGAAGTGATGAATTTGACAACAATACTGGGCATTCTAGAATCCTCATAAAAAATGGAGTCGGTTTGTTGGTTTTCAAGGCTTTCTTAGACAGTGACCAAACTTTCATTCTTTTGAGCTCATATTAGCCTAAATCGCGTTTTTGGCCGTTCAGGGCACAAACGGATGAATTTCACAACAATACTAGGCATTCTAGAATCCTCATGAAAAATGGAGTCGGTATGTCGGTTTTCAAGGCATTCTGACATAGTGACCAAACTTTCATTCTTTTGACCTCAAATTAGCCTAAAACGCGTTTTTGGCAGTTCAGGGCACGAACTGATGAATTTGACAACAATACTGGGCATTCTAGAATCCTCATAAAAAATGGAGTCAGTTTATTGGTTTTCAAGGCATTCTGAGATAGTGACCAAACTTTCATTATTTTGATTACAAATTAGCCTAAATCGCATTTTTGGCTGTTCAGGGCGCAAACGGATGAATTTGACAACAATACTGGGCATTCTTGAATCTTCATAAAAAATGGAGTCGGTATGTTGGTTTTCAAGGCAGTCTGACACAGTGACGAAACTATCATTCTCTTGACCTCAAATTAGCCTAAATCGCGTTTTTGGAAGTTCAGGGCACGAACTGATGAATTTCACAACAATACTGGGCATTCTAGAATCCTCATAAAAAATGGAGTCGGTTTTGTTGGTTTTCAAGGCATTCTGAGAAAGTGACCAACCTTTCATTATTTTGACCACAAATTAGCCTAAATCGCGTTTTTGACCGTTCACAGCCAAACTAATGAATTTCACAACAATACTGGGCATTCTACAATCCTGATGAAAAATGGAGTCGGTATGTTGGTTTTCAAGGCATTCTGTGACAGTGACAAAACTATCATTCTTTTGACCTCAAATTATGCTAAATCTTGTTTTTATCTGTTCAGGGCGCAAACGGATGAATTTCATAAAAATACTAGGCATTCTAGAATCCTCATGAGAAATGGTGTGGGTATGTGGGTTTTCATGGCTTTCTGAGACAGTGACCAAACTTTCATTCTTTTGAGCTCAAATTAGCCTAAATCGCATTTTTGGCCGTTCACAGCCAAACGCATGAATTTGGCAACAATACTGGGCATTCTAGAATCCTTATGAAAAATGGAGTCAGTATGTTGGTTTTCAAGGCATTCTCAGACAGTGACCAAACTTTCATTCTTTTGACCTCAAATTAGCCTAAATCCCGTTTTTGGCCGTTCAGGGCACAAACGGATGAATTTCACAACAATACTGGGCATTCTAGAATCCTCATGAAAAATGGAGTCGGTATGTTGGTTTTCAAGGCATTATGAGACAGTGACAAAACTTTCATTCTTTTGACCTCAAATTAGACTAAATCTTATTTTTGGCAGTTCAGGGCCAAACGGATGAATTTGACAACAATACTGGGCATTCTAGAATACTCATGAAAAATGGAGTCGGTATAATGGTTTTCAAGGCATTCTGAGACAGTGACAAAACTTTTATTCTTTTGACCTCAAATTATGCTAAAACTTGTTTTTGGCTGTTCAGGGCGCAAACGGATGAATCTCACAACAATACTGGGCATTTTAGAATCCTCATGAGAAATGGTGTGGGTATGTGGGTTTTCAAGGCTTTCTGAGAGAGTGACCAAACTTTCATTCTTTTGAGCGTAAATTAGCCTAAATCGCGTTTTTGGCCGTTCAGGGCACAAACGGATGAATTTCACAACAATACTCAGCATTCTAGAATCCTCATGAAAAATGGAGTCGGTATGTTGATTTTCAAGGCATTCTGACACAGTGTCTAAACCATCATTCTTTTGACCTCAAATTAGCCTAAATCTTCTTTTTGCCAGTTCAGGGCTAAACGGATGAATTTAACAACAATACTGGGCATTCTAGAATACTCATGAAAAATGGAGTCGGTATGTCGGTTTTCAAGGCATTCTGAGACAGTGACAAAACCTTCATTCTTTTGACCTCAAATTATGTTAAAACTTGTTTTTGGCTGTTCAGGGCGCAAACGGATGAATTTCACAACAATATAGGGCATTCTAGAATCCACATGAGAAATGGTGTGGGTATGTGGGTTTTCAAGGCTTTCTGAGAGAGTGACCAAACTTTCATTCTTTTGAGCTCAAATTAGCCTAAATCGCGTTTTTGGCCATTCACAACCAAACGGATGAATTTGGCAACAATACTAGGCATTCTAGAATACTTATGAGAAATGGTTTGAGTATGTGGGTTTTGAAGGCTTTCTGAGACAGTGACCAAACTTTCATTCTTTTGAGCTCATATTAGCCTAAATCGCGTTTTTGGCCGTTCACAGCCAAACGGATGAATTTGGAACAATACTGGGCATTATAGAATCCTTATGAAAAATGGAGTCAGTATGTTGGTTTTCAAGGCATTCTCAGACATTGACCAAACTTTCATTCTTTTGACATCAAATTAGCCTAAATCCCGTTTTTGGCCGTTCAGGGCACAAACGGAAGAATTTCACAACAATACTGGGCATTCTAGAATCCTCATGAAAAATGGAGTCGGTATTTGGGTTTTCAAGGCATTCTGACACAGTGACGAAACTATCATTCTTTTGACCTCAAATTAGCCTAAATCCCGTTTTTGGAAGTTCAGGGCACGAACTGATGAATTTGACAACAATACTGGGCATTCTAGAATCCTCATAAAAAATGGAGTCGGTTTGTTGGTTTTCAAGGCATTCTGAGAAAGTGACCAAACTTTCATTATTTTTACCACAAATTAGCCTAAATCGCGTTTTTGACCGTTCACAGCCAAACGGATGAATTTCACAACAATACTGGGCATTCTAGAACCCTGATGAAAAATGGAGTCGGTATGTTGCTTTTCAAGGCATTCTGTGACAGTGACAAAACTTTCATTCTTTTGACCTCAAATTATGCTAAATCTTGTTTTTATCTGTTCTGGGCGCAAACGGATGAATTTAACAACAATACTAGGCATTCTAGAATCCTCATCAGAAATGGAGTCGGTATGTCGGTTTTCAAGGCATTCTGACACAGTGACTAAACTATCATTCTTTTGACCTCAAATTAGCCTAAATCGCATTTTTGGCAGTTCACGGCACGAAGTGATGAATTTGACAACAATACTGGGCATTCTAGAATCCTCATAAAAAATGGAGTCGGTTTGTTGGTTTTCAAGGCTTTCTTAGACAGTGACCAAACTTTCATTCTTTTGAGCTCATATTAGCCTAAATCGCGTTTTTGGCCGTTCAGGGCACAAACGGATGAATTTCACAACAATACTAGGCATTCTAGAATCCTCATGAAAAATGGAGTCGGTATGTCGGTTTTCAAGGCATTCTGACATAGTGACCAAACTTTCATTCTTTTGACCTCAAATTAGCCTAAAACGCGTTTTTGGCAGTTCAGGGCACGAACTGATGAATTTGACAACAATACTGGGCATTCTAGAATCCTCATAAAAAATGGAGTCAGTTTATTGGTTTTCAAGGCATTCTGAGATAGTGACCAAACTTTCATTATTTTGATTACAAATTAGCCTAAATCGCATTTTTGGCTGTTCAGGGCGCAAACGGATGAATTTGACAACAATACTGGGCATTCTTGAATCTTCATAAAAAATGGAGTCGGTATGTTGGTTTTCAAGGCAGTCTGACACAGTGACGAATCTATCATTCTTTTAACCTCAAATTATCCTAAATCGCGTTTTTGGAAGTTCAGGGCACGAACTGATGAATTTGACAACAATACTGGGCATTCTAGAATCCTCATAAAAAATGGAGTCGGTTTGTTGGTTTTCAAGGCATTCTGAGAAAGTGACCAACCTTTCATTATTTTGACCACAAATTAGCCTAAATCGCGTTTTTGACCGTTCACAGCCAAACGGATGAATTTCACAACAATACTGGGCATTCTACAATCCTGATGAAAAATGGAGTCGGTATGTTGGTTTTCAAGGCATTCTGTGACAGTGACAAAACTTTCATTCTTTTGACCTCAAATTATGCTAAATCTTGTTTTTGGAAGTTCAGGGCACGAAGTGATGAATTTGACAACAATACTGGGCATTCTAGAATCCTCATCAAAAATGGAGTCGGTTTGTTGGTTTTCAAGGCTTTCTGAGACAGTGACCAAACTTTCATTCTTTTGAGCTCAAATTAGCCTAAATCGCGTTTTTGGCCGTTCAGGGCCCAAACGGATGAATTTCACAACAATACTCGGCATTCTAGAATCCTCATGAAAAATGGAGTCGGTATGTTGGTTTTCAAGGCATTCTGACACAGTGACTAAACTATCATTCTTTTGACCTCAAATTAGCTTAAATCGCGTTTTTGGCAGTTCAGGGCACGAACTGATGAATTTGACAACAATACTGGGCATTCTAGAATCCTCATAAAAAATGGAGTCGGGTTGTTGGTTTTCAAGGCATTCTGATATAGTGACCAAACTTTCATTATTTTGACCACAAATTAGCCTAAATCGCGTTTTTGGCTGTTTAGGGCGCAAACGGATGAATTTGACAACAATACTGGGCATTCTAGAATCCTCATGAAAAATGGAGTCGGTATGTCGGTTTTCAAGGCATTCTGACATAGTGACCAAACTTTCATTCTATTGACCTCAAATTAGCCTAAATCTCGTTTTTGGCCGTTCACAGCCAAACGGATGAATTTCACCACAATATTGGGCATTCTAGAATCCTCATAAAAAATGGTGTCGGTATGTTGGTTTTCAAGGCATTCTGAGACAGTCACAAAACTTTCATTCTTTTGACCTCAAATTATGCTAAATCTTGTTTTTGGCTGTTAAGGGCACAAACGGATGAATTTCACAACAATACTAGGCATTCTAGAATCCTCATGAAAATGGTGTGGGTATGTGGGTTTTCAAGGCTTTCTGAGACAGTGACCAAACTTTCATTCTTTTGAGCTCAAATTAGCCTAAATCGCGTTTTTGGCCGTTCACAGCCAAACGGATGAATTTGGCAACAATATTGGGCATTCTAGAATCCTTATGAAAAATGGAGTCAGTATGTTGCTTTTCAAGGCATTCTCAGACAGTGACCAAACTTTCATTCTTTTGACCTCAAATTAGCCTAAATCCCGTTTTTGGCCGTTCAGGGCACAAACGGATGAAGTTCACAACAATACTGGGCATTCTAGAATCCTCATGAAAAATGGAGTCGGTATGTTTGTTTTCAAGGCATTATGAGACATTGACAAAACTTCATTCTTTTGACCTCAAATTAGACCAAATCTTATTTTTGGCAGTTCAGGGCCAAACGGATGATTTGACAACAATACTGGGCATTCTAGAATAATCATGAAAAATGGAGTCGGTATAACGGTTTTCAAGGCATTCTGAGACAGTGACAAAACTTTTATTCTTTTGACCTCAAATTATGCTAAAACATGTTTTTGGCTGTTCAGGGCGGAAACGGATGAATCTCACAACAATACTGGGCATTCTAGAATCCTCATGAGAAATGGTGTGGGTATGTGGGTTTTCAAGGCTTTCTGAGACAGTGACCAAACTTTCATTCTTTTGAGCTCAAATTAGCCTAAATCGAGTTTTTGGCCGTTCACAGCCAAACGGATGAATTTGGAAACAATACTGGGCATTCTAGAATCCTTATGAAAAATGGAGTCAGCATGTTGGTTTTCAAGGCATTCTCAGACAGTGACCAAACTTTCATTCTTTTGACCTCAAATTAGCCTAAATACCGTTTTTGGCCGTTCAGGGCACAAACGGATGAATTTCACAACAATACAGGGCATTCTAGAATCCTCATGAAAAATGGAGTCGGTATGTTGGTTTTCAAGGCATTATGAGAAAGTGACGAAACTTTCATTCTTTTGACCTCAAATTAGACTAAATGTTATTTTTGGCAGTTCAGGGCCAAACAGATGAATTTGACAACAATACTGTGCATTCTAGAATACTCATGAAAAATGGAGTCGGTATAACGGTTTTCAAGGCATTCTGAGACAGTGACAAAACTTTTATTCTTTTGACCTCAAATTATGCTAAAACTTGTTTTTGGCTGTTCAGGGTGCAAACGGATGAATCTCACAACAATACTGGGCATTCTAGAATCCTCATGAGAAATGGTGTGGGTATGTGGGTTTTCAAGGATTTCTGAGACAGTGACCAAACTTTCATTCTTTTGAGCTCAAATTAGCCTAAATCGAGTTTTTGGCCGTTCAGGGCACAAACGGATGAATTTCACAACAATACTCGGCATTCTAGAATCCTCATGAAAAATGGAGTCGGTATGTTGGTTTTCAAGGCATTCTGACACAGTGACCAAACTATCATTCTTTTGACATCAAATTAGCCTAAATCGCGTTTTTGGCCGTTCAGGGCACAAACGGATGAATTTCACAACAATACTGGGCATTCTAGAATACTCATGACAAATGGAGTCAGTATGTCAGTTTTCAAGGCTTTCTTAGACAGTTGCCAAACTTTCATTCTTTTGAGCTCAAATTAGCCTAAATCGCTTTTTTGGCCGTTCAGGGCACAAACGGATGAATTTCACAACAATACTGGGCATTTTAGAATACTCATGACAAATGGAGTCGGTATGTCAGTTTTCAAGGCTTTCTGAGACAGTGGCCAAACTTTCATTCTTTTGAGCTCAAATTAGCCTAAATCGCTTTTTTGGCCGTTCAGGGCACAAACGGATGAATTTCACAACAATACTCAGCATTCTAGAATCCTCATGAAAAATGGAGTCGGTATTTTGGTTTACAAGGCATTCTGAGACAGTGACAAAACCTTCATTCTTTTGAGCTCAAATTAGCGTAAATCGCGTTTTTGGCCGTTCACAGCCAAACGGATGAATTTGGCAACAATACTGGGCATTATAGAATCCTGATGAAAAATGGAGTCCGTATGTTGGTTTTCAAGGCATTCTCAGACAGTGACCAAACTTTCATTCTTTTGACATCAAATTAGCCTAAATCCCGTTTTTGGCCGTTCAGGGCACAAACGGAAGAATTTCACAACAATACTGGTCATTGTAGAATCCTCATAAAAAATGGAGTCGGTATGTGGGTTTTCAAGGCATTCTGACACAGTGACGAAACTTTCATTCTGTTGACCTCAAATTATGCTAAATCTTGTTTTTGGCTGTAAAGGGCGCAAACGGATGAATTTCACAACAATACTAGGCATTCTAGAATCCTCATGAGAAATGGTGTGGGTATGTGGGTTTTCAAGGCTTTCTGAGACAGTGACCAAACTTTCATTCTTTTGAGCTCAAATTAGCCTAAATCGCGTTTTTGGCCGTTCACAGCCAAATGGATGAATTTGGCAACAATACTGGGCATTCTAGAATCCTTATGAAAAATGGAGTCAGTATGTTGGTTTTCAAGGCATTCTCAGACAGTGACCAAACTTTCATTCTTTTGACCTCAAATTAGCCTAAATCCCGTTTTTGGCCGTTCAGGGCACAAACGGATGAATTTCACAACAATACTGGGCATTCTAGAATCCTCATGAAAAATGGAGTCGGTATGTTGGTTTTCTAGGCAGTCTGACACAGTGACGAAACTATCATTCTTTTGACCTCATATTAGCCTAAATCGCGTTTTTGGAAGTTCAGGGCACGAACTGATGAATTTGACAACAATACTGGGCATTCTAGAATCCTCATAAAAAATGGAGTCGGTTTGTTGGTTTTCAAGGCATTCTAAGAAAGTGACCAACCTTTCATTATTTTTACCACAGATTAGCCTAAATCGCGTTTTTGACCGTTCACAGCCAAACGGATGAATTTCACAACAATACTGGGCATTCTACAATCCTGATGAAAAATGGAGTCGGTATGTTGGTTTTCAAGGCATTCTGTGACAGTGACAAAACTTTCATTCTTTTGACCTCAAATTATGCTAAATCTTGTTTTTATCTGTTCAGGGCGCAAACGGATGAATTTCATAACAATACTAGGCATTCTAGAATCCTCATGAGAAATGGTGTGGGTATGTGGGTTTTCAAGGCTTTCTGAGACAGTGACCAAACTTTCATTCTTTTGAGCTCAAATTAGCTTAAATCGCGTTTTTGGCCGTTCACAGCCAAACGGGTGAATTTGGCAACAATACTGGGCATTCTAGAATCCTTATGAAAAATGGAGTCAGTATGTTGGTTTTCAAGGCATTCTCAGACAGTGACCAAACTTTCATTCTTTTGACATCAAATTAGCCTAAATCCCGTTTTTGGCCGTTCAGGGCACAAACGGAAGAATTTCACAACAATACTGGGCATTCTAGAATCCTCATGAAAAATGGAGTCAGTATTTTGGTTTTCAAGGCATTCTGACACAGTGACCAAACTATCATTCTTTTGACCTCAAATTAGCCTAAATCGCGTTTTTGGCAGTTCAGGGCACGAACTGATGAATTTGACAACAATACTGGGCATTCTAGAATCCTCATAAAAAATGGAGTCGGTTTGTTGGTTTTCAAGGCATCCTGATATAGTGACCATACTTTCATTATTTTGACCAAAAATTTGCCTAAATCGCGTTTTTGACCGTTCACAGCCAAACGGATGAATTTCACAACAATACTGGGCATTCTACAATCCTGATGAAAAATGGAGTCGGTATGTTGGTTTTCAAGGCATTCTGTGACAGTGACAAAACTTTCATTCTTTTGACCTCAAATTATGCTAAATCTTGTTTTTATCTGTTCAGGGCGCAAACGGATGAATTTCATAACAATACTAGGCATTCTAGAATCCTCATGAGAAATGGTGTGGGTATGTGGGTTTTCAAGGCTTTCTGAGACAGTGACCAAACTTTCATTCTTTTGAGCTCAAATTAGCTTAAATCGCGTTTTTGGCCGTTCACAGCCAAACGGATGAATTTGGCAACAATACTGGGCATTCTAGAATCCTTATGAAAAATGGAGTCAGTATGTTGGTTTTCAAGGCATTCTCAGACAGTGACCAAACTTTCATTCTTTTGACATCAAATTAGCCTAAATCCCGTTTTTGGCCGTTCAGGGCACAAACGGAAGAATTTCACAACAATACTGGGCATTCTAGAATCCTCATGAAAAATGGAGTCAGTATTTTGGTTTTCAAGGCATTCTGACACAGTGACCAAACTATCATTCTTTTGACCTCAAATTAGCCTAAATCGCGTTTTTGGCAGTTCAGGGCACGAACTGATGAATTTGACAACAATACTGGGCATTCTAGAATCCTCATAAAAAATGGAGTCGGTTTGTTGGTTTTCAAGGCATCCTGATATAGTGACCATACTTTCATTATTTTGACCAAAAATTTGCCTAAATCGCGTTTTTGACCGTTCACAGCCAAACGGATGAATTTCACAACAATACTGGGCATTCTACAATCCTGATGAAAAATGGAGTCGGTATGTTGGTTTTCAAGGCATTCTGTGACAGTGACAAAACTTTCATTCTTTTGACCTCAAATTATGCTAAATCTTGTTTTTATCTGTTCAGGGCGCAAACGGATGAATTTCATAACAATACTAGGCATTCAAGAATCCTCATGAAAAATGCAGTCGGTATGTCGGTTTTCAAGGCATTCTGACATAGTGACCAAACTTTCATTCTATTGACCTCAAATTAGGCTAAATCTCGTTTTTGGCCGTTCACAGCCAAACGGATGAATTTCACCACAATACTGGGCATTCTAGAATCCTCATAAAAAATGGAGTCGGTATGTTGGTTTTCAAGGCATTCTGAGACAGTGACAAAACTTTCATTCTGTTGACCTCAAATTATGCTAAATCTTGTTTTTGGCTGTTAAGGGCGCAAACGAATGAATTTCACAACAATACTAGGCATTCTAGAATCCTCATGAGAAATGGTGTGGGTATGTGGGTTTTCAAGGCTTTCTGAGACAGTAACCAAACTTTCATTCTTTTGAGCTCAAATTAGCCTAAATCGCGTTTTTGGCCGTTCACAGCCAAACGGATGAATTTGGCAACAATACTGGGCATTCTAGAATCCTTATGAAAAATGGAGTCAGTATGTTGGTTTTCAAGGCATTCTCAGACAGTGACCAAACTTTCATTCTTTTGACATCAAATTAGCCTAAATCCCGTTTTTGGCCGTTCAGGGCACAAACGGAAGAATTTCACAACAATACTGGGCATTCTAGAATCCTCATGAAAAATGGAGTCAGTATTTTGGTTTTCAAGGCATTCTGACACAGTGACCAAACTATCATTCTTTTGACCTCAAATTAGCCTAAATCGCGTTTTTGGCAGTTCAGGGCACGAACTGATGAATTTGACAACAATACTGGGCATTCTAGAATCCTCATAAAAAATGGAGTCGGTTTGTTGGTTTTCAAGGCATCCTGATATAGTGACCATACTTTCATTATTTTGACCAAAAATTTGCCTAAATCGCGTTTTTGGCTGTTCAGGGCGCAAACGGATGAATTTGACAACAATACTGGACATTGTAGAATCCTCATAAAAAATGGAGTCGGTATGTGGGTTTTCAAGGCATTCTGACACAGTGACGAAACTATCATTCTTTTGACCTCAAATTAGCCTAAATCGCGTTTTTGGAAGTTCAGGGCACGAACTGATGAATTTGACAACAATACTAGGCATTCAAGAATCCTCATGAAAAATGGAGTCGGTATGTCGGCTTTCAAGGCATTCTGACATAGTGACCAAACTTTCATTCTATTGATCTCAAATTAGGCTAAATCTCGTTTTTGGCCGTTCACAGCCAAACGGATGAATTTCACAGCAATACAGGGCATTCTAGAATCCTCATAAAAAATGGAGTCGGTATGTTGGTTTTCAAGGCATTCTGAGACAGTGACAAAACTTTCATTCTGTTGACCTCAAATTATGCTAAATCTTGTTTTTGGCTGTTAAGGGCGCAAACCGATGAATTTCACAACAATACTAGGCATTCTAGAATCCTCATGAGAAATAATGTGGGTATGTGGGTTTTCAAGGCTTTCTGAGACAGTGACCAAACTTTCATTCTTTTGAGCTCAAATTAGCCTAAATCGCGTTTTTGGCCGTTCACAGCCAAACGGATGAATTTGGCAACAATACTGGGCATTCTAGAATCCTTATGAAAAATGGAGTCAGTATGTTGGTTTTCAAGGTATTCTGAGACAGTGACAAAACTTTTATTCTTTTGACCTAAAATTATGCTAAAACTTGTTTTTGGCTGTTCAGGGTGCAAACGGATGAATCTCACAACAATACTGGGCATTCTAGAATCCTCATGAGAAATGGTGTGGGTATGTGGGTTTTCAAGGATTTCTGAGACAGTGACCAAACTTTCATTCTTTTGAGCTCAATTTAGCCTAAATCGAGTTTTTGGCCGTTCAGGGCACAAACGGATGAATTTCACAGCAATACTCGGCATTCTAGAATCCTCATGAAAAATGGAGTCGGTATGTTGGTTTTCAAGGCATTCTGACACAGTGACTAAACTATCATTCTTTTGACATCAAATTAGCCTAAATCGCATTTATGGCCGTTCAGGGTACAAACGGATGAATTTCACAACAATACTGAGCATTCTAGAATACTCATGACAAATGGAGTCAGTATGTCAGTTTTCAAGGCTTTCTGAGACAGTGGCCAAACTTTCATTCTTTTGAGCTCAAATTAGCCTAAATCGCTTTTTTGGCCGTTCAGGGCACAAACGGATGAATTTCACAACAATACTGGGCATTCTAGAATACTCATGACAAATGGAGTCGGTATGTCAGTTTTCAAGGCTTTCTGAGACAGTGGCCAAACTTTCATTCTTTTGAGCTCAAATTAGCCTAAATCGCTTTTTTGGCCGTTCAGGGCACGAACTGATGAATTTGACAACAATACTAGGCATTCGAGAATCCTCATAAAAAATGGAGTCGGTATGTCGGTTTTCAAGGCATTCTGACATAGTGACCAAACTTTCATTCTATTGACCTCAAATTAGGCTGAATATCGTTTTTGGCCGTTCACAGCCAAACGGATGAATTTCACCACAATACTGGGCATTCTAGAATCCACATCAAAAATGGAGTCGGTATGTTGGTTTTCAAGGCATTCTGAGACAGTGACAAAACTTTCATTCTGTTGACCTCAAATTATGCTAAATCTTGTTTTTGGCTGTTAAGGGCGCAAACGGATGAATTTCACAACAATACTTGGCATTCTAGAATCCTCATGAAAAATGGTGTGGGTATGTGGGTTTTCAAGGCTTTCTGAGACAGTGACCAAACTTTCATTCTTTTGAGCTCAAATTAGCCTAAATCACGTTTTTGGCCGTTCACAGCCAAACGGATGAATTTGGCAACAATACTGGGCATTCTAGAATCCTTATGAAAAATGGAGTCAGTATGTTGCTTTTCAAGGCATTCTCAGACAGTGACCAAACTTTCATTCTTTTGACCTCAAATTAGCCTAAATCCCGTTTTTGGCCGTTCAGGGCACAAACGGATGAATTTCACAACAATACTGGGCATTCTAGAATCCTCATGAAAAATGGAGTCGGTATGTTGGTTTTCTAGGCAGTCTGACACAGTGACGAAACTATCATTCTTTTGACCTCAAATTAGCCTAAATCGCGTTCTTGGAAGTTCAGGGCACGAACTGATGAATTTGACAACAATACTGGGCATTCTAGAATCCTCATAAAAAATGGAGTCGGTTTGTTGGTTTTCAAGGCATTCTAAGAAAGTGACCAACCTTTCATTATTTTGACCACAGATTAGCCTAAATCGCGTTTTTGACCGTTCACAGCCAAACGGATGAATTTCACAACAATACTGGGCATTCTACAATCCTGATGAAAAATGGAGTCGGTATGTTGGTTTTCAAGGCATTCTTTGACAGTGACAAAACTTTCATTCTTTTGACCTCAAATTATGCTAAATCTTGTTTTTATCTGTTCAGGGCGCAAACGGATGAATTTCATAACAATACTAGGCATTCTAGAATCCTCATGAGAAATGGTGTGGGTATGTGGGTTTTCAAGGCTTTCTGAGACAGTGACCAAACTTTCATTCTTTTGAGCTCAAATTAGCTTAAATCGCGTTTTTGGCAGTTCAGGCCCAAACGGATGAATTTGACAACAATACTGGGCATTCTAGAATACTCATGAAAAATGGAGTCGGTATAACGGTTTTCAAGGCATTCTGAGACAGTGACAAAACTTTTATTCTTTTGACCTCAAATTATGCTAAAACTTGTTTTTGGCTGTTCAGGGTGCAAACGGATGAATTTCACAGCAATACTAGGCATTCTAGAATACTCATGAAAAATGGAGTCGGTTTGTTGGTTTTCAAGGCTTTCTGAGACAGTGACCAAACTTTCATTCTTTTGAGCTCAAATTAGCCTAAATCGCGTTTTTGGCCGTTCAGGGCCCAAACGGATGAATTTCACAACAATACTCGGCATTCTAGAATCCTCATGAAAAATGGAGTCGGTATGTTGGTTTTCAAGGCATTCTGACACAGTGACTAAACTATCATTCTTTTGACCTCAAATTAGCTTAAATCGCGTTTTTGGCAGTTCAGGGCACGAACTGATGAATTTGACAACAATATTGGGCATTCTAGAATCCTCATGAGAAATGGTGTGGGTATGTGGGTTTTCAAGGCTTTCTGAGACAGTGACCAAACTTTCATTCTTTTGAGCTCAAATTAGCCTAAATCGCGTTTTTGGCCGTTCAGGGCACAAACGGATGAATTTCACAGCAATACTCGGCATTCTAGAATCCTCTTGGAAAATGGAGTCGGTATGTTGGTTTTCAAGGCATTCTGACACAGTGACTAAACTATCATTCTTTTGACCTCAAAATAGCCTAAATCGCATTTTGGCCGTTCAGGGCACAAACGGATGAATTTCACAACAATACTGGGCATTCTAGAATACTCATGACAAATGGGGTCGGTATGTCAGTTTTCAAGGCTTTCTGAGACAGTGGCCAAACTTTCATTCTTTTGAGCTCAAATTAGCCTAAATCGCTTTTTTGGCCGTTCAGGGCACAAACGGATGAATTTCACAACAATACTCGGCATTCTAGAATCCTCATGAAAAATGGAGTCGGTATTTTGGTTTTCAAGGCATTCTGAGACAGTGACAAAACCTTCATTCTTTTGAGCTCAAATTAGCGTAAATCGCGTTTTTGGCCGTTCACAGCCAAACGGATGAATTTGGGAACAATACTGGGCATTATAGAATCCTGATGAAAAATGGAGTCAGTATGTTGGTTTTCAAGGCATTCTCAGACAGTGACCAAACTTTCATTCTTTTGACATCAAATTAGCCTAAATTGCGTTTTTGGCCGTTCAGGGCACAAACGGAAGAATTTCACAACAATACTGGGCATTCTAGAATCCTCATGAAAAATGGAGTCAGTATTTTGGTTTTCAAGGCATTCTGACACAGTGACCAAACTATCATTCTTTTGACCTCAAATTAGCCTAAATCGCGTTTTTGGCAGTTCAGGGCACGAACTGATGAATTTGACAACAATACTGGGCATTCTAGAATCCTCATAAAAAATCGAGTCGGTTTGTTGGTTTTCAAGGCATCCTGATATAGTGACCATACTTTCATTATTTTGACCAAAAATTTGCCTAAATCGCGTTTTTGGCTGTTCATGGCGCAAACGGATGAATTTGACAACAATACTGGGCATTGTAGAATCCTCATAAAAAATGGGGTCGGTATGTGGGTTTTCAAGGCATTCTGACACAGTGACGAAACTATCATTCTTTTGACCTCAAATTAGCCTAAATCGCGTTTTAGGAAGTTCAGGGCACGAACTGATGAATTTGACAACAATACTAGGCATTCTAGAATCCTCATGAAAAATGGAGTCGGTATGTCGGTTTTCAAGGCATTCTGACATAGTAACCAAACTTTCATTCTATTGACCTCAAATTAGGCTAAATCTCGTTTTTGGCCGTTCACAGCCAAACGGATGAATTTCACCACAATACTAGGCATTCTAGAATCCTCTTGAAAAATGGAGTCGGTGTGTCGGTTTTCAAGGCATTCTAACATAGTGACCAAACTTTCATTCTATTGACCTCAAATTAGGCTAAATCTCGTTTTTGGCCGTTCAAAGCCAAACGGATGAATTTCACAACAATACTGGGCATTCTACAATCCTGATGAAAAATGGAGTCGGTATGTTGGTTTTCAAGGCATTCTGTGACAGTGACAAAACTTTCATTCTGTTGACCTCAAATTATGCTAAATCTTGTTTTTGGCTGTTAAGGGCGCAAACGGATGAATTTCACAACAATACTAGGCATTCTAGAATCCTCATGAGAAATGGTGTGGGTATGTGGGTTTTCAAGGCTTTCTGAGACAGTGACCAAACTTTCATTCTTTTGACCTCAAATTAGCCTAAATCCCGTTTTTGGCCGTTCAGGGCACAAACGGATGAATTTCACAACAATACTGGGCATTCTAGAATCCTCATGAAAAATGGAGTCGGTATGTTGGTTTTCAAGGCAGTCTGACACAGTGATGAAACTATCATTCTTTTGACCTCAAATTAGCCTAAATTGCGTTTTTGGAAGTTCAGGGCACGAACTGATGAATTTGACAACAATACTGGGCATTCTAGAATCCTCATAAAAAATGGAGTCGGTTTGTTGGTTTTCAAGGCATTCTGAGAAAGTGACCAACCTTTCATTATTTTGACCACAGATTAGCCTAAATCGCGTTTTTGACCGTTCACAGCCAAACGGATGAATTTCACAACAATACTGGGCATTCTACAATCCTGATGAAAAATAGAGTCGGTATGTTGGTTTTCAAGGCATTCTGTGACAGTGACAAAACTTTCATTCTTTTGACCTCAAATTATGCTAAATCTTGTTTTTATCTGTTCAGGGCGCAAACGGATGAATTTCAAAACAATACTAGGCATTCTAGAATCCTCATGAGAAATGGTGTGGGTATGTGGGTTTTCAAGGCTTTCTGAGACAGTGACCAAACTTTCATTCTTTTGAGCTCAAATTAGCCTAAATCGCGTTTTTGGCCGTTCAGGGCACAAACGGATGAATTTCACAGCAATACTCGGCATTCTAGAATCCTCATGGAAAATGGAGTCGGTATGTTGGTTTTCAAGGCATTCTGACACAATGACTAAACTATCATTCTTTTGACCTCAAAATAGCCTAAATCGCGTTTTGGCCGTTCAGGGCACAAACGGATGAATTTCACAACAATACTGGGCATTCTAGAATACTCATGACAAATGGGGTCGGTATGTCAGTTTTCAAGGCTTTATGAGACAGTGGCCAAACTTTCATTCTTTTGAGCTCAAATTAGCCTAAATCGCTTTTTTGGCCGTTCACAGCCAAACGGATGAATTTCACAACAATACTGGGCATTCTACAATCCTGATGAAAAATAGAGTCGGTATGTTGGTTTTCAAGGCATTCTGTGACAGTGACAAAACTTTCATTCTTTTGACCTCAAATTATGCTAAATCTTGTTTTTATCTGTTCAGGGCGCAAACGGATGAATTTCAAAACAATACTAGGCATTCTAGAATCCTCATGAGAGATGGTGTGGGTATGTGGGTTTTCAAGGCTTTCTGAGACAGTGACCAAACTTTCATTCTTTTGTGCTCAAATTAGCCTAAATCGCGTTTTTGGCCGTTCAGGGCACAAACGGATGAATTTCACAGCAATACTCGGCATTCTAGAATCCTCATGGAAAATGGAATCGGTATGTTGGTTTTCAAGGCATTCTGACACAATGACTAAACTATCATTCTTTTGACCTCAAAATAGCCTAAATCGCGTTTTAGCCGTTCAGGGCACAAACGGATGAATTTCACAACAATACTGGGCATTCTAGAATACTCATGACAAATGGGGTCGGTATGTCAGTTTTCAAGGCTTTATGAGACAGTGGCCAAACTTTCATTCTTTTGAGCTCAAATTAGCCTAAATCGTGTTTTTGGCCGTTCACAGCCAAACGGATGAATTTGGCAACAATACTGGGCATTCTAGAATCCTTATGAAAAATGGAGCCAGTATGTTGGTTTTCAAGGCATTCTCAGACAGTGACCAAACTTTCATTCTTTTGACCTCAAATTAGCCTAAATCCCGTTTTTGGCCGTTCAGGGCACAAACGGATGAATTTCACAACAATACTGGGCATTCTAGAATCCTCATGAAAAATGGAGTCGGTTTGTTGGTTTTCAAGGCAGTCTGACACAGTGATGAAACTATCATTCTTTTGACCTCAAATTAGCCTAAATTGCGTTTTTGGAAGTTCAGGGCACGAACTGATGAATTTGACAACAATACTGGGCATTCTAGAATCCTCATAAAAAATGGAGTCGGTTTGTTGGTTTTCAAGGCATTCTGAGAAAGTGACCAACCTTTCATTATTTTGACCACAGATTAGCCTAAATCGCGTTTTTGACCGTTCACAGCCAAACGGATGAATTTCACAACAATACTGGGCATTCTACAATCCTGATGAAAAATAGAGTCGGTATGTTGGTTTTCAAGGCATTCTGTGACAGTGACAAAACTTTCATTCTTTTGACCTCAAATTATGCTAAATCTTGTTTTTATCTGTTCAGGGCGCAAACGGATGAATTTCAAAACAATACTAGGCATTCTAGAATCCTCATGAGAAATGGTGTGGGTATGTGGGTTTTCAAGGCTTTCTGAGACAGTGACCAAACTTTCATTCTTTTGAGCTCAAATTAGCCTAAATCGCGTTTTTGGCCGTTCAGGGCACAAACGGATGAATTTCACAGCAATACTCGGCATTCTAGAATCCTCATGGAAAATGGAGTCGGTATGTTGGTTTTCAAGGCATTCTGACACAATGACTAAACTATCATTCTTTTGACCTCAAAATAGCCTAAATCGCGTTTTGGCCGTTCAGGGCACAAACGGATGAATTTCACAACAATACTGGGCATTCTAGAATACTCATGACAAATGGGGTCGGTATGTCAGTTTTCAAGGCTTTATGAGACAGTGGCCAAACTTTCATTCTTTTGAGCTCAAATTAGCCTAAATCGCTTTTTTGGCCGTTCACAGCCAAACGGATGAATTTCACAACAATACTGGGCATTCTACAATCCTGATGAAAAATAGAGTCGGTATGTTGGTTTTCAAGGCATTCTGTGACAGTGACAAAACTTTCATTCTTTTGACCTCAAATTATGCTAAATCTTGTTTTTATCTGTTCAGGGCGCAAACGGATGAATTTCAAAACAATACTAGGCATTCTAGAATCCTCATGAGAGATGGTGTGGGTATGTGGGTTTTCAAGGCTTTCTGAGACAGTGACCAAACTTTCATTCTTTTGTGCTCAAATTAGCCTAAATCGCGTTTTTGGCCGTTCAGGGCACAAACGGATGAATTTCACAGCAATACTCGGCATTCTAGAATCCTCATGGAAAATGGAATCGGTATGTTGGTTTTCAAGGCATTCTGACACAATGACTAAACTATCATTCTTTTGACCTCAAAATAGCCTAAATCGCGTTTTAGCCGTTCAGGGCACAAACGGATGAATTTCACAACAATACTGGGCATTCTAGAATACTCATGACAAATGGGGTCGGTATGTCAGTTTTCAAGGCTTTATGAGACAGTGGCCAAACTTTCATTCTTTTGAGCTCAAATTAGCCTAAATCGTGTTTTTGGCCGTTCACAGCCAAACGGATGAATTTGGCAACAATACTGGGCATTCTAGAATCCTTATGAAAAATGGAGCCAGTATGTTGGTTTTCAAGGCATTCTCAGACAGTGACCAAACTTTCATTCTTTTGACCTCAAATTGGCCTAAATCCCGTTTTTGGCCGTTCAGGGCACAAACGGATGAATTTCACAACAATACTGGGCATTCTAGAATCCTCATGAAAAATGGAGTCGGTTTGTTGGTTTTCAAGGCAGTCTGACACAGTGATGAAACTATCATTCTTTTGACCTCAAATTAGCCTAAATTGCGTTTTTGGAAGTTCAGGGCACGAACTGATGAATTTGACAACAATACTGGGCATTCTAGAATCCTCATAAAAAATGGAGTCGGTTTGTTGGTTTTCAAGGCATTCTGAGAAAGTGACCAACCTTTCATTATTTTGACCACAGATTAGCCTAAATCGCGTTTTTGACCGTTCACAGCCAAACGGATGAATTTCACAACAATACTGGGCATTCTACAATCCTGATGAAAAATAGAGTCGGTATGTTGGTTTTCAAGGCATTCTGTGACAGTGACAAAACTTTCATTCTTTTGACCTCAAATTATGCTAAATCTTGTTTTTATCTGTTCAGGGCGCAAACGGATGAATTTCAAAACAATACTAGGCATTCTAGAATCCTCATGAGAAATGGTGTGGGTATGTGGGTTTTCAAGGCTTTCTGAGACAGTGACCAAACTTTCATTCTTTTGAGCTCAAATTAGCCTAAATCGCGTTTTTGGCCGTTCAGGGCACAAACGGATGAATTTCACAGCAATACTCGGCATTCTAGAATCCTCATGGAAAATGGAGTCGGTATGTTGGTTTTCAAGGCATTCTGACACAATGACTAAACTATCATTCTTTTGACCTCAAAATAGCCTAAATCGCGTTTTGGCCGTTCAGGGCACAAACGGATGAATTTCACAACAATACTGGGCATTCTAGAATACTCATGACAAATGGGGTCGGTATGTCAGTTTTCAAGGCTTTATGAGACAGTGGCCAAACTTTCATTCTTTTGAGCTCAAATTAGCCTAAATCGCTTTTTTGGCCGTTCACAGCCAAACGGATGAATTTCACAACAATACTGGGCATTCTACAATCCTGATGAAAAATAGAGTCGGTATGTTGGTTTTCAAGGCATTCTGTGACAGTGACAAAACTTTCATTCTTTTGACCTCAAATTATGCTAAATCTTGTTTTTATCTGTTCAGGGCGCAAACGGATGAATTTCAAAACAATACTAGGCATTCTAGAATCCTCATGAGAAATGGTGTGGGTATGTGGGTTTTCAAGGCTTTCTGAGACAGTGACCAAACTTTCATTCTTTTGTGCTCAAATTAGCCTAAATCGCGTTTTTGGCCGTTCAGGGCACAAACGGATGAATTTCACAGCAATACTCGGCATTCTAGAATCCTCATGGAAAATGGAATCGGTATGTTGGTTTTCAAGGCATTCTGACACAATGACTAAACTATCATTCTTTTGACCTCAAAATAGCCTAAATCGCGTTTTAGCCGTTCAGGGCACAAACGGATGAATTTCACAACAATACTGGGCATTCTAGAATACTCATGACAAATGGGGTCGGTATGTCAGTTTTCAAGGCTTTATGAGACAGTGGCCAAACTTTCATTCTTTTGAGCTCAAATTAGCCTAAATCGTGTTTTTGGCCGTTCACAGCCAAACGGATGAATTTGGCAACAATACTGGGCATTCTAGAATCCTTATGAAAAATGGAGCCAGTATGTTGGTTTTCAAGGCATTCTCAGACAGTGACCAAACTTTCATTCTTTTGACCTCAAATTTGCCTAAATCCCGTTTTTGGCCGTTCAGGGCACAAACGGATGAATTTCACAACAATACTGGGCATTCTAGAATCCTCATGAAAAATGGAGTCGGTTTGTTGGTTTTCAAGGCAGTCTGACACAGTGATGAAACTATCATTCTTTTGACCTCAAATTAGCCTAAATTGCGTTTTTGGAAGTTCAGGGCACGAACTGATGAATTTGACAACAATACTGGGCATTCTAGAATCCTCATAAAAAATGGAGTCGGTTTGTTGGTTTTCAAGGCATTCTGAGAAAGTGACCAACCTTTCATTATTTTGACCACAGATTAGCCTAAATCGCGTTTTTGACCGTTCACAGCCAAACGGATGAATTTCACAACAATACTGGGCATTCTACAATCCTGATGAAAAATAGAGTCGGTATGTTGGTTTTCAAGGCATTCTGTGACAGTGACAAAACTTTCATTCTTTTGACCTCAAATTATGCTAAATCTTGTTTTTATCTGTTCAGGGCGCAAACGGATGAATTTCAAAACAATACTAGGCATTCTAGAATCCTCATGAGAAATGGTGTGGGTATGTGGGTTTTCAAGGCTTTCTGAGACAGTGACCAAACTTTCATTCTTTTGAGCTCAAATTAGCCTAAATCGCGTTTTTGGCCGTTCAGGGCACAAACTGATGAATTTCACAGCAATACTCGGCATTCTAGAATCCTCATGGAAAATGGAGTCGGTATGTTTGTTTTCAAGGCATTCTGACACAATGACTAAACTATCATTCTTTTGACCTCAAAATAGCCTAAATCGCGTTTTGGCCGTTCAGGGCACAAACGGATGAATTTCACAACAATACTGGGCATTCTAGAATACTCATGACAAATGGGGTCGATATGTCAGTTTTCAAGGCTTTATGAGACAGTGGCCAAACTTTCATTCTTTTGAGCTCAAATTAGCCTAAATCGCTTTTTTGGCCGTTCAGGGCACAAACGGATGAATTTCACAGCAATACTCGGCATTCTAGAATCCTCATGGAAAATGGAATCGGTATGTTGGTTTTCAAGGCATTCTGACACAATGACTAAACTATCATTCTTTTGACCTCAAAATAGCCTAAATCGCGTTTTGGCCGTTCAGGGCACAAACGGATGAATTTCACAACAATACTGGGCATTCTAGAATACTCATGACAAATGGGGTCGGTATGTCAGTTTTCAAGGCTTTATGAGACAGTGGCCAAACTTTCATTCTTTTGAGCTCAAATTAGCCTAAATCGCTTTTTTGGCCGTTCAGGGCACAAACGGATGAATTTCACAACAATACTCAGCATTCTAGAATCCTCATGAAAAATGGAGTCAGTATTTTGGTTTTCAAGGCATTCTGAGACAGTGACAAAACCTTCATTCTTTTGAGCTCAAATTAGCCTAAATCGCGTTTTTGGCCGTTCACAGCCAAACGGATGAATTTGGCAACAATACTGGGCATTCTAGAATCCTTATGAAAAATGGAGTCAGTATGTTGGTTTTCAAGGCATTCTCAGACAGTGACCAAACTTTCATTCTTTTGACCTCAAATTAGCCTAAATCCCGTTTTTGGCCGTTCAGGGCACAAACGGATGAATTTCACAACAATACTGGGCATTCTAGAATACTCATGACAAATGGGGTCGGTATGTCAGTTTTCAAGGCTTTATGAGACAGTGGCCAAACTTTCATTCTTTTGAGCTCAAATTAGCCTAAATCGTGTTTTTGGCCGTTCACAGCCAAACGGATGAATTTGGCAACAATACTGGGCATTCTACAATCCTGATGAAAAATAGAGTCGGTATGTTGGTTTTCAAGGCATTCTGTGACAGTGACAAAACTTTCATTCTTTTGACCTCAAATTATGCTAAATCTTGTTTTTATCTGTTCAGGGCGCAAACGGATGAATTTCAAAACAATACTAGGCATTCTAGAATCCTCATGAGAAATGGTGTGGGTATGTGGGTTTTCAAGGCTTTCTGAGACAGTGACCAAACTTTCATTCTTTTGAGCTCAAATTAGCCTAAATCGCGTTTTTGGCCGTTCAGGGCACAAACGGATGAATTTCACAGCAATACTCGGCATTCTAGAATCCTCATGGAAAATGGAGTCGGTATGTTTGTTTTCAAGGCATTCTGACACAATGACTAAACTATCATTCTTTTGACCTCAAAATAGCCTATATCGCGTTTTGGCCGTTCAGGGCACAAACGGATGAATTTCACAACAATACTGGGCATTCTAGAATACTCATGACAAATGGGGTCGGTATGTCAGTTTTCAAGGCTTTATGAGACAGTGGCCAAACTTTCATTCTTTTGAGCTCAAATTAGCCTAAATCGCTTTTTTGGCCGTTCAGGGCACAAACGGATGAATTTCACAACAATACTCGGCATTCTAGAATCCTCATGAAAAATGGAGTCCGTATTTTGGTTTTCAAGGCATTCTGAGACAGTGACAAAACCTTCATTCTTTTGAGCTCAAATTAGCCTAAATCGCGTTTTTGGCCGTTCACAGCCAAACGGATGAATTTGGCAACAATACTGGGCATTCTAGAATCCTTATGAAAAATGGAGTCAGTATGTTGGTTTTCAAGGCATTCTCAGACAGTGACCAAACTTTCATTCTTTTGACCTCAAATTAGCCTAAATCCCGTTTTTGGCCGTTCAGGGCACAAACGGTTGAATTTCACAACAATACTGGGCATTCTAGAATCCTCATGACAAATGGAGTCGATATGTTGGTTTTCAAGGCAGTCTGACACAGTGACGAAACTATCATTCTTTTGACCTCAAATTAGCCTAAATCGCGTTTTTGGAAGTTCAAGGCACGAACTGATGAATTTGACAACAATACTGGGCATTCTAGAATCCTCATAAAAAATAGAGTCGGTTTGTTGGTTTTCAAGGCATTCTGAGAAAGTGACCAACCTTTCATTATTTTGACCACAGATTAGCCTAAATCGCGTTTTTGACCGTTCACAGCCAAACGGATGAATTTCACAACAATACTGGGCATTCTACAATCCTGATGAAAAATAGAGTCGGTACGTTGGTTTTCAAGGCATTCTGTGACAGTGACGAAACTTTCATTCTTTTGAGCTCAAATTAGCCTAAATCGCGTTTTTGGCAGTTCAGGGCACAACCGGATGAATTTGACAACAATACTGGGCATTCTAGAATACTCATGAAAAATGGAGTCGGTATAACGGTTTTCAAGTCATTCTGAGACAGTGACAAAACTTTTATTCTTTTGACCTCAAATTATGCTAAAACTTGCTTTTGGCTGTTCAGGGTGCAAACGGATGAATCTCATAACAATACTGGGCATTCTAGAATCCTCATTAGAAATGGTGTGGGTATGTGGGTTTTCAAGGCTTTCTGAGACAGTGACCAAACTTTCATTCTTTTGAGCTCAAATTAGCCTAAATCGTGTTTTTGGCAGTTAAGGGCACAAACGGATGAATTTCACAGCAATACTCGGCATTCTAGAATCCTCTTGGAAAATGGAGTCGGTATGTTGGTTTTCAAGGCATTCTGACACAGTGACTAAACTATCATTCTTTTGACCTCAAATTAGCCTAAATCGCGTTTTGGCCGTTCAGGGCACAAACGGATGAATTTCACAACAATACTGGGCATTCTAGAATACTCATGACAAATGGAGTCGGTATGTCAGTTTTCAAGGCTTTCTGAGACAGTGGCCAAACATTCATTCTTTTGAGCTCAAATTAGCCTAAATCGCTTTTTTGGCCGTTCAGGGCACAAACGGATGAATTTCACAACAATACTCAGCATTCTAGAATCCTCATGAAAAATGGAGTTGGTATTTTGGTTTTCAAGGCATTCTGAGACAGTGACAAAACCTTCATTCTTTTGAGCTCAAATTAGCCTAAATCGCGTTTTTGGCCGATCACAGCCAAACGGATGAATTTGGCAACAATACTGGGCATTATAGAATCCTGATGAAAAATGGAGTCAGTATGTTGGTTTTCAAGGCATTCTCAGACAGTGACCAAACTTTCATTCTTTTGACATCAAATTAGCCTAAATCCCGTTTTTGGCCGTTCAGGGCACAAACGGATGAATTTCACAACAATACTGGGCATTCTAGAATCCTCATGAAAAATGGAGTCAGTATTTTGGTTTTCAAGGCATTCTGACACAGTGACCAAACTATCATTCTTTTGACCTCAAATTAGCCTAAATCGCGTTTTTGGCAGTTCAGGGCACGAACTGATGAATTTGACAACAATACTGGGCATTGTAGAATCCTCATAAAAAATGGAGTCGGTATGTGGGTTTTCAAGGCATTCTGACACAGTGACGAAACTATCATTCTTTTGACCTCAAATTAGCCTAAATCGCGTTTTTGGAAGTTCAGGGCACGAACTGATGAATTTGACAACAATACTAGGCATTCTAGAATCCTCATGAAAAATGGAGTCGGTATGTCGGTTTTCAAGGCATTCTGACATAGTGACCAAACTTTCATTCTATTGACCTCAAATTAGGCTAAATCTCGTTTTTGGCCGTTCACAGCCAAACGGATGAATTTCACCACAATACTGGGCATTCTAGAATCCACATCAAAAATGGAGTCGGTATGTTGGTTTTCAAGGCATTCTGAGACAGTGACAAAACTTTCATTCTGTTGACCTCAAATTATGCTAAATCTTGTTTTTGGCTGTTAAGGGCGCAAACCGATGAATTTCACAACAATACTAGGCATTCTAGAATCCTCATGAGAAATAGTGTGGGTATGTGGGTTTTCAAGGCTTTCTGAGACAGTGACCAAACTTTCATTCTTTTGAGCTCAAATTAGCCTAAATCGTGTTTTTGGCCGTTCACAGCCAAACGGATGAATTTGGCAACAATACTGGGCATTCTAGCATCCTTATGAAAAATGGAGTCAGTATGTTGGTTTTCAAGGCATTCTCAGACAGTGACCAAACTTTCATTCTTTTGACCTCAAATTAGCCTAAATCCCGTTTTTGGCCGTTCAGGGCACAAACGGATGAATTTCACAACAGTACTGGGCATTCTAGAATCCTCATGAAAAATGGAGTCGGTATGTTGGTTTTCAAGGCAGTCTGACACAGTGACGAAACTATCATTCTTTTGACCTCAAATTAGCCTAAATCGCGTTTTTGGAAGTTCAGGGCACGAACTGATGAATTTGACAACAATACTGGGCATTCTAGAATCCTCATCAAAAATGGAGTCGGTTTGTTGGTTTTCAAGGCATTCTGAGAAAGTGACCAACCTTTCATTATTTTGACCACAGATTAGCCTAAATCGCGTTTTTGACCGTTCACAGCCAAACGGATGAATTTCACAACAATACTGGGCATTCTACAATCCTATTGAAAAATGGAGTCGGTATGTAGGTTTTCAAGGCATTCTGTGACAGTGACAAAACTTTTATTCTTTTGACCTCAAATTATGCTAAAACTTGTTTTTGGCTGTTCAGGGCGCAAACGGATGAATTTCACAACAATACTGGGCATTCTAGAATCCTCATGAGAAATGGTGTGGGTATGTGGGTTTTCAAGCCTTTCTGAGACAGTGACCAAACTTTCATTCTTTTGAGCTCAAAATAGCCTAAATCGCTTTTTTGGCCATTCATAGTCAAACGGATGAATTTGGCAACAATACTGGGCATTCTAGAATCCTTATGAAAAATGGAGTCAGTATGTTGGTTTTCAAGGCATTCTCAGACAGTGACCAAACTTTCATTCTTTTGAGCTCAAATTAGCCTAAATCGTGTTTTTGGCCGTTCAGGGCACAAACGGATGAATTTCACAACAATACTGGGCATTCTAGAATCCTCATGAAAAATGGAGTCGGTATGTTTGTTTTCAAGGCATTCTGACACAGTGACTAAACTATCTTTCTTTTGACCTCAAATTAGCCTAAATCTTCTTTTTGGCAGTTGAGGGCCAAACGGATGAATTTGACAACAATACTGGGCATTCTAGAATACTAATGAAAAATGGACTCGGTATGTCGGTTTTCAAGGCATTCTGAGACAGTGACAAAACGTTCATTCTTTTGACCTCAAATTAAGCTAAAACTTGTTTTTGGCTGTTCAGGGCGCAAACGGATGAATTTCACAACAATACTAGGCATTCTAGAATCCTCATGAGAAATGGTGTGGGTATGTGGGTTTTCAAGGCTTTCTGAGACAGTGACCACACTTTCATTCTTTTGAGCTCAAATTAGCCTAAATCGCGTTTTTGGCCGTTCACAGCCAAACGGATGAATTTGGCAACAATACTGGGCATTCTAGAATCCTTATGAAAAATGGAGTCAGTATGTTGGTTTTCAAGGCATTCTCAGACAGTGACCAAACTTTCATTCTTTTGACATCAAATTAGCCTAAATCCCGTTTTTGGCCGTTCAGGGCACAAACGGAAGAATTTCACAACAATACTGGGCATTCTAGAATCCTCATGAAAAATGGGGTCAGTATTTTGGTTTTCAAGGCATTCTGACACAGTGACGAAACTATCATTCTTTTGGCCTCAAATTAGCCTAAATCGCGTTTTTGGCAGTTCAGGGCACGAACTGATGAATTTGACAACAATACTGGGCATTGTAGAATCCTCATAAAAAATGGAGTCGGTATGTGGGTTTTCAAGGCATTCTGACACAGTGACGAAACTATCATTCTTTTGACCTCAAATTAGCCTAAATCGCGTTTTTGGAAGTTCAGGGCACGAACTGATGAATTTGACAACAATACTAGGCATTCTAGAATCCTCATGAAAAATGGAGTCGGTATGTCGGTTTTCAAGGCATTCTGACATAGTGACCAAACTTTCATTCTATTGACCTCAAATTAGGCTAAATCTCGTTTTTGGCCGTTCACAGCCAAACGGATGAATTTCACCACAATACTGGGCATTCTAGAATCCACATCAAAAATGGAGTCGGTATGTTGGTTTTCAAGGCATTCTGAGACAGTGACAAAACTTTCATTCTGTTGACCTCAAATTATGCTAAATCTTGTTTTTGGCTGTTAAGGGCGCAAACGGATGAATTTCACAACAATACTAGGCATTCTAGAATCCTCATGAGAAATGGTGTGGGTATGTGGGTTTTCAAGGCTTTCTGAGACAGTGACCAAACTTTCATTCTTTTGAGCTCAAATTAGCCTAAATCGCGTTTTTGGCCGTTCACAGCCAAACGGATGAATTTGGCAACAATACTGGGCATTCTAGCATCCTTATGAAAAATGGAGTCTGTATGTTGGTTTTCCAGGCATTCTCAGACAGTGACCAAACTTTCATTCTTTTGACCTCAAATTAGCCTAAATCCCGTTTTTGGCCGTTCAGGGCACAAACGGATGAATTTCACAACAATACTGGGCATTCTAGAATCCTCATGAAAAATGGAGTCGGTATGTTGGTTTTCAAGGCAGTCTGACAAGTGACGAAACTATCATTCTTTTGACCTCAAATTAGCCTAAATCGCGTTTTTGGAAGTTCAGGGCACGAACTGATGAATTTGACAACAATACTGGGCATTCTAGAATCCTCATAAAAAATGGAGTCGGTTTGTTGGTTTTCAAGGCATTCTGAGAAAGTGACCAACCTTTCATTATTTTGACCACAGATTAGCCTAAATCGCATTTTTGACCGTTCACAGCCAAACGGATGAATTTCACAACAATACTGGGCATTGTACAATCCTGATGAAAAATGGAGTCGGTATGTAGGTTTTCAAGGCATTCTGTGACAGTGACAAAACTTTCATTCTTTTGACCTCAAATTATGCTAAATCTTGTTTTTATCTGTTCAGGGCGCAAACGGATGAATTTCATAACAATACTAGGCATTCTAGAATCCTCATGAGAAATGGTGTGGGTATGTGGGTTTTCAAGGCTTTCTGAGACAGTGACCACACTTTCATTCTTTTGAGCTCAAATTAGCCTAAATCGCGTTTTTGGCCGTTCACAGCCAAACGGATGAATTTGGCAACAATACTGAGCATTCTAGAATCCTTATGAAAAATGGAGTCAGTATGTTGGTTTTCAAGGCATTCTCAGACAGTGACCAAACTTTCATTCTTTTGACCTCAAATTAGCCTAAATCCCATTTTTGGCCGTTCAGGGCACAAACGGATGAATTTCACAACAATACAGGGCATTCTAGAATCCTCATGAAAAATGGAGTCGGTATGTTGGTTTTCAAGGCATTATGAGACAGTGACAAAACTTTCATTCTTTTGACCTCAAATTAGACTAAATCTTATTTTTGGCAGTTCAGGGTCAAACGGATGAATTTGACAACAATACTGGGCATTCTAGAATACTCATGAAAAATGGAGTCGGTATAACGGTTTTCAAGGCATTCAGAGACAGTGACAAAACTTTTATTCTTTTGACCTCAAATTATGCTAAAACTTGTTTTTGGCTGTTCAGGGCGCAAACGGATGAATTTCACAACAATACTGGGCATTCTAGAATCCTCATGAGAAATGGTGTGGGTATATGGGTTTTCAAGCCTTTCTGAGACAGTGACCAAACTTTCATTCTTTTGAGCTCAAAATAGCCTAAATCGCGTTTTTGGCCATTCATAGTCAAACGGATGAATTTGGCAACAATACTGGGCATTCTAGAATCCTCATGAAAAATGGGGTCAGTATTTTGGTTTTCAAGGCATTCTGACACAGTGACGAAACTATCATTCTTTTGGCCTCAAATTAGCCTAAATCGCGTTTTTGGCAGTTCAGGGCACGAACTGATGAATTTGACAACAATACTGGGCATTGTAGAATCCTCATAAAAAATGGAGTCGGTATGTGGGTTTTCAAGGCATTCTGACACAGTGACGAAACTATCATTCTTTTGTCCTCAAATTAGCCTAAATCGCGTTTTTGGAAGTTCAGGGCACGAACTGATGAATTTGACAACAATACTAGGCATTCTAGAATCCTCATGAAAAATGGAGTCGGTATGTTGGTTTTCAAGGCATTCTGACACAGTGACTAAACTATCATACTTTTGACCTCAAATTAGCCTAAATCTTCTTTTTGGCAGTTCAGGGCCAAACGGATGAATTTGACAACAATACTAGGCATTCTAGAATACTCATGACAAATGGAGTCGGTATGTCGGTTTTTAAGGCTTTCTGAGACAGTGACCAAACTTTCATTCTTTTGAGCTCAAATTAGCCTAAATCTGTTTTTTGGCCGTTCAGGGCACAAACGGATGAATTTCACAACAATACTCGGCATTCTAGAATCCTCATGAAAAATGGAGTCGGTATTTTGGTTTTCAAGGCATTCTGAGACAGTGACCAAACTTTCATTCTTTTGAGCTCAAATTAGCCTAAATCGCGTTTTTGGCCGTTCACAGCCAAACGGATGAATTTCACCACATTACTGGGCATTCTAGAATCCTCATGAGAAATGGTGTGGGTATGTGGGTTTTCAAGGCTTTCTGACACAGTGACCAAACTTTCATTCTTTTGTCCTCAAATTAGACTAAATCGCGTTTTTGGCCGTTCACAGCCAATCGGATGAATTTGACAACAATACTGGGCATTCTAGAATCCTCATAAAAAATGGAGTCGGTATTTTGGTTTTCAAGGCTTTCTGACACAGTGACCAAACTTTCATTCTTTTGTCCTCAAATTAGACTAAATCGCGTTTTTGGCCGTTCCAGCCAATCGGATGAATTTGACAACAATACTGGGCATTCTAGAATCCTCATAAAAAATGGAGTCGGTATGTTGGTTTTCAAGGCATTCTGAGACAGTGACCAAACTTACATTCTTTTGAGCTCAAATTATTCTCAATCGCGTTTTTGGCCATTCAGGGCACAAACGGATGAATTTCACAACAATACTCGGCATTCTAGTATCCGCATGAGAAATGGTGTGGGTGTGTGGGTTCTCAAGGCTTTCTGAGATAGTGACCAAACTTTCATTCTTTTGAGCTCAAATTAGCCTAAATCGCGATTTTGGCCGTTCAGGGCACAAACGGATGAATTTCACAACAATACTCAGCATTCTAGAATCCTCATGAAAAATGGAGTCGGTATGTGGGTTTTCAAGGCATTCTGAGAAAGTGACCAAACTTTCATTATTTGACCACAAATTAGCCTAAATCGCGTTATTGCCCGTTCACAGCCAAACGGATGAATTTCACTACAATACTGGGCAATGTAGAATCCTCATAAAAAATGGAGTCGGTATGTTGGTTTTCAAGGCATTATGAGACAGTGACAAAACTTCATTCTTTTGACCTCAAATTAGATTAAATCTTATTTTTGGCCGTTCAGGGCGCAAACGGATGAATTTCACAACAATACAGGGCATTCTAGAATCCTCATGAGAAATGGTGTGGGTATGTGGGTTTTCAAGGCTTTCTGACACAGTGACCAAACTTTCATTCTTTTGTCCTCAAATTAGACTAAATCGCGTTTTTGGCCGTTCACAACCAATCGGATGAATTTGACAACAATACTGGGCATTCTAGAATCCTCATAAAAAATGGAGTCGGTATGTTGGTTTTCAAGGCATTCTGACACAGTGACCAAACTTTCATTCTTTTGAGCTCAAATTATTCTCAGTTGCGTTTTTGGCCGTTCAGGGCACAAACGGATGAATTTCACAACAATACTCGGCATTCTAGAATCCGCATGAGAAATGGTGTGGGTATGTGGGTTTTCAAGGCTTTCTGAGACAGTGACCAAACTTTCATTCTTTTGAGCTCAAATTAGCCTAAATCGCGTTTTTGGACGTTCTCATCCAAACGGATGAATTTGGCAACAATACTGGGCATTCTAGAATCCTTATGAAAAATGGAGTCAGTATGTTGGTTTTCAAGGCATTCTTTGACAGTGACAAAACTTTCATTCTTTTGACCTCAAATTATGCTAAATCTTGTTTTTATCTGTTCAGGGCGCAAACGGATGAATTTCACAACAATACTAGGCATTCTAGAATCCTCATGAGAAATGGTGTGGGTATGTGGGTTTTCAAGGCTTTCTGAGACAATGACCAAACTTTCATTCTTTTGAGCTCAAATTAGCCTAAATCGCGTTTTTGGCCGTTCACAGCCAAACGGATGAATTTGGCAACAATACTGGGCATTCTAGAATCCTGATGAAAAATGGAGTCGGTATGTTCGTTTTCAAGGCATTATGAGACAGTGACAAAACTTTCATTCTTTTGACCTCAAATTAGACTAAATCTTATTTTTGGCAGTTCAGGGCCAAACGGATGAATTTGACAACAATACTGGGCATTCTAGAATACTCATGAAAAATGGAGTCGGTATAACGGTTTTCAACGCATTCTGAGACAGTGACAAAACTTTCATTCTTTTGACCTCAAATTATGCTAAAACTGGTTTTTGGCTGTTCAGGGAGCAAACGGATGATTTTCAAAACAATACAGGGCATTCTATAATCCTCATGAGAAATGGTGTGGGTATGTGGGTTTTCAAGGCTTTCTGAGACAGTGACGAAACTTTCATTCTTTTGAGCTCAAATTAGCCTAAATCGCGTTTTTGACCGTTTGGGGCACAAACGGATGAATTTCACAACAATACTCGGCATTCTAGAATCCTCATGAAAAATGGAGTCGGTATGTGGGTTTTCAAGGCATTCTGAGAAAGTGACCAAACTTTCATTATTTGACCACAAATTAGCCTAAATCGCGTTTTTGCCCGTTCACAGCCAAACGGATGAATTTCACAACAATACTGGGCATTCTAGAATCCTGATGAAAAATGGAGTCGGTATGTTGGTTTTCAAGGCATTCTGTGACAGTGACAAAACTTTCATTCTTTTGACTTCAAATTATGCTAAATCTTGTTTTCATCTGTTCAGGGCGCAAACGGATGAATTTCACAACAATACTAGGCATTCTAGAATCCTCATGAGAAATGGTGTGGGTATGTGGGTTTTCAAGGCTTTCTGAGACAGTGACCAAACTTTCATTCTTTTGAGCTCAAATTAGCCTAAATCGCGTTTTTGGCTGTTCACAGCCAAACGGATGAATTTCACAACAATACTGGGCATTCTAGAATCCTGATGAAAAATGGAGTCGGTATGTTGGTTTTCAAGGCATTATGAGACAGTGACAAAACTTTCATTCTTTTGACCTCAAATTAGCCTAAATCTTCTTTTTGGCAGTTCAGGGCCAAACGGATGAATTTGACAACAATACTTGGCATTCTAGAATACTCATGAAAAATGGAGCCGGTATGTCGGTTTTCAAGGCATTCTGAGACAGTGACAAAACTATCATTCTTTTGACTTCAAATTATGCTAAAACTTGTTTTTGGCTGTTCAGGGCGCAAACGGATGAATTTCACAACAATACTGGGCATTCTAGAATCCTCATGAGAAATGGTGTGGGTATGTGGGTTTTCAAGGCTTTCTGAGACAGATACCAAACTTTCATTCTTTTGAGCTCAAATTAGCCTAAATCGCGTTTTTGGCCATTCACAGCCAAATGGATGAATTTGGCAACAATACTAGGCATTCTAGAATCCTTATGAGAAATGGTTTGAGTATGTGGGTTTTGAAGGCTTTCTGAGACAGTGACCAAACTTTCATTCTTTTGAGCTCATATTAGCCTAAATCGCGTTTTTGGCCGTCCAGGGCACAAACGGATGAATTTCACAACAATACTAGGCATTCTAGAATCCTCATGACAAATGGAGTCGGTATGTCGGTTTTCAAGGCATTCTGACACAGTGACTAAACTATCATTCTTTTGACCTCAAATTAGCCTAAATCGCCTTTTTGGCAGTTCAGGGCACGAAGTGATGAATTTGACAACAATACTGGGCATTCGAGAATTCTCATGAAAAATGGAGTCGGTTTGTTGGTTTTCAAGGCATTCTGAGATAGTGACCAAACTTTCATTATTTTGACCTCAAATTAGCCTAAATCGTGTTTTTGGCTGTTCAGGGCGCAAACGGATGAATTTGACAACAATACTGGGCATTGTAGAATCCTCATAAAAAATGGAGTCGGTATGTTGGTTTTCTAGGCATTCTGAGACAGTGACCAAACTTTCATTCTTTTGAGCTCAAATTATTCTCAAAAGCGTTTTCGGCCGTTCAGGGCACAAACGGATGAATTTGACAACAATACTGGGCATTCTAGAATCCTCTTGAAAAATGGAGTCGGTATGTCGGTTTTCAAGGCATTCTGACACAGTGACCAAACTTTCATTCTTTTGACCTCAAATTATACTAAATCGCGTTTTTGGCCGTTCACAGCCAAACGGATGAATTTCACCACAATAATGGGCATTCTAGAATCCTTATGAAAAATGCAGTCCGTATGTTGGTTTTCAAGGCATTCTCAGACAGTGACCAAACTTTCATTCTTTTGACCTCAAATTAGCCTAATCACGTTTTTGGCCGTTCAGGGCACAAACGGATGAATTTCACAACAATACTCAGCATTCTAGAATCCTCATGAAAAATGGAGTCGTTATGTGGGTTTTCAAGGCATTCTGAGAAAGTGACCAAACTTTCATTATTTGACCACAAATTAGCCTAAATCGCGTTTTTGCCCGTTCATAGCCAAACGGATGAATTTCACTACAATACTGGGCAATGTAGAATCCTCATAAAAAATGGAGTCGGTATGTTGGTTTTCAAGGCATTATGAGACAGTGACAAAACTTCATTCTTTTGACCTCAAATTAGACTAAATCTTATTTTTGGCCGTTCAGGGCGCAAACGGATGAATTTCACAACAATACTGGGCATTCTAGAATCCTCATGAGAAATGGTGTGGGTATGTGGGTTTTCAAGGCTTTCTGACACAGTGCCCAAACTTTCATTCTTTTGTTCTCAAATTAGACTAAATCGCGTTTTTGGCCGTTCACAGCCAATCGGATGAATTTGACAACAATACTGGGCATTCTAGAATCCTCATAAAAAATGGAGTCGGTATTTTGGTTTTCAAGGCATTCTGAGACAGTGACCAAACTTTCATTCTTTTGAGCTCAAATTATTCTCAATCGCGTTTTTGGCCGTTCATGGCACAAACGGATGAATTTCACAACAATACTCGGCATTCTAGAATCCGCATGAGAAATGGTGTGGGTATGTGGGTTTTCAAGGCTTTCTGAGACAGTGACCAAACTTTCATTCTTTTGATCTCAAATTAGCCTAAATCGCGTTTTTGGCCGTTCACTCCCAAACGGATGAATTTGGCAACAATACTGGGCATTCTAGAATCCTCATGAGAAATGGTGTGGGTATGTGGGTTTTCAAGGCATTCTTTGACAGTGACAAAACTTTCATTCTTTTGACCTCAAATTATGCTAAATCTTGTTTTTATCTGTTCAGGGCGCAAACGGATGAATTTCACAACAATACTAGGCATTCTAGAATCCTCATGAGAAATGGTGTGGGTATGTGGGTTTTCAAGGCTTTCTGAGACAGTGACCAAACTTTCATTCTTTTGAGCTCAAATTAGCCTAAATCGCGTTTTTGGCCGTTCACAGCCAAACGGATGAATTTCACAACAATACTGGGCATTCTAGAATCCTGATGAAAAATGGAGTCGGTATGTTCGTTTTCAAGGCATTATGAGACAGTGACAAAACTTTCATTCTTTTGACCTCAAATTAGACTAAATCTTATTTTTGGCAGTTCAGGGCCAAACGGATGAATTTGACAACAATACTGGGCATTCTAGAATACTCATGAAAAATGGAGTCGGTATAACGGTTTTCAACGCATTCTGAGACAGTGACAAAACTTTCATTCTTTTGACCTCAAATTATGCTAAAACTTGTTTATGGCTGTTCAGGGCGCAAACGGATGATTTTCAAAACAATACAGGGCATTCTAGAATCCTCATGAGAAATGGTGTGGGTATGTGGGTTTTCAAGGATTTCTGAGACAGTGACCAAACTTTCATTCTTTTGAGCTCAAATTAGCCTAAATCGCGTTTTTGGCCGTTCAGGGCACAAACGGATGAATTTCACAACAATACTCGGCATTCTAGAATCCTCATGAAAAATGGAGTCGGTATGTGGGTTTTCAAGGCATTCTGAGAAAGTGACCAAACTTTCATTATTTGACCACAAATTAGCCTAAATCGCGTTTTTGCCCGTTCACAGCCAAACGGATGAATTTCACAACAATACTGGGCATTCTAGAATCCTCATGAAAAATGGAGTCGGTATGTTGGTTTTCAGGCATTCTGTGACAGTGACAAAACTTTCATTCTTTTGACTTCAAATTATGCTAAATCTTGTTTTCATCTGTTCAGGGCACAAACGGATGAATTTCACAACAATACTAGGCATTCTAGAATCCTCATGAGAAATGGTGTGGGTATGTGGGTTTTCAAGGCTTTCTGAGACAGTGACCAAACTTTCATTCTTTTGAGCTCAAATTAGCCTAAATCGCGTTTTTGGCCGTTCACAGCCAAACGGATGAATTTCACAACAATACTGGGCATTCTAGAATCCTGATGAAAAATGGAGTCGGTATGTTGGTTTTCAAGGCATTATGAGACAGTGACAAAACTTTCATTCTTTTGACCTCAAATTAGCCTAAATCTTCTTTTTGGCAGTTCAGGGCCAAACGGATGAATTTGACAACAATACTTGGCATTCTAGAATACTTATGAAAAATGGAGCCGGTATGTCGGTTTTCAAGGCATTCTGAGACAGTGACAAAACTATCATTCTTTTGACTTCAAATTATGCTAAAACTTGTTTTTGGCTGTTCAGGGCGCAAACGGATGAATTTCACAACAATACTGGGCATTCTAGAATCCTCATGAGAAATGGTGTGGGTATGTGGGTTTTCAAGGCTTTCTGAGACAGATACCAAACTTTCATTCTTTTGAGCTCAAATTAGCCTAAATCGCGTTTTTGGCCATTCACAGCCAAATGGATGAATTTGGCAACAATACTAGGCATTCTAGAATCCTTATGAGAAATGGTTTGAGTATGTGGGTTTTGAAGGCTTTCTGAGACAGTGACCAAACTTTCATTCTTTTGAGCTCATATTAGCCTAAATCGCGTTTTTGGCCGTCCAGGGCACAAACGGATGAATTTCACAACAATACTAGGCATTCTAGAATCCTCATGACAAATGGAGTCGGTATGTCGGTTTTCAAGGCATTCTGACACAGTGACTAAACTATCATTCTTTTGACCTCAAATTAGCCTAAATCGCCTTTTTGGCAGTTCAGGGCACGAAGTGATGAATTTGACAACAATACTGGGCATTCGAGAATTCTCATGAAAAATGGAGTCGGTTTGTTGGTTTTCAAGGCATTCTGAGATAGTGACCAAACTTTCATTATTTTGACCTCAAATTAGCCTAAATCGCGTTTTTGGCTGTTCAGGGCGCAAACGGATGAATTTGACAACAATACTGGGCATTGTAGAATCCTCATAAAAAATGGAGTCGGTATGTTGGTTTTCTAGGCATTCTGAGACAGTGACCAAACTTTCATTCTTTTGAGCTCAAATTATTCTCAAAAGCGTTTTCGGCCGTTCAGGGCACAAACGGATGAATTTGACAACAATACTGGGCATTCTAGAGTCCTCTTGAAAAATGGAGTCGGTATGTCGGTTTTCAAGGCATTCTGACACAGTGACCAAACTTTCATTCTTTTGACCTCAAATTAGCCTAAATCGCATTTTTGGCCGTTCACAGCCAAACGGATGAATTTCACCACAATACTGGGCATTCTAGAATCCTTATGAAAAATGGAGTCCGTATGTTGGTTTTCAAGGCATTCTCAGACAGTGACCAAACTTTCATTCTTTTGACCTCAAATTAGCCTAATCACGTTTTTGGCCGTTCAGGGCACAAACGGATGAATTTCACAACAATACTCAGCATTCTAGAATCCTCATGAAAAATGGAGTCGGTATGTTGGTTTTCAAGGCATTATGAGACTGTGACAAAACTTTCATTCTTTTGACCTCAAATTAGACTAAATCTTCTTTTTGGCAGTTCAGGGCCGAACGGATGAATTTGACAACAATACTGGGCATTCTAGAATACTCATGAAAAATGGAGTCGGTATAACGGTTTTCAAGGCATTCTGAGACAGTGACAAAACTTTCATTCTTTTGACCTCAAATTATGCTAAATCTTGTTTTTGGCTGCTCAGGGCGCAAATGATGAATTTCACAACAATACTGGGCATTCTACAATCCTCATGAGAAATGGTGTGGGTATGTGGGTTTTCAAGGCTTTCTGAGACAGTGACCAAACATTCATTCTTTTGAGCTCAAATTAGCCTACATCGCGTTTTTGGCCGTTCAGGGCACAAACGGATGAAATTCACAAAAATACTCGGCATTCTAGAATCCTCATGAAAAATGGAGTCGGTATGTTGGTTTTCAAGGCATTCTGACACAGTGGCGAAACTATTATTCTTTTGACCTCAAATTAGCCTAAATCGCGTTTTTGGCAGTTCAGGGCACGAAGTGATGAATTTGACAACAATACTGGGCATTCTAGAATCCTCATAAAAAATGGAGTCGGTTTGTTGGTTTTTAAGGAATTCTGAGATAGTGACCAAACTTTCGTTATTTTGACCTCAAATTAGCCAAAATCGCGTTTTTGGCTGTTCAGGGCGCAAACGGATGAATTTGACAACAATACTGGGCATTGTATAATCCTAATAAAAAATGAAGTCGGTATGTTGGTTTTCAAGGCATTCTGAGACAGTGACCAAACTTTCATTCTTTTGAGCTCAAATTATTCTAAATCACGTTTTTGGCGGTTCAGGGCACAAACGGATGAATTTGACAACAATACTCGGCATTCTAGAATCCTCATGAAAAATGGAGTCGGTATGTCGGTTTTCAAGGCATTCTGACACAGTGACCAAACTTTCATTCTTTTGACCTCAAATTAGACTAAATCGCGTTTTTGGCCGTTCACAGCCAAACTAATGAATTTCACAACACTACTGGGCATTCTAGAATACTCATGAAAAATGGAGTCGGTATAACGGTTTTCAAGGCATTCTGAGACAGTGACAAAACTTTCATTCTTTTGACCTCAAATTATGCTAAAACTTGTTTTTGGCTGTTCAGGGCGTAAACGGATGAATTTCACAACAATACTGGGCATTCTAGAATCCTCATGAGAAATGGTGTGGGTATGTGGGTTTTCAAGGCTTTCTGAGACAGTGACCAAACTTTCATTCTTTTGAGCTCAAATTAGCCTAAATCTTGTTTTTGGCTGTTCAGGGCACAAACGGATGAATTTAACAACAATACTAGGCATTCTAGAATCCTCATGAAAAATGGAGTCGGTATGTCGGTTTTCAAGGCATTCTGACACAGTGACCAAACTTTCATTCTTTTGATCTCAAATTAGCCTAAATCTTGTTTTTGGATGTTTAGGGCGCAAACGGATGAATTTCACAACAATACTGGGCATTATAGAATCCTCATGATAAATGGTGTGGGTATGTGGGTTTTCAAGGCTTTCGGAGACAGTGACCAAACTTTCATTCTTTTGAGCTCAAATTAGCATAAATCGCGTTTTTGGCCGTTCAGGGCACAACGGATGAATTTAACAACAATACTAGGCATTCTAGAATCCTCATGAAAAATGGAGTCGGTATGTTGGTTTTCAAGGCATTCTGTGACAGTGACAAAACTTTCATTCTTTTGACCTCAAATTATGCTAAATCTTGTTTTTGGCTGTTCAGGGCGCAAACGGATGAATTTCACAACAATACTGGGCATTCTAGAATCCTCATGAGAAATGGTGTGGGTATGTGGTTTTTCAAGGCTTTCTGAGACAGTGACCAAACTCTCATTCTTTTGAGCTCAAATTATTCTAAATCGCGTTTTTGGCCGTGCAGGGCACAAACGGAAGAATTTGACAACAATACTAGGCATTCTAGAATCCTCATGAAAAATCGACTCGGTATGTCGGTTTTCAAGGCATTCTGACACAGTGACCAAACTTTCATTCTTTTGACCTCAAATTAGCCTAAATCGCGTTTTTGGCCGTTCACAGCCAAACGGATGAATTTCACAACAATACTGGGCATTCTAGAATCCTCATGAAAAATGGAGTCAGTATGTTGGTTTTCAAGGCATTCTCAGACAGTGACCAAACTCTCATTCTTTTGACGTCAAATTAGCCTAAATCGTGTTTTTGGCCGTTCAGGGCACAAACGGATGAATTTCACAACAATACTTTGCATTCTAGAATACTCATGGAAAATATAGTCGGTATGTTGGTTTTCAAGGTATTTTGAGACAGTGACAAAATTTTGATTCTTTTGACCTCAAATTAGCCTAAATCCTGTTTTTGGCTGTTTAGGGCGCAAACGGATGAATTTCACAACAATACTGGGCATTCTAGAATCCTCATGATAAATGGTGTGGGTATGTGGGTTTTCAAGCCTTTCTGAGACAGTGATCAAACTTTTATTCTTTTGGGCACAAATTATTCTAAATCGCGTTTTTGGCCGTGTAGGGCACAAACGGATGAATTTGACAACAATACTAGGCATTCTAGAATCCTCATGAAAAATGGACTCGGTATGTCGGTTTTCAAGGCATTCTGACACAGTGACCAAACTTTCATCTTTTGACCTCAAATTAGCCTAAATCGCGTTTTTGGCCGTTCACAGCCAAACGGATGAATTTCACAACAATACTGGGCATTCTAGAATAATCATGAAAAATGGAGTCGGTTTGTTGGTTTTCAAGGCATTCTGAGATAGTGACCAAACTTTCATTGTTTTGACCTCAAATTAGCCTAAATCGCGTTTTTGGCTGTTCGGGCGCAAACGGATGAATTTGACAACAATACTGGGCATTGTAGAATCCTCATAAAAAATGGAGTCGGTATGTTGGTTTTCAAGGCATTCTGAGACAGTGACCAAACTTTCATTCTTTTGAGCTCAAATTATTCTAAATCGCGTTTTTCGCCGTTCAGGGCACAAACGGATGAATTTGACAACAATACTCGGCATTCTAGAATCCTCATGAAAAATGGAGTCGGTATGTCGGTTTTCAAGGCATTCTGACACAGTGACCAAACTTTCATTCTTTAGACCTCAAATTAGCCTAAATGGCATTTTTGGCCATTCACAGCCAAACGGATTACATTGAAAACAACACTGGTCGTTCTAGAATCCTCATGAAAAATGGAGTCGGTATGTTGGTTTTAAAGGCATTCTGAGACAGTGACAAAACTTTCATTCTTTTGACCTCAAATTATGCTAAATCTTGTTTTTGGCTGTTAAGGGCGCAAACGGATGAATTTCACAACAATACTAGGCATTCTAGAATACTCATGAGAAATGGTGTGGGTATGTGGGTTTTCAAGGCTTTCCGAGACAGTGACCAAACTTTCATTCTTTTGAGCTCAAATTAGCCTAAATCGCATTTTTGGCCGTTCACTCCCAAACGGATGAATTTGGCAACACTACTGGGCATTCTAGAATCCACATGAGAAATGGTGTGGGTATGTGGGTTTTCAAGGCTTTCTGAGACAGTGACTAAACTATCATTCTTTTGACCTCAAATTAGCCTAAATCGCGTTTTTGGCAGTTCAGGGCACGAAGTGATGAATTTGACATCAATACTGGGCATTCTAGAATCCTCATAAAAAATGGAGTCCGTTTGTTGGTTTTCAAGGCATTCTGAGAGAGTGACCAAACTTTCATTATTTTGACCTCAAATTAGCCAAAATCGCGTTTTTGGCTGTTCGGGCGCAAACGGATGAATTTGACAACAATACTGGGCATTGTAGAATCCTCATAAAAAATGGAGTTAGTATGTTGGTTTTCAAGGCATTCTGAGACAGTGACCAAACTTTCATTCATTTAAGCTCAAATTATTCTAAATCGCGTTTTTGTCCGTTCAGGGCACAAACGGATGAATTTGACAACAATACTAGGCATTCTAGAATCCTCATGAAAAATGGAGTCGGTATGTCGGTTTTCAAGGCATTCTGACACAGTGACCAAACTTTCATTCTTTTGACCTCAAATGAGCCTAAATCGCGTTTTTGGCCGTTCACAGCCAAACGGATGAATTTGACAACAATACTGGGCGTTCTAGAATCCTCATGAAAAATGGAGTCGGTATGTTGGTTTTAAAGGCATTCTGAGACAGTGACAAAACTTTCATTCTTTTGACCTCAAATTATGCTGAATCTTGTTTTTGGCTGTTAAGGGCGCAAACGGATGAATTTCACAACAATACTAGGCATTCTAGAATCCTCATGAGAAATGGTGTGGGTATGTGGGTTTTCAAGGCTTTCTGAGACAGTGACCAAACTTTCATTCTTTTGAGCTCAAATTAGCCTAAATCGCATTTTTGGCCGTTCACTCCCAAACGGATGAATTTGGCAACACTACTGGGCATTCTAGAATCCTCATGAGAAATGGTGTGGGTATGTGGGTTTTCAAGGCTTTCTGAGACAGTGACCAAACTTTCATTCTTTTGAGCTCAAATTAGCCTAAATCGTATTTTTGGCCGTTCACTCCCAAACGGATGAATTTGGCAACAATACTGGGCATTCTAGAATCCTCATGAGAAATGGTGTGCGTACGGTTATCAAGGCTTTCTGGGACAGTGACCAACCTTTCATTCTTTTGAGCTCATATTAGCCTAAATCGCGTTTTTGGCCGTTCAGGGCACAAACGGATGAATTTCACAACAATACTAGGCATTCTAGAATCCTCATGAAAAATGGAGTCGGTATGTCGGTTTTCAAGGCATGCTGACACAGTGACTAAACTATCATTCTTTTGACCTCAAATTAGCCTAAATCCCGTTTTTGCCAGTTCAGGGCACGAAGTATTGAATTTGACAACAATACTGGGCATTCTAGAATCCTCATAAAAAATGGAGTCGGTTTGTTGGTTTTCAAGGCATTCTGAGATAGTGACCAAACTTTCATTCTTTTGAGCTCAAATTATTCTAAATCGCGTTTTTGTCCGTTCAGGGCACAAACGGATGAATTTGACAACAATAATAGGCATTCTAGAATCCTCATGAAAAATGGAGTCGGTATGTCCGTTTTCAAGGCATTCTGACACAGTGACCAAACTTTCATTCTTTTGAAATCAAATTAGCCTAAATCGCGTTTTTGGCCGTTCACAGCCAAACAGATGAATTTGACAACAATACTGGGCATTGTAGAATCCTCATAAAAAATGGAGTCAGTATGTTGGTTTTCAAGGCATTCTGAGACAGTGACCAAACTTTCATTATTTTGACCTCAAGTAAGCCAAAATCGTGTTTTTGTCCGTTCAAGGCACAAACGGATGAATTTCACAACAATACTAGGCATTCTAGAATCCTTATGAAAAATGGAGTCGGTATGTCGGTTTTCAAGGCATTCTGACACAGTGAAAAAACTTTCATTCTTTTGACCTCAAATTATACTAAATCTTGTTTTTGGCTGTTCAGGGCGCAAACGGATGAATTTCACAACAATACTGGGCATTCTAGAATCCTCATGAGAAATGGTGTGGGTAAGTGGGTTTTCAAGGCTTTCCGAGACAGTGACCAAACTTTCATTCTTTTGAGCTCATATTAGCCTAAATCGCGTTTTTGGCCGTTCAGGGCACAAACGGATGAATTTCACAACAATACTAGGCATTCTAGAATCCTCATGAAAAATGGAGTCGGTATGTCGGTTTTCAAGGCATTCTGACACAGTGACTAAACTATCATTCTTTTGACCTCAAATTAGCCTAAATCGCGTTTTTGGCAGTTCAGGGCACGAAGTGATGAATTTGACAACAATACTGGGCATTCTAGAATCCTCATCAAAAATGGAGTCGGTTTGTTGGTTTTCAAGGCATTCTGAGACAGTGACCAAACTTTCATTATTTTGACCTCAAGTAAGCCAAAATCGTGTTTTTGTCCGTTCAAGGCACAAACGGATGAATTTCACAACAATACTAGGCATTCTAGAATCCTTATGAAAAATGGAGTCGGTATGTCGGTTTTCAAGGCATTCTGACACAGTGAAAAAACTTTCATTCTTTTGACCTCAAATTATACTAAATCTTGTTTTTGGCTGTTCAGGGCGCAAACGGATGAATTTCACAACAATACTGGGCATTCTAGAATCCTCATGACAAATGGTGTGGGTATGTGGGTTTTCAAGGCATCCTGTGACAGTGACCAAACTTTCATTCTTTAGAGATCAAATTAGCCTAAATCGTGTTTTTGGCAGTTCAGGACACAGACGGATGAATTTGACAACAATACTGGGCTTTCTAGAATCCTCATGAAAAATGGAGTCGGTATGTTGGTTTTCAAGGCATTTTGAGACAGTGACCAACCTTTCATTATTTTGACCTCAAATTAGCCTAAATAGCGTTTTTGGCAGTTCAGGGCCCAAACGGATGAATTTGACAACAATACTGGGCATTCTAGACTCCTCATGAAAAATGGAGTCGGAATGTTGGTTTTCAAGGCATTGTGAGATAGTGACAAAACTTTCATTCTTTTGACCTCAAATTATGCTAAATCTTGTTTTTGGCTGTTAAGGGCGCAAACGGATGAATTTCACAACAATACTCGGCATTCTAGAATCCTCATGAGAAATGGTGTGAGTATGTGGGTTTTCAAGGCATCCTGAGACAGTGACCAAACCTTCATTCTTTTGGGCTCAAATTAGCCTAAATCACGTTTTTGGGCGTTCAGTGCACAAACGGATGAATTTAACAACAGTACTAAGCATTCTAGAATCCTCATGAAAAATGGAGTCGGTATGTTGGTTTTCAAGGCATTCTTAGACAGTGACAAAACTTTCATTCTTTTGACCTCAAATTAAGCTAAATCTTGTTTTTGGCTGTTCAAGGCGCAAACGGATGAATTTAACAACAATACTAGGCATTCTAGAATCCTCATGAAAAATGGAGTCGGTATTTCGGTTTTCAAGGCATTCGGACACAGTGACCAAACTATCATTCTTTTGACCTTAAATTATCCTAAATCGCGTTTTTGGCAGTTCAGGGCACAAACAGATGAATTTGACAACAATACTGGGCATTCTAGAATCCTCATCAAAAATGGAGTCGGTATGTTGGTTTTCAAGGCATTCTGAGATAGTGACCAAACTTTCATTATTTTGACCTCAAATTAGCCTAAATCGCGTTTTTGGCTGTTCAGGGCGCAAACGGATGAATTTGACAACAATACTGGGCATTGTAGAATCCTCATAAAAAATGGAGTCGGTATGTTGGTTTTCAAGGGATTCTGAGACAGTGACCAAACTTTCATTCTTTTGACCTCAAATCAGCCTAAATCGCGTTTTTGGCCATTCACAGCCAAACGGATGAATTTGACAACAATACTGGGCGTTCTAGAATCCTCATGAAAAATGGAGTCGGTATGTTGGTTTTAAAGACATTCTGAGACAGTGACAAAACTTTCATTCTTTTGACCTCAAATTATGCTAAATCTTGTTTTTGGCTGTTAAGGGCGCAAACGGATGAATTTCACTACAATACTAGGCATTCTAGAATCCTCATGAGAAATGGTGTGGGTAAGTGGGTTTTCAAGGCTTTCCGAGACAGTGACCAAACTTTCATTCTTTTGAGCTCATATTAGCCTAAATCGCGTTTTTGGCCGTTCAGGGCACAAACGGATGAATTTCACCACAATACTAGGCATTCTAGAATCCTCATGAAAAATGGAGTCGGTATGTCGGTTTTCAAGGCATTCTGACACAGTGACTAAACTATCATTCTTTTGACCTCAAATTAGCCTAAATCGCGTTTTTGGCAGTTCAGGGTACGAAGTGATGAATTTGACAACAATACTGGGCACTCTAGAATCCTCATCAAAAATAGAGTCGGTTTGTTGGTTTTCAAGGCATTCTGAGATAGTGACAAAACTTTCATTATTTTGACCTCAAATTAGCCTAAATCGCGTTTTTGGCTGTTCAGGGCGCAAACGGATGAATTTGACAACAATACTGGGCATTGTAGAATCCTCATAAAAAATGGAGTCGGTATGTTGGTTTTCAAGGCATTCTGAGACAGTGACCAAACTTTCATTCTTTTGAGCTCAAATGAGCCAAAATCGCGTTTTTGGCCGTTCACTCCCAAACAGATGAATTTGGCAACAATACTGGGCGTTCTAGAATCCTCATGAGAAATGGAGTCGGTATGTTGGTTTTAAAGGCATTCTGAGACAGTGACAAAACTTTCATTCTTTTGACCTCAAATTATGCTAAATCTTGTTTTTGGCTGTTAAGGGCGCAAACGGATGAATTTCACAACAATACTAGGCATTCTAGAATCCTCATGAGAAATGGTGTGGGTATGTGGGTTTTCAAGGCTTTCCGAGACAGTGACCAAACTTTCATTCTTTTGAGCTCATATTAGCCTAAATCGCGTTTTTGGCCGTTCAGGGCACAAACGGATGAATTTCACAACAATACTAGGCATTCTAGAATCATCATGAAAAATGGAGTCGGTATGTCGGTTTTCAAGGCATTCTGACACAGTGACTAAACTATCATTCTTTTGACCTCAAATTAGCCTAAATCGCGTTTTTGGCAGTTCAGGGCACGAAGTGATGAATTTGACAACAATACTGGGCATTCTAGAATCCTCATCAAAAATGGAGTCGGTTTGTTGGTTTTCAAGGCATTCTGAGATAGTGACCAAACTTTCATTATTTTGACCTCAAATTAGCCTAAATCGCGTTTTTGGCCGTTCAGGGCGCAAACGGATGAATTTGACAACAATACTGGGCATTGTAGAATCCTCATAAAAAATGGAGTCGGTATGTGACCAAAACTTTCATTCTTTTGAGCTCATATTAGCCTAAATCGCGTTTTTGGCCGTTCAGGGCACAAACGGATGAATTTCACAACAATACTAGGTATTCTAGAATCATCATGAAAAATGGAGTCGGTATGTCGGTTTTCAAGGCATTCTGACACAGTGACTAAACTATCATTCTTTTGACCTCAAATTAGCCTAAATCGCGTTTTTGGCTGTTCAGGGCGCAAACGGATGAATTTGACAACAATACTGGGCATTGTAGAATCCTCATAAAAAATGGAGTCGGTATGTTGGTTTTCAAGGCATTCTGAGACAGTGACCAAACTTTCATTCTTTTGACCTCAAATCAGCCTAAATCGCGTTTTTGGCCGTTCACAGCCAAACGGATGAATTTGACAACAATACTGGGCGTTCTAGAATCCTCATGAAAAATGGAGTCGGTATGTTGGTTTTAAAGACATTCTGAGACAGTGACAAAACTTTCATTCTTTTGACCTCAAATTATGCTAAATCTTGTTTTTGGCTGTTAAGGGCGCAAACGGATGAATTTCACAACAATACTAGGCATTCTAGAATCCTCATGAGAAATGGTGTGGGTAAGTGGGTTTTCAAGGCTTTCCGAGACAGTGACCAAACTTTCATTCTTTTGAGCTCATATTAGCCTAAATCGCGTTTTTGGCCGTTCAGGGCACAAACGGATGAATTTCACCACAATACTAGGCATTCTAGAATCCTCATGAAAAATGGAGTCGGTATGTCGGTTTTCAAGGCATTCTGACACAGTGACTAAACTATCATTCTTTTGACCTCAAATTAGCCTAAATCGCGTTTTTGGCAGTTCAGGGTACGAAGTGATGAATTTGACAACAATACTGGGCACTCTAGAATCCTCATCAAAAATAGAGTCGGTTTGTTGGTTTTCAAGGCATTCTGAGATAGTGACAAAACTTTCATTATTTTGACCTCAAATTAGCCTAAATCGCGTTTTTGGCTGTTCAGGGCGCAAACGGATGAATTTGACAACAATACTGGGCATTGTAGAATCCTCATAAAAAATGGAGTCGGTATGTTGGTTTTCAAGGCATTCTGAGACAGTGACCAAACTTTCATTCTTTTGAGCTCAAATGAGCCAAAATCGCGTTTTTGGCCGTTCACTCCCAAACAGATGAATTTGGCAACAATACTGGGCGTTCTAGAATCCTCATGAGAAATGGAGTCGGTATGTTGGTTTTAAAGGCATTCTGAGACAGTGACAAAACTTTCATTCTTTTGACCTCAAATTATGCTAAATCTTGTTTTTGGCTGTTAAGGGCGCAAACGGATGAATTTCACAACAATACTAGGCATTCTAGAATCCTCATGAGAAATGGTATGGGTATGTGGGTTTTCAAGACTTTCCGAGACAGTGACCAAACTTTCATTCTTTTGAGCTCATATTAGCCTAAATCGCGTTTTTGGCCGTTCAGGGCACAAACGGATGAATTTCACAACAATACTAGGCATTCTAGAATCATCATGAAAAATGGAGTCGGTATGTCGGTTTTCAAGGCATTCTGACACAGTGACTAAACTATCATTCTTTTGACCTCAAATTAGCCTAAATCGCGTTTTTGGCAGTTCAGGGCACGAAGTGATGAATTTGACAACAATACTGGGCATTCTAGAATCCTCATCAAAAATGGAGTCGGTTTGTTGGTTTTCAAGGCATTCTGAGATAGTGACCAAACTTTCATTATTTTGACCTCAAATTAGCCTAAATCGCGTTTTTGGCCGTTCAGGGCGCAAACGGATGAATTTGACAACAATACTGGGCATTGTAGAATCCTCATAAAAAATGGAGTCGGTATGTGACCAAACTTTCATTCTTTTGAGCTCATATTAGCCTAAATCGCGTTTTTGGCCGTTCAGGGCACAAACGGATGAATTTCACAACAATACTAGGTATTCTAGAATCATCATGAAAAATGGAGTCGGTATGTCGGTTTTCAAGGCATTCTGACACAGTGACTAAACTATCATTCTTTTGACCTCAAATTAGCCTAAATCGCGTTTTTGGCTGTTCAGGGCGCAAACGGATGAATTTGACAACAATACTGGGCATTGTAGAATCCTCATAAAAAATGGAGTCGGTATGTTGGTTTTCAAGGCATTCTGAGACAGTGACCAAACTTTCATTCTTTTGACCTCAAATCAGCCTAAATCGCGTTTTTGGCCGTTCACAGCCAAACGGATGAATTTGACAACAATACTGGGCGTTCTAGAATCCTCATGAAAAATGGAGTCGGTATGTTGGTTTTAAAGACATTCTGAGACAGTGACAAAACTTTCATTCTTTTGACCTCAAATTATGCTAAATCTTGTTTTTGGCTGTTAAGGGCGCAAACGGATGAATTTCACAACAATACTAGGCATTCTAGAATCCTCATGAGAAATGGTGTGGGTAAGTGGGTTTTCAAGGCTTTCCGAGACAGTGACCAAACTTTCATTCTTTTGAGCTCATATTAGCCTAAATCGCGTTTTTGGCCGTTCAGGGCACAAACGGATGAATTTCACCACAATACTAGGCATTCTAGAATCCTCATGAAAAATGGAGTCGGTATGTCGGTTTTCAAGGCATTCTGACACAGTGACTAAACTATCATTCTTTTGACCTCAAATTAGCCTAAATCGCGTTTTTGGCAGTTCAGGGTACGAAGTGATGAATTTGACAACAATACTGGGCACTCTAGAATCCTCATCAAAAATAGAGTCGGTTTGTTGGTTTTCAAGGCATTCTGAGATAGTGACAAAACTTTCATTATTTTGACCTCAAATTAGCCTAAATCGCGTTTTTGGCTGTTCAGGGCGCAAACGGATGAATTTGACAACAATACTGGGCATTGTAGAATCCTCATAAAAAATGGAGTCGGTATGTTGGTTTTCAAGGCATTCTGAGACAGTGACCAAACTTTCATTCTTTTGAGCTCAAATGAGCCAAAATCGCGTTTTTGGCCGTTCACTCCCAAACAGATGAATTTGGCAACAATACTGGGCGTTCTAGAATCCTCATGAGAAATGGAGTCGGTATGTTGGTTTTAAAGGCATTCTGAGACAGTGACAAAACTTTCATTCTTTTGACCTCAAATTATGCTAAATCTTGTTTTTGGCTGTTAAGGGCGCAAACGGATGAATTTCACAACAATACTAGGCATTCTAGAATCCTCATGAGAAATGGTATGGGTATGTGGGTTTTCAAGACTTTCCGAGACAGTGACCAAACTTTCATTCTTTTGAGCTCATATTAGCCTAAATCGCGTTTTTGGCCGTTCAGGGCACAAACGGATGAATTTCACAACAATACTAGGCATTCTAGAATCATCATGAAAAATGGAGTCGGTATGTCGGTTTTCAAGGCATTCTGACACAGTGACTAAACTATCATTCTTTTGACCTCAAATTAGCCTAAATCGCGTTTTTGGCAGTTCAGGGCACGAAGTGATGAATTTGACAACAATACTGGGCATTCTAGAATCCTCATCAAAAATGGAGTCGGTTTGTTGGTTTTCAAGGCATTCTGAGATAGTGACCAAACTTTCATTATTTTGACCTCAAATTAGCCTAAATCGCGTTTTTGGCCGTTCAGGGCGCAAACGGATGAATTTGACAACAATACTGGGCATTGTAGAATCCTCATAAAAAATGGAGTCGGTATGTGACCAAACTTTCATTCTTTTGAGCTCATATTAGCCTAAATCGTGTTTTTGGCCGTTCAGGGCACAAACGGATGAATTTCACAACAATACTAGGTATTCTAGAATCATCATGAAAAATGGAGTCGGTATGTCGGTTTTCAAGGCATTCTGACACAGTGACTAAACTATCATTCTTTTGACCTCAAATTAGCCTAAATCGCGTTTTTGGCAATTCAGGGCACGAAGTGATGAATTTGACAACAATACTGGGCATTCTAGAATCCTCATAAAAAATAGAGTCGGTTTGTTGGTTTTCAAGGCATTCTGAGATAGTGACCAAACTTTCATTATTTTGACCTCAAATTAGCCTAAATCGCGTTTTTGGCTGTTCAGGGCGCAAACGGATGAATTTGACAACAATACTGGGCATTGTAGAATCCTCATAAAAAATGGAGTCGGTATGTTGGTTTTCAAGGCATTCTGAGACAGTGACCAAACTTTCATTCTTTTGACCTCAAATCAGCCTAAATCGCGTTTTTGGCCGTTCACAGCCAAACGGATGAATTTGACAACAATACTGGGCGTTCTAGAATCCTCATGAAAAATGGAGTCGGTATGTTGGTTTTAAAGACATTCTGAGACAGTGACAAAACTTTCATTCTTTTGACCTCAAATTATGCTAAATCTTGTTTTTGGCTGTTAAGGGCGCAAACGGATGAATTTCACAACAATACTAGGCATTCTAGAATCCTCATGAGAAATGGTGTGGGTAAGTGGGTTTTCAAGGCTTTCCGAGACAGTGACCAAACTTTCATTCTTTTGAGCTCATATTAGCCTAAATCGCGTTTTTGGCCGTTCAGGGCACAAACGGATGAATTTCACCACAATACTAGGCATTCTAGAATCCTCATGAAAAATGGAGTCGGTATGTCGGTTTTCAAGGCATTCTGACACAGTGACTAAACTATCATTCTTTTGACCTCAAATTAGCCTAAATCGCGTTTTTGGCAGTTCAGGGTACGAAGTGATGAATTTGACAACAATACTGGGCACTCTAGAATCCTCATCAAAAATAGAGTCGGTTTGTTGGTTTTCAAGGCATTCTGAGATAGTGACAAAACTTTCATTATTTTGACCTCAAATTAGCCTAAATCGCGTTTTTGGCTGTTCAGGGCGCAAACGGATGAATTTGACAACAATACTGGGCATTGTAGAATCCTCATAAAAAATGGAGTCGGTATGTTGGTTTTCAAGGCATTCTGAGACAGTGACCAAACTTTCATTCTTTTGAGCTCAAATGAGCCAAAATCGCGTTTTTGGCCGTTCACTCCCAAACAGATGAATTTGGCAACAATACTGGGCGTTCTAGAATCCTCATGAGAAATGGAGTCGGTATGTTGGTTTTAAAGGCATTCTGAGACAGTGACAAAACTTTCATTCTTTTGACCTCAAATTATGCTAAATCTTGTTTTTGGCTGTTAAGGGCGCAAACGGATGAATTTCACAACAATACTAGGCATTCTAGAATCCTCATGAGAAATGGTGTGGGTATGTGGGTTTTCAAGGCTTTCCGAGACAGTGACCAAACTTTCATTCTTTTGAGCTCATATTACCCTAAATCGCGTTTTTGGCCGTTCAGGGCACAAACGGATGAATTTCACAACAATACTAGGCATTCTAGAATCATCATGAAAAATGGAGTCGGTATGTCGGTTTTCAAGGCATTCTGACACAGTGACTAAACTATCATTCTTTTGACCTCAAATTAGCCTAAATCGCGTTTTTGGCAGTTCAGGGCACGAAGTGATGAATTTGACAACAATACTGGGCATTCTAGAATCCTCATCAAAAATTGAGTCGGTTTGTTGGTTTTCAAGGCATTCTGAGAGAGTGACCAAACTTTCATTATTTTGACCTCAAATTAGCCTAAATCGCATTTTTGGCTGTTCAGGGCAAAAACGGATGAATTTGACAACAATACTGGGCCTTGTAGAATCCTCATAAAAAATGGAGTCGGTATGTGGGTTTTCAAGGCATTCTGAGACAGTGACCAAACTTTCATTCTTTTGAGCTCAAATGAGCCTAAATCGCGTTTTTGGCCGTTCACTCCCAAACGGATGAATTTGGCAACAATACTGGGCGTTCTAGAATCCTCATGAGAAATGGAGTCGGTATGTTGGTTTTAAAGGCATTCTGAGACAGTGACAAAACTTTCATTCTTTTGACCTCAAATTATGCTAAATCTTGTTTTTGGCTGTTAAGGGCGCAAACGGATGAATTTCACAACAATACTAGGCATTCTAGAATCCTCATGAGAAATGGTGTGGGTATGTGGGTTTTCAAGACTTTCCGAGACAGTGACCAAACTTTCATTCTTTTGAGCTCATATTAGCCTAAATCGTGTTTTTGGCCGTTCAGGGCACAAACGGATGAATTTCACAACAATACTAGGCATTCTAGAATCATCATGAAAAATGGAGTCGGTATGTCGGTTTTCAAGGCATTCTGACACAGTGACTAAACTATCATTCTTTTGACCTCAAATTAGCCTAAATCGCGTTTTTGGCAGTTCAGGGCACGAAGTGATGAATTTGACAACAATACTGGGCATTCTAGAATCCTCATCAAAAATGGAGTCGGTTTGTTGGTTTTCAAGGCATTCTGAGATAGTGACCAAACTTTCATTATTTTGACCTCAAATTAGCCTAAATCGCGTTTTTGGCCGTTCAGGGCGCAAACGGATGAATTTGACAACAATACTGGGCATTGTAGAATCCTCATAAAAAATGGAGTCGGTATGTGACCAAACTTTCATTCTTTTGAGCTCATATTAGCCTAAATCGTGTTTTTGGCCGTTCAGGGCACAAACGGATGAATTTCACAACAATACTAGGTATTCTAGAATCATCATGAAAAATGGAGTCGGTATGTCGGTTTTCAAGGCATTCTGACACAGTGACTAAACTATCATTCTTTTGACCTCAAATTAGCCTAAATCGCGTTTTTGGCAATTCAGGGCACGAAGTGATGAATTTGACAACAATACTGGGCATTCTAGAATCCTCATAAAAAATAGAGTCGGTTTGTTGGTTTTCAAGGCATTCTGAGATAGTGACCAAACTTTCATTATTTTGACCTCAAATTAGCCTAAATCGCGTTTTTGGCTGTTCAGGGCGCAAACGGATGAATTTGACAACAATACTGGGCATTGTAGAATCCTCATAAAAAATGGAGTCGGTATGTTGGTTTTCAAGGCATTCTGAGACAGTGACCAAACTTTCATTCTTTTGACCTCAAATCAGCCTAAATCGCGTTTTTGGCCGTTCACAGCCAAACGGATGAATTTGACAACAATACTGGGCGTTCTAGAATCCTCATGAAAAATGGAGTCGGTATGTTGGTTTTAAAGACATTCTGAGACAGTGACAAAACTTTCATTCTTTTGACCTCAAATTATGCTAAATCTTGTTTTTGGCTGTTAAGGGCGCAAACGGATGAATTTCACAACAATACTAGGCATTCTAGAATCCTCATGAGAAATGGTGTGGGTAAGTGGGTTTTCAAGGCTTTCCGAGACAGTGACCAAACTTTCATTCTTTTGAGCTCATATTAGCCTAAATCGCGTTTTTGGCCGTTCAGGGCACAAACGGATGAATTTCACCACAATACTAGGCATTCTAGAATCCTCATGAAAAATGGAGTCGGTATGTCGGTTTTCAAGGCATTCTGACACAGTGACTAAACTATCATTCTTTTGACCTCAAATTAGCCTAAATCGCGTTTTTGGCAGTTCAGGGTACGAAGTGATGAATTTGACAACAATACTGGGCACTCTAGAATCCTCATCAAAAATAGAGTCGGTTTGTTGGTTTTCAAGGCATTCTGAGATAGTGACAAAACTTTCATTATTTTGACCTCAAATTAGCCTAAATCGCGTTTTTGGCTGTTCAGGGCGCAAACGGATGAATTTGACAACAATACTGGGCATTGTAGAATCCTCATAAAAAATGGAGTCGGTATGTTGGTTTTCAAGGCATTCTGAGACAGTGACCAAACTTTCATTCTTTTGAGCTCAAATGAGCCAAAATCGCGTTTTTGGCCGTTCACTCCCAAACAGATGAATTTGGCAACAATACTGGGCGTTCTAGAATCCTCATGAGAAATGGAGTCGGTATGTTGGTTTTAAAGGCATTCTGAGACAGTGACAAAACTTTCATTCTTTTGACCTCAAATTATGCTAAATCTTGTTTTTGGCTGTTAAGGGCGCAAACGGATGAATTTCACAACAATACTAGGCATTCTAGAATCCTCATGAGAAATGGTGTGGGTATGTGGGTTTTCAAGGCTTTCCGAGACAGTGACCAAACTTTCATTCTTTTGAGCTCATATTACCCTAAATCGCGTTTTTGGCCGTTCAGGGCACAAACGGATGAATTTCACAACAATACTAGGCATTCTAGAATCATCATGAAAAATGGAGTCGGTATGTCGGTTTTCAAGGCATTCTGACACAGTGACTAAACTATCATTCTTTTGACCTCAAATTAGCCTAAATCGCGTTTTTGGCAGTTCAGGGCACGAAGTGATGAATTTGACAACAATACTGGGCATTCTAGAATCCTCATCAAAAATTGAGTCGGTTTGTTGGTTTTCAAGGCATTCTGAGAGAGTGACCAAACTTTCATTATTTTGACCTCAAATTAGCCTAAATCGCATTTTTGGCTGTTCAGGGCAAAAACGGATGAATTTGACAACAATACTGGGCCTTGTAGAATCCTCATAAAAAATGGAGTCGGTATGTGGGTTTTCAAGGCATTCTGAGACAGTGACCAAACTTTCATTCTTTTGAGCTCAAATGAGCCTAAATCGCGTTTTTGGCCGTTCACTCCCAAACGGATGAATTTGGCAACAATACTGGGCGTTCTAGAATCCTCATGAGAAATGGAGTCGGTATGTTGGTTTTAAAGGCATTCTGAGACAGTGACAAAACTTTCATTCTTTTGACCTCAAATTATGCTAAATCTTGTTTTTGGCTGTTAAGGGCGCAAACGGATGAATTTCACAACAATACTAGGCATTCTAGAATCCTCATGAGAAATGGTGTGGGTATGTGGGTTTTCAAGACTTTCCGAGACAGTGACCAAACTTTCATTCTTTTGAGCTCATATTAGCCTAAATCGTGTTTTTGGCCGTTCAGGGCACAAACGGATGAATTTCACAACAATACTAGGCATTCTAGAATCATCATGAAAAATGGAGTCGGTATGTCGGTTTTCAAGGCATTCTGACACAGTGACTAAACTATCATTCTTTTGACCTCAAATTAGCCTAAATCGCGTTTTTGGCAGTTCAGGGCACGAAGTGATGAATTTGACAACAATACTGGGCATTCTAGAATCCTCATAAAAAATAGAGTCGGTTTGTTGGTTTTCAAGGCATTCTGAGATAGTGACCAAACTTTCATTATTTTGACCTCAAATTAGCCTAAATCGCGTTTTTGGCTGTTCAGGGCGCAAACGGATGAATTTGACAACAATACTGGGCATTGTAGAATCCTCATAAAAAATGGAGTCGGTATGTTGGTTTTCAAGGCATTCTGAGACAGTGACCAAACTTTCATTCTTTTGAGCTCAAATGAGCCTAAATCGCGTTTTTGGCCGTTCACTCCCAAACGGATGAATTTGGTAACAATACTGGGAGTTCTAGAATCCTCATGAGAAATGGAGTCGGTATGTTGGTTTTAAAGGCATTCTGAGACAGTGACAAAACTTTCATTCTTTTGACCTCAAATTATTCTAAATCTTGTTTTTGGCTGTTAAGGGCGCAAACGGATGAATTTCACAACAATACTAGGCATTCTAGAATCCTCATGAGAAATGGTGTGGGTATGTGGGTTTTCAAGGCTTTCTGAGACAGTGACCAAACTTTCATTCTTTTGAGCTCATATTAGCCTAAATCGCGTTTTTGGCCGTTCAGGGCACAAACGGATGAATTTCACAACAATACTAGGCATTCTAGAATCATCATGAAAAATGGAGTCGGTATGTCGGTTTTCAAGGCATTGTGACACAGTGACTAAACTATCATTCTTTTGACCTCAAATTAGCCTAAATCGCGTTTTTGGCAGTTCAGGGCACGAAGTGATGAATTTGACAACAATACTGGGCATTCTAGAATCCTCATCAAAAATGGAGTCGGTTTGTTGGTTTTCAAGGCATTCTGAGATAGTGACCAAACTTTCATTATTTTGACCTCAAATTAGCCTAAATCGCGTTTTTGGCTGTTCAGGGCGCAAACGGATGAATTTGACAACAATACTGGGCATTGTAGAATCCTCATAAAAAATGGAGTCGGTATGTTGGTTTTCAAGGCATTCTGAGACAGTGACCAAACTTTCATTCTTTTGAGCTCAAATTAGCCTAAATCGCGTTTTTGGCCGTTCACTCCCAAACGGATGAATTTGGCAACAATACTGGGCATTCTAGAATCCTCATGAGAAATGGTGTGGGTATGTGGGTTTTCAAGGCTTTCTGAGACAGTGACCAAACTTTCATTCTTTTGATCTCAAATTAGCCTAAATCGCGGTTTTGGCCGTTCACTCCCAAACGGATGAATTTGGCAACAATACTGGGCATTCTAGAATCCTCATGAGAAATGGTGTGAGTACGGTTTTCAAGGCTTTCTGAGAAAGTGACCAAACTTTTATTCTTTTGAGCTCAAATTATTCTAAATCGCGTTTTTGGCCGTTCAGGGCACAAACGGATGAATTTGACAACAATACTAGGCATTCTAGAATCCTCATGAAAAATGGAGTCGGTATGTCGGTTTTCAAGGCATTCTAACACAGTGACCAAACTTCATTCTTTTGACCTCAAATCAGCCTAAATCGCGTTTTTGGCCGTTCACAGCCAAACGGATGAATTTGACAACAATACTGGGCGTTCTAGAATCCTCATGAAAAATGGAGTCGGTATGTTGGTTTTAAAGACATTCTGAGACAGTGACAAAACTTTCATTCTTTTGACCTCAAATTATACTAAATCTTGTTTTTGGCTGTTAAGGGCGCAAACGGATGAATTTCACAACAATACTACTCATTCTAGAATCCTCATGGGAAATGGTGTGGGTATGTGGGTTTTCAAGGCTTTCCGAGACAGTGACCAAACTATCATTCTTTTGACCTCAAATTAGCCTAAATCGCGTTTTTGGCAGTTCAGGGCACGAAGTGATGAATTTGACAACAATACTGGGCATTCTAGAATCCTCATCAAAAAGGGAGTCGGGTTGTTGGTTTTCAAGGCATTCTGAGAGAGTGACCAAACTTTCATTCTTTTGAGCTCAAATTAACCTAAATCGCGTTTTTGGCCGTTCACTCCCAAACGGATGAATTTGGCAACAATACTGGGCATTCTAGAATCCTCATGATAAATGGTGTGGGTATGTGGGTTTTCAAGGCTTTCTGAGACAGTGACCAAACTTTCATTCTTTTGATCTCAAATTAGCCTAAATCGCGTTTTTGGCCGTTCACTCCCAAACGGATGAATTTGGCAACAATACTGGGCATTCTAGAATCCTCATGAAAAATGGAGTCGGTATGTTGGTTTTCAAGGCATTTTGAGAAAGTGACCAAACTTTCATTGTTTTGACCTCAAATTAGCCTAAATAGCGTTTTTGGCAGTTCAGGGCCCAAATGGATGAATTTGACAACAATACTGGGCATTGTAGAATCCTCATAAAAAATGGAGTTGCTATGTGGGTTTTCAAGGCATTCAGAGACAGTGACAAAACATTCATTCTTTTGACCTCAAATTATGCTAAATCTTGTTTTTGGCTGTTAAGGGCGCAAACGGATGAATTTCACAACAATACTCGGCATTCTAGAATCCTCATGAGAAATGGTGTGGGTATGTGGGTTTTCAAGGCTTTCTGAGACAGTGACCAAACTTTCATTCTTTTGAGCTCAAATTAGCCTAAATCGCGTTTTTGGCCGTTCACTCCCAAACGGATGAATTTGGCAACAATACTGGGCATTCTAGAATCCTCATGAAAAATGGAGTCGGTATGTATGTTTTCAAGGCTTTCTGAGACAGTGACCAAACTTTCATTCTTTTGACCTCAAATTAGCCTAAATCTTGTTTTTGGCCGTTCAGGGCACAAACGGATGAATTTCACAACAATACTTTGCATTCTAGAATACTCATGAAAAATGGAGTCGGTATGTTGGTTTTCAAGGTATTTTGAGACAGTGACAAAACTTTCATTCTTTTGACCTCAAAGTAGCCTAAATCTTGTTTTTGGCTGTTGAGGGCGCAAACGGATGAATTTCACAACAATACTGGGCATTCTAGTATCCTCATGACAAATGGTGTGGGTATGTGGGTTTTCAAGGCTTTGTGAGACAGTGACAAAACTTTCATTCTTTTGACCTCAAATTATGCTAAATCTTGTTTTTGGCTGTTAAGGGCGCAAACGGATGAATTTCACAACAATACTCGGCATTCTAGAATCCTCATGAGAAATGGTGTGGGTATGTGGTTTTTCAAGGCTTTCTGAGACAGTGACCAAACTTTCATTCTTTTGAGCTCAAATTAGCCTAAATCGCGTTTTTGGCCGTTCACTCCCAAACGGATGAATTTGGCAACAATACTGGGCATTCTAGAATCCTCATGAGAAATGGTGTGGGTATGTGGGTTTTCAAGGCTTTCTGAGACAGTGACCAAACTTTCATTCTTTTGATCTCAAATTAGCCTAAATCGCGTTTTTGGCCGTTCACTCCCAAACGGATGAATTTGGCAACAATACTGGGCATTCTAGAATCCTCATGAGAAATGGTGTGAGTACGGTTTTCAAGGCTTTCTGAGACAGTGACCAAACTTTCATTCTTTTGAGCTCAAATTATTCTAAATCGCGTTTTTGGCCGTTCAAGGCACAAACGGATGAATTTGACAACAATACTAGGCATTCTAGAATCCTCATGAAAAATGGAGTCGGTATGTCGGTTTTCAAGGCATTCTGACACAGTGACCAAACTTCATTCTTTTAACCTCAAATCAGCCTAAATCGCGTTTTTGGCCGTTCACAGCCAAACGGATGAATTTGACAACAATACTGAGCGTTTTAGAATCCTCATGAAAAATGGAGTCGGTATGTTGGTTTTAAAGGCATTCTGAGACAGTGACAAAACTTTCATTCTTTTGACCTCAAATTATACTAAATCTTGTTTTTGGCTGTTAAGGGCGCAAACGGATGAATTTCACAACAATACTAGGCATTCTAGAATTCTCATGAGAAATGGTGTGGGTATGTGGGTTTTCAAGGCTTTCCGAGACAGTGACCAAACTTTCATTCTTTTGAGCTCATATTAGCCTAAATCGCGTTTTTGGCCGTTCAGGGCACAAACGGATGAATTTCACAACAATACTAGGCATTCTAGAATCCTCATGAAAAATGGAGTCGGTATGTCGGTTTTCAAGGCTTTCCGAGACAGTGACCAAACTTTCATTCTTTTGAGCTCATATTAGCCTAAATCGCGTTTTTGGCCGTTCAGGGCACAAACGGATGAATTTCACAACAATACTAGGCATTCTAGAATCATCATGAAAAATGGAGTCGGTATGTCGGTTTTCAAGGCATTATGACACAGTGACTAAACTATCATTCTTTTGACCTCAAATTAGCCTAAATCGCGTTTTTGGCAGTTCAGGGCACGAAGTGATGAATTTGACAACAATACAGGGCATTCTAGAATCCTCATAAAAAATGGAGTCGGTATGTTGGTTTTCAAGGCTTTGTGAGACAGTGACAAAACTTTCATTCTTTTGACCTCAAATTATGCTAAATCTTGTTTTTGGCTGTTAAGGGCGCAAACGGATGAATTTCACAACAATACTCGGCATTCTAGAATCCTCATGAGAAATGGTGTGGGTATGTGGGTTTTCAAGGCTTTCTGAGACAGTGACCAAACTTTCATTCTTTTGAGCTCAAATTAGCCTAAATCGCGTTTTTGGCCGTTCACTCCCAAACGGATGAATTTGGCAACAATACTGGGCATTCTAGAATCCTCATAAAAAATGGAGTCGGTATGTTGGTTTTCAAGGCTTTCTGAGACAGTGACCAAACTTTCATTCTTTTGACCTCAAATTAGCCTAAATCTTGTTTTTGGCCGTTCAGGGCACAAACGGATGAATTTCACAACAATACTTTGCATTCTAGAATACTCATGACAAATGGAGTCGGTATGTTGGTTTTCAAGGTATTTTGAGACAGTGACAAAACTTTCATTCTTTTGACCTCAAAGTAGCCTAAATCTTGTTTTTGGCTGTTTAGGGCGCAAACGGATGAATTTCACAACAATACTGGGCATTCTAGTATCCTCATGACAAATGGTGTGGGTATGTGGGTTTTCAAGGCTTTCTGAGACAGTGACCAAACTTTTATTCTTTTGAGCTCAAATTAGCCTAAATCGCGTTTTTGGCCGTTCAGGGCACAAACGGATAAATTTAACAACAATACTAGGCATTCTAGAATCCTCATAAAAAATGGAGGTGGTATGTTGGTTTTCAAGGCATTCTGTGACAGTGACCAAACTTTCATTATTTTGACCTCAAGTAAGCCAAAATCGTGTTTTTGTCCGTTCAGGGCACAAACGGATGAATTTCACAACAATACTAGGCATTCTAGAATCCTTATGAAAAATGGAGTCGGTATGTCGGTTTTCAAGGCATTCTGACACAGTGAAAAAACTTTCATTCTTTTGACCTCAAATTATACTAAATCTTGTTTTTGGCTGTTCAGGGCGCAAACGGATGAATTTCACAACAATACAAGGCATTCTAGAATCCTCATGAAAAATGGTGTGGGTATGTGGGTTTTCAAGGCATCCTGTGACAGTGACCTAACTTTCATTCTTTTGAGATCAAATTAGCCTAAATCGTGTTTTTGGCAGTTCAGGGCACAGACGGATGAATTTGACAACAATACTGGGCATTCTAGAATCCTCATGAAAAATGGAGTGGGTGTGTTGGTTTTCAAGGCATTTTGAGACAGTGACCAAACTTTCATTGTTTTGACCTCAAATTAGCCTAAATAGCGTTTTTGGCAGTTCAGGGCCCAAATGGATGAATTTGACAACAATACTGGGCATTGTAGAATCCTCATAAAAAATGGAGTTGCTATGTGGGTTTTCAAGGCATTCAGAGACAGTGACAAAACATTCATTCTTTTGACCTCAAATTATGCTAAATCTTGTTTTTGGCTGTTAAGGGCGCAAACGGATGAATTTCACAACAATACTCGGCATTCTAGAATCCTCATGAGAAATGGTGTGGGTATGTGGGTTTTCAAGGCTTTCTGAGACAGTGACCAAACTTTCATTCTTTTGAGCTCAAATTAGCCTAAATCGCGTTTTTGGCCGTTCACTCCCAAACGGATGAATTTGGCAACAATACTGGGCATTCTAGAATCCTCATGAAAAATGGAGTCGGTATGTATGTTTTCAAGGCTTTCTGAGACAGTGACCAAACTTTCATTCTTTTGACCTCAAATTAGCCTAAATCTTGTTTTTGGCCGTTCAGGGCACAAACGGATGAATTTCACAACAATACTTTGCATTCTAGAATACTCATGAAAAATGGAGTCGGTATGTTGGTTTTCAAGGTATTTTGAGACAGTGACAAAACTTTCATTCTTTTGACCTCAAAGTAGCCTAAATCTTGTTTTTGGCTGTTGAGGGCGCAAACGGATGAATTTCACAACAATACTGGGCATTCTAGTATCCTCATGACAAATGGTGTGGGTATGTGGGTTTTCAAGGCTTTCTGAGACAGTGACCAAACTTTCATTCTTTTGAGCTCAAATTAGCCTAAATCGCGTTTTTGGCCGTTCAGGGCACAAACGGATGAATTTAACAACAATACTAGGCATTCTAGAATCCTCATAAAAAATGGAGGTGGTATGTTGGTTTTCAAGGCATTCTGAGACAGTGACCAAGCTTTCATTATTTTGACCTCAAGTAAGCCAAAATCGTGTTTTTGTCCGTTCAGGGCACAAACGGATGAATTTCACAACAATACTAGGCATTCTAGAATCCTTATGAAAAATGGAGTCGGTATGTCGGTTTTCAAGGCATTCTGACACAGTGAAAAAACTTTCATTCTTTTGACCTCAAATTATACTAAATCTTGTTTTTGGCTGTTCAGGGAGCAAACGGATGAATTTCACAACAATACTGGGCATTCTAGAATCCTCATGACAAATGGTGTGGGTATGTGGGTTTTCAAGGCATCCTGTGACAGTAACCAAACTTTCATTCTTTTGAGATCAAATTAGCCTAAATCGTGTTTTTGGCAGTTCAGGGCACAGACGGATGAATTTGACAACAATACTGGGCATTCTAGAATCCTCATGAAAAATGGAGTGGGTATGTTGGTTTTCAAGGCATTTTGAGACAGTGACCAAACTTTCATTGTTTTGACCTCAAATTAGCCTAAATAGCGTTTTTGGCAGTTCAGGGCCCAAATGGATGAATTTGACAACAATACTGGGCATTGTAGAATCCTCATAAAAAATGGAGTTGCTATGTGGGTTTTCAAGGCATTCAGAGACAGTGACAAAACATTCATTCTTTTGACCTCAAATTATGCTAAATCTTGTTTTTGGCTGTTAAGGGCGCAAACGGATGAATTTCACAACAATACTCGGCATTCTAGAATCCTCATGAGAAATGGTGTGGGTATGTGGGTTTTCAAGGCTTTCTGAGACAGTGACCAAACTTTCATTCTTTTGAGCTCATATTAGCCTAAATCGCGTTTTTGGCCGTTCAGGGCACAAACGGATGAATTTCACAACAATACTAGGCATTCTAGAATCATCATGAAAAATGGAGTCGGTATGTCGGTTTTCAAGGCATTCTGACACAGTGACCAAACTTTCATTCTTTTGGCCTCAAATTAGCCTAAATCGCGTTTTTATCCGTTCAGGGCCCAAACGGAAGAATTTCAAAACAATACTGGGCATTTTAGAATCCTCATGAAAAATGGAGTGGGTATGTTGGTTTTCAAGGCATTATGTGACAGTAACCAAAATTTCATTCTTTTGACAATGAATTAGCCTAAATCGAGTTTTTGTCCGTTTAGGGCCTAAACGGATGAATTTCACAACAATACTGGACATTCTAGAATCCTCATGAAAAATGGAGTGGGTATGTTGGTTGTCAAGGCATTCTGTGACAGTGACCAAACTTTCATTCTTTTGACATCGAATTAGCCTAAATGGCGTTTTATGCAGTTCAGGGACCAAACGGATGAATTTCACAACAATACTGGACATTCTACAATCCTCATGAAAAATGGTGTGTGTATGTGGGTTTTCAAGGCATCCTGTGACAGTGACAAAACTTTCATTCTCTTGGGCTCAAATTAGCCTAAATCTCGTTTTTGGCCGTTCAGGGAACAAACGGATTAATTTAACAATAATACTGGGCATTCTAGAATCCTCATGAAAAATGGAGTCGGTATGTTGGTTTTCAAGGCATGCTGAGACAGTGACAAAACTTTCATTCTTTTGACCTCAAATTAGTCTAAATCTTGTTTTTGGCTGTTCAGGGCGCAAACGGATGAATTTCACAACAATACTGGGCAATCTAGAATCCTCATGAAAAATGGTGTGGGTATGTCGGTTTTCAAGGCTTTCTGAGACAGTGACCAAACTTAAATCAAGTTTTTGGCCGTTCAGGGCACTAACGGATGAATTTAAGAACAATACTAGGTATTCTAGAATCCTCATGAAAAATGGAGTCGGTATGATGCGATCCAGACTCAACAAGTTGTGCCTTCAAATTCAAGTGACATCTCTTCCGTTTCAAATGATCATTATGAAATTCTAGCTGAACAAATCATGAGAGCACAAGCTAAAATATTCAAGGAAGTATTGATTGGGCTTATTGAAGAAGTTGTTGTAAATCAAATGGCAATTGGATCAATAAATCTGATTTACAAAACAAAGATGCTGAAAACGTCACTAAGTTCATTTGTGCTAAATATGGAGTTGTTAATCAAGTTTTGGGCTTGGAAACTTCAAAACAAAAAGCTTGGACCTAGTACTACACATGGGAGGCTCATTTGGGCCTAAATAAGCACATTTTGAGCCTTAATTTGCTGACTACATATTCTTGAAGTTAGGTGTGCATGTTGTATTTGATTTTTCAACTTTCTTCTAGATTCTATTAGAATTTTGTGTTCATGTATTAGACTTTTAGGTTTCCTAGCACATGGTATTAGACTTTGTATTTTCTATGTTCAGATTTGCACCTAGTACAATTAGGACATATTTCCCTATAAATACTTGGTGCTTCTTCATTTATAAGACACACAATTCAGATTTGAATCATAAATGAAAGTTGCACTCCTGCACTTTGTTTCTTGAGAGGGGATTCTCTCTAAGGGTTCTTTTTAGAACTAACAAACTTATCAAGGCTTGATCAACCTTGTGGCATTTTTCCAACACTTCGGGTCCTTGTTCTTTCGTGTTCAAGGGTTCAAGTGGATCGTCGATCTGTGTTTAGCTTTCTTGGGGTGTGTATATTTTGGAATTGGTTGTGGGTTCGTGGGATCTTCCCATGTGGGTTCGCACCACGGTATGTCGGTTTTCAAGGAATTCTGAGACAGTGACTAAACTTTCATTATTTTGACCACAAATTAGCCTAAATCGCGTTTTTGGTTGTTCAGGGCCCAAACGGATGAATTTCACAACAATACTGGGCATTCTAGAATCCTCATGAAAAATGGAGTTGCTATGTGGGTTTTCAAGGCATTCGGAGACAGTGACCAAACTTTAATTCTTTTGACCTCAAATTAGCCAAAATGGCGTTTTTGGCCGTTCTGGGCCCAAACAGATGAATTTCACAACAATAATGGGCATTCTAGAATCCTCATAAAAAATGGAGTCGATATGTGGGTTTTCAAGGCATTCTGAGACAGTGACCAAACTTTCATTCTTTTGATCTCAAATTAGCCTAAATCGTGTTTTTGGCAGTTCAGGGCACAAACGGATGAATTTGACAACAATACTGGGCATTCTAGAATCCTCATAAAAAATGGAGTCGGTATGTCCGTTTTCAAAGCATTCTGAGACAGTGACCAAACTTTCATTATTTTGACCTCAAATTAGACTAAATCGCGTTTTTGGCTGTTCAGGGCGCAAACGGATGAATTTCACAACAATACTAGGAATTCTAGAATCCTCCTGAAAAATGGTGAGGGTATGTGGGTTTTCAAGGCTTTCTGAGACAGTGACCAAACTTTCATTCTTTTGAGCTCAAATTAGCCTAAATCGCGTTTTGGCCGTTCAGGGCACAAACGGATGAATTTAACAACAATACTAGGCATTCTAGAATCCTCATGAAAAATGGAGTCGGTATGTCGGTTTTCAAGGCATTCTGACACAGTGACCAAACTTTCATTCTTTTGACATCAAATTAGCCTAAATCGCGTCCAAACGGATGAATTTGGCAACAATACTGGGCATTCTAGAATCCTCATCAAAAATGGAGTCGGTATGTCCGTTTTCAAAGCATTCTGAGACAGTGACCAAACTTTCATTATTTTGACCTCAAATTAGCCTAAATCTTGTTTTTGGCCGTTCAGGGCACAAATGGATGAATTTCACAACAATACTGGGCAATCTAGAATCCTCATGAAAAATGGAGTCGATATGTTGGTTTTCAAGGCATTATGAGACAGTGACCAAACTTTCATTCTTTTGACCTCAAATTAGCCTAAATCGCGTTTTTGGCTGTTCAGGGCACAAACGGATGAATTTAACAACAATACTAGGAATTCTAGAATCCTCATGAAAAATAGAGTCGGTATGTTGGTTCTCAAGGTATTCTGAGATAGTGACCAAACTTTTATTCTTTTGACATCGAATTAGCCTAAATGGCGTTTTTGGCAGTTCAGGGATAAAACAGATGAATTTCACAACAATACTGGACTTTCTAGAATCCTCATGAAAAATGGAGTGGGTATGTTGGTTTTCAAGGCATAGTGTGACAGTGACCAAACTTTCATTCTTTTGACATCGAATTAGCCTAATGGCGTTTTATGCAGTTCAGGGACCGAACGGATGAATTTCACAACAATACTGGACATTCTACAATCCTCATGAAAAATGGAGTCGATATGTTGGTTTTTAAGGCATGATGAGACAGTGACAAAACTTTCATTCTTTTTACCTCAAATTAGCCTAAATCTTTTTTTTGGCTGTTCAGGGCCCAAACAGATGAATTTCACAACAATACTGGGCATTCTAGAATCCTCATGAAAAATGGAGTTGCTATGTGGGTTTTCAAGGCATTCAGAGACAGTGACCAAACATTCATTCTTTTGACCTCAAATTAGCCAAAATGGCGTTTTTGGCCGTTCAGGGCCGAAACGGATGAATTTCACAACAATACTGGGCATTCTAGAATCCTCATAAAAAATGGAGTTGATATGTGGGTTTTCAAGGCATTCTGTGACAGTGACCAAACTTTCATTCTTTTGACCTCAAATTAGCGTAAATCGCGTTTTTGTCCGTTCAGGGCATAAACGGATGAATTTCACAAGAATACTGGACATTCTAGAATCCTCATGTAAAAGGGTGTGGGTATGTTGGTTTTCAAGGCATTCTATGACAGTGACCAAACTTTTATTCTTTTGACATCGAATTAGCCTAAATGGCGTTTTTGGCAGTTCAGGGCGAAAACAGATGAATTTCACAACAATACTGGACATTGTAGAATCCTCATGAAAAATGGAGTTGTTATGTGGGTTTTCAAGGCATTCTGTGACAGTGACCAAACTTTCATTCTTTTGACCTCAAATTAGCGTAAATCGCGTTTTTGTCCGTTCACGGCATAAACGGATGAATTTCACAAGAATACTGGACATTCTAGAATCCTCATGAAAAAGGGTGTGGGTATGTTGGTTTTCAAGGCATTCTATGACAGTGACCAAACTTTTATTCTTTTGACATCGAATTAGCCTAAATGGCGTTTTTGGCAGTTCAGGGCGAAAACAGATGAATTTCACAACAATACTGGTCATTCTGGATTGCTCATGAAAAATGGAGTGGGTATGTTGGTTTTCAAGGCCTTATGTGACAGTGACCAAACTTTCATTCTTTTGACATCGAATTAGTCTAAATCGCGTTTTTGTCCCTTTAGGGCTTAACGGATGAATTTCACAACAATACTGGACATTCTAGAATCCTCATGAAAAATGGTGTGGGTATGTTGGTTTTCAAGGCATTCTGTGACAGTGACCAAACTTTCATTCTTTTGACATCGAATTAGCCTAAATGGCGTTTTTGGTAGTTTAGGGATAAAACAGATGAATTTCACAACAATACTGGACATTGTAGAATCCTCATGAAAAATGGAGTGGGTATGTTGGTTTTCAAGGCATCCTATGACAGTGAACAAACTTTCATTCTTTTGACCTCAAATTAGCCTAAATCACGTTTTTTGCCGTTCAGGGCACAAACGAATGAATTTCACAACAATACTAGGCATTCTATAGTCTTCATGAAAAATGGAGTCGGTATGTTGGTTTTCAAGGCATTCTGAGACAGTGACCAAACTTTCATTCTTTTGACTTCAAATTAGCCTAAATATTGTTTTTGGCCGTTCAGGGCACAAACGGATGAATTTCACAACAATACTGGGCATTCTAGAATACTCATGAAAAATGGAGTCGGTATGTTGGTTTTCAAGGGATTCTGAGACAGTGACAAAACTTTCATTCTTTTGACCTCAAACTAGTCTAAATCTTGTTTTTGGCTGTTTAGGGCGCAAACGGATGAATTTCGCAGCAATACTAGGCATTCTAGAATCCTCATGAAAAATGGTGTGGGTATGTGGGTTTTCAAGGCTTTCTGAGACAGTGACCAAACTTTCATTCTTTTGTCCTCAAATTAGGCTAAATCGTGTTTTTTTCTGTTCAGGGCATAAATGGATGAATTTAACAACAATACTCGTCATTCTAGAATCCTCATTAAAAATGGAGTCAGTATGTCGGTTTTCAAGGCATTCTGAGACAGTGACCAAACTTTCATTCTTTTGACCTCAAATTAGCCTAAATCTTGTCTTTGGCTGTTCAGGGCGCAAACGGATGAATTTCACAACAATACTGGGCATTCTAGAATCCTCATAAAAAATGGAGTCGGTATGTTGGTTTTCAAGGCATTCTGAGACAGTGACCAAACTTTCATTCTTTTGACTTCAAATTAGCCTAAATATTGTTTTTGGCCGTTCAGGGCACAAACGGATGAATTTCACAACAATACTGGGCATTCTAGAATACTCATTAAAAATGGAGTCGGTATGTTGGTTTTCAAGGGATTCTGAGACAGTGACAAAATTTTCATTCTTTTGACCTCAAACTAGTCTAAATCTTGTTTTTGGCTGTTTAGGGCGCAAACGGATGAATTTCGCAGCAATACTAGGCATTCTAGAATCCTCATGAAAAATGGTGTGGGTATGTGGGTTTTCAAGGCTTTCTGAGACAGTGACCAAACTTTCATTCTTTTGACCTCAAATTAGGCTAAATCGTGTTTTTGGCTGTTCAGGGCATAAATGGATGAATTTAACAACAATACTCGTCATTCAAGAATCCTCATTAAAAATGGAGTCAGTATGTCGGTTTTCAAGGCATTCTGAGACAGTGACCAAACTTTCATTCTTTTGACCTCAAATTAGCCTAAATCTTGTCTTTGGCTGTTCAGAGCGCAAACGGATGAATTTCATAACAATACTGGGCATTCTAGAATCCTCATAAAAAATGGAGTCGGTATGTTGGTTTTCAAGGCATTCTGAGACAGTGACCAAACTTTCATTCTTTTGACTTCAAATTAGCCTAAATATTGTTTTTGGCCGTTCAGGGCACAAACGGATGAATTTCACAACAATACTGGGCATTCTAGAATACTCATGAAAAATGGAGTCGGTATGTTGGTTTTCAAGGGATTCTGAGACAGTGACAAAACTTTCATTCTTTTGACCTCAAACTAGTCTAAATCTTGTTTTTGGCTGTTTAGGGCGCAAACGGATGAATTTCGCAGCAATACTAGGCATTCTAGAATCCTCATGAAAAATGGTGTGGGTATGTGGGTTTTCAAGGCTTTCTGAGACAGTGACCAAACTTTCATTCTTTTGACCTCAAATTAGGCTAAATCGTGTTTTTGGCTGTTCAGGGCATAAATGGATGAATTTAACAACAATACTCGTCATTCTAGAATCCTCATTAAAAATGGAGTCAGTATGTCGGTTTTCAAGGCATTCTCAGACAGTGACCAAACTTTCATTCTTTTGACCTCAAATTAGCCTAAATCACGTTTTTGGCCGTTCAGGGCACAAACGAATGAATTTAACAACAATACTAGGCATTCTGGAATCCTCATGAAAAATGGAGTCGGTATGTTGGTTTTCAAGGCATTCTGAGACAGTGACCAAACTTTCATTCTTTTGACTTCAAATTAGCCTAAATATTGTTTTTGGCCGTTCAGGGCACAAACGGATGAATTTCACAACAATACTGGGCCTTCTAGAATACTCATGAAAAATGGAGTCGGTATGTTGGTTTTCAAGGTATTCTGAGACAGTGACAAAACTTTCATTCTTTTGACCACAAACTAGTTTAAAACATGTTTTTGGCAGTTTAGGGCGCAAACGGATAAATTTCACAACAATACTGGGCATTCTAGAATCCTCATGAAAAATAGTGTGGGTATGTCGGTTTTCAAGGCTTTCTGAGACAGTGACCAAACTTTCATTCTTTTGACCTCAAATTAGCTTAAATAGCGTTTTTGGCTGTTCAGGGCACAAACGGATGAATTTAAAAACAATGCTAGGCATTCTAGAATCCTCATGAAAATTGGAGTCGGTACGTCGGTTTTCAAGGCTTTCTGAGACAGTGACCAAACTTTTATTCTTTTGACCTCAAATTTGCCTAAATCGCGTTTTTGGCTGTTCAGGGCACAAACGGATGAATTTAACAACAATACTCGGCATTCTAGAATCCTCATTAAAAATGGAGTCGGTATGTCGGTTTTCAAGGCATTCTGAGACAGTGACCAAACTTTCATTATTTTGACCTCAAATTAGCCTAAATCTTGTTTTTTGGCGTTCAGGGCACAAATGGATGAATTTCACAACAATACTGGGCATTCTAGAATACTCATGAAAAATGGAGTCGGTATGTTGGTTTTCAAGGTATTTTGAGACAGTGACAAAACTTTCATTCTTTTGACCTCAAACTAGTCTAAATCTTGTGATTGGCTGTTTAGGGCACAAACGGATGAATTTCACAGCAATACTGGGCATTCTAGAATCCTCATGAAAAATGGTGTGGGTATGTGGGTTTTCAAGGCTTTCTGAGACAGTGACCAAACTTTCATTCTTTTGACCACAAATTAGCCTAAATAGCGTTTTTGGCCGTTCAGGGCACAAACGGATGAATTTAACAACAATACTAGGCATTCTAGAATCCTCATGAAAAATGGAGTCGGTATGTCGGTTTTCAAGGCATTCTGACACAGTGACCAAACTTTCATTCTTTTGACCTCAAATTAGCCTAAATATTGTCTTTGGCTGTTCAGGGCGAAAACGGATGAATTTCACAACAATAATGGGCATTCTAGAATCCTCATGAAAAATGGTGTGGGTATGTGGGTTTTCAAGGCTTTCTGAGACAGTGACCAAACTTTCATTCTTTTGACCTCAAATTAGCCTAAATCACGTTTTTGGCCGTTCAGGGCACAAACGAATGTATTTAACAACAATACTAGGCATTCTTGAATCCTCATGAAAAATGGAGTCGGTATGTGGGTTTTCAAGGTATTCTGAGACAGTGATAAAACTTTCATTCATTTGACCACAAACTAGTCTAAATCTTGTTTTTGGCTGTTTACGGCGCAAACGGATGAATTTCACAGCAAAACTGGGCATTTTAGAATCCTCATGAAAAATAGTGTTGGTATGTCGGTTTTCAAGGCTTTCTGAGACAGTGACCAAACTTTTATTCTTTTGACCTCAAATTAGCCTAAATCGCGTTTTTGGCAGTTCAGGGCACAAACGGATGAATTTAACAACAATACTAGGCATTCTAGAATCCTCATTAAAAATGGAGTCGGTATGTCGGTTTTCAAGGCATTCTGACACAGTGACCAAACTTTCATTCTTTTGACCTCAAATTAGCCTAAATCTTGTTTTTGGCCGTTCAGGGCATAAACGGATGAATTTCACAACAATACTGGGCATTCTAGAATCCTCATGAAAAATGGTGTGGGTATGTGGGTTTTCAAGGCTTTCTGAGACAGTGACCAAACTTTCATTCTTTTGATCTCAAATTAGCCTAAATAGCGTTTTTGGCTGTTCAGGGCACAAACGGATGAATTTAACAACAATACTAGGCATTCTAGAATCCTCATGAAAAATGGAGTCAGTATGTCGGTTTTCAAGGCATTCTGACACAGTGACCAAACTTTCATTCTTTCGACCGCAAATTAGCCTAAATCTTGTTTTTGGCCATTCAGGGCACAAACGGATGAATTTCACAACAATACTGGGCATTCTAGAATCCTCATTAAAAATGGAGTCGGTATGTCGGTTTTCAAGGCATTCTGACACAGTGACCAATCTTTCATTCTTTTGACCTCAAATTAGCCTAAATCTTGTTTTTGGCCGTTCAGGGCACAAACGGATGAATTTCACAACAATACTGGGCATTCTAGAATCCTCATGAAAAATGGTGTGGGTATGTGGGTTTTCAAGGCTTTCTGAGACAGTGACCAAACTTTCATTCTTTTGATCTCAAATTAGCCTAAATCGCGTTTTTGGCTGTTCAGGGCACAAACGGATGAATTTAACAACAATACTAGGCATTCTAGAATCCTCATGAAAAATGGAGTCAGTATGTCGGTTTTCAAGGCATTCTGACACAGTGACCAAACTTTCATTCTTTCGACCGCAAATTAGCCTAAATCTTGTTTTTGGCCATTCAGGGCACAAACGGATGAATTTCACAACAATACTGGGCATTCTAGAATCCTCATTAAAAATGGAGTCGGTATGTTGGTTTTCAAGGCATTCTGACACAGTGACAAAACTTTCATTCATTTGACCACAAACTAGTCTAAATCTTGTTTTTGGCTGTTTACGGCGCAAACGGATGAATTTCACAGCAAAACTGGGCATTTTAGAATCCTCATGAAAAATAGTGTTGGTATGTCGGTTTTCAAGGCTTTCTGAGACAGTGACCAAACTTTTATTCTTTTGACCTCAAATTAGCCTAAATAGCGTTTTTGGCTGTTCAGGGCACAAACGGATGAATTTAACAACAATACTAGGCATTCTAGAATCCTCATGAAAAATGGAGTCAGTATGTCGGTTTTCAAGGCATTCTGACACAGTGACCAAACTTTCATTCTTTCGACCGCAAATTAGCCTAAATCTTGTTTTTGGCCATTCAGGGCACAAACGGATGAATTTCACAACAATACTGGGCATTCTAGAATCCTCATTAAAAATGGAGTCGGTATGTCGGTTTTCAAGGCATTCTGACACAGTGACCAAACTTTCATTCTTTTGACCTCAAATTAGCCTACATCTTGTTTTTGGCCGTTCAGGGCACAAACGGATGAATTTGACAACAATACAGGGCATTCTAGAATCCTCATGAAAAATGGAGTCGGTATGTAGGTTTTCAAGGCTTTCTGAGACAGTGACCAAACTTTCATTCTTTTGACTTCAAATTAGCCTAATTATTGTTTTTGGCCGTTCAGGGCACAAACGGATGAATTTCACAACAATACTGGGCATTCTAGAATACTCATGAAAAATGGAGTCGGTATGTTGGTTTTCAAGGTATTCTGAGACAGTGACAAAACTTTCATTCTTTTGACCTCAAACTAGTCTAAATCTTGTGATTGGCTGTTTAGGGCACAAACGGATGAATTTCACAGCAATACTGGGAATTCTAGAATTCTCATGAAAAATGGTGTGGGTATCTGGGTTTTCAAGGCTTTCTGAGACAGTAACCAAACTTTCATTCTTTTGACCTCAAATTAGCCTAAATAGCGTTTTTGGCCGTTCAGGGCACAAACGGATGAATTTGACAACAATACAGGGCATTCTAGAATCCTCATGAAAAATGGAGTCGGTATGTAGGTTTTCAAGGCTTTCTGAGACAGTGACCAAACTTTCATTCTTTTGACTTCAAATTAGCCTAATTATTGTTTTTGGCCGTTCAGGGCACAAACGGATGAATTTTACAACAATACAGGGCATTCTAGAATCCTCATGAAAAATGGAGTCGGTATGTAGGTTTTCAAGGCTTTCTGAGACAGTGACCAAACTTTCATTCTTTTGACTTCAAATTAGCCTAATTATTGTTTTTGGCCGTTCAGGGCACAAACGGATGAATTTCACAACAATACTGGGCATTCTAGAATACTCATGAAAAATGGAGTCGGTATGTTGGTTTTCAAGGTATTCTGAGACAGTGACAAAACTTTCATTCTTTTGACCTCAAACTAGTCTAAATCTTGTGATTGGCTGTTTAGGGCACAAACGGATGAATTTCACAGCAATACTGGGCATTCTAGAATCCTCATGAAAAATGGTGTGGGTATGTGGGTTTTCAAGGCTTTCTGAGACAGTGACCAAACTTTCATTCTTTTGACCACAAATTAGCCTAAATAGCGTTTTTGGCCGTTCAGGGCACAAACGGATGAATTTAACAACAATACTAGGCATTCTAGAATCCTCATGAAAAATGGAGTCGGTATGTCGGTTTTCAAGGCATTCTGACACAGTGACCAAACTTTCATTCTTTTGACCTCAAATTAGCCTAAATCTTGTCTTTGGCTGTTCAGGGCGAAAACGGATGAATTTCACAACAATACTGGGCATTCTAGAATCCTCATGAAAAATGGTGTGGGTATGTGGGTTTTCAAGGCTTTCTGAGACAGTGACCAAACTTTCATTCTTTTGACCTCAAATTAGCCTAAATCTTGTTTTTGGCCGTTCAGGGCACAAACGGATGAATTTCGTAACAATACTGGGCATTCTAGAATCCTCATGAAAAATGGAGTCGGTATGTGGGTTTTCAAGGCTTTCTGAGACAGTGACCAAACTTTCATTCTTTTGAACTCAAATTAGCCTAAATCACGTTTTTGGCCGTTCAGGGCACAAACGAATGTATTTAACAACAATACTAGGCATTCTTGAATCCTCATGAAAAATGGAGTCGGTATGTGGGTTTTCAAGGTATTCTGAGACAGTGACAAAACTTTCATTCATTTGACCACAAACTAGTCTAAATCTTGTTTTTGGCTGTTTACGGCGCAAACGGATGAATTTCACAGCAAAACTGGGCATTTTAGAATCCTCATGAAAAATAGTGTTGGTATGTCGGTTTTCAAGGCTTTCTGAGACAGTGACCAAACTTTTATTCTTTTGACCTCAAATTAGCCTAAATCGCGTTTTTGGCTGTTCAGGGCACAAACGGATGAATTTAACAACAATACTAGGCATTCTAGAATCCTCATTAAAAATGGAGTCGGTATGTCGGTTTTCAAGGCATTCTGACACAGTGACCAAACTTTCATTCTTTTGACCTCAAATTAGCCTAAATCTTGTTTTTGGCCGTTCAGGGCACAAACGGATGAATTTTACAACAATACAGGGCATTCTAGAATCCTCATGAAAAATGGAGTCGGTATGTAGGTTTTCAAGGCTTTCTGAGACAGTGACCAAACTTTCATTCTTTTGACTTCAAATTAGCCTAATTATTGTTTTTGGCCGTTCAGGGCACAAACGGATGAATTTCACAACAATACTGGGCATTCTAGAATACTCATGAAAAATGGAGTCGGTATGTTGGTTTTCAAGGTATTCTGAGACAGTGACAAAACTTTCATTCTTTTGACCTCAAACTAGTCTAAATCTTGTGATTGGCTGTTTAGGGCACAAACGGATGAATTTCACAGCAATACCGGGCATTCTAGAATCCTCATGAAAAATGGTGTGGGTATGTGGGTTTTCAAGGCTTTCTGAGACAGTGACCAAACTTTCATTCTTTTGACCACAAATTAGCCTAAATAGCGTTTTTGGCCGTTCAGGGCACAAACGGATGAATTTAACAACAATACTAGGCATTCTAGAATCCTCATTAAAAATGGAGTCGGTATGTCGGTTTTCAAGGCATTCTGACACAGTGACCAAACTTTCATTCTTTTGACCTCAAATTAGCCTAAATCTTGTTTTTGGCCGTTCAGGGCACAAACGGATGAATTTCACAACAATACTGGGCATTCTAGAATCCTCATGAAAAATGGAGTCGGTATGTAGGTTTTCAAGGCTTTCTGAGACAGTGACCAAACTTTCATTCTTTTGACTTCAAATTAGCCTAATTATTGTTTTTGGCCGTTCAGGGCACAAACGGATGAATTTCACAACAATACTGGGCATTCTAGAATACTCATGAAAAATGGAGTCGGTATGTGGGTTTTCAAGGTATTGTGAGACAGTGACAAAACTTTCATTCTTTTGACCTCAAACTAGTCTAAATCTTGTGATTGGCTGTTTAGGGCACAAACGGATGAATTTCACAGCAATACTGGGCATTCTAGAATCCTCATGAAAAATGGTGTGGGTATGTGGGTTTTCAAGGCTTTCTGAGACAGTGACTAAACTTTCATTCTTTTGACCACAAATTAGCCTAAATAGCGTTTTTGGCCGTTCAGGGCACAAACGGATGAATTTAACAACAATACTAGGCATTCTAGAATCCTCATGAAAAATGGAGTCGGTATGTCGGTTTTCAAGGCATTCTGACACAGTGACCAAACTTTCATTCTTTTGACCTCAAATTAGCCTAAATCTTGTCTTTGGCTGTTCAGGGCGAAAACGGATGAATTTCACAACAATACTGGGCATTCTAGAATCCTCATGGAAAATGGTGTGGGTATGTGGGTTTTCAAGGCTTTCTGAGACAGTGACCAAACTTTCATTCTTTTGAACTCAAATTAGCCTAAATCACGTTTTTGGCCGTTCAGGGCACAAACGAATGTATTTAACAACAATACTAGGCATTCTTGAATCCTCATGAAAAATGGAGTCGGTATGTGGGTTTTCAAGGTATTCTGAGACAGTGACAAAACTTTCATTCATTTGACCACAAACTAGTCTAAATCTTGTTTTTGGCTGTTTACGGCGCAAACGGATGAATTTCACAGCAAAACTGGGCATTTTAGAATCCTCATGAAAAATAGTGTTGGTATGTCGGTTTTCAAGGCTTTCTGAGACAGTGACCAAACTTTTATTCTTTTGACCTCAAATTAGCCTAAATCGCGTTTTTGGCTGTTCAGGGCACAAACGGATGAATTTAACAACAATACTAGGCATTCTAGAATCCTCATTAAAAATGGAGTCGGTATGTCGGTTTTCAAGGCATTCTGACACAGTGACCAAACTTTCATTCTTTTGACCTCAAATTAGCCTAAATCTTGTTTTTGGCCGTTCAGGGCACAAACGGATGAATTTTACAACAATACAGGGCATTCTAGAATCCTCATGAAAAATGGAGTCGGTATGTAGGTTTTCAAGGCTTTCTGAGACAGTGACCAAACTTTCATTCTTTTGATCTCAAATTAGCCTAAATAGCGTTTTTGGCTGTTCAGGGCACAAACGGATGAATTTAACAACAATACTAGGCATTCTAGAATCCTCATTAAAAATGGAGTCGGTATGTAGGTTTTCAAGGCTTTCTGAGACAGTGACCAAACTTTCATTCTTTTGACTTCAAATTAGCCTAATTATTGTTTTTGGCCGTTCAGGGCACAAACGGATGAATTTCACAACAATACTGGGCATTCTAGAATACTCATGAAAATTGGAGTCGGTATGTTGGTTTTCAAGGTATTCTGAGACAGTGACAAAACTTTCATTCTTTTGACCTCAAACTAGTCTAAATCTTGTGATTGGCTGTTTAGGGCACAAACGGATGAATTTCACAGCAATACTGGGCATTCTAGAATCCTCATGAAAAATGGTGTGGGTATGTAGGTTTTCAAGGCTTTCTGAGACAGTGACCAAACTTTCATTCTTTTGACCACAAATTAGCCTAAATAGCGTTTTTGGCCGTTCAGGGCACAAACGGATGAATTTAACAACAATACTAGGCATTCTAGAATCCTCATGAAAAATGGAGTCGGTATGTCGGTTTTCAAGGCATTCTGACACAGTGACCAAACTTTCATTCTTTTGACCTCAAATTAGCCTAAATCTTGTCTTTGGCTGTTCAGGGCGAAAACGGATGAATTTCACAACAATACTGGGCATTCTAGAATCCTCATGAAAAATGGTGTGGGTATGTGGGTTTTCAAGGCTTTCTGAGACAGTGACCGAACTTTCATTCTTTTGACCTCAAATTAGCCTAAATCTTGTTTTTGGCCGTTCAGGGCACAAACGGATGAATTTCGGAACAATACTGGGCATTCTAGAATCCTCATGAAAAATGGTGTGGGTATGTGGGTTTTCAAGGCTTTCTGAGACAGTGACCAAACTTTCATTCTTTTGACCACAAATTAGCCTAAATAGCGTTTTTGGCCATTCAGGGCACAAACGGATGAATTTAACAACAATACTAGGCATTCTAGAATCCTCATGAAAAATGGAGTCGGTATGTCGGTTTTCAAGGCATTCTGACACAGTGACCAAACTTTCATTCTTTTGACCTCAAATTAGCCTAAATCTTGTCTTTGGCTGTTCAGGGCGAAAACGGATGAATTTCACAACAATACTGGGCATTCTAGAATCCTCCTGAAAAATGGTGTGGGTATGTGGGTTTTCAAGGCTTTCTGAGACAGTGACCAAACTTTCATTCTTTTGAACTTAAATTAGCCTAAATCACGTTTTTGGCCGTTCAGGGCACAAACGAATGTATTTAACAACAATACTAGGCATTCTTGAATCCTCATGAAAAATGGAGTCGGTATGTGGGTTTTCAAGGTATTCTGAGACAGTGACAAAACTTTCATTCATTTGACCACAAACTAGTCTAAATCTTGTTTTTGGCTGTTTACTGCGCAAACGGATGAATTTCACAGCAAAACTGGGCATTTTAGAATCCTCATGAAAAATGGTGTGGGTATGTCGGTTTTCAAGGCTTTCTGAGACAGTGACCAAACTTTCATTCTTTTGACCTCAAATTAGCCTAAATCTTGTTTTTGGCCGTTCAGGGCACAAACGGATGAATTTCGTAACAATACTGGGCATTCTAGAATCCTCATGAAAAATGGAGTCGGTATGTGGGTTTTCAAGGCTTTCTGAGACAGTGACCAAACTTTCATTCTTTTGAACTCAAATTAGCCTAAATCACGTTTTTGGCCGTTCAGGGCACAAACGAATGTATTTAACAACAATACTAGGCATTCTTGAATCCTCATGAAAAATGGAGTCGGTATGTGGGTTTTCAAGGTATTCTGAGACAGTGACAAAACTTTCATTCATTTGACCACAAACTAGTCTAAATCTTGTTTTTGGCTGTTTACGGCGCAAACGGATGAATTTCACAGCAAAACTGGGCATTTTAGAATCCTCATGAAAAATAGTGTTGGTATGTCGGTTTTCAAGGCTTTCTGAGACAGTGACCAAACTTTTATTCTTTTGACCTCAAATTAGCCTAAATCGCGTTTTTGGCTGTTCAGGGCACAAACGGATGAATTTAACAACAATACTAGGCATTCTAGAATCCTCATTAAAAATGGAGTCGGTATGTCGGTTTTCAAGGCATTCTGACACAGTGACCAAACTTTCATTCTTTTGACCTCAAATTAGCCTAAATCTTGTTTTTGGCCGTTCAGGGCACAAACGGATGAATTTTACAACAATACAGGGCATTCTAGAATCCTCATGAAAAATGGAGTCGGTATGTAGGTTTTCAAGGCTTTCTGAGACAGTGACCAAACTTTCATTCTTTTGACTTCAAATTAGCCTAATTATTGTTTTTGGCCGTTCAGGGCACAAACGGATGAATTTCACAACAATACTGGGCATTCTAGAATACTCATGAAAAATGGAGTCGGTATGTTGGTTTTCAAGGTATTCTGAGACAGTGACAAAACTTTCATTCTTTTGACCTCAAACTAGTCTAAATCTTGTGATTGGCTGTTTAGGGCACAAACGGATGAATTTCACAGCAATACCGGGCATTCTAGAATCCTCATGAAAAATGGTGTGGGTATGTGGGTTTTCAAGGCTTTCTGAGACAGTGACCAAACTTTCATTCTTTTGACCACAAATTAGCCTAAATAGCGTTTTTGGCCGTTCAGGGCACAAACGGATGAATTTAACAACAATACTAGGCATTCTAGAATCCTCATTAAAAATGGAGTCGGTATGTCGGTTTTCAAGGCATTCTGACACAGTGACCAAACTTTCATTCTTTTGACCTCAAATTAGCCTAAATCTTGTTTTTGGCCGTTCAGGGCACAAACGGATGAATTTCACAACAATACTGGGCATTCTAGAATCCTCATGAAAAATGGAGTCGGTATGTAGGTTTTCAAGGCTTTCTGAGACAGTGACCAAACTTTCATTCTTTTGACTTCAAATTAGCCTAATTATTGTTTTTGGCCGTTCAGGGCACAAACGGATGAATTTCACAACAATACTGGGCATTCTAGAATACTCATGAAAAATGGAGTCGGTATGTGGGTTTTCAAGGTATTGTGAGACAGTGACAAAACTTTCATTCTTTTGACCTCAAACTAGTCTAAATCTTGTGATTGGCTGTTTAGGGCACAAACGGATGAATTTCACAGCAATACTGGGCATTCTAGAATCCTCATGAAAAATGGTGTGGGTATGTGGGTTTTCAAGGCTTTCTGAGACAGTGACTAAACTTTCATTCTTTTGACCACAAATTAGCCTAAATAGCGTTTTTGGCCGTTCAGGGCACAAACGGATGAATTTAACAACAATACTAGGCATTCTAGAATCCTCATGAAAAATGGAGTCGGTATGTCGGTTTTCAAGGCATTCTGACACAGTGACCAAACTTTCATTCTTTTGACCTCAAATTAGCCTAAATCTTGTCTTTGGCTGTTCAGGGCGAAAACGGATGAATTTCACAACAATACTGGGCATTCTAGAATCCTCATGGAAAATGGTGTGGGTATGTGGGTTTTCAAGGCTTTCTGAGACAGTGACCAAACTTTCATTCTTTTGAACTCAAATTAGCCTAAATCACGTTTTTGGCCGTTCAGGGCACAAACGAATGTATTTAACAACAATACTAGGCATTCTTGAATCCTCATGAAAAATGGAGTCGGTATGTGGGTTTTCAAGGTATTCTGAGACAGTGACAAAACTTTCATTCATTTGACCACAAACTAGTCTAAATCTTGTTTTTGGCTGTTTACGGCGCAAACGGATGAATTTCACAGCAAAACTGGGCATTTTAGAATCCTCATGAAAAATAGTGTTGGTATGTCGGTTTTCAAGGCTTTCTGAGACAGTGACCAAACTTTTATTCTTTTGACCTCAAATTAGCCTAAATCGCGTTTTTGGCTGTTCAGGGCACAAACGGATGAATTTAACAACAATACTAGGCATTCTAGAATCCTCATTAAAAATGGAGTCGGTATGTCGGTTTTCAAGGCATTCTGACACAGTGACCAAACTTTCATTCTTTTGACCTCAAATTAGCCTAAATCTTGTTTTTGGCCGTTCAGGGCACAAACGGATGAATTTTACAACAATACAGGGCATTCTAGAATCCTCATGAAAAATGGAGTCGGTATGTAGGTTTTCAAGGCTTTCTGAGACAGTGACCAAACTTTCATTCTTTTGATCTCAAATTAGCCTAAATAGCGTTTTTGGCTGTTCAGGGCACAAACGGATGAATTTAACAACAATACTAGGCATTCTAGAATCCTCATTAAAAATGGAGTCGGTATGTAGGTTTTCAAGGCTTTCTGAGACAGTGACCAAACTTTCATTCTTTTGACTTCAAATTAGCCTAATTATTGTTTTTGGCCGTTCAGGGCACAAACGGATGAATTTCACAACAATACTGGGCATTCTAGAATACTCATGAAAATTGGAGTCGGTATGTTGGTTTTCAAGGTATTCTGAGACAGTGACAAAACTTTCATTCTTTTGACCTCAAACTAGTCTAAATCTTGTGATTGGCTGTTTAGGGCACAAACGGATGAATTTCACAGCAATACTGGGCATTCTAGAATCCTCATGAAAAATGGTGTGGGTATGTAGGTTTTCAAGGCTTTCTGAGACAGTGACCAAACTTTCATTCTTTTGACCACAAATTAGCCTAAATAGCGTTTTTGGCCGTTCAGGGCACAAACGGATGAATTTAACAACAATACTAGGCATTCTAGAATCCTCATGAAAAATGGAGTCGGTATGTCGGTTTTCAAGGCATTCTGACACAGTGACCAAACTTTCATTCTTTTGACCTCAAATTAGCCTAAATCTTGTCTTTGGCTGTTCAGGGCGAAAACGGATGAATTTCACAACAATACTGGGCATTCTAGAATCCTCATGAAAAATGGTGTGGGTATGTGGGTTTTCAAGGCTTTCTGAGACAGTGACCGAACTTTCATTCTTTTGACCTCAAATTAGCCTAAATCTTGTTTTTGGCCGTTCAGGGCACAAACGGATGAATTTCGGAACAATACTGGGCATTCTAGAATCCTCATGAAAAATGGTGTGGGTATGTGGGTTTTCAAGGCTTTCTGAGACAGTGACCAAACTTTCATTCTTTTGACCACAAATTAGCCTAAATAGCGTTTTTGGCCATTCAGGGCACAAACGGATGAATTTAACAACAATACTAGGCATTCTAGAATCCTCATGAAAAATGGAGTCGGTATGTCGGTTTTCAAGGCATTCTGACACAGTGACCAAACTTTCATTCTTTTGACCTCAAATTAGCCTAAATCTTGTCTTTGGCTGTTCAGGGCGAAAACGGATGAATTTCACAACAATACTGGGCATTCTAGAATCCTCCTGAAAAATGGTGTGGGTATGTGGGTTTTCAAGGCTTTCTGAGACAGTGACCAAACTTTCATTCTTTTGAACTTAAATTAGCCTAAATCACGTTTTTGGCCGTTCAGGGCACAAACGAATGTATTTAACAACAATACTAGGCATTCTTGAATCCTCATGAAAAATGGAGTCGGTATGTGGGTTTTCAAGGTATTCTGAGACAGTGACAAAACTTTCATTCATTTGACCACAAACTAGTCTAAATCTTGTTTTTGGCTGTTTACTGCGCAAACGGATGAATTTCACAGCAAAACTGGGCATTTTAGAATCCTCATGAAAAATAGTGTTGGTATGTCGGTTTTCAAGGCTTTCTGAGACAGTGACCAAACTTTTATTCTTTTGACCTCAAATTAGCCTAAATCGCGTTTTTGGCCGTTCAGGGCACAAACGGATGAATTTCGGAACAATACTGGGCATTCTAGAATCCTCATGAAAAATGGAGTCGGTATGTAGGTTTTCAAGGCTTTCTGAGACAGTGACCAAACTTTCATTCTTTTGACCTCAAATTAGCATAAATCGCGTTTTTGGCTGTTCAGGGCACAAACGGATGAATTTAACAACAATACTAGGCATTCTAGAATCCTCATTAAAAATGGAGTCGGTATGTCGGTTTTCAAGGCATTCTGACACAGTGACCAAACTTTCATTCTTTTGACTTCAAATTAGCCTAATTATTGTTTTTGGCCGTTCAGGGCACAAACGGATGAATTTCACAACAATACTGGGCATTCTAGAATACTCATGAAAAATGGAGTCGGTATTTTGGTTTTCAAGGTATTCTGAGACAGTGACAAAACTTTCATTCTTTTGACCTCAAACTAGTCTAAATCTTGTGATTGGCTGTTTAGGGCACAAACGGATGAATTTCACAGCAATACTGGGCATTCTAGAATCCTCATGAAAAATGGTGTGGGTATGTGGGTTTTCAAGGCTTTCTGAGACAGTGACCAAACTTTCATTCTTTTGACCACAAATTAGCCTAAATAGCGTATTTGGCCGTTCAGGGCACAAACGGATGAATTTAACAACAATACTAGGCATTCTAGAATCCTCATGAAAAATGGAGTCGGTATGTCGGTTTTCAAGGCATTCTGACACAGTGACCAAACTTTCATTCTTTTGACCTCAAATTAGCCTAAATCTTGTTTTTGGCCGTTCAGGGCACAAACGGATGAATTTCGGAACAATACTGGGCATTCTAGAATGCTCATGAAAAATGGAGTCGGTATGTAGGTTTTCAAGGCTTTCTGAGACAGTGACCAAACTTTCATTCTTTTGACCTCAAATTAGCATAAATCGCGTTTTTGGCTGTTCAGGGCACAAACGGATGAATTTAACAACAATACTAGGCATTCTAGAATCCTCATTAAAAATGGAGTCGGTATGTCGGTTTTCAAGGCATTCTGACACAGTGACCAAACTTTCATTCTTTTGACCTCAAATTAGCCTAAATCTTGTTTTTGGCCGTTCAGGGCACAAACGAATGAATTTCACAACAATACTGGGCATTCTAGAATCCTCATGAAAAATGGAGTCGGTATGTAGGTTTTCAAGGCTTTCTGAGACAGTGACCAAACTTTCATTCTTTTGACTTCAAATTAGCCTAATTATTGTTTTTGGCCGTTCAGGGCACAAACGGATGAATTTCACAACAATACTGGGCATTCTAGAATACTCATGAAAATTGGAGTCGGTATGTTGGTTTTCAAGGTATTCTGAGACAGTGACAAAACTTTCATTCTTTTGACCTCAAACTAGTCTAAATCTTGTGATTGGCTGTTTAGGGCACAAACGGATGAATTTCACAGCAATACTGGGCATTCTAGAATCCTCATGAAAAATGGTGTGGGTATGTGGGTTTTCAAGGCTTTCTGAGACAGTGACCAAACTTTCATTCTTTTGACCACAAATTAGCCTAAATAGAGTTTTTGGCCGTTCAGGGCACAAACGGATGAATTTAACAACAATACTAGGCATTCTAGAATCCTCATGAAAAATGGAGTCGGTATGTCGGTTTTCAAGACATTCTGAGACAGTGACCAAACTTTCATTCTTTCGACCGCAAATTAGCCTAAATCTTGTTTTTGGCCATTCAGGGCACAAACGGATGAATTTCACAACAATACTGGGCATTCTAGAATCCTCATTAAAAATGGAGTCGGTATGTTGGTTTTCAAGGCATTCTGACACAGTGACCAAACTTTCATTCTTTTGACCTCAAATTAGCCTAAATCTTGTTTTTGGCCGTTCAGGGCACAAACGGATGAATTTCACAACAATACTGGGCATTCTAGAATCGTCATAAAAAATGGAGTCGGTATGTGGGTTTTCAAGGCATTCTGAGACAGTGACCAAACTTTCATTCTTTTGACTTGAAATTAGCCTAATTATTGTTTTTGGCCGTGCAGGGCACAAACGGATGAATTTCACAACAATAGTGGGCATTCTAGAATACTCATGAAAAATGGAGTCGGTATGTTGGTTTTCAAGGTATTCTGAGACAGTGACAAAACTTTCATTCTTTTGACCTCAAACTAGTCTAAATCTTGTGTTTGGCTGTTTAGGGCACAAACGGATGAATTTCACAGCAATACTGGGAATTCTAGAATTCTCATGAAAAATGGTGTGGGTATCTGGGTTTTCAAGGCTTTCTGAGACAGTAACCAAACTTTCATTCTTTTGACCTCAAATTAGCATAAATCGCGTTTTTGGCTGTTCAGGGCACAAACGGATGAATTTAACAACAATACTAGGCATTCTAGAATCCTCATTAAAAATGGAGTCGGTATGTCGGTTTTCAAGGCATTCTGACACAGTGACCAAACTTTCATTCTTTTGACCTCAAATTAGCCTAAATCTTGTTTTTGGCCGTTCAAGGCACAAACGGATGAATTTTACAACAATACAGGGCATTCTAGAATCCTCATGAAAAATGGAGTCGGTATGTAGGTTTTCAAGGCTTTCTGAGACAGTGACCAAACTTTCATTCTTTTGACTTCAAATTAGCCTAATTATTGTTTTTGGCCGTTCAGGGCACAAACGGATGAATTTCACAACAATACTGGGCATTCTAGAATACTCATGAAAAATGGAGTCGGTATGTTGGTTTTCAAGGTATTCTGAGACAGTGACAAAACTTTCATTCTTTTGACCTCAAACTAGTCTAAATCTTGTGTTTGGCTGTTTAGGGCACAAACGGATGAATTTCACAGCAATACTGGGAATTCTAGAATTCTCATGAAAAATGGTGTGGGTATCTGGGTTTTCAAGGCTTTCTGAGACAGTAACCAAACTTTCATTCTTTTGACCTCAAATTAGCATAAATCGCGTTTTTGGCTGTTCAGGGCACAAACGGATGAATTTAACAACAATACTAGGCATTCTAGAATCCTCATTAAAAATGGAGTCGGTATGTCGGTTTTCAAGGCATTCTGACACAGTGACCAAACTTTCATTCTTTTGACCTCAAATTAGCCTAAATCTTGTTTTTGGCCGTTCAAGGCACAAACGGATGAATTTTACAACAATACAGGGCATTCTAGAATCCTCATGAAAAATGGAGTCGGTATGTAGGTTTTCAAGGCTTTCTGAGACAGTGACCAAACTTTCATTCTTTTGACTTCAAATTAGCCTAATTATTGTTTTTGGCCGTTCAGGGCACAAACGGATGAATTTCACAACAATACTGGGCATTCTAGAATACTCATGAAAAATGGAGTCGGTATGTTGGTTTTCAAGGTATTCTGAGACAGTGACAAAACTTTCATTCTTTTGACCTCAAACTAGTCTAAATCTTGTCTTTGGCTGTTTAGGGCACAATCGGATGAATTTCACAGCAATACTGGGCATTCTAGAATCCTCATGAAAAATGGTGTGGGTATGTGGGTTTTCAAGGCTTTCTGAGACAGTGACCAAACTTTCATTCTTTTGACCTCAAATTAGCCTAAATCACCTTTTTGGCAGTTCGGGGCTCAAACGAATGAATTTGACAACAATACTGGACATTCTAGAATCCTCATGAAAAATGGAGTGGGTATGTTGGTTTTCATGGCATCCTATGACAGTGACCAAACTTTCATTCTTTTGACATCGAATTAACCTAAATGGCGTTTTTTGCAGTTTAGGGACCAAACGGATGAATTTCACAACAATACTGGACATTCTACAATCCTCATGAAAAATGGTGTGGGTATGTGGGTTTTCAAGGCATCCTGTGACGGTGACCAAACTTTCATTCTTTTGGGCTCAAATTAGCCTAAATCACGTTTTTGGCCGTTCAGGGCACAAACGGATGAATTGAACAACAATACTGGGCATTCTAGAATCCTCATGAAAAATGGAGTCGGTATGTTGGTCTTCAAGGCATTCTGAGACAGTGACAAAACTTTCATTCTTTTGACCTCAAATTATGCTAAATCTTGTTTTTGGCTCTTCAGGGAGCAAACGGATAAATTTCACAACAATACTGGGCATTCTAGAATCCTCATGAAAAATGGTGTGGGTATGTGGGTTTTCAAGGCTTTCTGAGACAGTGACCAAACTTTTATTCTTTTGACCTCAAATTAGCCTAAATCGCGTTTTTGGCTGTTTAAGGCACAAACGGATGAATTTAACAACAATACTAGGCATTCTAGAATCCTCATTAAAAATGGAGTCGGTATGTCGGTTTTCAAGGCATTCTGACACAGTGACCAAACTTTCATTCTTTTGACCTCAAATTAGCCTAAATCCTGTTTTTGGCCGTTCAGGGCACAAACGGATGAATTTCACAACAATACTGGGCATTCTAGAATCCTCATGAAAAATGGAGTCGGTATGTGGGTTTTCAAGGCATTCTGAGTCAGTGAAACAACTTTCATTCTTTTGACCTCAAATTATGCTAAATCTTGTTTTTGGTTGTTCAGGGCGCAAACGGATGAATTCCACACCAATACTAGGCATTCTAGAATCCTCATGAAAAATGGTGTGGGTATGTGGGTTTTCAAGGCTTTCTGAGACAGTGACCAAACTTTCATTCTTTTGATCTCAAATTAGCCTAAATAGCGTTTTTGGCTGTTCAGGGCACAAACGGATGAATTTAACAACAATACTAGGCATTCTAGAATCCTCATGAAAAATGGAGTCGGTATGTCGGTTTTCAAGGCATTCTGACACAGTGACCAAACTTTCATTCTTTCGACCTCAAATTAGCCTAAATCTTGTTTTTGGCCGTTCAGGGCACAAACGGATGAATTTCACAACAATACTGGGCATTCTAGAATCCTCATGAAAAATGGAGTCGGTATGTTGGTTTTCAAGGCATTATGAGACAGTGACCAAACTTTCATTCTTTTGATCTCAAATTAGCCTAAATCTTGTTTTTGGCCGTTCAGGGCACAAACGGATGAATTTCACAACAATACTGGGAATTCAAGAATCCTCATGAAAAATGGAGTCGGTATGTTGGTTTTAAAGGCATTCAGAGACAGTGAAACAACTTTCATTCTTTTGACCTCAAATTATGCTAAATCTTGTTGTTGGCCGTTCAGGGCGCAAACGGATGAATTTCAGAACAATACTGGGCATTCTAGAATCCTCATGAAAAATGGTGTGGGTATGTGGGTTTTCAAGGCTTTCTGAGACAGTGACCAAACTTTCATTCTTTTGGGCTTAAATTAGCCTAAATCTCGTTTTTGACCGTTCAGGGCGCAAACGGATGAATTTAACAACAATACTGGGCATTCTAGAATCTTCATGAAAAATGGAGTCGGTATGTGGGTTTTCAAGGCATTCTGAGACAGTGACAAAACTTTCATTCTTTTAACCTTAAATTATGCTAAATCTTGTTTTTGGCTCTTCAGGGAGCAAACGGATAAATTTCACAACAATACTGGGCATTCTATAATCCTCATGAAAAATGGTGTGGGTATGTGGGTTTTCAAGGCTTTCTGAGACAGTGACCAAACATTCATTCTTTTGACCTCAAATTAGCCTAAATCGCGTTTTTGGCTGTTCAAGTGCAACTCCTTTTTTCTTTTTATCATCGAACTCTTCAAGTTCCTTTTTGAATCTCAATTTTCCTTCATACTCGGAAAGACTCCTAAAGAGAGCAGCTACGGATCTCATAGATTCTCCTTTAGCTTCTTCGATATCTGTCACATTTGCTTCCCATTCTTTCGTAAGAATATTAAGAATCTTTCTTACGTAGGAATTTTGATCGAACGATTTTCCAAGAGCAGATAATTGATTAACAAGATGAGTATACCTGAGTTCGAATTCTGATATACCTTCTCCAAGTTTCATTCGAAATAGATCATACATTGTAATTAGAGTATTGACTCTATTTTCTCTGATTCCGGATGTACCTTCATGAGCAATTTCAAGAGCATCCCACATATCTTTGGCAGTTGGTAGAGTACATATTCGAAAATATTCTTTTTGACTAAGAGCACTCTGTATCATTAAAATAGCTTTACTATTTAATGTTACTAACCTTTTATCATTCTCGTCAAACTCCTCTGGGCGCTTCTTAACGGCTCTATCTTCGATTTTCTTCATTGGAACAAAGTCACCATCTTGTATTACATTCCATAAGCCGTACTCGTTAGCCATCACGAACACTCTGAATTTAGCTTTCCAGAACGAAAAATGTTCTCCAGCAAAACCAGGAGGTCTAGTGATTGAAGCTCCATCTGGAAGAATGTTTTCACCTATTGTTGCCATTTATTGGATCCTTCTCAAGCTGTTCGGTTCTTCGGAGAAGACCTCGCTCTGATACCAAATGAAAGAGGCAAGCTTCACCCAAAAGGGGGGTGAATTGGGTGACATTAAAAATTTTCGCTTGATGTGGTGATATGAAAAATAGAGTAGATAGAGTAGATTTGAGAAGATTAGAACACAGAGAGTTATACTAGTTCGACCTAACAACCAGGCCTATGTCCAGTCCTCAGAGATCAAGACCTACTGAGATTTTTACTATTCTTCCAAGATTTAATAGGCTCTCAGAACGCCACAAAACAACAATTGTCCATGAAAGGACTACGAGCAGAAATATTCTCTCACTAAGAAATTTCTCTCCCCCTTACGACAAGTCTTACGTGCAGTGAAACAACCTATGACCTTTCCCACTTACTTATGTATACAAAACTTATGAGCAGCAACGTTCTCTCCTGCTTACACCACTGTAAGTCTTACGAGCAGCAACGTTCTCTACTGCTTGTATCTTATAAGTCTTATGAGTGGAAGGTTTAACTAGGAATTCTCTCAACTGCTTCTCTCGTAAGGAAATCTACCTTCTCAAGGTCCCAATACCTTAAGATCAAATGAAAATAGAATTTGAATTGTATGAAGACTCTCTTACAGAGCAAATAAATGAACACTGAAGAACAATATGTATACAGAGAAAATTATGAATAGCAGAGACTCGTGTATATGCTTGTGAATTCTTGTGCTTCGTTCTCCTTGACGATCTCTGAATCTCTGTATTTATAGATGTTCAGTTTTTGCCCGTTTGAGTAGTGATCGTTGAGGAGCGGGGCTTGCTACTGTAGAATGACACGCGTATGTTTGAATATTCTGAATGTGGTAGGTACGTACGTGCTTGTAATGATGTTGTCTGCCGTTGTTTGACTTTCTTCGTGTCAGTTTATTTCAAAAGTTCAACCTCTTGTATCACACTTATAATACATTCAAAATGATGTTAAATAATGATAATAAGTAATAATAAGATAAATAAATAATATTAAACCATATTCGGATTAAACATTGTGAGATTTGGTGTATTTAGTGATATGGATGGGCTCACTCGAGTGATATTGCTATTTTACTCCTTGATCTTCAGTTTTGAGTTTGTGCTCGCATAGGATTTCAGAGAGACAAAATTCTTACTCGTGAGTGATGTGGGGCCTCACTCGAGCACAACTCCTTCTGCTCGAGTGGCCTTGCATTTTACACTGGGAGATTCTTCTCTGGACAACACTCGCATACCATTTTGGCAAGAGTGAGATTTTGCACTCGCAGGTGATGTGGGCCCTCACTTGAGCACACAAACTCCTACTCGAGTGAGAAGAATATTTTCAAGTAATATACCCTTAATACTAATACTCACATCAGAATTTAAAAGAGATAGATTTTTCACTCGTGAGTGCTGGTGTGTCACTCGAGCATATGAAGCTATGCTCAAGCATACTTGTGCTTCTCTGATCTTCATGACTCTCGGCCAAGAACTCACATACCTTCACTCGCTAGTGCTTGAGTACAGGACACTCATGCTCGAGCATTGATTTCTCTGCTCGAGTGCATCAAGGAAGAATAACAAAACTTGTTCTCGGCCAAGCACTCACAGTCTCTTACTCGCATGTGGTCGAGTGAGAAAGGCTCCTCTGCTCGAGTGCTGTCCCCAGTGCTCGAGTGAATTAGTAAAAATGACAGTAGCATGCTTCTCGGGCAAACACTTTCTGGCTATCACTCGTACCTGCTCGAGCATAGAAGAGTTCCATGCTCGGGTGCTAGACTCATGCTCGAGCACACCAGTTCATTTTGACAGCATACACCACAGAACATTGCTATATGCATTTGGTAACTTTGTAAACATTTCTTAAACTTATAAAAACATGATTTGTACACAATTGACTTTTGTTATCATCAAAACTTGGGATCTAACAAAATCATATCACTGCACCAATCGAAAAATTTATCACATCACCCAATTCACCTCCCCTCTTGAGTGAAACTTGCCTCTTTCAAAAAGGTCTAAAAGAAGGGTAAATAAAGAAGGAAGAAGAACTGGTCAAAAATTCAAAGTTTCAACTTGAAAAATTATTGACCAATGGCAAGACAAATTAAGGCAATTAATCAACAATTTCTCTTCCATTTGGCAGCTCAATTTCGTCCAAACCAAGGAGGAAAGAGGAAAAAGAAAATCAACACATTTACCATTAGAATTTATTACATATGATAAATGGAATTAGCTTGTCTAAGAAGAGTAAATTTGAGCCACATAATTTGCTTTTCTTTTAGGCCATTTTTAGCCAAGTATTAGGGGTCAAAGGAAGAGAAAAATCTGAGCATTTCCCCTCTCCTTCTCACATGAAAAATTCAGCCAAACACAAAGAAAAGAGAGAAGACACAAATAAGGTAAGCTCTTCTAGCTTGATTTTCACCTTCTTAATCACTTCTATGGCTCAAAAGCACTTTATAAACATTTTTCCCTTGATGAGAGCTTCATTTCCATGGTTTTAGAATTTCAAGGGGAGGTGTTTTGAGTCTTCTACGAAGAGCCAAAGTTGGAGAATCAAAGAAGAACTCAAGAAAGAGCAAGAGGTAAGCAAGAGCTTCCTTTTAACCTATGTATTGAGTTATTTGGTGGAATAATTAGGCCTTTTCTTTGCTAGCCTAATTTTGTCCAAATAGTGTATTTAGGTTTTCATGAAGCTTTGCTCATATACTTGTGGTTATATGAGGTTTAGGAAACATATGAACCTAGTATTGTAAATTAGTGAATTGTTTGTTGCCTTGTGACCAAATTTTTTGGCTAGAATAGGGCAAGTAGAAGGAGCATAATTTTAATGTTTTGAGGTCTCCAATGGATTCCTTAGGCAAAATTGTGTAGGAAAAGGTTTTTGGAACAATTTAAGAAAGAATAGAATTGAAAGCCAAAAGTTGGAATAATGCTGCCAGTTAGGGTTTCCTGAGTGGCAGTCAGAATGAATTGTGTTTTTGGGTAATATAATGTAGTCCAATTGCCATGAAACTTTTCAGTATGAAAGTAGACTTACCAAGCTTTAATTTGATAGGTCATTTGTGCCATTTGGATTAGTACACTAAGAGTTATGAATTTTTGAAGTTAGGTATTGAATTTGGACAGAATCCTAAACCAGTGTGGCTTTGGTTGTAATTCTAGAATTCTGTGGCTAGAATTGGCTTTGAGTAATATTTATTTTTAAAATAGACTCAAATAGATTTAAGTATGAATTTGAGCCACCCTAATTGGAGTTTTATAGAATTAATTATTATTTTTTAAAGTTTGGTCAAAATGTTGGCAACTTTTAGCTACAATGCGAATTTGAGAAAGAAAAGGGTCAAATGTAATTAGTATGAACTCTAAGGTTAGAAATAACCAATGTGGGTTAGTTTGACCTTAATGGTTCTTCATTTGACTAAGTAAAGTAAACCTAATGATATGATTATATATCTAGGGTTATGAGAAGTCAAGAAAGAAGAATAATGGAAGAATTTTCAAGAAACCTCAATGGTTGGAAGAAAAGGGAACAACAAGAAGGACTTAGTCCAAAAGGTAATAAACTTACTTACTTTTATGTATGTGATGTTTATGCTATATATTGATGTTCTGTATTGCTTTGCTTGATTATGTTAAGCATGTATGAATGAATGAAGCTATGTTTCTATTTTTACTATGGCCATAAGTATGTTGCACAAAACATTGAGCATGCAAAATATCATTATGTGAATATAAGCATATGTAATGCAAGCATATCATGCACTAGTATTCATCTTACATGCATTGTCTGTTTGTTTGCTACTGAGATTTTCCAGAAACTCACCCCCCACCAACCATATAGGTACGGGAATACGACAAAGAAGAATACTTGAAGAAGAATCAGAACGAAATAAGATGAAGAATTGAAGTCTTCAAGTGCATTCATTTTTACTGTTTGTAAAGTATTTACACTTGATGAATATGTATGAAAAAGAAAGTATGAAAAAGTATATTAGAATTGAACAGTAACCGGGATCACCGAAACTAAAAGTAAGAGTGGAGAAATAAAACTAACTCTGATATATAAACATAGTAAGAATAACAACTCAATAACCAAAAATTGAGTAATGATCCCCTAAGAAAATATAAGTACACGCTTATGATACGTAATTAAAGGGGTATGTAAGAACAATCATCACATGCCTAAAGAATAAAGGTGTAAGTCTTTGGCTAGGAGTTTTATTTATTGATTATCCTGAGCCATAATAATAAAGTTAACGCTTCCGAGGCATAATAAAAGGGCTTAAGTAATGGGTGTTACACTTAGATCCTTTGTATATAACGGCTACTTCCTAGTGGCCCACCTGGGCCGTAATAGAGTGCCGGCCGATCCACCAATACGTAGGAATACACTAACAGGTACTATCCCCCCTCCAGGGGATTTTTTTCCCCTTCCCAAGGACTCGTGGCCATGACCTGAGGATAACCCATGCCTTAAGAGCTCCCTAGTAACCATAATGCTAATGGTTACCAGGGAGCTCTTAAGGCATGACTTATCCTCAAGTCAAGGCCACGTGTCCTTGGGGAGGGGAAAGAAATCCCCTAGAGGGGCGACAGTACCTGTCGGTGTATCCCCACATATTGGGGTCCAGCCGACGCTCCATTATGGCCCAGGTGGGTAACTGGAAGGGAGTGGCCATTACAATTTCTGTGTGTACTATGTTCTTTCTCTCTATGACTCTATTTTGTTGAGGTGTCCTTAAAGCAAAGAAGTTGTGATCAATGCCATTGGTGTCACATGTATTCTCCAAACGCTTGATTCTAAAATTCTCCACCGTGATCTGTCCTGATACCTGCAATCGACATACCTTTCTCATTTCGTACTTTCTTGGCAAAAACAATAAATTCACTAATGGTTTCATTCTTTGATGAAAAGAAAATAGTCCATGTAAATCTAGAGAAATTATCAACAATGACTAATGAATATAAATTCTGACAAAGGCTTTTGACTCTTGCTGGTCCTACTAAATCCATATGAAGCAGTTGAAGTGGTCTATTAGTTATGATTTCATTTTTTGATTTGAAAGATGATTTTGTTTGTTTACCCTTCTGACATGCATCACAAATTAAATTGTTTTGAAATTTACTTTGGGTAAACCAATTCCTAAATCCTTTTTAAGTAACTTGCCTAGTTAGTGCATATTGACATGAGCTAGTCTCTTATGCCATAACCAACATTTGTCTGCATTTCTTAGAAAGCAACTTTTAGAAGTATTTTTACTCATATCTGAGTTTTGCTTTAAGATTTTCTTCTCTAATTGTAAACCCTTCTTTCTTACAATTAGATACTCTTCGGAGTCAAATCATAAGCTTGTCTCATATATAACCACATCACTATGCCCTTTGACCTAAGATCATCATGGATTCCTGAGAGTCACTCAACATTGACCTAGTTAAAAGTTACCTTTGACCGGGTGATGATAAAGGCTATGTTCAGGTTTGGTGGTTTTCATGCAGAGGAATGTGAATGGTCAAGATGGAATTTGTCCCTTACATTAGTAAAGAGATATTATTAGGCCCCTCGATGAGTAAGTCTGAGAAATGTATGGCCATACTATGATAGAAAGGAGTTTCTATTTCTTTAGTTAGACTACTCAAGGATCGAGAAAGTAATGGTTAAGAATAAGAGAATGACATTCTCCATACCTCATCCTTGACTGAAATATCATGTGACAAAAGGGACGTGATATAGTTGTATGACAGGTTGTGTCATTTTATCGATCCTTATATGAATTGGGTAGTCGTAATGTCATGTTAAAGGCCGCTTACGACTTGTGGGTTAGTATAGTCATTGGCCCACTGCCAACCTCATATAGACCTACAAGGTCGCACACAAAAATAGCCTAACACCAGCTATAATGTCCAGATTCATTGAATCTAAGATATGTCCAGATTTAATGAATGTAATGGTTAATCTAAGGTGGACGAATATATATATATTTGAAAAGAAAATTAATAATATTAAATATACATATATATGTATTTTTGAAATAACACACACACACACACACATATTATATATGATAATATTATTATATTGTATTAGTTTTAAAATTTGTTTTATCTGCTAAATTAAAATTAATAACTAACATGATAAAGATATAATATCTTGGATTTAATTTATAAAGATAAATTAAATCTATTTCCATTGGCTCTTTATTCATATTAAATAAATAGGTTAAATTAAAAATATTAGACATATTTTAATTAAACTATATTTATTTAATTTGCTGATCAAAAGATAATTAAGTGTTAATTGATATGATATGGATTTTGAAATTAATTAAGATTAATTTTAAAAATCCAATATCCATCATAAAATAGAAAGCCCTGACTAGTTATTTAAAAAGGGTGAGCTAGGGTCCTCTATGGGTGATGAAAAAGCAAGATAGAGAGCTGTGAGAAAAGAAAACTCTAAAGAGAGACATTGGTGGTGCTAGCACGCTATTCATTTTGGATTCCTATTCGTGTGGATACCGATAGAAGAAGCTGATCCGAGTTGTTAACTTCTTGAGATAAAAAAGAAAGACTGAACCATAAGAAAGGTACGCTTCTCTACTACTCGATTTAAATGCCGTTGACAAATCTGCAGTAGGGATTGGAAAAATTTTAAATTTTGATTTTTCCGATGTGCCTACCAATCCCAACAGTTGTATCAGAGACAGGACAATTGTGCGTTTAAGTTGAGTTTGAGGTTTCGTGTTGATTATAAATTTATATGTGATATATTGCTTTGGATTCGATTGATGGTGACTAATCGAGAAGGATAGGACACCAAGGAAAACCTGGCCTGGCTTTGGTACTCTTCTGTTATGGGATTGTTAGATTCAAAATCTCATAGGCAGCATGTTAAGAAAAAGCATGTAGGGATCTCCGACATGAAATGTTAAGGATGAATAAATTAAGAAGATTCATAACTGTTCTTGGAGACATGTGATATTGTTACTGCTAGTATAAAAAAGCTTGAAAATCAAGTAAAATATAAGGAAGCTAGTATTATAAAAGACAACCATACTAAATTAGCATACCTCTGCCTTTCTAGTACTGATAGGATCATTCTCATTAAAAGTTGGGATCACTCTTAATTTCAATAAGGAATTAGCAGGACCGCCATAGCTAACTATTCATAACGTGACATAATCATAACATTTATTTCTTTTCATATTGTGTGAATTGTTATTTGTTGTGGTCTAAAATTGTTTGGGTATAGTGAACAATATGGCTCTAGTTTTATAAGGGTTATAAATTTTTTTCTTTAAATATGACTTGTATGTCGTACCTTCCTCTACATAGTCTGGATGTATATTCTCTTCTCATCTCACTCCCCTTGTATGTTTAAACGAGGTTTCACAATGTATTTTTCTTTTTCTTACTAGAGAAGTCCTCTAATTGGCTTAAGAGAATTTAGGTTAGGTGAGCCATGTTTTATCACGTTAAATTATGTTTCCTTTGATTACATCATTACATGCATATTTTACATATATGTGTATATTTGTATGAGATACAACCATGATATATATATTCATGTAAATGAAATAATTAATTAAGCCCTCTAAATGAAATCTTAAGTCATAATGCAATTGGTAAAGAGGTTACTTACCTAAATAACTTGATTTAAGCATTCTGCCAAAGTGGACTTAAATTTAAGAGAAATATGGATCTTAGCCCACTAATTATTACATTAAGGGTTGTTAATTAGTGGGACATTACTAACAAACTTTGCATATTTTATTGTAGAATTATTTTGACTAATAATACTACTACACTATCATTGCGATCGGTCCTTGAGAAGGACAAACTTTCTTGACTGGTTCAGGAACTTGGGAATTATTCTTAAGTAGGAAAGAAAAGCATATGTCCTTAATCAACCCATTCCTAAGGACCATGTAGCCAATGGTTCAAGAGCTCAGAAAGATGCTTACATGAAAGATAAGGAAGACTCTATGGATTTAGATTGCTTGATGCTTGCCACCATGGTTCCAGAGCTTCAAAGAGATCTAGAACATATGGAGGCTCATAATATGATTGTGTATCTCAAGGAAATGTTCCAACAACAGGCAAGGCAAGAAAGGCATGTGACATTAAAGGCCTTACATTCTTGCAAGATGGCTGAAGGTGCATCAGTTAGTGCTCATGAGTTAGAGATAAAAGGCTATATTGATCACCTTGAGAGGTTTGGATTTCCCATGAGCTAGGAGTTAGCTACAGATTTGATCTTGAACTCATTACCGGAAAGTTATGACCAATTTGTTATGAACTACAACATGAACAACATGGAGAAATCAATTTATGAATTGTATGGGATGCTTAAAACTGCTGAGCAAAACATTAAGAAAAAGCCCAACACTATTTTGATGGTTTAGAAAGGAAAGGGTATGAAAAGGAAAGGCAAGGGCAAGGGCAAGGGCAAGGGTAATGGCTCGGTGGAAGACAAAGAGTCAAACAAGCTTAAAATCAAGCCTACAGCCAACAAGGAAAAGCCTTCAAAGGAAGGAGTATGGTTCTTCTACAATGAACCCGGCTATTAGAAGAGGAATTGCAAACTCTACTTGGAAGATATGAAAAACAAGAAGAAGGATAGTGGGACTATCTCTTCAGGTATTTATATTATAGACATTCATCTTTCTACTTCCTCTACATGGGTTTTAGATATTACATGTGGTTCTCACATCTGTATAAATGTGCAAGGTTTAAGGATAGTAGAAAGCTAAAGAAAGGGGAAGTGGACCTACGAGTTGGAAACAGAGCAAGAGTTACTACTTTAGTTGTAGGCACTTATGAATTAGTTTTGCCCAGTGGGCTTTTGTTAGTTTTGAACAATTGCTACTATGTTTCTAGTTTGAGTAGTAATATTGTTTCTCTTTCTTATTTGGATAAGGTAGAGCCGGGAATTCGGGTCGAGCCCATCGGGCCGGCCCGTTTAGGCCCGAGCCCGTCAAGGGCCGGGCCTATGATTAAATAGAAGCGGGCCTAAAAGGGCCGGCCCTGTAGGGCCGCAAGCCCTGTAGGGCCAGCCTTAAAGCCCTGCGGGCTGGCCCTTTTAGGCCCGTTTAATATTTTTTTAAAATAAATTAATAAATATAATATCATTATATCAAATTATTAATATGAGAGACACTTAAGTTCCTAATAGAGTATTAATAACAGGCAAACACTTATTAATTGTTTTGATTTATTTTATTTTCTATAATGTTTTATGTTGGAAATTGTGCCCTAAGGGCCAATCATTATACTTTAAACATTATTATTTTAATGAAATTTCTCCATTCTGTTATCATATTATTTGCATGTTAACTGTGATAATTGTATCCTTGGATAATTCATAAAGATTGTCCTAAAATGTCCCTGGTCGGTCATCTATGCGGGAGCAGAGATGAAACAAGACCAGTATGACTTTGATAAGATATGGAGATACGAATCAAAGTCTTAGGCACTTGTAAGAGTACAAGGTGCTGGACCGACCCACTATGAGAAAGCTACATGGATCAAGTCATAAGCTTTTCTCATGTATGACCACGTCACAATGCCCTTAGAACTGAGGTCATCATTGATTCCTACATGAGAGTTGCTAAGCTTTGAATTAGTCAAAATTCACTTTTGACCGGGTGATGATAAAGGCTACGATCGGGCTTGGTGGTTTTTCATGTAGAGGAATATGAATGATCAAGATGGAATTTGTCCCTCACATTAGTAGAGAGATATTACTGGGCCCCTCGATGAGTAAGTCTGAGAAATGTATGGCCATACTATGATGAAAGGAGTTTCTGTCTCTGTTATCAGGCTACTCAAGAATTGAGAAAGTAATGGTCAAGAACAAGAGGATGACATTTTCCATGCCTTATCCTTGATCGATATATCGTGTGACAAAAGGGACGTGACATGGTTGTATCGTGATAACGATCCTCATATGAATTGGGTAGTCGTAATGTCTTGCTAGAGGCCACTTGCGACTTTTGGGTTAGTGTAGTTATTGGCCCACTGCCAACTTCATATGGGCCTACAGGGTCGCACACAAGAATGGCCCAACACGAGATAATGTTTGATTTAGGGTGGATGAATTTTATATTTTTATATATATAATATAAAATTCATTAATAATATTATATAGATATATATATATATATATTTTCGAAATATATATCTTATATATATATATATATATTATATCATATTATTATATTTAATAATATTATATAGATATATATATTTTCGAAATATATTACATATATATATATATATATATGTATATGTATATATATTATATGATATTATTATATTGTGTTGGTTTTAAATTTAATTTATTAAGATATATTAAATTTAATAACTAACATGATAGAGATATAGTATCTCAGATTTAATTTAGGAAGATAAATTAAATCTAATGGCTCTTTACTTAGATTAAATAAATAGGTTAAATTAAAACTGTTGGACAGATTTAATTTAAACTGAATTTATTTAATTAGCTCATCAATATAATTAATTGTTAATTAATTTTGAAATTAATGATGATTAATTTTGAAATTTGAAACTAACCCTCATGGGTTATAAACTTGATAGAGCTGATAGACTCAAGGTACATGAGAATTGAGAGCCGCAAGTTAAACCCTTGGAGACATTAGAGGCGCTAGCACGCAATCTCGGTTGGAGAACATTCGTGTGGATACCGGTAGAGGGAGTGGACCTGAAAACCTGCTAGTGGAGGAAGACCTCCTAAGGATAAGAGACATAGGGCTAAAGAGACATAGGACCTGAAAATCTCGGTTATTTGGGACCCTATTCACCCCTTTGGGCTTCTATTGAATCGAGAAATAGGTTTGATTGTCCATCTTTTTTATAGAATATATATAAGGTATCCTCCAGATAATTCAAATCGAACCAATTGGATGTCCGACTCGGGCCTATATGACATGACCGATCAATAAAAATACTCTAACACTCCACCTTTGTCATATATTCCATACATCACACTAGATAGATATCATATTCATGGAATACGATTCACTTTCAAGATGCCTTGGTGGTGAAATGGTAGACACGCGAGACGTGTTGGCTCCTAGAGATCGTGAAAACTCTGAATCATCAAAAAGGTATGAATCCTTCCAACTTGGTTTAAACGCCGTTGATAGATCCTCGATTAGGATCGGTGAATTTTTTTTAAAATTCTTCCGCTGTGCTTACCGATCCTAACATTTTATTCATTTAAACTTAAAAAAAAAAGGCTCATTTGGACATTAGATGATTATTTTAACTAAAAATTTATGAGTTTTAAAAATAATGTATACCAATTTAAAGCAAAATAATAAATAAATTGTAAAACTTTTTTAAAAAAATTTTTTGAATTAAAATGAGTTTAAGCCCGTTTAGGTCCGAGCTCGTGAAGGGCCGCGGGCTTCAAAAATATGGTACTTTTTAGGAAACGGGCCTAAACGGGTCGGCCCGTTTAGGCTCGAGCCCGTGAAGGGCCGGCCCTGTAGGGCCGGGCCGGCCCGTTTTCCCAGCTCTAGGATAAGGAAGGTTATACTTCCATTACTGGGAATGACAAATGTTCTAATTATCATAATGATGTTTTCTATTCAAATAGTGATTTTCATGTTAGTCATTATATATTAAATTTGGAGCATCCTAATAGTAGGAATATCTATAACGAAACTACCAAAAGGATCAAGTCAAACGATTTAAATATGACATACCTATGGCATTGTCATCTAGGCTATATAAATGAGAAACGCACTTCTAAACTCCATCAAGATGGTTTTCTTAACTCATTTGATTTTAAATCATATGATACATGTAAGTCTTGCTTATTAGGAAAGATGACAAAGGCATCTTTTACTGGGCATAGTAAGAGGGCCACAGATTTATTGGGCCTCATACATTCAAATGTGTGTGAACCACTGAATACAGCTACCAGAAGAGGTTATATGTACTTCATTACATTTATAGATGACTTTAGTAGATATGGACATATCTATCTAATGAAACATAAATTGGAAACCTTTGAAATGTTCAAAATATTCCAAAATATAAAACCAACTTGGTAAAATGATTAAAGCACTTCGATCCACCTGAAGGTGTAAAAACTATAAGGTGCAAATGGGTTTCAAGGAGAAAAATGACATTGATGGCATGTAAATGTCTTCAAGATATGACTTGTTGCAAAAGGATTTACTCAAACTCATGGTGTAGACTGTGATGTGACCTTTTCCCCAGTTGCGATGGCCAAATCAATCAGAATCCTTCTTGCCATTGCAGTATATTATGATTATAAAATATGGTAGATGGATGTCAAAAGAGCCTTCATTAATGGAAAGCTGCTTGAAGATGTGTATATGATACAACCTGAAGGCTTTGTGTGTTCAGATGACTTCGGTAAAGTGAGCAAGCTTCAAAGATCCATTTATGGATTGAAGTAAGCACCTCGGAGCTGGAATCATCATTTTGATGAAGTTATCAAAGTGTTTGGATTCATTTAAAACATTGATGAACCTTGTATTACAAGAAGGTTAGTGGGAGCACAATTGTATTTCTAGTACTTTATGTAGATGACATTCTAATCATTAGGAAAGACATTTCTACCTTGCAAAGTGTCAAGTCTTGCTTAGGAAAGTCTTTCTTAATGAAAGACTTAAGTAAAGCCACCTATATCCTAGGGATTAGGATCTATAGAGATAGATCCAAGAGACTAATAGGTCTAAGTCAGAGTATATACATAGACAAGATACTAGATAGGTTCAGTATGCAGGATTCAAAAAGGTGTTACATTTCCATGTCTCATGTCATCCATCTTAGCAAGGATTTGTATCCTAGTACACCTGATCAGTGAGATCGCATGTGTAAGGTTCCATATGCCTCAGCCATTAGATCTATCATATATGCCATATTATGTACTCGACCAGATGTCTCATTTGCCTTAAGTATGACCATCAGATCAACAAGATCCTGGTAAGAGTCATTGGACTACTATCAAGAATATACTAAAGTACTTAAATAAAACTATGGACTTATTCTTAGTATATAGTGTTAGATCTCACATGTTTTGATGATAACAAAGAATGGGTGTGAAAAAGATTTGATAAACAAACAAGTTTGAACAAAGCAATGATAGAGCAAATCATCACTTGAAGTAAGCACTGGAGTAATGAAGAAAGGCCAAGAGAGAAAGCTGAGAAACTTCATCACTGACAGAATCTCTAAAAGGATACTCGAGTAAGAACTCGAGTAATGAGACAGAAACTTGAAGTAACCAGAGCACAGAACCTCAAGTAACTCACGGCCAGATACATCACTCGAGGAACGACTCGAGTAATATGAAGTAAAAAGAAGAGTTACTCGAGTCAACACTCGAGTAACCTGCCATAAGGAAATGAGTTGCTCTCGGCCATGTAAGCACTCGAGTAATCAGGAAAATCACTTCTAATTGCTCTTGGCCTACCAACATTACTCGAGTCAGTACTCGAGTCCCGTGCTTCAAGAAATATGTTGCTCTCGGCATTTCAATCCTGCCAATGTTACTCGAGGAGCCACTCGAGTAAATCACTGTGGTAAACAAAACTTAAAGGTAACACTCGATTAATCTGAAATGTTATTATCACACTTCACTTGAGGCACCACTCAAGTATGCTGGTATGAAAATGTTCTATGTACTTGAGTTATTTACAATGCACTTGAAGTATCTACCCGAGTAAGCTATGCAGAAAATAGATGTTCACTCGAGGCAACACTCGAGTAAACAGGTAAGCAAAACTTGAAGTTCTCTCGGCCTGAAATCCTGCCAATATTACTGGAGTGAAGCATCGAACAATCTGCCGGGTTATTTGAAAGACCACTCGAGTAGCCACTCGAGTAACCTGTGAAGAAAATTGTAGTATACTCGAGTGAGTACTCGAGTAAATAGGTATTTCCAAGATTTGTAAATTTGTTTACTCCATGCACTACCCGAGTAATGTGATGTTCATTTATTGACTTGCTCTCTATCAATATTTTCACGAACATACTCGAGTAAACTTAATGAACACTCAAGGGACCACTCGAGTATCCAAGTTCAAAAATTCAGAAATCATTCCAAAGTTCATTGATTTGTTTCCTATATGATTAACCTTTCATTGTATTAGTATTCTTAGTATATTCACAGATAAACAATGAAGAGATCTTACCAAATAAGGAAAGTCAAATGCAACATTCAAATGCTACCTACCGCCACCTACCGCAAATGGATATTTTTCAAAATCTGGAAAAGTCAACAGTGGCTACACACACTCTAACGGGCGAGAAGAAAATGTTCTAACGGTCATTATCAACACATCTATATATATAGGAACATCCAAACAGAGATGACAACAACAACACACATGAATGTATTATCAAGTTCACGCTCAATACTCTGTTTTTACACATACTTGTAATTCTGTACTTCAGTGATTATTATTCATTCTGTAAGAGAGATATTTCATTCAAACTCAATATTTGTTATTGAGGTAACTTAAGGTTGTGGAACCTTGAGTTGGGATTGGATTACAACTTGTAAGGGGGAGCGAGTGTCCAGACGAAGGAACTTTCTTGTACCGAGGTGCCAAGAACCCACTGAATCTTGGAAATTATAGTGAAACTCTCAGAGATGCTCTGAGAACTGGACGTAGGTCAAAGTGGTTGTGGCCGAACCAGTATAACTCCCGGTGTACACTTTGGTGATATTTCTCCTTACTCTTTACTGCTTTATATTCACCGTCAAGTTTTATATTTGCAACGAAATTTTTAGTATCACCCAATTCACCCCCCCCTCTTGGGTGAAACGCTTGCTCTAACATATAGTGGATTGGATGATAAGCTCTGTGTAATTGGTTACACAAATGCAATTTTCCAAACTAACTAAGATGACTTTAAATCACAATCTGGATACATATTCCTCTTGAAAGGTGGAGCAAAAAGCTAGAAGAGCTCCAAGTAGAGACTGTAGCAGATTCTACAATAGAAGCTGAGTATATAGCAGCATTGGATATAGCTAAAGAAGCCGTTTAGATAAAAATGTTCATTACTGAACTAGAGGTAGTGCCTACCATCTCAAATCTAATAGATTTATTCTGTGACAATAGCGGTGCTATTGGCCAGGCCAAGGAGCCTAGGTCATATCAAAGGACTAGCATATACTCAAGTGATTTCATCTCAATAGAGAAATCAATGATAGAGGTGACATAAATATATGCAAAGTAGCAGGAGAAGACAATATTGCTAATCCTCTTGCCAAGCCACTTGCACAGGCAAAGCCTGAGCGTCAAGTTAGGACAATGGGAATTAGGCAAATTGATGATTGTATCTAGTGCAAGTAGAAGGATATTGGAAATTGTGCCCTAGGGGCCAATCATTCACTAGTAGAAAAAGGGCTTTTTAGACCGGTTAAAATTGGCTTTTTAGATCGGTTCTGGATCCGATCTTGATACAGCCGATCTTAAAAGTATGTCACTTTTGAGATCGGTTTGGTAACCAGTCTTAAAAGTATAGCTTTTAAGACCGGTTCTATTTATAACCGGTCTAAAATCAACAATTTTAAGACCAGTTTTCATGAGCTCCGGTCTTAAAAGAACTCTTTTGTAAGGCGATTTATGTAACATTTTGAAGACCGGTTATGATTATAACTAGTCTTAAAAGTTATTTTAAGACCGGTTTTAAATACCCCGGTCTTAAAAATTTAATTTTAAGACCGGTTTTACATACAACCAGTCTTAAAGATTTAATTTTAAGACGGATTATAAATATAACGGGTCTTAAAATAACTTTTAAGACCCGTTATCATTATAACTGGTCTTAAAATTGTTATATATATTTTTTTTTGTGATTAGGTTAGTTACTAGAACACATCCTTGAATTGCTACCTCCAATGCCATACTTATTAAGTGTCATATGGTGTTCAGTTTGCTTCCACTTACCATTTCCTTTTGCTTTAACCTTCTCATTGAATTGGGAACTTGTAACATGTAATATATCCTCATGTATAATTTTTTGTTTAAAACCATCATATATATATATATATATATATGCATAAATGGATTTAACCATGACATATCCTGCAACCAACAAGTCAATTCATCAAAATATACAAAAACCATGTTAAAACCAACAAACATGTCAAATCATACAACCAACAATATAAATGAATTCAACCAACCAACATGTCAATTCAAAAATGAATATATACAAAAAAATTCCTCAGCTTTACATACAAGAACTCACTATTGTAAAAGTTCATAAATGAATTCAGCACAATAATTACAAATGTGCTCAATATCTTCTTCTGGAAAGGGGTTAGCAAGTTCAAACATCTGAAACACCAAAGCCAGGAAAAACATTAAATTCACTTAAAAAATAAAAATAATACAAAATTTTTGAAATATATATACATTTACCTCTTCAGTAAGTTCTGTCGTGCCTAGGGTAATAATATTATACATGTGCCTCAGAATATACAACCCACACAAGTTGGACCCTAGTGGTTGCCTACGGGTCTGAAAAATAACATGATATCATTAAAACAAGTATAAAATTAAAGCTTGGCTTATTATTGAATACATTCTTAAAACAAACCAATATGTAACTAACCTTTGGTAAGATCCATGTGGGGTCTTTTACCTCACGCATAGGCCTACCACAAGCAGTGTGTTGGAATGTCCGCATAGCCCTATATCATTAAAATCACAAAGGTTACTTATTTTATACAAATTCCATAAATTTTGCATACGAAAGGTAATTAATAATGCAAGAAAACTTACAAGTTCAAGCTCTTCTTCAATTCACTAGTTGGCTTGCTGAGGTGGAGGGAGCATAAGAGGATGACAGAATAACTCTTCTTGCATAAAATAGCCAATTGCCAATGATCACTGAAAAAAGGGAAAACTTTTAAGCAAATATAAAATATTATGTATAGTATGAAATATAAATTTGTGTCTTACCCGTGCAAATATGGAGCCAATAAACACTCAATTGAGATTTCACTAAGCCTGTACGATAAGTATGTGTGTCTGATAACAGCAGTGGTCCCTTTATCGTAGAGTTGAACTGGGCATATAAGTCCAAATTTATCGGTTTTACCAGAGTCAACCAACCTATGATGCATGCACCTACAATAATTCAAGCAAGGACATTAAATCAAAGTTTAACGGCGTAATTTGTAAAATATTAACTTCCAATTTAAGAATATACTTACATCAAAAAGAGCTGGACAATCGAAATCGTAAGCTATTGTAGAGGAGCTACCAGGGATATTAAATCAACCCTCTCAAGATAGCATTGTGCCCCTGACTTGCCAACAGTTGACTCTGTAGGCCAATCTCTTGTTCAAAAGGATGTATCATATGCCATCAGAATCACTTGCTGCATGATATTCAATGGAGGCCATGAAACATCTTGAGTGGAGGGAGGTGGAGGTGGCGGGGATTCCTCAGCTCGATCAAAAACAAGGTTCTTTGACCACAAGATGAAAGAGTTGATGACATCGCCCACAACCTTGAAGTCATCAACAGGGATAGGGAGAGGTGCATCTGCAACGATCACCTCTTCAACTGCTACTCTAACTTAATCATCCTTTATTTCTTGGTGGTGGACAGTTGATCCCAAGTTGTGCATGCTCCCCCATACAACCAATCGTCTCAAAGGATCCTCAACAAACAATTCACAAGGCTTACCAATTTCTTTTTCAGGACCCTCAAATGACTGACCAATGCAACTCCCTTTAGTGCTCTGTTTAGGGTTTAGGGGATGAGCCTGGGGAGCACTGGTATTGCTTGTCTTGTGCTCGTCATGATCATCCATTTCTCCTTCATCTTGCTGAACCTTTCTTCAAATCGTGCATCAAATGATGCTTCTGCCTCAGTCCTAGCTTTCTCCTTCACAGTGGCCAATATACGATCCATCTCCTCCCTATCACCATACCACTTGAGGAATGGTGTGAGGGTGCTCCAAAGTAATCCCTTATGCCTACCCCTCCTCCAATCCCCCTGACACGGCCGGGATGCTCAGGTTTGCTTGTAGCTACGGTCAGGATGTCATTCCTCCCATCTGACATAAATGATCCCTCGGCTTGTTTTTTTTGAAGCTCCTCCTATAAGACACAGATGACAAATGTTAGTAATGAAATTTGTTTACTAAATAATTAATAACAACAAGTCAACAACAATACTTACAATGTTCTCACCGACTATACGAGATTATTCAATTGTATAAGACCCGCTCCTCTTTTGGTGAGCAAACAACCACTTCTATTCGTGACGTATCAGAGATGGTGTAGAAAGAAAAACAGAAGGATCGGATTGAGCTGCTTCTTCCAATCTCTTCTGTTTGGCCGCCAACAAGTCTTTTTCAACCTTCGCATACCCCCATGAGACATTGTTGGGGGCAATCATTCTTTCTACCACTCTCTTGGGCCTTTTTCCTTTCTTCCTGCGAATAAGAAATCAAAAGTAAGTCATTGCAAATCAATAAAGACAATTCATAATTCATAAGCAAATCAATTGCAAAATAAGTCAACTCACCAATGCTTCTGGAGTAGTCCGAAGCCGTCTAAATTCTTGCCAAGTCTGTTCGTCAATAAAAGAATACTGATCGTAAGGATTAAGAGAGGCTGACCTTCTTCCACCTCGATATGCACGTAATTGTTGGCTAGATTTTTCTTAAACTTCCTCCAGTGTTCATCACAATGTGTCATTGTCTTGTCATACAAGACTTCACTCTCAGGAATGTTGTAAGTGAGCTGGATAGTTTCCCAAATATGTCGCTTCACACCTTTATGGACATTTCTCCACTGCTCTATCAAGATGCTAGGCTTGTTGCGTGCTAGGAGGCCGACAAAACTCCTATACCGTTGGGCATTAGGCCCGATTGGTTTCTGATATCTATCAAACTCAATCGAAATCATTTCCCCGGTATTCTGATTGAGAGGAATGTCTGTCAATTGGGTGGCTCTCCTACCCCTTCGTCTAGGCCGGTTACGTGGCTCATTGTGTTCCTGGCTCGGAGCATTGTTAGGCTCGCTCTAATTTGGATTAGTTGGATCGGGAGTACCCTCACTAGGACAACTCATTGTCTAAAAACACTTTAAGGACACTATTTAAGGAAATTTTGCTACAGGGTGCTTATTGTTATAACACGGCACTATCTACAAAGGCATTGTTCAAAAGTAATTCCCAAGTTATGCAAACATGAACAAATAATTAATTACAAGGCATAAATTGATAACCAATATCAACTAAAGCAATAATTAAGATGAAGCAGGAATGATTAATTGCAATTGCAAAAGCAATTCCCTAAAACAAGTTTTCATATTGGTAAATATTTTAAATTCAAATCGCATAGCCGAATCAAAAGAAGGAAACCAGAAGCTACAAAATCAATATAACAGAAGCAACAAGCTTAAACCAAACAAAACAGAACCCAGTTTAGCAAAATCAACTAGGAGCTACACCACTATAGTCTTCAACTAGGATCAAAATCAAACAAAACATACAAAACCAAACAAGCTTAAACCAAACAAAACAATATAATAGAAGCTACACCACTAGAAGCAACAAGCTTAAACTATAGTCTTCAACTAGGATCAAAATCATCACTACAACTCTCAAAATCATCACTTTTAAATGGAATATTAACCCAGGTCCACTAGAAGCAACAAGCTTAAACTATAGTCTGTAATGCAAATGAAAAACCATCAAAATAAACCCAGGTCCACAATTTCATAATAATTAAATGGTACCTTAAACCTTTACTTGAGGATCTTCTTCTTCCTCTGGATTTGAAAAGTCCTTGGCCATTTGCTGCAGAAATTGAACAAAGAAAATGGAGGCCAAGTCATCTCACAATTTCAATGAAAAACCCAAAAACGAAATGGAAACACAAACCTGACAATAAAAATGAGGTTGAGAATGAAACCAATCGGAGAGAACAAATGACGATAGCCTTCCGACAATGTATTCAACAGTAAATCTCGGTTGACGGCGGCGAAGTTAAGGACGGAGGAGAGAAGGGGAAAGGAGGAGCTGCCGTGAACAGACACAGGGGTTTCGTTGATGTGCTTAAGTCTTGAAATGAAATTTCAGAGATAAAATTAGGTGGGTTTTGAAATCCAGGTCAGTTTTAAGACCGGTTATAATTAACAATCGGTCTTAAAATCAATATTTAACACCGGTTGTAATTAACAACCAGTCTTAAAATAAATATTTAAGACCGGTTATTAATAGATAACTGGTCTTAAAATAGAAACTTTTTAAGACCGGTTATTAAATAATAACCGGTCTTAAATTTTTAATATTTAAGATCGGTTATTATGTACATCAGGTCTTAAAAATAATAACGATTTCATTTTTTAAACTGTCTTTAATTCAGATAATATTTTCTAGACCGGTTATATTTAGAACCAGTCTAGAAAATATATTACATGTATTTATTTATTTTAATTGTATATATTTTAAGACCGGTTCTTATTACAACCGGTCTTAAAATTATTTTTAAGACCAGTTTTAAATATAACCGGTCTGAAAAGTTTTTTTTAAGACCGGATATAAATATAACCGGTCTTAACATTTCATCATAATTACAAAAATGCCACCGGTCATATTTTTAAGACCTTATCCGATATAATCAGTCTAAAAACCCTTTTCTGTACTATTGATTGTACTTTAAACATTATTATTCAATCAACTTCTCCATTTTATTATCATATTATTTGTATGTTCACATTGATAACTTTCCTTGGATAAATCATAATGATTGTCCTAAATGTCCGTGGTCGGTCATCTTTTCAGGAGTAAAGATGAAATAAAACCAATATGACTTTGACGAGGTATAGAGATATGAAGCAAAGTCCTAGGCACTTGTAAGAGTACAAGGTGCTGGACCAACCCACTATGAGAAAGCTGCATGGATCAAGTCATAAGCTTGTCTCATGTATAACCACATCACTCTTCCCTTTGACCTGAGATCATCATGGATTTCTATAAATGAGTCGCTCAGCTTTGACCTAGTCAAAAGTCACCTTTGATTGGGTAATGATAAAGGCTATGTTCAGGCTTGGTAGTTTTCTTGCAGAGAAATGTGAATGGTCAAGATGAAATTTGTCCCTTAAATTAGTAAAGAGATATTATTAGGCCCCTAATGAGTGAGTCTGAGAAATGTATGGACATACTATGATAGAAAGGAGTTCCATTTCTATAGTCAGACTACTCAGGGATCAAGAAAGTAATGGTTAGGAATAGGAGGATGACATTCTTCATGCCTCATCCTTGACTGAAATATCGTGTGATAAAAAAGAACGTGATTTGTATGACAGGTTGCATCGTGTTAACGATCCTCATATTAATTGGGTAGTCATAATATCTTGCTAGAGGCTGCTTACGACTTGTGAGTTAGTATAGCTATTGGCTCATTACCAACTTCATATGGGCCTACAGGATCACATACAAAAATAGCCCAACACAAGCTATAATGTCTAGATTCATTGAATCTAAGATATATCTAGATTTAATGAATGTAATGGTTAATTTAGGGTAGGCGGATATATATATATATATATATATATTCAAAAAGAAAATTAATAATATTATATACATATATGTATTTTTGAATACATATATATATTATATATGATAATATTATTATATTGTGTTAGTTTTAAATTTAGTTTTTCTAATAAATTAAATTTAATAACTAATCTAATAAAGATATAATATCTCAGACTTAATTTATAAAGATAAATTAAATCTATTTCTATTGGCTCTTTATTCAGATTAAATAAATATGTGAAATTAAAACTGTTGGATAGATTTTAATTAAACCATATTTATTTAATTTGCTTATCAAAAGACAATTAAGTGTTAATTGATATGATATGGATTGCAAAATTAATTAAGATTCATTTTAAAAATTCAATATCCATCATAAAATCAAAATTCCTGACTAGTTATTTAAAAAAGGGTGAGCTAGGGTTTATATGGGTGATGAACAAAGCAAGATAGACAGTCGTGAGAAAAGAAAACTCTAGATAGAAACGTTAGTGGCGCTAGCACACAGTGCATGTTGGATTTCTATTCATGTGGATATTGGTAGAGGGAGCTAATTCGAGTTGTTAGCTCCTTGTGATTGGAAAGAAAGACTGAACCATAAGAAAGGTACGCTTCTCAACTACTCGATTTAAACGTCATTGACAGATCCGTAGTAGGGATTGGAAAAACTTTAAATTTTAATTTTTCTGCTGTGCCTACCAATCCCAACACTGTCCCACAGGGAATTGCCGAGTACATACTGGTATGTCTTAGAAAAATATCGAGTGTCCGTGTAGGTGTCAATTTTAACAATGGCGCCATGTGTATCTAATTGCCATAAAAATGGCGCCATGGTCCTAAAGGGACACCAAGTATTCTCATACACATGTACACCGATATACTTATCTAACTAATTACAGACACAAGGCAATACTGATTACTAAATTTTAATATATTACATAAATAATCTTAATGATTTATTGTGGCACTCTAAATTAGGCTATGTACCTATGGATATATTAAGACATTTGTCTAATGTTAAGCTTCTTGATTCTATGAACAATAAGAATAAATGTGAGATATGCATACAAAGCAAGCACTCCCACTTGCCCTTTTCTTCTAGTATATTTGAAACTCATTCTTGTTTTGAAATGTTGCATGCAGATGTGTGGGGTCCATATAAGACACCCACTCATCAAGGTTTTGGATATTTCTTGACTATAGTGGAAGACTACTCTAGAGGAACTTGGGTTTTCCTTATGCATGTTAAATTTGAGGTTGCAAAGGTTTTGAAAATGTTCATCTGCTATGCTGTGAAATAGCTTTCTACTAAAATCAAGTTGTAAGAACCGATAATAGGATAATGTTTGTTAGTAATGAATTAAGGGATTTCTTTTATGATCTTGGCATTGTCTACCATAAATCACGTCCATTTACTCTACAACAAAAGGAAATGGTTGAGAGAAAGCATAGGCATTTGTTGAATGTTGAAAGAAGCATTATATGTAATGCTAAGCTGCCTATTAAGTTTTGGGGAGAAGGAATTAGGGTTGCTACCCACTTAATAAATAGAATACATCACAAGGTCTTTCTTTTGTTACTCCTTATCAATTATTATATGGAAGGCCACCCTCATGGGACATCTTAGGGTGTCTGGGTGTCTTGCATATGCTATAAACCTTAACATTTCTGATATGTTCCAAAACAAAGCAGAGGCATATGTATTTCTTAGATATCCAAGCACTCAAAAGGGATACATCCTTTATAACATCAAAACTAAATCACTCATCGTCTCTAGGCATGTGGCATTTTTGGAGGATAAGTTCCCCTTTGAGGACTATGATGCCGCCAGTCAAAGGGGTTGAAAAAGGCAATGACATGTCTTTCAATGATTTCTTTACTATTGATATTGATTTGTCACCTCTTTACATAACCAAGGATGATGCTGATCCGAATCATCACTTGGGTGAGGAACCAGACCATAGACATGCCTCGACTGATGATACAATTAATGAAAGGGTGAGGCCTCTAATTCTCAATAGCATGCATCTTTTAGGCTAGCTAGAAATAGACATACCCCTATTTGGACAAAGGATTATAAATGTCAATATTTGCCACATGATAGCCAACCAAGCCAAGGATCTTGTACATAATAACGACATTACCTTGATTGGTCTATCTCTTTTGATGATTTAAATAACCCATATAAGTGTTTTCTTTCTTCTATTGACAAAGAGGTAGAACCAGATAACTATTAGCAAACATGTAAGGATCCTAGATGGGTTAAGGCTATGCAAAATGAAATTAGGGCCTTAGAATCCCATAAAACCTAGAAAATATTAAAACTGCCTAATGGAAAGAAAGCTATAGGTTACAAGTGGGTTTTTTTAAGGTCAAATATAAGGCCGATTGTAAAGTTGACAAATTAAAAGCTCTTTTAGTTGCTAAGGGTTACAATCAAAAAGAAGATATTGACTTTTTTGAGACTTTTTCCCAAGTAGTGAAGATTGTGACCATTAGAACCATTCTTAAGCTTAAAGTTGTTAACAATTGGGAAATACATCAAATGGATGTAGATAATGCATTCCATCAAGGAGATATATATATAAAGAGGTTTACATGACTATTCCTCAAGGTTTTGAAATAAAAATGTATCACTTGAAGGTATACGAACTTGAGAAATCTCTTTATGGGCTAAAACAAGCCTTGAGACAATGGACTGAGAAATTGACGCAATACTTGATTAGAAGGGGTTTTCAACAAAGTAAGCATGACTATGCATTATTTCACAAAATTACTAATAATGGTTTACCATTTGTCCTTGCTTATCTTGATAATTTAATTATCACTAGTAGCAATATAGAGATTACTATTGATGTAAAGAGTAATTTGTAGGGAAAGTTTAGTATAAAAGATCTTGGATATTGAGGTATTTCTTGGGTTGGAAGTGGTAAGATCCAAGTAAGGAATTCTCCCCAAGCAAAAGAAATATGCCACAAAGCTCATTGATCAAGTTGGCTTAGTATGTGTTTGGTGAGGGCTTTTGGCAGCCCTTAAGCCCAATTGGGCATACATAAGCCCAATTGGCATTAGTCACTTTTTTTTTAATATTTGGTTAAGCTTATGAGGGATTGGTGTAATATACCAAATTTTGCAATACTAAAAACGTGTAAATATGGAAATAGTAGAATAAAATAAATATTGGTATTTACAATTAAAGGTAGAGTTACTTTCGGAATTCCCAGATATCCATTGTGTCATTCACAGAAATCGAGAAGTCAATATTGTAAAAATACAAGTGTAAGAAGTCGGAGCAAAATTCGTCGGTGGCTGCAGGGTTCAGGGGCGTCAGTTGCGAGATCGGAGGAATTTGGGCATTTCATGACATGCCTCGATATGCGTGCCACGGTCCCATATGCAATTCCGGGTAATGCACCGATGGAGCAACTTTATTAAAAAAACTTCAGTAAAGTATGTAAAGACAACTCATTATGACTCATGATGACACATCTTTCGTGTTGGCCAAATAAGGAAATGATAAGTGTCCCGAAATTATTACAAAGTAAAAACATGTTTTTGTGTTGGCCAAATGAGGGGGTGACATGTGTCCCTCATCATTACACATCATTACACCCACTTTAAGCCTTTCATGTTGTCATCTCTGGAGGTCGCCATCTAGCGTCTGAGTCCGGGGAATTCACTGGTCTCCGGCCGGGTCGCTTACTTTATGAGTCGAGCACCGAACCCAGGAGTCCGGGGAAATTGTCAGGCCTTCCCTTCCCCTGACCATTTATGACCCAACGAAGAAAGAGAAAAGTGGAAGACCAATGGTTGCATGACACGTGGCACTCTTAAGCATTTAACTTGTGACACGTGGCAAGAAGAGATGAGATCATTTTATGTGATTAAATCACAACCATCCATGCCTAATTAAATGGCAAAATTTCATGCAAACATGGAAAGAGAAAGAGAAATCAGATTTCTTAAGCTTAAGAACACTAGAAGAGAGAAGGAGGAGTGAATAGTGAGTTTTCTTGACTATTGGAGCCGATTTCAACCTGAATCACCGTTATTGTCCGGTAAGTTCTTCAGGAAACTTTCTCTACTCACTATAAGCTTCAATTCTATGGTCTTAGATTTCTCATCTGAGGTGTTTTGTGCCAATTAGTCTACCAGAGTGCCGCTGGAATACCGAACCACTTGTAGAAACGCGAAGAGGTAAGCGTAGCCTTTCTTTTGTACCATTGTGAATTTAAAACATTCCGATAAGAAGGGCTAAGGCCCAGTAGAATTTCCCAGCGTTGTGGAAAGGGACGGTTGTCCTTGAATTGGTAACTTTATACTTTCTGCATATTGTGAATTTATCTCTGAATGTTGAATATGTTGATTGTACTGTAACTTTGGTTGACATGGCATGATATATGTGCATTTTATATGAGTGATATCTGTTACTACTGAGATTCTTTGAATCTCACCCTATTTTTCTAAAACAAATTTTCAGCTTGGGCAAGTAGTTCCTCAGGCAAGAAGGTAAACACGGGCGAATGAAGTAAAGGACTTAGAATTTAGTTTTCTGTTAGTTATCTATTTTAGAGATTGTATGTAATTTGAATTTAAGTGTGGTCAGTCTCATACTGACATGTATGTAAGCGCCTGTATCTAAGCGAAAACGCGATGACATTCGTACCAGTAGTGGACAGCCGTCCACCTAGGGCCGTTAATTAAACATAGTAGCTTGGGTTTCAGCAGAGAACTTCTTAGTAAACACTCTGATATGAAGAAATGAACCTAAAATGGATGGCTTAAAATAAATCATAAATAATATGAGACCCAATCTGAAAATGATTTTTGAAAAGATTTTTGAAAACCCATTTAAGTGCAGCTCCACACTCTACTTGAAGTTGGGACTTCCGCTGTTTACAAAAGATTACTGGTCTCCTTTTGAAAGATATTACTACACTCATGCCATCTATATGCTTTCAAAACATGGGTGTTACAATTGGGCTTCTTCAAATTGAAGCACTGTGGAGACACGATTGGGAAAAGCTGGATGTTGGGGCTTTTGTTAAAAGCTCAGCCAAATATTACCGTTATTTGGCATTTATTACATTTTAAAATCCTGACCAACCCTTCATTAGACCCTCCTTCTCTCTCTCCTCTTTATACCAGTCTCCCATTGTTCTTCTCAACAAAACACCTCCAGCACGCGGCGGCCGCTCCAGCTCCAGAACCTTCGAATAGCAGTCTCCCATTTTTTGGCGTGGTGCTTAACTTGGTGTTTTAGTGTGTCATTGGGTATGGGTCTTCTTCTTATGTCTATGTCTGTCAGTGGAATTGAAGTCCAATAGCTTTCATTGAAGTCAGCTAGTTTGTTTCTTGGTGGTTTTCAACTGCTTGACTCAGGGGGTGGCCTATCTGGTGGCGGTGATCTGTTTCTGCTTGGCTGGCATTGAGGTCGCCATCTTAGTTGAAGGTATTGTGGTCATCGATATGCTCCATTAGCATGATCTGTTCAGCTGGTAAGGTTTAGAACTTCATTTAACCTTCATCTTGTTTCATTTCTCTGTAGCTCTCCCTGTTGCTGGTTTTCGTTAGTTCATCTAGAGATTTGTGCTTTTTTTACGAATTTGGTAGACAATAAGGTTGTGTTTTTGTCTCATTTGTATGTCTCCCTATTTGTTGTTTAGTTTAACGTCGTGGGTGTTGAAATTTGCAAGTCCCGTAGGTTTCATTTCATCGACACTACTGTACATGGCTTGAAATGGTTTTTTTTCAGTTGCAGGTCTGGTGAAATTTGTTTTGGAGTGGACAAGATGATTTTTTTTTTTTGTTGCCTGGAATTTTGCCAATGGAGAAGAGAAATTTTTTAGTGCTATATTGTTGATTATTCCATAGAATTTTTGGCCTTGGGTGTACTGATAAAGTGTGTATAAAGATTTGTTGTTATGGTAAGTTTATGTTCATCATTTTCATGTATTCATATATAGTTGTTGCTCTTTAAGTGAATTTTGGTTTCATTGTTTATTTTTTAGCTATGTTCAGTGTGAAGTTAAAATTTTATGCCCTGTTTAGCTTCTTTTATTTTCTTTTTTCTCCTGCCAAGCCAAACCTGGGAATATATTAGTGTAATTTTAGTAGGAGTGCGTAGCACCCTGTGCAGTCCTGCCTCTCCTGTTAAGTATTTTCTACAAGATAGATACAATTTCTATACATATAAACAATATATATCCATCCTATTTGAAGGAATTCAACTAATGCATATAGAGAAATTTTCATGAGCCAGGGATATTTTTCTGTCTTGTCAGAATTAGGGAGGATCACTTATCCTCATATTTTGTATCTTCTCCACACACACACACACACACACACACACACACACACACACACACACACACACACACACACACACACATGTTCATTTCTATATCTAAAACAAAAGTGAATGAGTGCATATATATGTGGTGATCAAATCCAACCGGAAGGCAAACCTGCAGAAGGCCTATTAAACCACTCTTGGGCTGACAAATAAGTTCTAGCACATGGCTTTTTCTTCCATGTCCACTGGAACATGATGATTAGGACAAGATCAACCAGAGCTAGATAAACAAGTCTCCCTGTCAAGCCATAAATATTTGCTCTTGTCATATCTGCTAATGCATTAGCACCCACATATCTTTGGCCCGTTTAGTATTGTATTTGAAAGTGTCCATCAATACCATCACGAAATATCACCATTAGATCTTCTTCTTGTCCTACTAAAGTTACACTAATTATGTTGTCATTTAGTAATTAGGATAAATGATGTTGAAGACATAGTGTTTTAGCCTTCATATTAATTCTTATTCAATGACATATAGCAGTGTTTTAGTTTTTTGAGTTGTGTGACTCCAATAAAATCATGCATTTATTCTTGTGTTTTTGTAATGATCAATTTGTACTTTGCTAGAATAGTTGTTTTAAATTTTTTTTGTTTGAGGTGCAAGTATTGTTGAAATATTGCCATAGAAATATGGATAACGCTGTTTAGGATTATGAGACAACAGAGATTTTTGTCAATGCCTGCGTTGAGCAAGTATACAAAAAAGAACATCGTGGGCAGTCATTTTCAAAGAAAGGGTGGGGAATTATTGTCTCTACGTTTAATGAGAAGACGGGGAAAGACTATGACAGGAAGAAATTGAAGAATAGGTTAGATATCCTGAAGAAAAATTTCAAAACTTGGGATTCTTTAATCAAAGAGACTGGGGTAGGTGGAGACCCTATGACGAATAAAATCGTCACATCAAATGGGTGGTGGCAGCGGAAACTACAGGTAAAACAATATTGTTGTAACTTATATCTTTCATTTTTTTCCCTCTTAACTGATTAGTTTTGGTGAAGTAATTGTTTTTTGGTTTCTTGTTTGCACGCAGGAGAAACCTGTTAGATATGATTAGTTTTGATGATGTCAAATATAGATGTGAAATGATAAGAGCAAAAAGTTTATATAATGTATTTCTTTGACTAACTACTATATTTAATGTTACATATTTTGTAGATTAGTCAAGCAAAGAATGAAGAAGATTGAATTAATGAAAATGAACAAGAGGAAGAAGAAGGAAGAAATTGAAGATAGTCAAGGAGATGCTTACTTTGGTTATGGAGAATTATTATCAAGAAGAAAACTAAGAAGAAAGATATTGAAGAATGAAGAACTTGGAAGATCTATCATGAATATCAAGATTCAAGTTGATAGATGTGATATTGGAGGTTTCTATAATGATACCGGAGGTTTCTATGATCAAATGATGGTTGGAATAGGTTAATACGAAGCTAACATGACTTATATATGAGTTTTGGCACTTCTAGAGGTGTTATGCTCGAGCACAAGGTGTTTCACTCGAGCACAGGAAGAACTCACTCGAGCACAGACCAATTCACTCGAGCACGAGGTGTATACTCTGTTCTACTCTGTTTTACGTTCAGCCTGAGCGAGGTCTGGTATTTTGATCATATATCTTAAACCACATGTCGGATTGACCCGAAACTAGTGGCATATGAAAGAAGACTCCAAACACGTAAAATGGGCACCAGGATCACATTGAACGAAGATCAAATGAAGGAGATATGAATCGTGGAAAATGAAACTGAAATCACCGTCACTTTTTGACACAGGTTCGGTATTTTGAGTATAACTCACAAACCACACATCGGATTGAGACGAGACCAATGCCAAATGAAAGTAGACTCAAAGCGCTTTCCATGGATAGGTAATTTACCTAATTTGAACATATATTCTAGGAGCTATACCTTCTGGAAGTTGACGCTTGTGCAGACTAGCGAAATATACACTCTTTCGATCATAACTTACAGAATACAAGGAGTTTGGAGCTGATTCTTGTTGCATTGGAATGCATATGGGAAGAGCATTCTTATGATACATCATTTGAATCAAATGAACAAAATTTTTCTAAAGTGACCCCACATCACCCGCGAGTGCAAAAACTTTCTCTCTGAAAATGTCGTGCGAGTGATGTCCAGAAGCAGCTGAAACGTGAAGAAAGTTGCAACACTCGAGCACTAGGATTCATGCTCGAGCATTGGATCATTTCTCACTCGAGCACATGGAAGTTTTGACATGGAAGTGATAACCCGAGAAGAAGCATGTACGTGAAAACTTAAGGTGCACTCGAGCAGGACGTTTTGTGCTCGAGTGATGTCGAGAATTCACTCGAGCAGATGCGAGTGAAGAGCTGCGAGTGCTGTCCAGAGAAGAGTCTCCCAGTGCAAAATTCAAGATCACTCGAGCAGAAGGAGTTGTGCTCGAGTGAGGGACCATATCACTCGCGAGTACAAAATCTCACTCTTGTTAAAATGATGTGCGAGTGATAACCCGAGAAGACACTCCCAGTGGAAAATACAAGATCACTCGAGCAGAGGAAGTTGTGCTCGAGTGAGACCCCATTTCACTCGCGAGTGAGAATTCTGTCTCTCTGAAATCCTATGCAAGCACAACCTGTGAACTGAAGCATATGAAGGAAAATAAGGAGATCACTCGAAGTGAGCCATTCATGCTCGAGTGATACTCTGCAGAAGACCAAAAACACCAAGTCTCACAGCGAACAATCCGAATATGGTTACATGTTATTAAATCAGTGTGTTTTCACTTGTTATTGATTCTAAATGTTAGCTAACATATTTTTCAAGTGTGAAACAGGATATTAAACGTTCGGATTACAAAATCAAATTTAAAGTCAATCACGGTGAACTTTATCATTACACACCGAATGGCGGCTACCAACCACGACAAGCAAATGACCCACCATGAAAAACTGTCTGAAACACAAAACGCTCCACAACGTGATGTACAGCTCAAAATGAATCTTTCTGCTATTCAACTAAGACGCTCCACTTTGCTCCACAACGGACAGGAGCTTGTTTTTCAAATATGCTCAAACGTTCAAATGAAGCAATGGGACTCCAACATACGAATGCTCACAATGGTCATCATCTTCTGTAAGAGACAAGCTTCACCCAAGAGGGGGGTGAATTGGGTGATGTTATAAATTTTTCGCTTGATGTGGGGATATGAAAAATATAGTAGATAGAGTAGAGTTGAGAAGATTTGAACACAGAGAGTTATACTGGTTCGGCCTAACAACAGGGCCTACGTCCAGTCCTCAGAGATCAAGACCTACTGAGATTTTCACTATACCTCCAAGATTCAATGGGCTCTCAGAACGCCACAAGACAACAATCGTCCTTGAACGGACTACGAGCAGAAATATTCTCTCAACAAGAAACTTCTCTCCCCCTTACGACAAGTCTTACGTGCAAAAAAATAACCTATGACTCTTCTCACTTGCTTATGTATACAAGACTTATGAGCAGCAACGTTCTCTCCTGCTTTTACCACTGTAAGTCTTACGAGCAGCAATATTCTCTTCTGTTTGTATCTTATAAGACTTATGAGTGGAAGATACAACAAGGAATTCTCTCAACTGCTTCTTTCGTAAGGAAAAACTCCCCTCTCAAGGTCCCAATACCTTGAGATCAAATAAACATAGAATTTTGAATTGTATGAAGACTCTCTTACAGAGCAAATGAATGAACACTGAAGATCAATGTGTATACAGAGAAAAATGATGAATAGCAGAGACTTGGTATGAGCTTATGAATTCATGTGCTACGTTGTTAAGTTTCTCTTTGAGTCTCTGTATATATATACTTGCTCCAGTTTTTGCCCGTTTGGAAATTCTTCATTTGAGGAGCGGGACATTTGAAAGTATTGGCAGACACGTGCATGTTTGAACAATCTGAGTGCGGTAGGTGCCAGCGTGTTTATAATCATATTGTCTGTCGTTGTATAACTTTCTTCATGTAGTTTATTTCAAACGATCATATTCCTGTATCATACTTTTAAATCATTCAAAACAATGTTAAACAATGATAATAAGTAATGATGATATGAATAAATAACAATAAACCATATTCGGAATGAACGTTGTGAAACTTAGCATTTTTTGTGGACAGACAGGGCATCACTCGAGCATGAAATGTTCACTTCGAGTGATCTCCTATTTTCCTTCATATGCCTCTGTTATCGGGTTGTGCTTGCATAGAATTTCAGAGAGACAAAATCTTCACTCGTGGGTGAAGAGGGGTCTCACTTTAGCACAACTTCCTCTGCTCGAGTGATCTTTCAATTTCAACTGGGAGTGTCTTCTCGGGTCATCACTCGCACACCATTTTGACAAGAGTGAGAATTTGTACTCGCGGGTGATATGGACCCTCACTCGAGCACACATACCTCTGCTCGAGTGAGACGCATATTCTCAGGGAATATGCTCTCAATACCATCACTCGCATCAGGATTTCAGAGGGATAGAATTATCACTCGCGAGTGATGTGGGCCCTCACTCGAGCACACAGTCTTCTGCTCGAGTGAGAAGAATATTCTCAAGTATTATACCTTTTAAACAAGTGCTCGCAACAGATCTGGAGAGGGATAGAATTTTCACTTGCAAGCATTGATGTGTCACTCGAGCATATACGGGTGTGCTCGAGCACACTTACACTTCTCTGTACTTCATGACTCTCGGCCAAACACTCGCAGTCCCTTTCTCGAGCATAGAATGCTCTTGCTCGAGCATTGATGTCTCTGCTCGAGTGAATAAAGGAAGCATGCTATTACTTGCTCTCGGCCAAGCACTCGCAGACCCTCACTCGCACCTGCTCGAGTGAGAATGACTTCTCTGCTCGAGTGCACACCTTAGTGCTCGAGTGATCCAGTGAACATAATGGGAGAATGCCTCTCGGGTACACACTTTCTGGCTTTCACTCGCACCTGCTCGAGCACAGAGGAGATCTATGCTCGAGTGCAAAATCCTTGCTCGAGCACTCCAGTGCAATATCACAGCAGATATCAGCAAATCATCAAATATGCATTTGGTAACTTAGAAACTTTTCTTAACCTTCTAAAAACATGTTTTGCACATAATTGACTTATTGTTATCATCAAAACTTGGGATCTAACATTCTCCCCCTTTTTGATGATAACAAAACTCTTTGTGATAAAGATTTAAGAGAAATTGATTGAAATTGAAAATTTTTGAAATTTCTTCAATGTTTCCAAATGCATATCAAGTTTAAGTTTCAAATTCAAGTTTTCCTGCAATGTTTCCTCTGGATACTTAACAGCCAAGGTAAGTACAGTACAAGGTATATATCTTAATAGTAACTTGATAATCAAAATCATGAACAACTTGAAAACATGAAAAAGTTCAATCTTCAAACAAGTACTTAATATCAATAACATCAAACATAATAGTTTCATAACATCAAATCAAAATAACATCAAATCAAAATAACATCAAATCAAATTCATACCCAATACAGAAATCTACCCAAACACCCATATACACCCTACAGAAGCTCAGAAAACATCACACATCCTTCTCCCCCATTTTGTCAACATCAGAAGGGGGTTCTGGAGGTGGAACAAAGGAAATCATGGCAGTGAGAGGGTCAATTGGCTGATCAGAAGGAGATGGTGGCTGTGGTACAGATGATGAGGGAGGTAGTGAAGGCGACCGATCAAATGTAACATCTACATTAGACTCAGGATCGGTGAAAAGTACATGAGTCTGTGGATGAAGTGGTGAGGTGTGAGTGGTCTCTGGAGGCACCCCGGAAGATGAAGAGGGAAAATGTGAGTGCAGGAAGGTCTCCATATTAGTGATCCTCTGTGACATCTCATCTTGAGTTTTGAACATCAGTTCAAAGTTAAGATTGGCCTTGTCTACCAAATTAATGACTTGTGCTTCCATCTTCTCCACAAGCTTCTCATACTCAGTCACTAATTCCTTCTTCAAACTTGATACAGCTTGATTAATTACCTCAATCAGATGATTGGACAGAGAGGCATTGAGAAAGGAAGGAGGAGGAATAGGACCTTGTGCTGATGATTGTGCCTCATCTCCTCTGGATGGAGTGGCTTCCCTCTTGGATGTGGCTTTGGTCTGACTCACCGGAAGATTGATACCCATGTGAGTTAACTGAGTCTTACCAAACCGTAAGATGAGTACCCTTTCAGTTCCTTCCAAATACCAAATTTTGTTTTTCATCAAAATGAAGGAAACAAGTTGAGGGTAAGGTATGGTTGTGGATCTTGTTGAAGAAAAACGAAACCTTCTCATCTCATTAAAAATAATCTCCCCTACATTCCTTTGTTGCCCAGCAACCAAAGAAGCCAAGAAATAGTAATCCTTTTGAGCAAAGTGGGTAAAATTCTTGGATTTATTGACTATGCTCCGGGAATATATATAATGAAGGATTCTGTGATTATCAGGCATATCAATAGGTTTGAAAATGAGGGGGCCAATTGGGTCTTTTGGTCTCAGAATTTTAAAAGCTTCATTGGCAGAGAAAGAGGGTGGATCAGGAGGAGGTGCAACATAACCAAGTAAGTCATTTATGATTTTGGCAGAAATCATAATGAATTTTCCTCTAACAGTAGTAGACACTGCTTCTTCAATCAACTCACCGGATCTAGACATAATATTATGAGTCTTCATGTTGCAGTAGAAGGTTTTCACAACAGTGGGGGAATATGGCAAATGGATATTTAGCCAGGGAGCATAATATTGAAGGTAAGGGTACAAGTCCAAATGACAATTCTTTTTCAAATAATCCAGATCAACATATACTACTGGGCAGAAATGTCTATATTTGAATTCATCATCATATACCTTCTGAGATAAAGCCTTAAGCTCTGCAACATTGAATCCCTCAGGAGGACTGGTGAGTTGGTCATCCACTGGTGCTTGAGAGGCAGAGGGTGCTCCTGAAGAAGAAGCACTTGGGTGCTTATCTTGATGTGAACTTGAAACACCGGCTTGAGAAGCAATCTTCCCAACTATCTTGTCCAATTTGGATTTTTCTATTGCTTCCCGGAGTTGTTTACTGAAAGTATCCCCAGAAGAAGAAGATGATTGGGGTTGTTCTGAATCCTTCTTCTTTCCCTTTCCTTGAACCTCTTTGGTTTGAGACCGAGTGATTATGGGTTCCTTGAAGACCACACCCTTTGGTTTCTTTTGAGGAGGTTGGTCTTTCTTTGAAACTTGAGGCTTTGGGTGAGGTTTCTTAGCCGGAGTCCTCTTTTTGGTTTTGGGTTTAGGAGGGGGTGAAGGTGAGGAAGAAATTTTAAGAGATGGAGGAGTAGGCTCAGGGGTTCCAGATTTACTGGCAGCAGAGTGAGTAGGAGAAGGAGAATGAGATCTTTGAGGAATAGAGGGTAGTTTGGTTCTTGCCATTGTAGTGAAAGTGGAAGAGAAGCAAGAACTCTTAGTTTTTGAAAGAAATACAAATGGAGATTAGGGCACGAATGAAAAATGTAGAAGATAAGAATCACCTTGTATAGAAGATTGAAAGGTTGTAACAGCGATTTGAAGCAGAAAGACGTGATTGAATGATGAGAAAACGGTTGAAGATGAAGAGTTGTGTCTTTCGAGTGAGAAAGCACTTCGAGTGAGAGCAGGAAGTGCGACGTTCTGAGCTCCCCAGTAACTGATATAAGTGACAGTGCTCGAGCATGAACCTTAGTGCTCGAGTGATGTTCATACTGTGCTCGAGTGTGTTCTATCTGTGCTCGAGTGATCTTCTGGAAAAATAAAGAAACAAGTAAAACGTACCTGGATTGTGGATTCCTTGACATATTTTTGCATCTTTGTACTCAAATCCTCCAAGATCATTTGAGTAACCATGAGTTTGATAGCTTTTGCAAAGAAATTCCTCTTCTTCACTCAAGCAGGCATTCCTCACCTCAAGCATGTTCATATCATGCTCGAGTGAGAGTTCCTCACTAGCAAGTGAGTTCAATTCTCACTGTTGTTTCTGTTACATTCCCTTGGTATTCTTAACTCCTCTGTTAACCTCTGTTTTATATGTCAAAGAGCAAAGTATCTTTAATAGCGCTGTGCTCGAGCAGAGCTGTTTGTGCTCGAGTGACACAGCTTATCACTCGAGCAGCACCCTCTGTGCTCGAGTGACAGTCCTGCAAAAACAAGTTTTTGACCACTCCGATGCTAAAGTCAGTATGGTTATCATCAAAAGAACCATTTAAAACTTACAACTCATTGGGATTAACCATTCCCAATTCTCTTCGAATATAAAGGAATTGATCTTTTGAAATTGGTTTTGTGAAAATATCTGCAAGTTGAAGATGAGTTGGTATAAATTCCACTTTGACATCTTTCTTTTGAACATGATCTCGAATGAAGTGATGTAGAATGTCTATATGCTTGGTTCTTGAATGTTGTACAGGATTCTTTGCCAAGCTTATCGTGCTAGTATTATCACAATAGATTGGGATTTCTTTTAAATAAATTCCCAAATCTTGAAGTTGTTGTTTTAACCATAACACTTGAGAACAGCAGCTTGCCACAGCTATATATTCAGCTTCAGTCGAAGATAATGAAACTGTGTTCTGCTTCTTGCTGAACCATGACACTAGAGAGCCTCCGAGAAATTGACATTGTCCACTGGTACTCTTTCTGTCAGTTTTATATCCACCGTGATCTGAATCTGAATATGCCATTAAATACTCGTTCCCTCTTTTTGGATACCAAAGACCAAGCTCTGAAGTATCTCCTAGATATTTGAAAATTCTTTTTACTGTCTCTGCATTAGATACCTTAGGATTGGATTGATACCTTGCACACATTCCTACACTAAACTGAATATCTGGCCTGCTTGCTGTAAGATAGAGTAATGAACCAATCATTCATCTATACTTTGTGATGTTGAAGCTAGGTCCCTTTACATCAGCATCCAACAATGTTGTAGAACTCATTGGAGTATCAGCTCCGTTAGCATTATCTAATCCATATTTCTTCAACAATTCTTTCAAATACTTTGTCTGAGATATAAATATACCATTCTTCTTTTGTTTGATCTGAAGTCCAAGAAAGAAGTTTAATTCTCCCATCATGGACATTTCAAATTCTCCCTGCATAATCTTAGAAAATTCTTGACACATAGATTCGTTAGTAGCACCAAAAATAATATCATCAACATAAATTTGAACTATTAGAATATCATTTTTGTTATGTTTGATGAATAAAGTTGTATCAACTTTACCTCTGACAAAACCTTGATCAAAAAGAAATTTACTTAGTCTTTCATACCAAGCTCTAGGTGCTTGTTTCAAACCATATAATGCTTTCTTAAGTTTGAAGACATAATCAGGTTTTGTTTCATCTTCAAAACCAGGAGGCTGTTCTACATATACTTCCTCCATAATATAACCATTTAAAAAAGCGCTTTTTACATCCATTTGATAAAGTTTAAAACTTTTGATGCAAGCAAAAGCTAAGAGTACTCGTATTGCTTCCAATCTTGCCACTGGAGCATATGTTTCCTCATAATCAATACCTTCTTCTTGATTATAGCCTTTGGCTACTAATCTTGCTTTATTTCTCACAATGATTGCTGATTCATCAAGTTTGTTTTTGAAAACCCATTTGGTCCCTATAACCGCATGATCTTTAGGTCGAGGAACCAAATCCCAAACTTGATTTCTTTGAAATTGATTTAGTTCTTCTTGCATAGCAATCACCCAATCATTGTCAGATAAAGCTTCTTCTATATTAGAAGGCTCAATTTCAGAAATAAAAGCTGAAAATGTTACCTCATTGAGAATTCTATTTTTGGTTTTGACACCTTCATGAATATCTCCTATAACTTGATCAATTGGATGATCTTTCATATGTCTCCATGCTTTAGGTTGAGCATGATCATCGACACTTCTATATTTTGAAAATCATTTGTTTCAAAATCATCCTGATTTGAAATAGATTTGTTTTTCTTGATTGAATCCATTTCTTCTTCATCATTAAGTTTTGTCTGAGATTCAATTTCATCAAACACAACATGAATAGATTCTTCAATAGTACATGTTCTTTTATTGAAAACTCTATAAGCTTTACTTCTATTAGAATATCCTAGAAAAATACCTTCATCAGACTTTGAATCAAATTTACCTAAATTTTCCTTACCATTGTTGTGAATGAAGCACTCACACCCGAAGATATGAAGATGAGCAATATTTGTCTTCCTTCCTTTGTACAGTTCATATGGTGTCTTTCCAAGAAATTTGCGAATATATGCTCTGTTTGAAATATAGCATGCAGTACTCATTGCATCTGCCTAGAACACTTGTGACATTTCTTTTTCATTAAGTAATGCTCTTGCCATTTCTGTAAGCACTCTGTTCTTTCTTTCCACTACTCCATTTTGTTGAGGTGTTCTAGGGGCTGAGAAGTTGTGATCTATTCCTTTGTCGTTGCAGTAATCTTCAAACAATTGATTATCAAATTCTCCTCCATGATCTGTTCTAATAGAGACAATAGGAATACCTTTCTCATTTTGAACCTTTTTGGCAAACATAATAAATTCAGCAAAAGTTTCATCTTTTGAGGCAATAAATATAGTCCATGCAAACCTTGTAAAATCATCAACAATTACTAACGTATATAAATTTCCTCCAAAACTTTTTACTCTTGCAGGTCCTACCAAATCCATATGAAGTAATTGTAAAGGTTTTGAAGTAGAAATTTCATATTTTGTTTTAAAAGAAGATTTAGTTTGTTTGCCTTTTTGACATGCTTCACAAATCATGTCGTCTTTGAATTTGAGTTTAGGAAGGCCTACAACTAAATCTTTTCTAATCAATTTGTCAAGTTGATTCATATTGACATGAGCTAAACGCTTATGCCATAACCAACTTTCCTCTGATCGACTAAGAAAACAATTTTCAGAAGAATTTGAATTTAAATCAATAGTATAACAATTACCGTCCCTTTGAGCTCAGATTTTTGCCTTGATAGTTTCTTTGTTTAGGAGTAGATCTTTCTTGCTTACTATTAAGCATTCTTTCGAGTCAAAAATCACCCAGTTATCTTTGTTGGTGCTTTGGCTTACGCTTAAGAGATTGTGGCATAATCCTTCAACATAATATACTCCGTTGATTTGAATGCCATCGGTTCTTCCCACTTCACCAATTCCAGCAATACGTCCAGATTGATTTCCTCCAAATGTCACCTTTCCTCCTTCTCTAGTTTCAAACATGGTGAACTTATTTTTGTCACCAGTCATGTGTCTCGAACATCCACTATCAATATACCATTTGTTTGCTCGAGATGCTTTGAGACATACCTAGAATAAGATGATTAGGTTTTAGGTACCCACACTTTCTTGGGTCCTTTGTGGTTAGTATTTGAAATATGTGTCCCTTTCGGAACCCATTTATATGTTCCAACAACCTTTCCCTTTTTGAAATAACACGATGAAGTATAATGTCCTTTCCTATTACAATAATTGCATGATACAAATGGATTCGATATATGCACAGAATTCCTGAAATATTTAAGATAGTCTCTATTATTCTTCTTATTCTTATTATGCATAGCATTATATCCAATTCCAGATTTATCAAAGGAAACTTTCTGAGAATTTAAAATAACCTTGAGAGTTTCACTTCCTTTAGTAAACTTTTCAACAATCTTTGTTAAATCTTCTATTTTCTTATCTTTCTCTTTACACATTTCATATAATGATATGACATTACTTTCTAATTCTTTTACTTTCTTCTTATAACTAACCATTTCTTTAGCAACTTTGATGAACTCTGTATGCAATGCATTATATTCAGATAACAATTCATTATAAGAGGGTTCAGAGTCACTTACCTCAGAGTCTGATTCTTCTTCCTTAGCTACCAAGCATAGATTTGCTACTTCGTCGTTGTCATTTTCTTCGTCTGACGAACTATCACCCCAAATAGATGATATATATGCTTTCTTTTTCTGCTTCTTTTTGTCTTTGTTTCTGAAGCATTCAGATTTGATGTGTCTTGGTTTCCCACATTCATAGCATACTATTTGTTGTTCTTTGTTTTCTTTCTTGTTTGGTCCACCTTGATAATTCTTGAAATTCCTTTGTCCTCTTCTGTAGAATTTCTTGAACTTTCTCACGATCATTCCCATTTCATCATCACTAGGAACATCTTCATTCTCGAAAGTTTCTTCTTCTTCTTTGATAGCTTTAAATGCAACTCCCTTTTTCTTTTTATCATCGAATTCTTCAAGTTCCTTTTTGAATCTCAACTTACCTTCATATTCAGAAAGACTTCCAAAGAGAGCAACTACTGATCTCATAGACTCTCCTTTGGCTTCTTCGATGGTTGTTACCTTTGCTTCCCACTCTTTCGTAAGAATATTAAGAATCTTTCTTACCTGGGAATTTTGATCAAACGACTTTCCAAGAGCAGATAATTGATTAACAAGATGAGTATACCTTAGTTCAAATTCAGATATACTTTCTCCAGATTTCATACGAAATAGATCATATTCTGTAATTAAAGTATTGATTCTATTTTCTTTGATTCCAGAAGTACCTTCATGAGCAATTTCAAGAGCATCCCACATATCTTTGGCAGTTGGTAGAGTACATATACGAAAATATTCTTTTTGACTAAGAGCACTCTGTATCATTAGAATAGCTTTACTATTTAATGTCACTAACCTTTTGTCATTCTCGTCAAACTCATCTGGGCTCTTTTTAACTGCTCTATCTTCGATTTTCTTCATTGGAACATAGTCACCATCTTGTATAACATTCCATAATCCATACTCGTTGGCCATCACGAACACTCTGAATTTGGCTTTCCAGAACAAAAAATGTTCTCCAGCAAAACCAGGAGGTCTAGTGATTGAAGCACCGTCTGGAAGGATATTTTCACCCATTGTTGTCATTTGTCGGATCCTTCTCAAGCTGTTAGGCTCTTCGGAGAAGACGAGGCTCTGATACCAAATGTAAGAGGCAAGCTTCACCCAAGAGGGGGGTGAATTGGATGATGTTATAAATTTTTCGCTTGATGTGGGGATATGAAAAATATAGTAGATAGAGTAGAGTTGAGAAGATTTGAACACAGAGAGTTATACTGGTTCGGCCTAACAACAGGGCCTACGTCCAGTCCTCAGAGATCAAGACCTACTGAGATTTTCACTATACCTCCAAGATTCAATGGGCTCTCAGAACGCCACAAGACAACAATCGTCCTTGAACGGACTACGAGCAGAAATATTCTCTCAACAAGAAACTTCTCTCCCCCTTACGACAAGTCTTACGTGCAAAAAAATAACCTATGACTCTTCTCACTTGCTTATTTATACAAGACTTATGAGCAGCAACGTTCTCTCCTACTTACACCACTGTAAGTCTTACGAGCAGCAACGTTCTCTTCTGCTTGTATCTTATAAGACTTATGAGTGGAAGATACAACAAGGAATTCTCTCAACTGCTTCTTTCGTAAGAAAAAACTCCCCTCTCAAGGTCCCAATACCTTGAGATCAAATAAACATAGAATTTTGAATTGTATGAAGACTCTCTTACAGAGCAAATGAATGAACACTGAAGATCAATGTGTATACAGAGAAAAATGATGAATAGCAGAGACTTGGTATGAGCTTATGAATTCATGTGCTACGTTGTTAAGTTTCTCTTTGAGTCTCTGTATATATATACTTGCTCCAATTTTTGCCCGTTTGGAAATTCTTCATTTGAGGAGCGGGACATTTGAAAGTATTGGCAGACACGTGCATGTTTGAACAATCTGAGTGCGGTAAGTGCCAGCGTGTTTATAATCATATTGTCTGCCGTTGTATAACTTTCTTCATGTAGTTTATTTCAAACGATCATATTCCTGTATCATACTTTTAAATCATTCAAAACAATGTTAAACAATGATAATAAGTAATGATGATATGAATAAATAACAATAAACCATATTCGGAATGAACGTTATGAAACTTAGCATTTTTGGTGGACAGACAGGGCATCACTCGAGCATGAAAGGTTCACTTCGAGTGATCTCCTATTTTCCTTCATATACCTCTGTTATCGGGTTGTGCTTGCATAGAATTTCAGAGAGACAAAATCTTCACTCGCGGGTGAAGAGGGGTCTCACTCGAGCACAACTTCCTCTGCTCGAGTGATCTTTCAATTTCAACTGGGAGTGTCTTCTCGGGTCATCACTCGCACACCATTTTGACAAGAGTGAGAATTTGTACTCGCGGGTGATATGGACCCTCACTCGAGCACACATACCTCTGCTCGAGTGAGACGCATATTCTCAGGGAATATGCTCTCAATACCATCACTCACATCAGGATTTCAGAGGGATAGAATTATCACTCGCGAGTGATGTGGGCCCTCACTCGAGCACACAGTCTTCTGCTCGAGTGAGAAGAATATTCTCAAGTATTATACCTTTTAAACAAGTGCTCGCAACAGATCTGGAGAGGGATAGAATTTTCACTTGCAAGCATTGATGTGTCACTCGAGCATATACGGGTGTGCTCGAGCACACTTACACTTCTCTGTACTTCATGACTCTCGGCCAAACACTCGCAGTCCCTTGCTCGAGCACAGAATGCTCTTGCTCGAGCATTGATGTCTCTGCTCGAGTGAATAAAGGAAGCATGCTATTACTTGCTCTCGGCCAAGCACTCGCAGACCCTCACTCGCACCTGCTCGAGTGAGAATGACTTCTCTGCTCGAGTGATCCAGTGAACATAATGGGAGAATGCCTCTTGGGTACACACTTTCTGGCTTTCACTCGCACCTGCTCGAGCACAGAGGAGATCTATGCTCGAGTGCAAAATCCTTGCTCGAGCACTCCAGTGCAATATCACAGCAGATATCAGCAAATCATCAAATATGCATTTGGTAACTTGGAATCTTTTCTTAACCTTCTAAAAACATGTTTTGCACATAATTGACTTATTGTTATCATCAAAACTTGGGATCTAACATCTTCATCAACTATAAATGAGAAAGCATTCATTATCAATGTGTAATAGAGAAAAACTGAGACAGCGAGCAACTACATAGAAATATGAATCCTCTGCTTCTACCCATACACTCTCTGTTCTGCGGTTTCAATATTACTTTTCATTGAGAGAGTGATTATTTGTATTGTACTTCAGTGAGCATTATATCCACTCTGTGAGAGAGTCTGTAAACACTTTCAACTATATTTCTAGTTGATCTCAAGGTAGAGGGACCTTGAGAGGGTTGATTTTCTTACGGGGAAGCAGTAGAGAGAATTGCCAGTAAGACATTCTGCTCGTAAGACTTACAAGGTGCAAGCAGTAGAGAACGTTGCTGCTCATAAGACTTACAGGGGTGTAAGCAGGAGAGAATGTTGCTGCTCGTAAAACTTGCATGAGTAAGCAGGAGAGAAAGATCTTCGGGATTGCTCTGCTCGTAAGACTTGCCGTAAGGGGGAGTATTTCAGTGAGAGATTTGTAAAAGGTTTCACAAGTACCCGGCTAAACTTGTGGGATTGTAAAGGCTTTTCTTGTGCCCGGATTAAACAAGAAGATAGTGGATTTGAAAATCTCAGGAGGAGCCTGGGGACTGGACGTAGGCCATCACAGATTGGACCGAACCAGGATAAATCACAGTTTGCATATTCTCTTCCCTAAACTCTTATATTTCCAGCATATATTATTTAATCTAACTGTTGATTTATAAACCTTCATACTTACCGCTTTCGTTAAGATGCGAAAAGATTTCAAAAGATCTTAAGTTTTTATTATACACCCAATTCACCCCCCCTCTTGGTTGATAGCCGGTTCTAACATTTGGTATCAGAGCCCGGGCTCTTGTTTAAAGGACTTAACCGTCTCAAGAGTTACAATGGCTAATTTTGGGTGTTTTATATTTTCAGAAGGTTTTGATTATACAATCCCACCTCTTTTGAAAAATATTGATTTTTGGTTTTGGAAAGCTAGAATGACTAGTTTTATAGAAGCTTTTGATTTTGATATGTGGAATGTTTTTACAAATGTTTTTTATTTCAAACCAAGAAAGGATTGGACAGAAAGTGAAAAGAAAATGTTTTCATTGAACATTAGAGCAATGAAAATTCTGTATAGTGCTTTAACCGAAAATGATTTTGAGAAAATTAGATTTTGTTCTAATGCTAAACATATATGGGACACTCTTGATTCTATTTATGCTTCTAACAATTGTGTCGAAGTTGAAAGTGTTGACAGTTCATGTGAAACTACACGCTACGCATCTACTATGCATGAACAATTGGAAGTTGATGATGAAGATGGAAAAATCATAGAACACTTCCATACAGTCAACATGGATGAACAAGAAGAAGAGGATTCCCGAAAAGAGCTCAGTGTGGATGAACATGAAAAATCACTCTCCGGAGCTCAAGATGAACTTAAGGTAAAAAGTTCCAATTCTTTGTGTGATTTTCATAAAAATGATTTTCAGAGTTTACAAAAGTTTGTTTCTCAACCAATTGGTGATTCTATTGAGAAAAGTAAAAATGTTTTCAAATATGCTGGAAAGTTTGTTGGGAAGAAAGAATATTCAAATCAAATCCATTCGAATTTCTACTCTCATGATCGACATAATACTTGCAAGATATTTCATAATGTATACCTTATTACAATTTGCAATTATTGTGGTAAATCCGGTCATATTTCTCACACATGCTATATTAGAAGAAATTCCCATGTGAGAAATAAGTATATTTGGGTACCGAAGAAACATGTAAGGTTTAATACTAATAATCAAGGACCCAAGTATATGTGGGTACCAAAATGTCCATTTAGTACTTTATGTATGCAGGATGATGCAAAAAGAAATGGACATAAGGGTAAAGAAAAGATGAAAAAGAAGCCAAGAGTTTCTCATGCGCCAATAAAGAGGTTCATACCATTTATATCAAAAAGGAGAACTCACAAGGCACCTATTGCTGGAGTTACAGAGTATAAACAGAGAAAGATGCAATGGGTAAGCAAAAGCAATCCTCCAAATATCTAAGGCAAAAGTACACAATGATAAAACCTCCTATGCTGTTGTTTGTAATATTTATTGAGGTTTATACCTTGTTACTTGTTACCTTAGGTATAAGCATTGCACATATGTTTTCACAATCTTTAGAAAAATCGTACATAAAGAGTTGCAATGTTCGTTAGTCTAACTTGTCATGCATATACATACTTCATGAGAAAACAATGTTTATGCATAAAGTCATACTTAATTCATTATGTTCAATTTCTTTGAAGTGATTATATTCTTAGAGCATGTGAATTATGATTCTTTTAAGCTAACCATAAGTGGATCCAAGTAGAATTGGATACCCAAGGAAGAAAAATGGTTATATGATTTTTGCAGGAATAATTTGAAAAAGAATCATGACATTCGAGTGCAAGGCATGTTAACACTCGAGTACTGACACTCTCGTGTTCATCAAGAATAATGTCACACACTCGAGTGAGACGGGAGCACACTCGACTGCATAGAGAACTCACCTAAAAGTGCAACAAGAACTCATGAAAGCCACAGACACAAATGCATAAATTAGCTTTAAAACATGGATTACTCAAGTGATCTTGGAGGACTTGAGTACAAAGATACAAAGAGATGGAAATTAACTTGGGTGTCTACAAGTTACACTCAAGCCAGGTACGCTGTATCAGTAATTTCAAAACTCAACTATCATCTCATTCTTTCCAACTCATTCTGAGTGGTAAATTCTTGCTCATTACTATATATCATTAGCAATCAATCATTTATGGGTTTTAAATTGTTTTTAGATTGCTAAATGGACTGAAAGTGAAATTGTGCATAATCTTTCTATGTATTTAAGTTTCGAAATGCATATTTCAAAAATGTACCTAGATTCCAAATTATGCATAATTTTTCTATGAATTGGAAATTTGAAATGCACATTTCATAAATTTACTTGGATTTCAAATTCATCTTGTTATAAAAATGCATACACATTATTTGAAAATTATTCATATCTTGTTTGCATTTAAATCGGTTTCAAAATTGGAAGTTAATATTTTTATAATGAAAGTCTGAATGCTTCAAATTTATTCATCAAAGTATTTTCCCATCATTGACACATTGATCTTAAATGTGCTATCCAATACTTGAACTCTCTTCATTCCTTAACATGCTAGACCTTACATCTAAACAAGTTAACTATCTATATGAGTGTCAAGTATATTCCCTTGATAAGAATTCAACTTGTGAAAGCCTTGTGCCTAATGCATAAATCATTAGTTGGCCACGTTATTCCAAGCATTATAAATGTTCATTAGTGCATTGAATCTTAATGCATTAACCATTATTGTGGAATAACTTACCGGGATAATATTCTAGAACTCTAGTCATATGGATCAATGAGTATGTGCTTCATCATCCATAAATTCATATACTCATATTGTTGCTCAAATACATTACCATTTTTCTTCATCCATTTTTTTTGAGTAACTAGAATCTTGCACTTTAAGTCTTGTTGCCTTGAATATTTATCCATTTTAAGACGCAACTCTAAGAGGCAAGATTATCTCTTGATCAATACTAAAGTCATCATGCTTATATATGTCAAGATAAGCCATTTTGGCTAATTCATTCTTCATATGACTTTTGTTCTTGAGAAAATTCTCCAACATGTTAACTCTTATAATTAACATGTTATCTTAGTTGAATTCCTTAGTGAAGCTTTCTGATATATATTTTATAACTGTTGACTTCCATTGTTTTTGGCATAAGCATTGGTATTTAACAAGTTTCATAAATGAGTTTTCATGCATTCAAAATCTTAATGTCATAATGCATATTTATGATTTGAAATTACATCTGAGATTTTGAAACAATTGGCATATCTCATTATCATTTTTGAAAAACTTGTTTTCATTCATGATTTATCATTTCATAAAAGTTGGTCATTATGGATAAATTCTCTACTGTCTTTGATCCAACTTACATGGATTGCATAAAAAATCATATCAATGACATATTTTCTATATAAAATGCATTTACAAATTGTCATTGATTGTTGAGAATCATCACTCTTGGTATCACTTATTAATCATGCTTCATGACTCAATGGATTGAATTTACTAGATAAAATTATATCTTAGTCTTTGTTGGTTTATGATACTCTTTGCTCAAATTTCATATGATTAATTGTATAAGAGCATAAGAGTTGTTATATCTAATATTGTACGGACCCAAGAGAAGTTGGGTACCAAAGAGCATATCATTATACGTTTGCAGGAGTTGACCAAAATGCTCTACTTTTAGATACAAAGACCAAAGGCTAACAGAAAAGACATGACTGATAGTGTTGCAGCGTGAGTTGAAGCAGAATATGTGATATTACTCAAATGACATCCCACCACTAGCAAATAACTAGCTAGTGATACAATCAGAGAAAGAGAAAGAGAAGGAAGATCTCTTAGTAGACCCAGAGGAGATTATTTCAAAGTAGCACAGAGCAAAGAATAAGTTATCCAATATGAATCTTTGTTGCCTACCCATCTTCCTTATCATTTCAAGGTGATCAGACATTTTCACTATAATATGGAGCCAACAGAGATGTTCAGAGGAAAATGCTGAGATGCACAGAATCATCAAGCTTGATGAACCTATGAGGATTCTTAACTACTATCCTAGCTCTATGTCTAATCTTCATTGGATTATCTGCTATACCTACACTAGAGCTATAGTGAGCAAGGCCGATAACTTTACTTACTTCATTGAGAAGAATTATCACATAATGGCCTATATTATAAGCAAGGAGGAGAGAAATACTGGAAAGATCATGTCTGTCAGAGAACAAGAGGTCTATATATATACTTCTACAAGTCTCACTCCAAGTTAACACAAGCGGCATAGAGGATGAGAGCTAAGACTTCAAGAATAAATGAGAGACAACACTTTGCTAGAGTTGATCTCCCTGATCCTTCATTCTTTGGTCCATTTGTCTAAGGCTTTCTGAGAAAGGAGCTTCAACAATCTCACAGAGCTTGCTACAAACATACTGAGTTCATCACTTCTATGAATGGCAAGATTAGAAACTCTGTGACTTGATCAAATAGAATCCCACGGCCTTATTCTGAGCTCATATTGGTATCCTGAAGTGCTCACAGAAGACTTCACTTCAGAATCCCTCAGTATCAGTTACATCATTCGATATTGACTAGGACATGATGCATCAATGGACTACAGAGGATTATAACTCGAGTGATTACGATATTACTCGAGTGAGGTATTGTATTCTTGCTTAATTCAAAATCCTTGAGTTGTATCACTTGAGTATACAATCGAGTCATGATTGAGTAGAATCACTCAAGTAACCACTCAGGTGATATTGGGTTATATCTCTTAAAACCTCTTATTAGCATTGCCATTTAATTTCTTTCCAAATATTCATACTTTCAAAATCATTTTCTCTATACAGTTTCTAATGGTTTCTCAAATCCAGGAGAGTTATTAACTATTTTCCCAATGAAAATTTTTAAAACCATGCATCAATTAAGGGGGAGCTTCACATTCACATGTGTTTTATATGTTGAAAGTTCATCTCCTATTTGAAAGAAAATCCTTTTTAATATACTCATCTGTATTCACCATGTCTTGATTAGTTTTGATGATGAGTTATTCTTACATTGTTCTTTTCATGATCTTAATTTTAATATATCATATGGAAAGGAATAATTTGTTACTTGATTGAACTAACAATTCTCTTTGCAAAGAAAGATTAAATTTATGACAGGAGAATTTGTTGTGTGCAATAGCATTCCTCAACATACTACAAGAAGACTCTATCAACCTTGAGGATGTTTTTAATGCTTTGTCAAGGAATATATATTGGCTACAACATTCAAAGCAATATAACAGAGCATTGAACATGCTAAACAGAAGCTCAACTCAATTGGAGAATCCTGGCAACCACATGAATATATATTGAGTTGCATAACAGAAGTGTGGTGTACATCATCATGACCTAGCATTGCCAAAGGATAAAGCAACGGACTTCATGGAGCAATTCATCAATTTTCAAAATCTACATGAGCATTTCTATACCTTCTCTCTTTACTTTTCAAGAATACATTTTATATATTTCATTTATCTTGATTACAAAAGTTTTCTTGAAAACCTCTCCAAATCTATTTTCAGTTCCTTCATATAGGGGAGAGTCAATTGTTTTCTTGGTTCATTCATTATGATTAAAGTCATTTCTACTCTATTTACCTCTCCACAAGCCTTACTTCTTTATATATTTAAACTTTTTGCTGATGTCAAATAGGGGGAGAAAAATGTAAGAAAAATATGTATGTTGCACGTATGTTGCTCTTCGCATTATATATAATATGTATGTTTGCACTTTGCATTATATATGTATGTTGCATTTCATTCAGACATATTTTTCTTAAAGGATTTGTCATCATCAAAAAGGGGGAGAATGTTAGATATGATTAGTTTTGATGATGTCAAATATAGATGTGAAATGATAAGAGCAAAAAGTTTATATAATGTATTTCTTTGACTAACTACTATATTTAATGTTACATATTTTGTAGATTAGTCAAGCAAAGAATGAAGAAGATTGAATTAATGAAAATGAACAAGAGGAAGAAGGAAGAAATTGAATATAGTCAAGGAGATGCTTACTTTGGTTATAGAGAATTATTATCAAGAAGAAAGATATTGAAGAATGAAGAACTTGGAAGATCTATCATGAATATCAAGATTCAAGTTGATAGATGTGATATTGGAGGTTTCTATAATGATACCGGAGGTTTCTATGATCAAATGATGGTTGGAATAGGTTAATACGAAGCTAAGATGACTTATATATGAGTTTTGGCACTTCTAGAGGTGTTATGCTCGAGCACAAGGTGTTTCACTCGAGCACAGGAAGAACTCACTCGAGCACAGACCAATTCACTCGAGCACGGGGTGTATACTCTGTTCTACTCTGTTTTAAGTTCAGCCTGAGCGAGGTCTGGTATTTTGATCATATCTCTTAAACCACACGTTGGATTGACCCGCAACCAGTGGCATATGAAAGAAGACTCCCAACACGTAAAATGGGCACCAGGATCACATTTAAAGAAGATCAAATGAAGGAGATATGAATCATGGAAAATGAAACTGAAATCACCGTCACTTTTTGACACAGGTTCGGTATTTTGAGTATAACTCACAAACCACACATCGGATTGAGACGAGGCCAGTGCCAAATGAAAGTAGACTCAAAGCGCTTTCCATGGATAGGTAATTTGCCTAATTTGAACATATATTCTAGGAGCTATACCTTCTGGAAGTTGACGCTTGTGCAGACTAGCGAAATATACACTCTTTCGATCATAACTTGCAGAATACAAGGAGTTTGGAGCTGATTCTTGTTGCATTGGAATGCATATGGGAAGAGCATTCTTATGATACATCATTTGAATCAAATGAACAAAATTTTTCTAAAGTGGCCCCACATCACCCGCGAGTGCAAAAACTTTCTCTCTGAAAATGTCGTGCGAGTGATGTCCAGAAGTAGCTGAAACGTGAAGAAAGTTGCAACACTCGAGCACTAGGATTCATGCTCGAGCATTGGATCATTTCTCACTCGAGCACATGGAAGTTTTGACATGGAAGTGATAACCCGAGAAGAAGCATGTACGTGAAAACTTAAGGTGCACTCGAGCAGGACGTTTTGTGCTCGAGTGATGTCGAGAATTCACTCGAGCAGATGCGAGTGAAGAGCTGCGAGTGCTGTCCAGAGAAGAGTCTCCCAGTGCAAAATTCAAGATCACTCGAGCAGAAGGAGTTGTGCTCGAGTGAGGGACCATATCACTCGCGAGTACAAAATCTCACTCTTGTTAAAATGATGTGCGAGTGATAACCCGAGAAGACACTCCCAGTGGAAAATACAAGATCACTCGAGTAGAGGAAGTTGTGCTCGAGTGAGACCCCATTTCACTCGCGAGTGAGAATTCTGTCTCTCTGAAATCCTATGCAAGCACAACCCGTGAACTGAAGCATATGAAGGAAAATAAGGAGATCACTCGAAGTGAGCCATTCATACTTGAGTGATACTCTGCAGAAGACCAAAAACACCAAGTCTCACAGCGAACAATCCGAATATGGTTACATGTTATTAAATCAGTGTGTTTTCACTTGTTATTGATTCTAAATGTTAGCTAACATATTTTTCAAGTGTGAAACAGGATATTAAACGTTCGGATTATAAAATCAAATTTAAAGTCAATCACGGTGAACTTCATCATTACACACCGAATGGCGGCTACCAACCACGACAAGCAAATGACCCACCATGAAAAACTGTCTGAAACACAAAACGCTCCACAACGTGATGTACAGCTCAAAATGAATCTTTCTGCTATTCAACTAAGACGCTCCACTTTGCTCCACAACGGACAGGAGCTTGTTTTTCAAATATGCTCAAACGTTCAAATGAAGCAATGGGACTCCAACGTACGAATGCTCACAACGGTCATCATCTTCATCAACTATAAATGAGAAAGCATTCAATATCGATGTGCAATAGAGAAAAACGGAGAAAAACTGAGACAGCGAGCAACTACATAGAAATGTGAATCCTCTGCTTCTACCCATACACTCTCTGTTCTGCGGTTTCAATATTACTTTTCATTGAGAGAGTGATTATTTGTATTGTACTTCAGTGAGCATTATATCCACTCTGTGAGAGAGTCTGTAAACACTTTCAACTATATTTCTGAGTTGATCTCAAGGTAGAGGGACCTTGAGAGGGTTGATTTTCTTACGGGGAAGCAGTAGAGAGAATTGCCAGTAAGACATTCTGCTCGTAAGACTTACAAGGTGCAAGCAGTAGAGAACGTTGCTGCTCATAAGACTTACAGGGGTGTAAGCAGGAGAGAATGTTGCTGCTCGTAAGACTTGCATGAGTAAGCAGGAGAGAAAGATCTTCGGGATTGCTCTGCTCGTAAGACTTGCCGTAAGGGGGAGTATTTCAGTGAGAGATTTGTAAAAGGTTTCACAAGTACCCTGCTAAACTTGTGGGATTGTAAAGGCTTTTCTTGTGCCCGGATTAAACAAGAAGATAGTGGATTTGAAAATCTCAGGAGGAGCCTGGGGACTGGACGTAGGCCATCACAGATTGGACCGAACCAGGATAAATCACAGTTTGCATATTCTCTTCCCTAAACTCTTATATTTCCAGCATATATTATTTAATCTAACTGTTGATTTATAAACCTTCATACTTACCGCTTTCATTAAGATACGAAAAGATTTCAAAAGATCTTAAGTTTTTATTATACACCCAATTCACCCCCCTCTTGGGTGATAGCCGGTTCTAACAAAACCAACATATAGAAAGTTTAGACACACAAGCCTTAAGTTCAAAAATGAATTAGGAATTATTTTCAAGGATGTTATGGCATGCGGCGGCGATATATTTTCACCCTTTTTCACACAACCTCAGACATAGCAGGAGGAAGCAAAGATGTGTATCGACCCATTATGGATGAAGAGGAAGGTTCAGGGGGCAATGAAGATGATATGTTTGGTGCTAACCATGTGGCTAGTATCGGAGTGACAGATGAGCTAGTAAGCATTGGCTTAATAACAAGCACTCCATCAACCATTGGTACTAAGTCAAGAAGTTGGGGTAAGAGGAAGATGGTGAACAGTCTGGGCAAAGAAACAAGCAAAAAGTGCTAGCTTCAAGACAAATTGCGAATGCAGTTAGTGTGATGGCAAATGCATCCAAGGATAAAGTGGCAACATTAGATGCTTTTAAAGATATTAGTGTGATGCTGCTTTGAATTAGCTGCTTGACATTGATGAAGTTGTACGTGATGAGAGCTTTCGTCATTGTTGCATCAAGCTAATCATGGATAAGACTAACCGGGAAACGTTTATGTCACTCTATAAATAGAACATGGAGTTCTTGGTCCCATGGTTGCAGTTTATGATTTATGACTCCTAGATGTACCTAAACTATGTTTTATTATGTTTGTGTTTGCACAAGATGACAATATTTGACTTCATGACAACATGCTTTATGAAAACTATGTTATGCCATTATCACTTAAATTTTTTTATTGTATGCCATTGAGTCCCTCTTTGGAGTTTTTTTCATTCCATTTCTCATGCATGAATTTTTAATCACACTCACAGGGAACATAATCAGTGGCAAATTTGAACAATCAACACTTACCTAACATGGTGGAGGAAGATGACCAGTCTCTACTTATATATATTATAAACAACGAATTAGATGAGTATGAACGATTGACCACGTTGATATGTCAATATTAGGTGCCTCAAAGAATCGTACAAAACAAGTAAATGCATCGGCCATTTATAGAATGCAAGAGATATTGGCAACCCATGGTTCATACTGTCATGACATGTTTAGAGTGGAAAACATGTCTTTTACAGCTTGTGTCATAAATTGGTCGAACATGGCTTACAGAATTCAATGAACGTTGGGATCGAGGAAATAGTTGCAATGTTTTTACTCATCGTCGGCTATGGAGTAAGCAATAAGATGGTTCAAGAGCTCTTTCAACATTCGGGGGAAATGGTCAATAGGCTTTTGCACAAAGTATTATATGCTTGTATTAGTCTAGCATGGGAAAATATCAGACTGTCCTATCCCAAATTTAGTGTGTGCCATCCAAAAATAAAAGATGATCCCCGTTATTATCTATACTTCCAAGATGCTATTGGAGCAACAGATGGAACTCATATTAGGTATGTGATCACTGGTATGAACCGTAAAAAATATATCGGCGAAAGGGATATCCAACACAGAATATAATGGCTATATGTAATTGGGATATGGGCTTTACATTCGTGTTGGCGGGCTGGGAAGGTAGTGCACATGATGCTCGTATGTTCGGATCTGCTGTTTCTAATCCATCTATGAACTTCCCTCATCCACCTGCAGGTATATTTCCGTCACCTTCCATTCAATTATTTTCATTTTACACTTTAATGAATCTAACAATTTGGATTGATTTAAACATCTATTAGGCAAATATTATTTGGTTGACGCTAGCTATTCAACACAACTTGGGTACCTTGGTCTTTATAAATGTGAGCGTTATTATCTGCCAGAATTTAGTCACCAACCCGAATTTAGAAATGCTAACAAGACCTTTAATTTTTATCATTATAGTTTAAGGTCTACTATTGAAAGGACTTTTGGAGTGTAGAAGAATCGATTTGAATTGTTACAAAAAATGTGCAAGTATAGCTATCGACACAAGTCCGCATTGTTTATGCAACAATGGTTGTACATAATTTTATTAGGAGAAATGATGTTGAAGACGTAGTGTTTCGCCAAGGTGAAGTTGGGAATCTCATCGATGTAGATAATAATAGTGTAGATGAACAGCCTTCCGTGACAAATTATGGTAGGCGATCTTCCTCTCAAATGAATCTTATTCGTGACTCAATAGAGACCAAATTATACAGAACATGTGATCCAATTAGTTATATAATATTATGTCATCAAATTGTGCATTTTTTAATTGTCTAATTTTCCAACTTTAACTTTTATAAATATTTTATAATTTTTAATTTAATTTCTCTCTTACCATTATCACAAAAGCCTTTATGCTTAAGCCAATCCAAACAAGTTTTACTTTTGCAAAAGTCATTTTTACAATCGTCAATCCAAATATAAATCATATTACGCAATCTGGCTATTACCGAAACTAATATTACTAAAAGTCAAATTGAAACAAACCTAATTGCCAATCGCTGTTCCAAACACACAATAGTTTATGTTAGAAGATATTTTTGAAAACAGGTTTTAATCAATAAGTAGTTCCTTGTGTGTACATATGTTGCAAGAATAATTCCATCAATCAATATCTATATATATATATATTTATATTCTTGATATATGGAACAAAAAAGGTGTTTCTCTGGAAGGGAAAATAATAGAAGAATATAATTTGAATTAAAAAAACCCCCAAAATGTCTACTAAATTAGTGAAAGGACAAAAAGGTAATTCAATAGAAATTTTGGTTTTGAAGTTTGGGTATTGACAACTTGAGTATAGGAATTAGTAACTTGGGTATAGAGATTGACAATTTGAGCTCCTCAAGTTCTCACTGTGTATACCCAAATTGTTAATTACTATTTTGAAGTTATTATAGCCTATACTCAAGTTGTCAACACCTAAATTTTGAAATTTCATATTCCTACCAAATTACCTATTTGTCCTTTTGCTAAATTTAGTAGACATTTTTAGGGTTTTTTAATTCAAATAGTATTTTTCTATCATTTTCACTTTTTGAAATGAGTCAGATTAAACCAAAGTTAATGATAAATTCTATACCAGAATAATTGAATACTGACTTATTTCATTAATTCAAAAACAACTGTATATGGCCATATTTATAGGCACTTCACTAACTGTACACAACTATTACATAGCTAGCTCAACAAGCATATTGACCCACTAATCTTCAATGTATACATGGAGAAGATAAACATTAATTAATAATTACACTCAACTAATATTTACACCCCCTCAAGTTAGGAACTCTATACTCATAAGTTCCCAGCTTGCTGAGGATTTATCTATGTTGTGCTCCTGTGAATGCTTTAGTTAGTACATCCACAAGTTGCTCTTCTGATTTTAAGTGTTGAAATTCTATCGTGCCACTCAATAGCTTTTCTCGAACAAAGTGACAATCGACCTTGATATGTTTGACCCGTTCATGGAATATTGGGTTTGTCGCAATATGAATGGCATACCTACTGCCATAGAAGACTCTCACCTGCTCCACTTTATTAATGCACAGCTCCTTTATTAGCCCTACTATTCTGGTTAATTCAGCAGTTTCCATTCGTAGAGCTTTATACCCAGCTTCTGCGGAAGAGGTGGACACCACAATTTGCTTCTTAGACTTCCAACAAATAAGATATCCAACAAAAGTCACAAGAAATCCAGTCATGAATGGCCTAGTATCTGCACAACCAGCATGATCAGAATCGCAATAACATTCTAAGATAGAGGAATTATGAGTTGAAAGGAAAATCCCTCTTCTTGGGCTGTCCTTCAAATATTTGACTAATTAAAGTGCAGCCTTCATGTGTAACTCCTTAGGCTCTTGCATAAATTGACTCAACACTTACCCAATGAAAGATAAGTTAGGCCTAGTCAAAGTAAGATGTAACAACTTACCCACGAGGCTTCTATAGGCTCCACCATCATCAAAATTTAGATCTTTGTCAGATTCAGCTGTTGTCAATTTAAGATTATGCTCTAAAAGAGTCACTACTATCTTGGACTCGTATATATCTGAATTGAAGGAGGCCGATCAAACATGAATAGACTACAAAGTGTACACGACTCTAATTGTTTGGCGGTCACGAAAGTTCCTTCTTGCGTCCACAAATTTAAGAAAAAGAAATCTTATGAGTCGATTACAAATTTTTGATAAAACAATTTAAACGATATAACAATATTTATTAATATTATATTATAATATTCCTGGCAAAAAAAAAGTATATTGTAATAATAAATTATATAATTTAATATAAATACTTGGTTAATTTGATTTTATATTACATTCACTTGATCCAGCATTTTATTTTAGTTTTCAATTTATTTTTATGTAAATTTAAATCAGTTTTAACATAATCGTCCCCGGTAGCCGTTGCACTACTGAATTTGGGATGTGTACTGTTTAACGTATTGTCATTTTATTTATGCATGTGTGAATGACATTCCATTAAAATATTTGATTACAGGATTGTATATTTTGTTGTAATCGAATTGTTTTTCATTATAGGTTCATACATTATTTAAGTAAATTATTTCATCAAAAAAATATTGACGTATATTTACGTAAATTGATTTAATCAATGCATAGCACATATATTCATGTTTTTATTGAAATGCATATAACACCCCAAATTTTATTTACCAAAATATATTATAATTATTTGAAATATTCTATGAAGTGGAGTGGTGAATATTCAAGACCATAGGCTGTCAATGAAATTTCCTGTAAGGTAGTGAGTTTGTCATGTGGTTTTAGATGACCAAATGATGACAAAAAATCATTAAATTTTATAAGATAAAAGTCAATATCCTAAGCTTTAATTTGATAGATAATAGGTAATTTTTGGAGTTGTCTAAAAAGAGTTATGGATTTTTGAAGTTAGCCTAGGAAAACTTGCTATTCTTTGGAACATTGTCCAAAGATTTTAATTCTGGGAATTTTCAGCTTCCAGTTGGCTAAAGACTATATTTTTCCTTGAAATTAGACTCAATAAGTGTTCTATAACCTTTAAAATCACTCCAATATAATGTCTACAAATTAAGTTATGATTTTTCAAAGTTTAGACAGAAAATCTGTTAGAATTGCCACTAAATCCAAAAATGAAAAAAATGTGATGGCAATTTTGAAATTATGAGATAAATGGGAAAATCCATTTAGGCCGCTTGAAGGACGTCCTAGGCATCATTTTGGATGGACCAAGAGAGGGAAATATTAGTTACATTGTAATGGGCTTTATGACACAAATTTCCATGTAGACAAGCTTAAGCAAAATTATGCCACAAAAGTCAACATTTTGGAAAATTGTGTAATTAAATAAATCAAAGGAAATTAGGACATTTTAAAAAGCTATTCCCTTCCTCTTCCCTTCTCATTTTTGTCAGCAAGCATAAGAGAAGAGAGAGAGAAGAGAGAGAATCCATAGGTAACTTCACAAACCTTAAATTCTTGATTCTATTGTTCTTATTGTTGGAATTATTGGCTTGTTGTGGTGTGTTTTCTTGATTTTTGTAAAATTCGGGAAGCTTAAACCATAGCTGTTATGCTACCAAAATTTAGTGTAATCACGTTTAGAATGTGATTAAATGGTTAATCAAGTTATTAGGAGTAAAAAGGAACAAGCTTTCAAAGTTGAAAATCAAAAACTACATTTTCTCTTTTTATACCCCAAGTTTTGGCCAAGTCAAGAACAGGGGGAAGAACCTAGATTTTCATCAAATTGATGGTTGCATTGTGTTCAAGAGGGAAAATTAGGTGGGGTTAGTGTTGATCGTTTTTTCGGAAAAGCCCCAGATAGTGAAATTATGAAAACACCCCTGAAACCCTAATTAGGGGCTGTCAGGGGCAAAACTATCATTTAATAGTGATTTTTTGGAAACCGAGGCCAAAAATGGATTCCTTGGGCAAAAAAATGTAAGAATAGTCTGGGTGAAAATTTTGAGAAAAGTACAGTTGGACCAGATACAGCGGGCCAGGGCCTGGTCCCCAAGGGTATTTTGGTAATTTTTCAATATAGACTAATATAACTACCAAAAATAGTTAGGAAGTGTCTAAAGTGGTACATGAATGAGTTTTAACATAATTCTTGTATATTTGGAATTTTAGGACCGAATTAAGAGCCCAAGTCGTTAGCACGAATTTCAAGGAACGCTTTATGAGTTAAAAAGGGTCTAAGGTAGTAACTCTATCCTTCATATACTATGTGAATGTTTATATACTTTGTATATGCCATCTTCTGTAATATATATCATACACAGTGCCTAGGGTACACTGATGAATAGTCCCTACGGGTACACTGATATGCACAAACATGTAAAGCATTATACATGATACAACAGAAAGAGTCACTACCTTGTTCTTTTCATTCCTGCTCGACACTGGTTTCTTACGCTCAGGGCATATATCAAATCCTATAAATCATAATCAAAGGCAATGAGTTATTCCCTATACCAATTCTTAACTCCAAGACACTTAAGGTTGGTTATCATTTAAGACCTTTAGGTAGCTACTAGAAGCTCAAACAAATGCATAAAGGGTTGGGAAGAACTAGACCAAAAACCATCTTTCGAAACTCAAAGTGCTGAAAACAAGGCTTGGCTATGGCCAAGCCACTCTTTAGGCACAGCCAAGAAATGGTCAGAAAGATTTAGGCTGAAGCCAAGCACTACTGACCACTGCTAAGAATAGGACAGAAACTTTGGGGCCAAGGCCAAGACCCCTTTTGCCGCAGCCAATTCCATTTTGGCCATGGCCAAGAACTAGTCAGATGCTTTTTGGCTGCGACCAAAACGCCTGGCCGCGGCCAACAACTAGCCTGTTTCCTGACTAATTTCAAACGACCATAACTTTATGTACACATATCGAAATGACACAATACTATATTAATGAAAAGCTTGAAATATCTACTACAAAATTGGAAAGTTTCATAAATTTTTAACAACATTTACTTTTTGAAAACATCATGCAAAGTAGCTCCCATGCACAGAATTTTCACTTCACAGAATTTCCAGTTTTGCAACAAATGTTTCCAAAGGCCAGAATTCACAACCCGGGCTACTCACCACTTAGTGTTTTTTTTTTCATAGAATCCAATGGAAATATCAAAACAACCAAATTCACATTCCTTCTACATGTTCTATTTTGGGCAACATTTTAACATAAAACTTGCAATTGCCAACATTTCACATTCAAGACTCTAATCAATGCCATTTTCCATGGCACATCACAAGACACCATTTCAACAATCAAAATACCATAACTCTCTATAATCCTAATATACATGAAAATTAAGGAAAAATTCTAGAAATTCAAGTTTTCAACCAATGACCACAATCTATATGTCAAAAGATGGCTTTTGCTCACTCTTGCTTGTTCTTTGATTCTTCAACCACCAATTTTCTTTGAGCACTCAAACTCCTCCTCTTGAAAATCTAAAACCATACACATGAAGCCCTCATCAAGATGGTCATGATTAGAGAAGAGGTTTTGTGTATTAGAGTTCATCTACTAGGTCAAAACACAAGAGAAAGAACTCACCTTACACTTTTCTACTTTCTCTTTCCTCCTCTACCATGGACGTCTCAGAGCTTTAGAGAGAAAAGAACAAAAGATGATGATGAGATCAAATTTTTAACTCCCTCGATGCTCTTAGGCTGACTTTGAAGAGAGAGGGAGAGAAGAGTTGAATGTTTGACCCCCCCCCTTTTTTATTATATTTGCCTGTCCATGTGTCATCTTCTCATGACTTGACTCAACCCAAAAATCAATAAATATGTAGTTACTCCAACTAGTTCACTTAGCCATTTAGTCACACCACTTATACTTTTAGCTAATGGTGAATTTCTTCTTCGGTAACTAACTAATTGGCCGACAAATTTCTTTCTTCCCGTTTTACCCCTGACTATGGCAATTTTAGTTATATTGCCACATAATGAATTATTTAACTCTATTTTACCTTCCATGCGCCATTCCCATCTATTTTAATCTAAATTAGACTTTGTTAACATAATTGAACTTAAATACTGGGTTTAGGCACTTTCCACTGATAATTCGGGTTATCTTTCGCATTATATTCTCCAAAGTGTTTGTTTAACATTAATTACATTCACGTTTGGAATCATGAGCCCCTTATACACAATTTGGGGCATTACACAATACCAACATAGAATGGTCTAAGGACATTGCAAAACTTGAGAAAGCGGGTATGACCAAGCTAGTGTGCAGATCACACACAGCATTTATCAACCGGAGGTAGCTAGCATGATGTTTGAGACGAGAATAGTCTTAGGGTACTGGTGGTCAAGAGCATTTATCTACGTTTTGGCATGAGCACACAAAAGTTAAGCGTGCTTAACCCAAGGAAATCTTAGGATGAGTGACCCCCTGGGAAGTTAAGTGGCAAGGTCATGGAGAAATGAGGAATAGTGATTGTCTTAAGGTTTCTCCATAAATAATGATCATCCTAATTAGATTATTTGAAGAATGCTTATAAGTATAGAGTGATGATATAATTATTGATTTTAATACGAAACATTTCTGTTGTAGAGAGTACTGCCTAGAAAGGTTCGTTTGATGAGGTTATTGGAACTCGAAGCATAGTAAATGTTTTGAGGTTTCTCCATACTAGTTAATGATCCTTAGTAACACTGTGGTATTAAAGGTATGTAGATATGATATACGGTGATACATGATGTGTGGTGATTATGCTGTATGTCGATCCTAGAGGATCCGATTTGATGATATTGAAGGTTGGGAATAGGCTTGAATCAAATCTAAGCTGAAATAGTGCTTGGATCGAGTTGTGAATCAGGTCGCACTATGGTTCTAGTTCATGATAAAGGAGTGAACCTCGTTAACCTTATGAATAGAATTGAATCTTCAGTAATGTTTTGAGGAAAATACCCAATATCGTGGAGGTTATAATAGGCACTATTAATCCTGATTCTTAGCAAACCTATTGGGTATACTTGAGGAAACTAATTTTCAATTGGTGTGATGTTGAGGTTCTAGATTTCATTATGAACCTGAACCTAAAAGTTGGGTTAGAGACCCTAAGCTGTAAAATCCTACATGCCATGTATGTTATAGTAGACCTGTATGTCTAAAGGCCTTAAGACCTAGTGGACTGGTGTGTCCTTAGGTTGGCAAATTTATTCAGTAGTTGTTGGGTTAGTAATGATCCATGGAATTGAGGAACAAGATTCTTTTGGATACGAATCCTTATAGAAAGGGATTTTAAAAACTAGCTAGCTGTTAAGTCTAGCATAGGGAAAAATTATGACCATAAAACATTCCCTTCAAGGATTGATTGAGGTGATAGCTCTCTAATGAAATGAGAGAAAGAACTAATTTGCTTGCTAATCCACTAACTAGGAGTTGATTAGTGGATGGTAAAGAAAGTATTGAAAGGTATAAGTACGAAGGGTTATCAAGTAATCTGTAACCCATGAATCAACTGTTAAGGTTTGATTCCACAAAATTTTTAAATGGCCCAAGAACTTACATAAAGGAATTGGTGGATGATTTATTGATGATATACTAGTATACTCATGGAGTAGATCAAAACATGAATAGCAACTGAGAACTATATTGAATACACTAAAATCTAAGCAACTCCATGCCAAGTTGATTCAAATGTGAGTGCTGGCTTTTAGTGGTTAGATTTCTAAGCCATATAGTCTCATAGCAAGGAGTCTCGGGGGGATCCTTGCAAGGTAAAAGTAGTACTAAATTGAAAGAGGCTAGAGACTATTTCTGAAATACACAGTTTTCTAGGTCTTATTGATATTACTAAAGATTCATATTGAATTTTTCTAGAAAAAATGAAAAAGAAAAATCAACAATATCTGTGGGACCATAATTGTGAGAGAAGCTTCACTGAAACTGAAAGTGAGACTGAAATTAACATTAGTATCGATATTGACAATCCTAGATCCACTGTAGACCTTTGTTGTCCTTACTGATGCCAATAGGCATGGATTAGGAAGTGTAATGCAGCGTGGCCATTTATTGGCTTATGAAACTAGAGAATAAAAGCCTCACTGAAATTTAACTATTATCTCACATATGATCTTGAGTTAGCAGCAATTGTGTCACACTAAAAATCTAGAGATGTTACCTTTATGGTGTGACTGTAGCATTGTATTGCGACCACCAGGATTTGAAGTATTGATATAATAAAAAAGAACTGAATAAGAGGAAGCGTTACCAGGAGTTTATGGCTATGTATGTGTAGCAAATTTTGGGGACAAAATTTATTTAAGAGGGGGAGAACTGTAACACCCCAAATTTTATTTAACAAGATGAATTGTAATTATTTGAAATATTAAATGAAGTGGAATGGTGAATATTCAAGACCATCAGAATTAAATATTGAAAAATTGAAATGTGCTTATGCTACCAGTGAAATTTCCTATGAGGCAGTGAGTTTGTCATGTGGTTTTGGATGACCAAATGATGACAAAAAATTATGAAATTTTACAAAATTAAAGTAGATATCCTAAGATTTAATTTGATAGGTTGGGTAATTTTTGGAGCTGTATACTAAGAGTTATGAATTTTTGAAGTTAGCATAGGAAAACTGGCTATTCTCTGGAACAGGGTCCAAAGATTTTAATTATGGAAATTTTTAACTTCTAGTTGGCTAAAGGCATATTTTTTCTTGAAACTAGACTCAATAAGGGTTCTATGGCCTTTAAAATCACTCCAATACGATGTCTACAAATTAAGTTATGATTGTTTTAAAGTTTGGGCAGAAAATTTACCAGAATTGCCACTAAATCCGAAAATGAAAAAAATATGATAACAATTTTGAAATTATGAGATAAATGGGAAAAATCATTTGGGCTACTTGAAGAACCTCCTAGGCATCATTTTGGATGGAAGAGAGGGAAATATTAGTTACATAGTAATGGGCTTTATGACACAAATTTGCATGTAGATAAGCTTAAGCAAAATTATGCCACAAAAGTCAACATTTTGGAAAATTGTGTAATTAAATAAATCAAAGAAAATTAGGATATTTTAAAAACCTATTCCCTTCCTCTTCCCTTCTCATTTCCGTCAGCAAGCATAAGAGAGGAGAGAGAGAGAGAGGAAGTTCTTGAGTTGTTAGAGAGAAGGAGGCAAAAATCATAAAGGTAAGCTTGATTATCTTGAAGTTTTGACTTCCAATTTGTGTAAACCTTTCCCTAAGATTCCCTTCTCCATGATTTGGTATGTTTAGCAAACAAAAATCAAGGTTTGAGGATGTGTAGGGTTTTGGCCAGGAGAGAGAAGGAATCCATAGGTAACTTCACAACATCAAATTCTCGATGCTATTGTTGTTGTTGTTGGAATTATTGACAAGATTCGGGATTAATAAGGAGAGGCCGAAGAGTTGGGATTTGAGATCTGAAGTGAGGGAAAGAGATGATGGGAAGAGGAAGAGAAGGAAGAGGAAGAGGAGGTGAGTTTTGATTTAAGGGGTATTTGGGTCATTTGGTACAAACATGAAAAACCCATATTCCCCCTAAATTCCCTCATTGTCATTAGTAAGTGTTAATAAACTTTTCTGGGTTTTGACAATTCACATAGTATTTATGTGTCTTTTTTCCTATTATTAATCTCTGTTAGTTGACAGTTAAAGAAAGAGTTTTTGAATGAAAAATGCTGACATGGATACAGACGTGACCATGATAATATCCTAATTTTGCAGTGGAAGAAAAAAATTAGGGCAAAGGAGCAAAAATGCCCATGTACATTTACACTTGGAGCATCTAACACCATGTACAAATTAAAGGTTCACAAATACCTATTGGATCAGAAATTTGTTGCAAAAATGCTACAGCCGTTTAAAGAAGCTAACGTCCGTCTAATAGCTGAGAAAACTGGCAGCAATTGGTGAGTCAGAGCTTCACATGGCAGGTGAGATTGATGAATGGTGTAGGAGGTGATGGAGTTAAAGGCCACGCCTCCGTCTGTGTTTTGACATCCGTCCGTGTTTCGAGCTCCATTAAAGGCAAGATCCAGGTGCGACGGGAAGAATTAAAGGCGAAGAAGAAGGAGAGGAGAGAATCGAAACTTAAGGAGAGGAAGGAAATGGCTTCATCATCATCTTCAACATCTGGAAGAAGCAGAAGACGGGTGGCGTTAGTAAGGCAACCAAGTAGCGAAGACGAATACAAGGGGCCACGGCGGTATTGCCATCACGGATTCGTGGCCCCCCATTGGACGGCATGGACACGAGGGAATCCTGGGAGAAGGTTTTATGGCTGTCTGAACTATAACCAGGTAACATGATTGAGGCATGGATTGATTATCAAAGCGACAAGGAAGCGTTTATCTAGTGTTCTGTTTATTTTTTCTGCAAATGAACACAAAAACAGTATTTTTCTGCAAATTAACACGATAACAGTGACAGCAAGCATTTATCCGCTGTTATGTTTTTTTCCTGGAATGAACACGATGACAGATTTTTCTGCAAATGAGCTCAATAACAGTGAGAAAAAGCCTTTATCTGCTGTTCTGTTTTTTTTCTGTAATGAACATAATGACAGTAATTTTTTGCAAATGAAGAAGATAACAGTGACAACAAGCCTTGCTGAAAATGGTGAATTCTGAAATTTAAATTTTGACAGGATGATGGTTGCGGCTTCTTTGCTTGGCATGATGTTGAATTTGGTGAGAGGGCCAATGTTGTGATAAAGCAGCTTCTCGATGATATTGACAAGTTGTATGATGAGAATAAACGAATTCGAGGAGGCGACATTGCTGGATTTGTTGAAGAACTTGAATCCATCCATGGTGAATTAAGGAGGTTGAGGCAGAATTACAGGTTAAGGGAAAGGGAAGTGATAAAAGGGGAAAGGAAGTTCAAAATTGTTGTGGTCATATTGATGGTTACTTGGGTGTGGCTAATGTTTTTTACTTAGAATGGATGAAATGAGAGAATGGAGTCAATATATATATGTACTTGAATGGAAGCGACAAATGTAATTATTGTATTTTGTTTTTATTTGAATGGAAATGGAAGCAACATAGTTTTCCAGTATTGTCTGTGCCTTTTAATTATATCTGATGGAAGAAACCAAACAAATAGTTTTATAGCTCGTGCTATAAGCAACAATAACTGAACCTGCTTCTATAATAAAGCAACAGATTATAATAGGAAATTTGAAATAAAGTATGAATGAAGAGATTACAAGTTGTCATACACATCAAAAGCATTCTAACCTGAAATGTCTATCAAAGTAGACAGAATTACATCTGGGTTGGCATCTTAGCTATTTGATTTACATCAAATTGGACAGTATATATAATATATCATATCAACATAATTACAAAATGGCGACAAAAAGGAACAAAAATACAAAATACAGAAGTGCCCATTATGGCATACATGACACTTGGAGTTTTGTGGTTATATTGTCATGTGAGATTCCTTTGAATTGGCCCTTGATTTGGTCATTCAGATATGAATTCGATCCGTCGAGATCCCTCAGCACCTATTGAACTTTCACCCCTAGACTTTCACATTTGTCTCTCATTAGGGATTGGGAACTTGGTCTGTGGGTCGGTATAATGTAGGAAATATTCCTCAGCAGTCCCATGGTCAATAACAATCTCTGACCTTAATCCAGGCTGCAGAAATTAAAATAATCAATTTCATAATCTCTAAACTTGTTTTTTTTCATATATTGTAGAAATTAAAATAATCAATTTCATATATTGCAAAGTATAATACAGAAATCAGTATGGCAGGATGCATAGGTAATTTCAAAATGCAGTCATTCACAGAGACCAACCAAAGATGGTATCATCATTAACACTTAAATATTACATGGAAACTTCCTCATCAAATGCTACTATAAACGCAGAGACTCACCAAAAGTAATGGATAGGACTAAAAATATGAAGAAACCACCCCCAGTTAACACCATTTTCCAAAGAGAACACATGGCTTAGTTAACACCATTTGCCTTAGTTGCTTTAGTTGGAAATGAAAATGTATGCTATACAATTTACATAACCAAACACAAGCGTGTGACTTGAGTACAGACGCGCATTAAATAAGAATCAGACCCTGGGATACCACCAAGTTGAGTTGAAAAGATTATCATATGAATAGTCAAGATAATGCATATGTTATTCGAATAGTTAAAAGATTATCATATGAATAGTCAAGATAATGCATATGTTATTCGAATAGTTAAAAGATTATCATGATAATATGCATATGCTATTAGAATAGTATATCCATTATTCGAATAGTGATATTAATATTCGAATAGCTGTTCAAAGCCATCATCAAGCCTATGAGATTGAGATGAGAAATTATTCGAATAGCAAGAAGACTATTCGAATAGCAAGAAGATTATCATTGGCATCTACACCTACGGCGGTAAGCAATATGCCTCTTGTCTTGCCTTTAAGAAATGTGCCATCAACTCCAATCAATGGCCTGCACCCTTCTTTCCACCCAACCTATGTCAATGAGAACAACACAATGGTAGTAAGCACAATATATACATTAAATAGTGAACTTTAAATTGAAAATGATGCAACTTGTAATTTAAAGTACCTTCGAAGCATGGTAACAAACATACATCCTTCTAAAGACCCTTACGCCTTGCTCAAGTGCCTCATTGCTGACCTCCACACTCACATCTGAGCCAGGATTTGAGATCCTCAGTTCATTGCAATAAGCCTCCAACTTTGCAAACTCGTCTTTAAAACCCCCTTCCATCTCTTGCATTATCTTCCTCTTTGCTCTCTTGCACTTGTATATACTCACATTGACATTTAGTTCACGTTGCACCTCTGTCTTCATCTCACTAACCTTATACTCAGGATTTTCTTGAACTTTATCCTTAAATTTTTCAGCTAGCCAGCGAACCGATGCCCTTGGGTCTTCATACACCCTAGCACATCTATGCCTTAAATCCAATGTCTTTATCATATACCCCACTTGTTGTCCATCCCTTGAAGCATATAAAACAAAAGGGCAACCCTCTTCGCACACTGCTTTTATCAATCTTTTACACTCTTTGCTATTTTTAGCTTAACCCCTTTACTTATTGCATATCTGTCCAAGGCCCTCTTTAGCTCTAATTTGTCTACATAAGTCATGCTCACCATAAAGAAGGGCCTTTTACTCCACTCCTCCACATCACCATCCCCTCTTACTTCTTCTAAAGCCCCATCATCATTATTTGCGGCCAAATCATCCTTATCATCCTCACTCTCACTACTATAGTATAATTCAAAATCTGATTCAATACTCTTCACAGTGTCAAAGCTATCACTATCACCCATGTAGCTCTCATCCTCACTATCACAATACTGTGATCCATGAAGTACATGCTCAGTAACACAAACACGTATTGGGTTCCCAGTTTCAACATTCAAGTCATCGTCTACATCTATATCATCTAACCCATCTAACACTTCTATGTCCTCTATTACTTCTTGTCCCTCACCTATAAAATTTGTTTCATTTTGCACTCTCTCTTATAACATTAACTCACTTTGAGGTTCATTTTCCCCTCTACATCCGACAGCATTGTCATTCTTAACTACAGAGTTGTGACCAACGTCCACATTTTCATTCGCATTTTCCCATCTCTCAAGTGTGAACAGGGAAATTTCGCTTACCTTCATCTGTGCTGTCAATTTCTTCTCCTTCGCTATTTGCTGTTTCACATCACCGTAACTCTCTCCATTTGATTCCATGGTCTGCGACAAAATAGACAGTAAATTAACCGAGGGCTTTGATGCCATTTCACTATACACACTTAAGAAAAAACGGAATCTTTCCAAGCTTACCTGTTCGAGTGGTCCCTCCTCTCCTTGTCCCGATTAGATTCCCTTCACATGGCATTGTCCACTTTCGATCTTTTAGCTTACTGTCACTTTCTCGATTTCCCACTCTCTCATACTATATTCTCTCAATTCCGTACTTGCTTCATTTTCCCTTCCTCCCTGTTGCGATTCGCCTTGCTCGACAGCTCACGATTTCGTTCCCTCGCTTTCGCCCTCAATTCTGTTTCAGGACTTTGTTTTCCTGTTCCCAATTCGTATGCTTAGGTGTTTGTAAAACAGTGTTCATATACAACAATACCCACACAGCCTTTGCCAACTCGGTGGCCACATCAGCATCTTTAATCCTTTTTTTTCAAAACCCAGTCAACGTTCGCTTCTTTAAACGGCTGTAGCATTTTTGCAACAAATTTCTAATTCAATAGGCATTTGTGAACCTTTAATTTGTACATGGTGTTAGGTGTTCCAAGTGTAAATGTACATGGGTATTTTTGCTCCTTTGCCCAAAAAATTAAAATGAAAATGTGTCAACTTATTAATATTAATTTATTATTTTCTTAAAAAAACTAAAAATTTATCATTCCTTTACTACCCTTCTTCATCTCTCCTGATCTCCCTTTCTCTCTTCATTCCTGTGCCTTTCATCTATCTCAAATCCCTCTCAAGCCCTCTTTGATCTTTCTCAATCCCTCTCCAATCATCTCTTCTGGTCTCCCTCGTTCTCTCTTGTTTCCTTTGGTCTTCATCTCTCTCCAATGGCGACACTCCCACGTTCGAGCTAGATCCAAGCGTCGGAGGCTGGTAGCAAACGAGATCCAAGCATCGGAGGCCGGTAGCAAACCAGGTCCAAGCATTGGTGGCCGATAATGAACTTGTCCAAACCAAGCTTGCGTCCGATGTTCCAAAATGGTTTGAGATATAAAGTATACTGCTCTGGTCGGAGGATGGTCACAAAGAAGAGGTGGGGTTATTTATATGTTTAAAATTTGTATGAGGGTAGTACAGCCTCTGAACTTCTTTCCCCGAATTCTTTTTTCTCTCATCATATTTCTTCTTGTTTCTCTTTTTATTTTCTATGTTCAGTAGTTATTGTAGCCCATATTTTTTGGGGATTTGATTGCTTTGTTCCTTCTCTCATTGATCTTTGCTTTTGTTTTGGGTTTGTCTAAATATGGCTTGATCATTGCTTTTGGGAGAAGCCTTAGGCTTTTGTTTTTCTCTTATGTCTTACTTTGGAGCTGCAGAGGAAGATGGAGCTTTAGCTGCAAAAGCGCTCAATGTACAGGCTGTGAGATTTTCAATCCTTTTCCAATGATCACCCTTTTCTGCTTGTGGGCCGTTTGGATTGATATGTTGATATTATTATATTAAATTTAGACAGTTGCGATATACGGAAAGAAAAACGTGATATTTTTCTTTAAGGGAAAATGATGGAAGCTGTTCCCGTGAGATTGAGGGATAAAGGGTTTCTTTTAGCGAAGGGCATTTGTGCACTTTCATATTGTAAATACACCTGAACACTAACTCTCAAAAGAACTAAAGAAGTAACAGACGATAGCTCTTATTGACTGTGATGGTATTATTGCACCAACTTTTTAAGTTTACGAGTATTTTTGTATTTTAAAAAATATATAGGGTTGGGTGTACTTTAAATAAAAGTTTATCGATATCTTTTAACTTTAACCCTTAGACAAAATATTAAAGAAATATATTTAATTTATTTTTCATTTAAATTAAAAATAAAAATTGATTATATGATGTAGAGAAAATTTACTATGACAAAATTGCTGAAAACCCACAATTTCCAAATATATTACCTAAACGCACCAAAAGATCAAGTCGTGGAGCAAATGCGTCTCCTTTTTAGTGGTTGTATGCTATATGTGCACGTCTTAAATTTTACACATATTTAAAGATAGGCTTTACTTATGCTATTAAACAAATTTTAGCGATGGGGGCAATAAATTTTGTAATATGGGATTTTTCTGTAATTTGCTTATTTACTTTATTTTTTGAAAGTGAAAATAATTTTTCATTAATTTTCTTATTTAGTCATTTTTTAAAAAAATTTGAATATGTGTTTCCCTTTTTTTATCTTCGTCCAACAAATACGCTTTCTCGGATTGAAACTTATGTTTGGTGTGAAGGGAGAGGAGGGAAAGCGAGCAAATGAAAAAATTTTGTGTGTTGGATTTAAGAAAGTGAGAGAAGTGGAGACAAAAATTTGGGGGAAAAAAATACCACTTGAACTTTAAAATCCTAAATCAATGACTTCTTAAAAATATGAGTTGTCAATTGTTATACTCTTTTTTTTTAATCCCATTACTTTTATTGTCAACAAAATCATTTTGGGATTTTGAAGTTTGAGTGGTATTTAAATGTCTTTTTCCCTAAAAGTTTTCAATTATTTTTTTAGTCTTTTATCTTATTTCTTCTTTTTCTTAAAATTTTACAACCTCATTTCTCCAATTTTCTTAAATCTAATTTATAAAAATTTCTCTTCCCTTCCAAATCCTTGGTACCAAACACATCCAATGGATTCTTTGGAACAAGGGGAGTGGATAGAAAGTGAGAGGAAGAGTTTTTTAAAGTTGGATTTTAAAAAAGAAATGAAAGAAGTGGAGTTAAAAGATTTTAATTGATTTTTCTTACTCTTTTATCTTATATATTCTCTTTATTAAAAGTTTCTAACTTCACTTCTTCAATTTTTTTAAATCCAACTTACAAAAATTTTCCTATAAATTCGTCGTACCAAAGATATCCTTAACCTCTAGTCTTTTTTGCTACCTAAGGTATCCACTAGAACAAATCCTATGATTAATCCCTTGGTTACGCCGTCCCAAAGATCCAACTTAACATTAGAGTATCTAAGGAAACGTAAACCCTTCACCACTTACACCAAGCCGAGTTGAAAGCAACTAGTTTTATACACGCATATTATACTACTCCGTACTATTTTTCTTACGCGAAGATACTTCCACGTAGATAAGACCAAATAATAACGTGAGTAAATTGGTTTGTGGTCAATTATTTTCTATTGGTCATTTTCTTTTCCCCAATAGTGTTTTTTTTCCGGCTTCGGATTTGCCCAGACCAGAAGCAACGAGCGCCATGACTTTAGTCGCCGTGGCACCACCGTCTTCCGCTGTGGCGCCACCATATCCTTCATGGATTTCCAAACGTACTAACCCGAGAAGAATAAGCATTTCCAATGGCAGAAAAAGTAGCTTTAGAAGGCTAAAACTACCTCCTCGAGCTGCTCTGGTTGATGCAACTCCGAGCTCCGGCGTGCCTGCGCTAAGAGATGGGTCGTCTTCCATTAAGGTCCTTGCCCTTCCGGGGGACCGAGCCGATGACTTGCAGGCCGAGGCCAGGGCCATGGCGCGTTCGGCCAATGCTTCTGTCTATAGCGCTCAGCTTCTAGCCGAGAAATATGGGTCGCAACCATTGAAGGTATTCTGCTAATGGAAACTTTATTTTGGTTGACGGCGCTGGTGGATATTCAATTTGGTTCTCTCAAATTATTTCTTTCAGTTCAGCTGTTCTATTCTTAAAATGCTTTAATGACCGAAATTTAAACTGAATCAAGCAAGAACTGTCAAATAACTTCTGAATTAAACTATTGCTAGGTTTGGTGTTCAATTTCGTATGAAAGTAGAACACCTTAGGATTTTAATGACTGCGGGACCAAATGGAAAGAAGCCGCTTGCGGATGACCAAATTGAAAGTCCCCAACTGAATTTTGTGCAAATATTGACAATTTTTTTTACTGTCGTTTGTGGTTGAAATCGGGCATATTGGGTTAATTTGTCTCTTTTTTGTATTGAATAGGTGGCGGGAAGGACCCTGCAAGTTCTTTCTGCTCTAGGTTTATTTGCTTTCAAGCTTTTCTTAGATCAAACCAATGGAGTCCTTGATCAAAATAAAAGAGTTCGTGCAGCTGAGCTCAGGACCATATTCACACGTCTGGGACCAACTTTTGTGAAATTGGGTCAGGGCTTGTCTACCAGACCTGACCTCTGCCCACCCGAGTATCTGGAGGAGCTCGCTGAACTTCAAGTATTATGTTCTTCCCTTTAAATCCGTTTATTTAGAAACTTGGAAAGGCTTTTAATGTTCTTTTGTAAAGCTTGTTTCAGTCATTCATTAATTTTGCATTTGTGAGAATTTTGATTCTTTCAGTGATTAATATCAATATGCCGCATAATAAGCTCTTCATTAAATCATTGAGGTGTATGTCTTTGCTTGGGACATAAATTCTGTCAAAATTTGTTCGCCTATGTAGGGGAGTGTCATATGCCCTTTATTGTGAACTATGATATAATGCTATAAAGATGAACATGGAAATGTAAGATTTTTGGATAATTTTTGGTTCTTGTGGTTTGCTAGGATGGTTTGCCGACGTTTCCTGATGAAGATGCCTTTTCTTGCATCGAAAGGGAATTAGGACTATCTCTTGAGTCCATTTTCTCTTCAATATCACCATCTCCCATTGCAGCAGCCAGTTTGGGTCAAGTGTACAAAGCTCGGTTGAAGTACTCTGGGAAACTTGTGGCAGTCAAGGTGCAACGCCCTGGCATTGAAGAAGCTATAGGATTGGACTTCTTTCTGATAAGAGGCCTAGGATTTTTCATAAACAAATACGTTGACATAATCACTACTGATGTTGTTGCCCTGATTGATGAATTTGCACGGAGAGTTTTTCAAGAGCTCAACTATGTGCAGGTAAACATGGACCTTTTGTCTGTTGAGAATAACAAAATAACTTCTATTGCTCTTTTTCTCATCATGTTTCTTTGTGAAATTATTTTTGTAAAAAAGTAATAACTGATAGAAATACCCAACGCTTAGTCCTCAACAGTCCCATTCTCAAACTTTTCACTGCTTGCTTTATGTGCTTTTAAGAACGCAAGCATCTGATAACTTTATTCCTCTCTCTCTTAAATTCAAAACTTCCTCAAAGTGGCGTGTGTCTGATATGTTAACCAATGATGCTAAAGTGATTGTAACTTGTATGATAGTTTTTTTTTTGGAATTTAAAGTTAATTTTGGCAGGTTCCTGCAGGAGGGACAAAATGCTAGGAGGTTCAGAAAATTGTATGCTGACAAGGAAGATATCTTTGTCCCTGATGTTTTCTGGGATTATACAAGTGCCAAAGTACTGACAATGGAATGGGTTGATGGAGTCAAACTAAATCAGCAGGAGGCTATAGAGAGGCAAGGATTAAAGGTCTTGGATCTTGTAAACACAGGCATACAGTGCAGTCTTAGACAGCTACTTGAGTATGGATATTTCCACGCAGATCCTCATCCTGGGAATCTTTTGGCGACGCCTGATGGCAAGCTTGCTTTTCTTGATTTTGGCATGATGAGTGAAACTCCAGAAGAAGCAAGGTCTGCCATAATTGGTCACGTTGTTCACTTGGTTAATCGGGACTACGAAGCAATGGCTCGTGATTACTATGCTCTTGATTTTTTGGCTCGTGATGTGGATGTTTCTCCAATTATACCAGCACTTCGAGACTTTTTTGATGATGCGCTTAATTATACTGTGAGTGAGCTTAACTTCAAGACTCTAGTGGATGGTCTGGGAAACGTTTTGTATCAATATCCATTTAATGGTGAGATAACCTATCCTGTTATTTACTTCTCATTTCATCTACTATGCTTTTTATCGCTATTGTTTAGTCATCTGGACATTGGATCCTTTTTTTCCCCCTTTTGTTTGGCCGGTGGACATTAGATCCAGAAACTAAAACATATATCTTGTGGCATACAAGTGTTTAGTTATAATAAACAGAAATAGAACATAAAATAATTTGTTTTCATTTCCATAAATGCAGACTATTTATTTCTACACTTTCTTTCCCTGTGGTCTGACTCTGACGGCTTATCCATTTTTTGGCAGTTCCCGCCTACTATGCATTAATATTGAGGTCTCTCACTGTTCTTGAAGGCTTAGCGCTTTATGCTGATCCTAATTTCAAGGTTCTTGCTGCTTCATACCCATATTTTGCCAAAAGGCTCCTAACAGATCCAAATCCTTATCTTAGAGATGCACTTATTGAGTTGCTTTTCAAGGATGAGAAGTTCAGGTATGCATTCTGCTGCTATCTTAAATACTTATACTTTCGTTATACTTGGGGATGTAGCATGTTTAGTATAAATACACGTGAATATCCATTAATCTATTCAAGTTCAGGTGGAGTAGACTTGAAAACCTGCTGGAGCAGGGTAGAAAAGACAGAGATTTCACTGCTAGAGAGGCTCTTCAACCTGTCCTGAAGGTACTATTGAGTCCAGATGGTGAGGAGCTCAGGATTTTGGTTATCAAAGAGGCTGTCCGTGTGACTGAAGCTTTTATCCTTAGCTCTATATCTGATTCATACAACTTCCTTCCTGACTTTTTGCGAATCCTTATTCCTAATGGCAATGCAAGTGGACCCCTTGTGATGTCAAGTGCTGAAATGGAAAGCTTGGTGGAACTTAGAGATCAAGTGCTTAGGGTATGGAGACTTCTCCGATCCTCCAATGATTTTGATCCATCTCTTTTGCTGCCTATAGTGCAGGTAAGAGTCATCATTAGCCACACACACACACACAGTTATGATCTATTACTCACTACTCAGTCGTTAAATTTGTTTAAATTAATGATATTATAATTATAAATGATGGACATATGTGAGCTTATTGGTCAGTCAATGTTAATTTGGTATACTTTTTCTTAAACAATGTATAAATGCCATTCTATAATAAATTGCAACTTTGCAAGTGTGTCAGTTTATCACAACATTAATGTTGACCTTTCTTAAAACAAGATCATTTTGTGTGAATGCGGGAACATGGCTAATGGATCATAGTATTTGTTAATTGCCTAATATGTTGATAAAATAAAATTGAGTTCTTTATATAAATTAGGATCAAAATTATAGTATATTATCAATATAGTAGTTTAACTAAACTTCTAGACATGTCCATTGAATCCTAAACTAATTTTGAAAACTCATAAATATTTTATTCAAAGCATATTTGAAACTGTCAGATAGAATTTAATTTATTCTTAGCCACTGAAAATTTTTGATTGAATTTAACTCGAACTACATGTTTTTAACCATGCAAAAATTACACGAGACAGATACTTCAACAGCCTGAGGCACGCATTATTGGTGGACGTGTCGTGGGTGGAATCACTCAACGTCTTGCAGCACGATTTCTGCAGCAGATACTTCGAACTCAAGCCACAGCTTCTACATAAGACTTTACCGCTCAACTGGCCTAAAGTTAAGGCATGTATACTATTTATATGTACTACTTCTTTTCAGCCTTCTATTTACTACTTTGCAAATTAAAAGATAATGGTTCTTCAAATATCAAACAAGAAAATGGGAATTTGGTTTTTTGACTAAGAACGTAACAAAGGAGTAATATTAGGAAAAGAAACAAAAGTTGGAATTCATGATGATTTACAAGATTCATGATATATATAATCTCTCAAAAGTGGTATTGTTACTAATGTACAGGGATAGGGTTTGTACTTTGTGTTGATGAATAGTTGTTATCACCAGAGGGTTATGTACTGAAATATATGGTATTTCTGAACTCTGATTAATGGATTTGTCCAGAAAGAACATAACATGTTTCCTGGATCACTTATGGAATGTTTAAATACATGAATATCTTATCCATGGTCTTACTTAGATGATATTTTAGAGGAGTCTTCTAAAACACTGCAAAGAAGAAAAGTATTATATATATGAAGCTTTCTCTATTCATTATATATAGTCGTTTTCTTGTTCAGCTGTGAAATGATAAGAACAGAGGGAACCCTAAGTTAACTATAAAAGATATTGGAATATCTTATCGTTAATGTAAATAGCATCTATATCATTATAGGTTAGTATTCTATCATTATGAGCCATTAATGCCTATGCACTTTACTCATGTATATATACCCTTTCTTGATTGTGAATAGACAAGCAATTTAGTCAACAATTATTTACTCTTCTACATGGGATCAGAGCTGCCATATTCGTATTTTGTTCAAATTATTTTGGCTTTTGTTCCCTTTTTGTTCTTCACGACAGATGTAACAATCATTTAGGGTTCCTAGACTCCGTCTTTTTGAAACACGAGCCTGCCAGGGAGGTTCAAGCAGTGTGTGTGTGTGTGTGTGAACAAATATTAAGTGCTAAGAATATAGTTTTATGATACTATATTTCAGCTTCCATTATCATTTTTTTAAACCAGAGTTTGAATTGAATTGGCAGTTTAGTGAATTATCAACAGCTTAACATTTGAGATCCTCATTCTCTCAGGTGATTATGGGGATGAAGTACAGAAACAGGACTTCCATTTTACAAAAAGAATATAGTTAGTTGATTCTTGGCAAAGAATTGTTTGATTCTCTTTTTGGTGTTGTTGTACCCCTTAGTTTGTTCCAAAGTTGTATATATTCTGATTATTATGCTACTGTGGTATATTTTACAACGAAAGTTGAATATAGCAATTGTAAAGGCTTCTGGTCCTGGCTTCATTCGTTATTGTTGTCATTTTGCATCTACAAGTTAGATAAGCTTTCTTGTCTCGACAGCAAGTTTATTTTTTTTGTATAAAAATAATTATATTATTTTATTTTCACAATATAGAGTTTTAAGAGGAGACAAGCAGCCATGACATTTTTTTTGAGCCTTGCACAAATGGCTCTGTTTGAGGTGTAAGAGTACGGACCAATTTGATTATATAGGCTGGCTCATCGTGTTACGAATGGAATGGGTTGGGTTGGGTTGGGCCAACTCATTTTGAGGTTTTAATTTGGTCTCTCAATTTTGTAAAATATCTTCCTAGTACTCTAACATTATCACCTTTAGTTTCAAATGATACAGGTTAAATAATCTTTTATCCTTTAACTATGCCCTTATTTTAGTTTTATTGGTTTCTTAAGAGTAGAGTTGGGAATGCGGGTTGGCTTGTATCAACTTGCGGGCCACATGGTGCAAGTATGTGCAGCTCACATTTTTGCAGGCTAGTAAAATGCCAACCCTGACCCATAGCCGGCCTGCGTTTTTTAAATTGTTTTTTTTTTTTGCCTATTTTCTCAAGACGGGTTAAAGTTCGAGACATATATATATATATATATATATATATGAGTAATCAAATTTTCCTTCATAGTATTAATCATTTCACTTAGAAAAATTCAAAAACATAATCTACAATTTAAGAGATAGAGTTATCAAACTTCCCAAAGTTTACAAATAAAAAACATCAAATCATCATCAAGCAATTAAGATAGAATAATTTAGTTTAAAGGGGGAAGAAGGCTAAGATTTTTTTCCTTTGGGATTGAGAGGTACCAAGGTTTCTAGTGTGGGACTTATGGGTTTCTTAAAATTATCATAGTTTTTTAAAGAAAATTTGTGTGGACGAACTTGCCAACTCATGGGCCACATGGTGTGTTCTTGTGAGGCCTGCACTTTTGCCAGTTGGGAAACTCACAACCCTAACCCTACCCAAACCCACGGGCTAGCGTGTTGAGCTTGTATTACCAACTCCACTCAAGATGCAAAATTGTCTAATTTTTTATTAAATTAAAGGAACTAATACTTTAAACAGAATGAAATTTGAAGGATCAAAATTCGGGAAAGGTAACAAAATTCCACCCCCTATTTCCAATTCCTCCCTCCTTTCCGTTGAACTAAATAGATCCTTATACCAAGCAAATCCTAGAGGTAAAATATACACCCATCTCATTCTTTTCTAAATATAATTATAGCATGCATCTTAAGCAAAGTTAGTCATCCTCTATAATTAACTTAAAAAAATGCTAGTAGTTCCTTTCAAGTACTCCCTTGAATCCTTCTAGGGGTGTTTAAATCCCAGGACGGGACCAGGATCACCCATTCTCGGTTCCCGTCCCGGGGGTTGGCCGGGACGGGAATGTCATTCCCGGTCCCGGCCCTGGCCCAAGGAAATTCCCGGGACAACCAGGATAGGGAATTCCTGGGACGGGGATCGGAAATTCTCGGTTTTAGTAATATAATTATATTAGTTAAATTTTTTATAATCTAGTGTTTAAAGTGATTATTTAACACCTAATAAGATCATAAAAATCACATAAATTGAGCTAGAATTGAAGAATAACATATTATTATTAATATTATTATCACATTCATCATTTTTGTTATTATCTTTATACATTATATAGTTAGGATTTGTATCACGATATATACTATTTAACTCTAACTAAATATGTGATATACATTTTATCAAATGATAAATTAATTTATGGGGTAAAAAATACAAAAATAAAATAATAACTTATTTTTTAAGAAAAAAAACTGGGAACGGGAATTCCCGGGATCACAGGTCCTGGTCCCGGCCGGGACGGGAAATTCCAGGGATAAAATGTCCGGGACCGGGCTAGGACAACCGGGATCGGGATACTTTGAACACCCCTAAATCCTTCTTATGAGAACTTGTAAGTTGTAGCCCCTTCACATGAAATAAAGAGAGATGAATAAAAAATAATTAATTTGGTCTGAAAATAAAATAATTTTTTGATTTTGACCATATTAAAATAGAACATTTTTATTTTTTATTATAATCTGTTTATAGTTATTGACTTTAAATAAGGGTACCAATGAAAAAGTATAATTAAAACTCTACAAGCTACTTTTAAAAATGACTACCCATTTCTTATTAAAAGTGCACACCATTTATATTTGTACTTTTTATTTCCAAGCACATTAATGTATAATTATAAAATGAACGAGTTGACCTAAAAGGAATTATAAAAATGAGAAAAGTCGCAGCATGGGAAGAAAGTTCATTAACATCTAGTCAAAAAAAAAAAAAAAGTTCATGAATATTTTTTACAATTTTTTTTTTGTCCGGTATACTTCTAGAAGCTGCCCAGTGCCCAGGAGTTTTTTTTTTTTTTTTTGGGGAATTGCATTTAGGTTCTGGCCAAGAGAAAATATGAAAAATGGTCTATTGAAATTTCAAAATTGTATTTAAATTCCATGAGATTTTTTTGTAATAAATTTCAATCATGGAACTGTTAAAGGACTCTTCTAAACTTGTCAATTGACACCACTGGACTTATCAATGACGCTACGAGACTTATCAATGACACCCCTTGGACTTGTCATTAACGCACCCATAGACTTATTAGCGGAATTGGAATTTATTGTAAAAAAGTTTCACATGATTTAAATGCAATTTTAAGATTTCAAGGAACTATTTTTTTATATTTTCTCGTCTAGGGCCTAAATGTAAATTTCCCTTTTTTTTGGTCGAAACAGTGCCCAGGATATTTTAATATCATGATATATCTTCAGGGTCCAAGATTCAATAACGTAAATAAAATTTTCCGAAAAAGAAAATAATGTGAAAATAACCAGGTTATGAAAACCGGACCGGACCGGCCCGGTAACCGGCGAACCGGCCGGAAAACCGGTCCGGTTCCCGGTCCGGTCCGGGTTGGAGTTTTTCATAAAAAAAAAAAAAAAAAAAAAATTTCCTTTAGAATTTCATACTATAAGTCTAAAATTTTCAATTTTTCACCGGTTTGGTCCCGGTTTAGCTCCGGTTTGGTCCCGGTTTGACCCACTGACCCTTAACCCAGTACCCCGACCGGTTCAATGACCGGTCCGAGTTTTAATACCTTGGAAAATAAATTGTTGGATCAATTTTTTTTGGGAAAAGTAAACTTAAATATCATATGAATTATGAACACTCTAAAAAGTTTGTTAACATATGAAAATAATAAATAGGTCTCAAGAAAAAAATTTGGGATTTTGAAATGTTATGATTTTACTAAAATGTTTCCCAAGGATTTTTTTAGGAAAGGAACCTCACTTGGTGCCCGTGCTCCATCGTCGCCAGAGCTTTGCTGGCCGGCACTACCATGCCAAGGGGGGCTGAAACTCCGGTGACACTTTGAATAATGAGATTAATTATTTGGGTATAGAGATTGACTACTTGAGCTCCCTTAGCACTATCAGGCGTCATTGACCAAGGTACTGAAAACCGGACCGGACACTGAACTGGCCGGGGCATTGGGTTAAGGGTCAGTGGATCAGATAAGAGTCAAACTGGAGCTAAATAGGTGTTAGACCGGTGAGGAAGTAAAGATTTCAAGCTTATTTATATGAAATTATATATAAAATTAATAAAAAACCATTTAAAAAAAATAAGAAGAATGCCCCGGATCGGACCGATTGGACCTTCGGTTCGCCGGTTCACAGGTTGAACTGGCTGGTCCGATCCGGTTTTAAATACTCTGTCATTCACAAGTTGGATAAAGACAATGAAGACTTGAATATAGAGATTAACAACTTGCGCTTCTCATGTTACGAATGGCTGTATTGAAGTTGTCATTGCTTTATTTAATTTGTTGACGACGTTTGATAGGGATAAAAGAGTTCAAGTGGTTAATCTTTATATTAAAGAAGTTAATCCCATTATTCAAGTTATCATTAGTGCTCTAGCTGCGCTGGATGCTCACTGGCAAGGTGATGTTAGACGGCAAAGGTGGCAAGGGTTCTTTTCTTTGAAAAAAATCCTTGAGGATATTTTAGTAAAAGCACAGTATTTCAAAATTCCATATTCCTCTTTTAAAATCTATTTATCATTTCCGTGTATAAATGCACTTTTGGGCTGGTAATTATCTCGAATTTGCCCTATTATTTTCTACTGTTCATTGCGTTTTCCGTCGATAGGATGGAGCCTTATCAGAAATGGATTTTCCAATTGGAATGAAACAGAGGAGCCATGACTATAATTTCCGTGGCACCGCCTTCTTCCTCCGTGGCACCGCCAGATCCCTCAAGGATACCCGAACGCAAACGCAGTAGCCTAGGAACAAGAAGCTCCTTCAGTGGCCGAAGTAGCCTTCGAAGTCCGAAGCTAACACCTCGAGCTCCTCTGACCGATACTACCCGGAGCTCCGTCATGCCTGCGATCAGAGATGGGCCCTCTTCCATCAAGATCCGTGCATTTCCCGCGGACCAAGCTGAAGACTTGCAAGCTGAGGCCAGAGCCATGCCATGTTCGGTCAATGCCTCTGTCTTTAGCACTCAGCTCCTTGCCGATAAATATGGGTCTCAACCATTTAAGGTATTCTCCTATGGAAACCTTATTTTGTTTGATGAATTCCGATGAATTTTCCATTTGTCTCTTCACAAATAATTTTTTCGGTTTTAGTTGTGTTTTTTCCCTCAAAACGCCTCAGCTATTGAGACTGGGCCTTCATCTACTTGCTTCCAAAATTTAATCTGAATCGAGAAGTGTCAAACAATTTTGAAAAATGCGTTATGTTAGGTTTGGTGTTTCATCTCGTATGTAGGTAGAATATTTAAGAATTTTAATCATGGAGTGAATAAAGTTAATGAAGTCATTTGGGGAGGGCCGAATTGACAGTTCACCTATCCTGGAACTGAAGTTCCATGAAAATTTTAGCTCTTTTTTCTTATCATTGTTTATTGGCGGAATCGGGTATTGTAGGTTGATTCGACCCTTTTTTTTTTTTGTAAATAGGTGTTGGGTGGGAGCGTGGAAACTCTTTCCGATCGGACATTCAAGCTCCTCCAACACCAGCCATCGCTTGACCTCCTATCCAAATGCAAAAGCATTCAAACCCTCAAACAAATTCACTCGTATACCATCAAGACTGGCCTCTACAATAGCCCCTTGGCACAAATTAAGCTCATCCAATTCTGTGCTGTTTCGCCTTTTGGCGATCTCTCTTATGCTCTCTCTTTGTTTCAGTCCATTGAAAAACCAAGCTTGATCATGTGGAACACAATAATTCGAGGTCACTGGTTGAGTTCCTCTCCAATTTTGTCCATACAAGTTTATGCTTGTATGATGAATTCAGGCGTTGAGCCAAACTCTTATACTTTCCCATTTCTTCTCAAGTCTTGTGCTAAAATCAAGGCTATCTGTGAAGGGAAACAAGTACATGCTCTCATTTTGAAACTTGGGTTTGCATCAGATGCTCATGTGCATACTTCGCTTATTACTATGTATGCTCGGATTGGGGACTTGGATAATGCTAGATTGGTTTTTTATGGTAATATTGTACATGATGTTGTTTCTTTCACAGCATTGATCTCTGGGTATCTGTTAGAGGGTTATGTGGATGATGCTCGGCAGTTATTTGATGAAATTCCAGTGAAGGATGTAGTGTCATGGAATGCCATGATTGCAGGCTATGCCCAAAGTGATCGCTTTGAAGAAGCACTTTCTTGCTTTCGTGAGATGCTAAAATCAAATGTGTCCCCTAATCAGAGTACTTTGGTGACTGCTCTTTCTTGCTGTGCTCAATCAGGATCATTGGAATTGGGAAAATGGATAAGCTCTTGGATTAAGGAACATGGGCTTAGTTCAAATCTTCAGTTAACCAATGCTCTTATTGATATGTATTCGAAGTGTGGTGAGATTGATACTGCTGGAGAATTATTTGATGGGATGGTTGGAAGAGATGTGATTTCTTGGAATGTTATGATTGGTGGTTATTCTCATATGAATCTATACAAAGAAGCCTTGTCACTCTTTCATATCATGCTTAGATCAAACATAAAGCCTAATGACGTGACTTTTTTGGCCATTCTTCCAGCATGCACTCACCTAGGTGCTCTTGACCTTGGCAAATGGATTCATGCATATATAGATAAAAACTTTAAGAACACAAGCAATGTTTCTCTTCAGACGAGTCTCATTGACATGTATGTGAAATGTGGTTGCATTGAGATGGCAGAACAAGTGTTCAAAAATATGAATTATACTACTGTTGCTTCATGGAATGCAATGATATCAGGCTTAGCCATGCATGGACATGCAGAAAAGGCTCTAAAGCTCTTCTTTAGAATGGCCAATGGGGAACTCCAACCTGATGACATCACATTTGTTGGAGTTTTATCTGCCTGTAGCCAAAGTGGTTTGGTGGATCTTGGATGCCGGTATTTTGAATCAATGGTCCAAAATTATAAGATTGTACCAAAGCTTCAGCATTATGGATGCATGATAGATCTCCTAGCTAAAGCAGGGAAATTCGAAGAAGCAAACAATCTGATTAAAAATATGGAAGTGAAGCCAGATGGAGCTATCTGGGGTTCTCTGCTTAATGCATGTAGAGTTCATGGACATATTGAGTTAGGTGAATATGTTGCTGATCACCTCTTTAAATTAGAACCTGAGAATACAGGAGCATACGTGCTTTTATCAAACATATATGCAGCAGCCGGAAGATGGGATGATGTAGCAAGAATAAGAACTAGATTAAATGACAGAGGAATGAAGAAAGTTCCTGGTTGCACCTCCATTGAGATTGATAGTTTTGTTCATGAGTTTCTTGTGGGTGACAGAAGTCACCCCCAGAGTGAAAATATCTATGAGATGTTGAATGAGATAGATAAGCTTTTAGATGCCTCAGGTTTTGTTCCCAATACATCTGAGGTACTGTACGACATGGATGAGGAGTGGAAAGAAGGGGCTTTGAGCCAACATAGTGAGAAGTTGGCTATTGCCTTTGGTTTGATAAGCACAAAGCCTGGGACAACAATTAGGATTGTGAAGAATCTCCGGGTTTGTGGAAATTGTCACTCGGCTACAAAGCTAATATCAAAGATCTTCAATAGGGAAATAATTGCAAGAGATAGAAACCGGTTTCACCATTTTAAAGATGGTGTGTGCTCCTGTAATGACTACTGGTGAAAATTTGTCCCTTGGGGGCATAACAAGTGCAGAAAGAGAATTGGACGATTCCACGTCATGTAAGTTGGTGATGGGTTAGATGAAACACACTCTATCCAAATTTATTGCTACATTTGTCTTGAAATAAAGAAGTTGAAGAACTTAGGAAAAAATTGGGAGCTTAACTGAATTGTGTTTTGAGAACCAGAACTTTATTCCATTTAATACATCATTTTGTTATTTGTACGTCCATCGGTTGAATGGTGGTGTCCTAGAGACAACAAACTCTACAACTGTACAACAAGGTATTCTACTTACGGGACCTCATTTTGGTCGTCAAATGCAGGTGGATATTGTCAGGAAAACGTGGGCCTATTACTTATTGAGAATAGCAATACTACAGCCAACTTCTATTGCTCTTGTCTCATCATATTTCTGAGATTTATTGACCAAAACATATGCAAGAAATACCCAACATTCAGCAGCAACAGGCGCTCCATTATGTTAGATCAAGCGTTTCACCCAAGAGGGGGGTGAATTTGGTGATACTAGAAATTCTTTCGAAAATATAAAACTTTGACAAAAGAATTAAAACAGTAATGAGTAAGGAGAAATATCACCGAAGTGTACACCGGGAGTTATACTGGTTCGGTCACAACTACTTTGACCTACGTCCAGTCCTCAGAGCTCCTCTGAGAGTTTCACTATAACTTCCAAGATTCAGTGGGTTCTTGGCACCTCAGTACAAGCAAGTTCCTTACACCTGGACACTCGCTCCCCCTTACAGGTTGTAATCCAATCCCAACTCAAGGTTCCACAACCTTAAGTTATCTCAATAACAACTATTGAGTTTGAATGAAATATCTCTCTCAAAGAGTGAATGATAATCACTGAAGCATAATAATACAATTTCAACGTGAAAACAGAGTGATGAACTTAATGATACGTTCGTATGTGTGCTTGGTTGTTCTTTTCTGTTTGGATGTTCCCATATATATAGATATGTTGGTGATGACCGTTGGAACATTTTCTTTCGTCCGTTGGTGAGTGCGCAGCCACTGTTGACTTTTCAAGTTTTTGAAAAATATCTGTTGGCGGTGGTTGGCATTTGAACGTTTGGCTTGACTTTCATCTCTTGATATAATTTCTTCATTGTTTCTCTGTAAATAGACTAAGAATACTAATACAATGAAAGGTTAATCATATAGGAAACAATATAATGAAAGTTTGAATGATTTCTAAATTTCTGGGTATGCTTACTCGAGTAGCTCCTCGAGTAACCCTTGAAGTTTACTCGAGTAGCTCCTCGAGTAACATCGTGAAATCATTATTTATTTGAAAGTCAATGAAGAGAAACAAGATTACTCGGGTAGTGCATGGAGTAAACTAAATTTCAAACCTTTGGAATAGTTATTTACTCGGGTAGCTACTCGAGTAATGCATTCACAACTTTATGAGTTACTCGGGTACCAACTCGAGTAAACTTTCAAATAAATTTTGGTTACTCGATGCTCTACTCCAGTAATGTTGGCAGGATGTAAATGCCGAGAGCACTTACCTTGTTACTCGAGTAGGGACTCGAGTAATGCATTCATTTTTGCATAGGTTACTCGGGTAGCGCCTCGAGTAACTGAGACTTTTGAATGTGATTTACTCTGGTAATGACTTGAAGTTTATATAGAAAACATTTGCATATACTGGGGTACATACTCGAGGAATCCACTTAAAATAAACCATGAAAAACTTGTCTAATGGAGTAAGTACTCGAGGAAGATGAAAAAGAGAAATCAAGTTAATCGGGTACTAACCTCAAGTTTTCACTCACCTTAATGCATTACTCGAGTAGCTCCTCGAGTAACATTGGCAGTGGTACAAAGTGCCGAGAGCTTGACATTTTCAAATACACGGTTACTCGAGTAGCTCCTCGAGTATCATGGAAAACTTGAAGGCAACTGGAAGTTTCTGACCTGGTTACTCGAGTAGCTCCTCGAGTAACATTAGCAGTGGTACAAAATGCCGAGAGGTCCATATTTTAGGAAACACAGGTACTCGAGTAGCTCATCGAGTATCATGGGGAAAACTTGAAGTCAACTGGAAGTTTTCACATGGTTACTCGAGTAGCTCCTCGAGTAACATTAGCAGGCCGAGAACAACCTTAAAGTTTTACCTGGTTACTCGAGTAGCGCCTCGAGTAATGGTGGCAGGTAACTGGAAGTTTTGCTTGGTTACTTCAAGTTTTGGCTCATTACTCGAGTAGCTCCTCGAGTAATGCCTTAGAAAATGCACTTCTGATCAGGTTCTTCAGCATTTTCTCTTGGCCAATCTTCACTACTTCCATGCTTACCTCAAGTAAAGCTTATTCCTGTCATTACTTAGTTCAAGCTTGATTATTAAACATTTCCATTTCAAACCATTCTTTTGTTATCATCAAAACATGAGATCTAACACATTACACTTTTCATCACTTGCGTAGGGTCTTAAACAAAGAATCTAATGATTGCATCTTTCTCTGCTTAAAATTCTGAACTTTCTCAGAGTGGTGTGTGCCTAACATGTTAACAATTGAAGCTAAAGTAACGGTAATTTATACAATACCTTTTTTTTTAATTAAATTTTAAGTTAATTTTGACTGGTTCCTGCGGGAGGGATACAAGGCTAGGAGGTTCAGAACTTTGTATGCCGACGAGCAAGATATCAGGCCTGTTTGATTTTGTTTTCTATTTTTTCCAAAACAGTTTTATAAAATTGTTTTTAAAAACAAGTTTTCAAAAAAAAAAAAAGGGTCCCGGGTTATACGCACATGCTGGGACAGTGCAGAGTTCTTGAAGCAGAAGAATGGGCGTTGTTAATGGGTCTCACGCATGCTTGGGAGAAGGTTTCAAGAAGGTACTGGTTGAATCGGACTCCAAGGTTTTAATTGATAAACTGCTCCTCGTAGGGAATGGTTCTTCGAACAGCCGTCTGGGAGACAACTTAGCAAAGGATTCAGAGCATGATTGGTTGGGATTGGAAGATTAAGATACGGAAAATCTCTCGAGTACAAAACTCTCTTGGAGACACCTTGGCAAAGGATGGTTTATCATACTCATCTATGTTAGATAGTTGCAGACGCCTTAGCAAATGGGGGTTTTCAATACTCATCTATGTTAGATGGTTGTCCACCACATTTGCGGACTATGTTGCAAAATGATTTTATGGGAGTTATTCCCCTTTAGGCCTAAATTAATATAAATGGTCGTTTATTCCATTTAAGAAAGTTATTTGCATATTTATTTTCCTTTATATGATGATTTTGTAGATGATATTTGAACTCAATTTAATGAATTTGGATGTAATTGATAAAAAATAATGATTTGAGCATAAAATATAATTTTTTGAAAAACACTAAATCAGACCTTTTTCCAGTTTTCAGGCAATATCTGAAGCTCTAGATGTCGGATTGGGATGTTCTATTTATGGATAAAAAGTTAAGAAAGAGCTTTACAACTTTTATGTTAAGGCCAAAATCCAATTCTATCTCCAAGGATTTCGAATTTTGCTTGGAATTTGAGAGCGGAAATCATCTACCATTCCACCAACCAACCATTTCATCAACTCAATTTCATCTACCACTTCATCTTCTTTTTCACCTACTACTTCATCTACCATATTCCATTCTTCCCTATATATACTCATCATCTCCCTCACATTTAAGACACCATTTCATATCCATTACTTTCCTCTTCTCTTCACATACACCATCTTAGAGTTAATTTTATGCATTGTATTTAATTTCTGCATATCTCCTACATGGAAGGCTTAGGCAGTCCTACTTTATAGATAGTATATGTTGCCACTTACATGGAAGGTTTTACCTCCTAAAGGTACAACTAGATTTTCTCCATTTTCATGCATCTTTGGTTGTATATTTATGTTTTAGAATTTAATATTCAAGTTTTATACAATGTTTATGAAGTTTGCAATTTATTTTATTTTTTTTTAATTTCATCATGTGCTAAACTTTCATTTTCCTAGGGTGATGACGTATCTTACTAATGACGAATTGAATCTTAATTTATTAAATCTAGTTTGAATTTCTCCTTTATGATTAAGTTTAATTATTGTTCTTAATGCTTTTGATTGATTAGCCACCTTTTGAATGATTCCAATATGCATGTTGAGACTGGAAGGAGATGCATGTGTGTAGATCCTATAATTAAAACCATAACTTGCATATGAAATAGGAATATATTCATATGAGTTGTGTAGTCTTAATGAGTTCCATAAATCTTAATGCATAATTAATTGCTTAAATTCATATAGGAAATATTGGATTAGCAATTAATTATAGAATTTCTTGATCTTGGAAGAGGCTAGTAATTAAATTAGGGAAACTCAACTATCAATCATGTGAAATAAATTAGGCTAGAATAGATAAATGATTCAATCCAAAATTTATTAAGTGAAATTTGATCCTCAAGGCTTTTCTTTTATAGTTGTTTCATATCATTTGCATTCATATTTAATCATTTTTAATTTTGTACTCTCAATCACCAACTAATCGATCGACTAAATAGAGTTAAAATTACTCATTTTGGTACTTAGTGATCAATCCTTGAGAGAACGATACTCTACTCATTTTTATATTACTTGTTTACGACAGTGTACATTTACATTATTTAATAGACCATTTACACTTGTAACATGAGACATGAATGAGTAATAACTCATCTATTATAAATTTGGAATTTTGGGATTTGACATTTGCCCGAGCGGAACCAAAAATCATTAAACCAGAGTAGCTAGGCTATTGGAAAGGATTTCAGGTAGTAACTCTATATTTCATATATGATGTGATTGTTTATATGTTTTGTATTGTCATGTTATATTATATGAATTGTTTGTTACAAAACCTAGCTGTATTGTGGGAAAATCACAAGTACCATTAGGGCAAGTGGGACCAAGCTGAGGTAGTGAGATAAGTACGGACAATCAGTTATCTACTCTGAAACATTACAGCAAGTAAGAGTCAAATAGTCATTTGATCCTGAACGCTGAATCGACAGACATGTTTCTGTTACATTATATGGTGCATTGCATATTTATTTGTCATATTTTTTATTATTGATTGTGTATTACTATTGAGATTCATATGAATCTCACTCCTTTCCAAATATTTAAAAATTTATTCAGCAAGAGATAGGGGCTCAAGGGTAAGGAAGAAGATATCGGTAATTGAAGATATCGTACCCGTCCAAGCGGTAGTGTTGGTTATATGTAGTTTTTATGTTATTTTGGGTTCTGTAAATATTACGTACAAACCTTGTGGGGATTCCTGTAATATAATCAAGTTCTTTATATCAGTACATTTATTCTATTTCTATTCGCCCATTGAGCTGTGCGTTAATACTATAATAAATGTCGAAATATTAAGAGGTTTGACAAATGACGGAAGGTGTAAGAGCATGGACGATGACAATGGAGGAGGCAGGACGGCAATGTGCTTATGATCTTGTGAGCTCTCCTTTTAGATGTCTCCTATAGCGTCTTCCTGATGTCCCCAGCGTTGATGGCGACAAGTCTTTAACCATTTTGTTCTTTCTTCTCCTCCCCTCCATGGTAGCCATGATCTCCTTCTCTGATCTTCATTAAGGAGTACCAACTTCTTCTTTGTGATGATGGCGGACAACAATTTTGTAAAAACATGACAGCGACGGTGATGCCGATGAGAACAGTGACATCTCTCGCTCCATCTGTCAGCGATTCTCCCTCAAGCTTTGATCTCTGTAAACTTTAAATCTCCATACCCACTCTTCGATCTGCAAGCTCAGATCTCTAGCTTTGATCTCCATCTCTTTGAATCTCTTCGTTGAGGATGCTGTCGAGTTCAGATCTTACAGGAGGCGTGGCGATTATGTGGCTTTTGGTTCTCACTTCTCGATCTTTGTTTTTTTTGGTTTGAATTGATTTTTAATATTTGTCTGGATTTGATTTATACTCTATGTTGTTAAGATTGATTTATGGTTGAGTTTGTATATGATTTCTCCAACAATAGTGGTGGACAATTTTCGGTGAGGATCCAGTGGCATGGAGACACTAGCCTCTCAAAAACTAGTGTGTGGTTCTATTTTCATATTGTGAGTTTCTCCTTGTTAGTCCAAGTATACTTTGGGTTCTAGGCGTGATAAATATTTAGCTGAGATGGTCTGGATGATGAAGTTAGTTGTGATTTCTGGGGTCTAATTAATGAACTTTGCTGGAAAGAGATTTAATTGTTGCTGAGAAGTGAAGTATATAGTAATTGTTTAAACTCATCATTATCTTACCAAGATCTTGGTTAGAAGATGAGTTTAAAGGATTCTTAATTAAAAGAAACTTAAAAATTAGAAAAAAGTATTAAATCTTTTGTGAAGTTTATCCATTTTTTCTGTATGAGTCTAAGCTAATATATGAGTCCCAGCTGAGAAACCTGATGGCAAGAGTCGCAAAAACTTTCATGATAAACAAAACAGATAAAAATTACCTAGATTAAATTGGAATAATTCTTTTGGTAGCAAGAGTTAGTAGATATTATTTTGGTTCTAATTGTAAGACCTTAACTTAATTTATCTTCTTAATTTTATAATTTATTTCTAATTCCTATTGATTACACATATTAAGAGAGTTTCATCAAGGAGTAGTTTAAATGCAAATGATTAAAGATGGTACATGTAACACATTTTTATAAATAATGAACTTAACTAATTTCTTTGATTTTTGTGGACTAATTATTTAGTTTTTTTTTTATTTGATTAAGGGTTACACTTTTGAAAGTTAGAATGCAAAGGGTTTTTGCATTTCCCAATAAATACGCTTTTCAGGATTCGAACATGTATTCTCCTTCATATGGGGTGTGATTGCTACCTCAACTAATAGATTGTTAGTTATTAAGTTCTTATATTTAGAAACATAGGAAATAAAACGGTATGAATGAACAAAACATGAGCAAATCGTTGGGGCAAACTTATAAGGGCATTGCATTTCAATGAGGACAAAGGGTGCCGAAGGAGAGACTGAGTTGTTGGGTTTAGAGAGACAAAGGCACTCATAACCAGTTGCGATTATCAAGAATGAGCCCGAACCACTCCACATTAGCACACAAGTCCAGATTGTCCTCCTTGTTCCATTTCCAAGATGATACTATTTTTTTTTGCTCTTTGATCCCAATTAAGGTTATACTCAAAAAATTATATTCCCTCTATCTTACTTATAGGAGCTTAATAACTAAATTACGTAGTTTAAAAAAGCGGTTAAAATTAGATAAAAATAATAAATATGCCCTTATTTAAGAGGGGTAAATATGAGAGGAAAATAAAGTAAATATAAATATCATCAACTTTTTAATTAATGTAATACATATAATTAATGAGGTGTAAAAATGAAAAAAAAAAACTTATTAAATATTCATACAACTCTTTTCGGGTTTTTATAAAAAGGACTAAGACAATTCAAATTTTAGATTCTTATAAAAAGGACGAAGGGACTACTTCCTATAGTCCTTTCTATAAGAAACAATATCTCTTATAGGAGTGATCTTTAATATAAGAAACAAATCTTTTTTATATGAAAGTTTAAACTTGTATCCCTCTGTTTTCCACCATTACATATATACCATTCATTATCATTATTTTATCTGTCCATTAATATTTCCTCAATAGTTTTTTTTCCCAATCAAATCACGTACACAACTCTCTAAAGTAGATTGATCGTATTAGTCATAGAGATGGAAATAGGTGAGGCTTTAGTCAAATATGCCTGCACATGTAATGGGAAAGTAAAACATGAGTCTAGGCATGAACATGTAGGCTTATTTTTAAACTCAAGTTTGACCCGTTAAAAGGCCTGGCATAGCCTGAAGCATATTTAAAGGCTTAGTGGCCATATAGGCCTCAAAAAAGCCTCTCATATATATCAGGCATTGAAGGCCCCAAGTAAACTTTTCAGTTTAAATGTAGGCTTTTAATAGGCTTCAAAGCCTATATATTTATAAGTTATAGGCTTTAAATAGACTTTGAGCTTATTTAAAACCTATATATAATTCAAATAAAATATGATTTAATAACATTATTATAAAGGGTGTATAAAAATAAAAATTATTATAAATAATTACTCTTTCCGGCCCTATTTATAAGTGCTTAATAATCGAATTATGCGATTTACGAAAGAGGTTAAAATTAATGAAAAATAATAAGTATGTTTGAAATAAACTTTTTTTTCCCTCCAAGCATGCCCTTATTTATGAGGGGCAAGTAAGAGAGAGAAATAGAGTAAATATAAATATTACCAACTTTTCATTAATACAATACATATAATTAATAAGGGGCACAAATGAAACAAAAAACTCATTAAATGTTCATACAACTCTTGTCGAGCTTTTATAAAAACGAGTAAGACAATTCAAATTTTGATCTCCTATAAAAAAAAAAAGAAGGAGCACTAAATATATATGATGTAAAATTGAAGTCTCAAAAAAAAAAAAAAATTATCCCACTGAAATATAACATTTACAATAGTCCAGCAAAATAATAAAACAGCAAAATATCATGGAATGACAACATCACCATGAACTGAAAATTAAACACAACAGTTGCTTCAAAGTTTCAATATAATCTCTTCGCGTCAAAGTTTCGATATAATCTCTCTTCGTGGTCTTAATATGATGAAGACATCTCTGCATATTACTACCGATTGAGAAATGTCCAATGGATGAAGAGATAAAAATTGTTTCCTGATGCATATAATTTGCAAATGCACTGCTCCCTCAATTAAATTAGATTGATGGGTTAGTTCTCAATCAAATATTCAAAAAAAAAAAAAAACTTCAAATAAAATAAACCAAAGTAAAAGAAAGATCATAAGCCATGTAATAGAACCTGGAAAAGCCAACTCCTTCTAATGTGTTTGTCTTCATTCAAATAAAATAATAAAACCAAAAAAAAAAAAAACATCTAAACAAAAAAAACCAAAACCAAAATGCCAATCCCAATATATAGAACCTCAAAAGAGATAACTCATAAGGGGACCACTTTCAACTTTTTTCTTGTGGGTTTGTCTCCATTCAACCCTTAATTACACATAATTATATATATGGCTGAACGCAATTTTGTGGCTAGTTTCTCTGGGTATGCATAGTTGCGTCCTATGATGCATAATAATCACAAGTTTTATCTCCGTCAAGTCACCATAAGATTGTTCATTAACTAATAGTTAAAATTTGTGGTTCTATGATCATCAGCGGAGTAGATTGAGAGACTTCACTACTACATATGTGTCTATATTTAACGGTTATTTTTACCAACATTTAACAGTTTTAATCATTAAATATCGTAGCGTTCAATATTTATATATAACGTTTTTTAACATTTAAATATTGGACACTATTTTATGGTTGTTCAAATACAACCGTTATGTATATAGTGTTGGAAATTGTGCTATAAGGGTCAATTATTGTACTTTGAACATTATTATTTTAATGAAATTTCTCCATTCTATTATCGTATTATTTGCATGTTAACTGTGATAATTGTATCCTTGGATAATTCATAAAGATTGTCCTAGAATGTCCCTGGTCATCTATGCGGGAGCAGAGATGAAACAAGATCAGTATGACTTTGATAAGATATGGAGATACGAATCAAAGTCTTAGGCATTTGTAAGAGTACAAGGTGCTGGACCGACCCACTATGAGAAAGCTACATGGATCAAGTCATAAGCTTTTCTCATGTATAACCACGTCACAATGCCCTTAGACCTGAGGTCATCATGAATTCCTACATGAGAGTTGCTGAGCTTTGAACTAGTCAAAAGTCACTTTTGACCGGGTGATGATAAAGGCTACGATTGGGCTTGGTGGTTTTTCATGCAGAGAAATATGAATGATCAAGATGGAATTTGTCCCTTACATTAGTAGAGAGATATTACTGGGCCCCTCGATGAGTGAGTCTGAGAAATGTATGGCCATACTATGATGAAAGGAGTTTTTGTCTCTGTTATCAGGCTACTCAGGAATCAAAAAAGTAAGAGTCAGGAACAAGAGGATGACATTATCCATGCCTTATCCTTGATCGATATATCGTGTGACAAAAGGGACGTGACATGGTTGTATAACAGTTTGCATCGTGATAACGATCCTCATATGAATTGGGTAGTTGTAATGTCTTGCCAGAGGCCGCTTGCGACTTTTGGGTTAGTATAGTTATTGGCCCACTGCCAACTTCATATGGGCCTACAGGGTCGCACACAAAAATGGCCTAACACGAGATAATGTTTAATTTAGGATGGATGAATTTTATATATATATATATATATAATATAAAATTCATTAATAATATTATATAGATATATATATTTTCGAAATATATATCTTAATATATATATATATATGTATATATTATATGATATTATTATATTGTGTTAGTTTTAAATTTAATTTATTAAGATATATTAAATTTAATAACTAACATGATAGAGATATAGTATCTCAGATTTAATTTATGAAGATAAATTAAATCTAATGGCTCTTTATTTGGATTAAATAAATATGTTAAATTAAAAATGTTGGACATATTTAATTTAAATTGAATTTATTTAATTAGCTCATCAATATAATTAATTATTAATTAATTTCAAAATTAATGATGATTAATTTTGAAATTTGAAAATAGCCCTCATGGGTTATAAACTTGATAGAGCAGATATATTCATATGCATATGAGAATTGAGAGCCGCAAGTAAAACCCTAGGAGACATTAGAGGTGCTAGCACGTAGTCTCGGTTGGAGAGCATTCGTGTGGATACCGGTAGAGGGAGCGGACCTGACGTGTTGGCTCCTAGAGATCGTGAAAACTTTGAATCATCAAAAAGGTATGAATCCTTCCAACTTGGTTTAAACGCCGTTGATAGATCCTCGATTAGGATCGGTGAAAATTTTTAAAATTCTTCCGCTGTGCCTACCGATTCTAACATATAGCACTATATTTAACGGTTGTAAGACTGATTGTTAAATATATCCGTCTATATTTAACGGTTGTTTAATTATAACCTTGGAAGATGTTGTATAATACTTAACGGTTAAAATTATGAATGGTAAAGTATTTGCTAGTAGAGGAAGGGCTTTATTTGACAGTTATTTGAAAAAACTGTTCTATATGTATAATATTTGATGGTTATTGGCGAATAACCGTTAAGTATTTGTGACAATTTTTTTTTTTTTAAAAAAATTGGGGGGCTCACTTTCAATAAACCTCCATATGCATATTATATACATATGTACATTGCAAAAACCAATTACAAATCCGTTACAGAAACTAAAGTACTGCGCATTATAGAAACCAATTATAGTCATTAAAAAGTACATATATATATATATAACTGTACGTTACATAAACCAAAAGCTAATCCAAATTACCAACCAAAAGAAAATGAGTTTGAGAAAAAGAGAAAACAAAATAAAAACCAAAAGCAAGAACCAAAACAGAAGCCAAAACCAAATCTGAACTAGCTAAAAGTGGTACTCTATAGCTAACTCTATTATGCTCTCATCCATTGATGATAAACTGTCATAGCCAGCTCTTCTATGACTTCTTCAATTTGTTCGAGGGAATATTGCTTAGAAAACCTATCCTCAAAGTACTATACGTAAAACAAAGTGTGTTAAAAGATATATGACTTGACTTTTAATTTAACTTAAACACACATACATGCATATATACATACATTAGTATTAATTGAGCTAGGACTGTGGGTGACTATGTCCTTTATGAACTTCATGACACAGTACCCATAATAAGAGCTTTAATTAGGTTGCCATAGACACTATAAATAAACAAATGAAATGTGTCAGTCTAACACAAAATGGTAAGTATTGGTGAATTACCGCTAAGCGCTTCCATTTGTAAACAGAAGCAATGCCTTTGCCTTTTAACAAGGGGAAGTTGAGCCCTTCGTCCATGGCGTAATAGTCAACAACTCTGATGAGATAAATCACAATAATAAATTATAACACCAAATTCATAATAAACTCTAACAGGACAAAAAGAAATTAAAGCACTAAATTTAAATTCATCAACTTACTCATTGAAAACCTCGACTATCTATGGTCGATTGTCTACATCCCCATGAACCGAATAAAAGTACCAAATCCTTTGCTTGAAAAGATTTAGCATGATGAGAATCTAATGACCCCTAAGTATAATAAACTTAATGAGAGCAAAACTAAGAAAAAACATAATGAGCATCCAATTTAATCAAATAATATACTTGGTTTTTTGGTATTAAAGATGCCTTAGACCCAATAACTAAAAACTGTACATTCAGCTCACATCTCTTAAAACACCCATGTTCAGACATGTGTCTTCCTTGTACTTCCAGTTCAGCTCAGAAACCTTGTCCCTCTTAAATTGAGTCCTCACCATCTCCGGAACTTCATCCCAAATCACTGTGTCCTCGTTCAAGTTTATGCCCAATTTAGCAAGCAAATCTGCACAATAGTTGGACTTTCTTCCTATTTTGCAGATCCTAACCTTCCAATTCCTCTTTATCATCTCAAGAATTCAACGCTGCACACTATTAAGCAATCTCAAGTCTTCCTTCCCTTTCAGCTTCCTAGCCACAATCTCGGAATCTGTTTCAACCACAACATTTCGAATTGAAAGCCTTTTTGCCAAGCCAATTCCAACCCTTGTAAAACCCCCTAACTTTCTGCTTCCACCACACTGCAGAAACCAAACCTTTGATTAAAACCACAAAGTCACTCCCCTTCTTCATTTCACAATACTCCACTGCAAATCGCCAGACCTAGGTCACCTCAACATGCACTATTTGAATTAATTTTGACCCAACCTAACTCTGGTGGTTTCTACTTCTCTAAGGATGATAATGAATCTGGCTTTAATAGCTCCACCACTCTTTTAGCTTCCATAGACTCAGTTGCTAGGTGCCAAATTTTTGTACTACCTCTCTATAATCAAGGCTGGGATCACAAAACACTCTAGAATTTATCTGTTTCAACAAAAGCCAACAGTTCACACCAAAAATAACATTCTAAGGTGTGCCCTCTAATTTTTCTTTTGGATTCAAGATTAGATTTAATCCATATTGAAAGTGGTTCTGTGGAAAATTGTTGTTATATATGGTGATTTGTCAAGGCCTCCAACTATACTTTCCTTGCCTCCTCTCAATCCCTAGCAACATGAATTGTAGTTTCTGCACTACCACATACTTCACATAAGCCTTCAGCTCCCCACTTCCTACGTCTTAGCTCATTTGTATGTAGCCTATAAAGAGCTAGCAATAAGAGAAAACAACCTGGACCATTCCATTTCCAAATTAGGTCCCATACCTAGTCCTTCACGCTAACTTTCTCTCCCCTTATTTTATTGTAACCTTTTTTAACAATATATTCCCCCTTACTACCATTGCATAACACTACATCAACACCTTCTCTACCATGAGGGTGGATAGCACGAATTTTTTCCACCACGCCATATGAGATTAGGGACTTAAATTTTCCCTAATCCTAGCCACCAGTACTAGAAACAACATCTACTACTGTCCATTCCAAATACCTGTCATCTACCGCTTGTACACAGTGGTCAATTAACACAGTATCTTGGTCTACCCATGGTTCAAGCTAAAAAGATGCACCTTTTCCATTCATTAATCCCTTCCAAGAATGCTCATTTAAAATCTTCTAGACTTCCCCCATATCTCTCCAAAACCACGAGGCATTCTTTGGAATTTGGAGGATTGAAGAGAGCTCTTTTCCGATGTTGTATTTAAATTTTACCACCTTCCCCCACAACCCACCATTTCCATTCCTCAATTTCGAAGACATTTTTAAGAGACAGGCTTCATTCATACTAGATAAGTTCAACACCCCTAATCCTCCATTCTTCCATTACTTCTGAATCTTCTCCTACCTTACTGAGTGAATTTTACGTTTATCTTCCTCATGCCCCCATATAAAATTCCTCTGAGCTCTTTCAACTTCCTCTAAAATATTCTTAAGCAAATGAAAAACCATAATAGGATATATGAGGATAGCTCCTATGACATTTTTGTAAGAGTTATTCTCCCCGCCATACTAAGACAATTCGCTTTCTATCAAGCTAGCCTTTTCTTCACGTTTTCAACTACAAATCTAAAACTTTTTGACTTAACTTCTATATAATTCAAGGGAATGCCTAGGTATGTCCCCAAATCCTTTGTTTTAACAAAACTAGATCTTTCAACCAGCTTCCTCCTAGTCTTAGCCGAGACATTCTCAGTGAAAAGCATAGCGAATTTACTAGTGTTCACTTTCTAGCCTGATAAGATACAAAAATCCTTAAGAAACCTCATAGTGACCTCCATTTGCTCATTAGTAGCCTCACCAATTAAAAAAATCATCACAAACATCAAATAAGACACTCCAGGTCCATTTTTTCCCACTATGAAAGTCTTCCAAAGCCCCCTTTCCTTTGCCCCTAGGATGATATGAGATTATTTTTTCCATCACAAGGAGAAAAATATAGGGGGATAGATGATTACCTTGATGAATTCCTCTAGTAGGCATGAACTTCTCCATCCTTTGCCCATTCCAAATCACCTTCATAGATACAAAAGTGATAAATTTCATGATTAAACCCCTAAACTCCTCCACTAGCCTGGCCTCCTTAATTTTATCATCAATAAAATTCCATTATAATTTGTTATAAGCTTTCTCTAAATCGATTTTAATAGCAAAATAACCTCGTAGTATGACGCCAAGAAAAAAAATTTCTTCTCCTTTGGTGCCCTTATAATGACCATATTGCCAATTCCCTCATTTCTTTCTCCATAAAATCTACCTTATTGCCTATGTCCAACATTCCTAAATAGACGTGAGGATTGAGGAGTAAGAATGTGTCCTGTAGGCCATTGCGGGCTATGTGCTCCGTGTGAAAGTACCTTACATACCAAAATGAGAAAATTAGTATATATAAATGCTATGAGTAGCAAAGTATTCATTCACATAAGAAGAAATACATGATAAAAAGTTACAAGCACTCGAGCTAGCCATATCGCTCGTGATGGTCTCTTTGACTTACATGTGATTTATAGCATCAAACACGCCTGATCCTCGTGTGTATCTTGCTCAAAGGGGACTTGTTTAGTGTAGTCATCTCACTATGGTCTATTTGGATGACAAATGTATTATGTGCGTTAAGAGCTATCCGGAATTTATTGGAAATTAGAGGAAATGGTGGCTGAGGCATAGGCATAGGCATAGGCTCATCCTTATTCTTTGGCTCACAAGATATTGAACTATAGTTGGACTGAGCTCCCAGATTGCTCTTCTTCCTCTTCGGCTAAACAAGTTAAGAAGTTAGAAAAATAGTTTCCATAAACTGTTGGGATTGGTAGGTATAGCGGAAATTTAAAAGTTCATCAATCCCAATTGCAGATTTTTCAATGGCGTTTAAATCAAGTAGTAATAACTGTACTTTTTTTATTTATCCTTTTCGATTTGTAGGAATTAACACCTCCGATTGGCTCCCTCTACCGGTATCTACATGAATACGACCCCAACACGGACTGCATGCTAGCGCCTCCAATGTCTCCCGTCTCCCTAGGGTTTCTTACAGCTCCTTATTTTGTCATTCGTGCCAGTCTTATGTTGCCCATTTGTTTTTTATAACTAATAGGGCTATATTGGATTTTCAAAAATAATCTTAATTAATTTTGAAAGCAATTAACACTTAATTGTTTTGATGAGCTAATTCAATAAATTTGGTTTAATTAAATTTGTCCAACAGTTTTAATTTAACTTATTTATTTAATCCGAATAAAGACCTATGGAATTAGATTTAATTTATCTTTATAAATTAAATCTGAGATATTATATCTTTATTATGTTAGTTATTAAATTTAATTTATCTAATAAAACTAAATTTAAAACTAACACAATATAATAATATTATGATATATAATATATATACATATATATATATAAAATACATACATACATATATATATAATATTATTAATATTCTTTTCATGAATTTTATATCATATATATATAAATATAAAATTTGTCCACCCTAAATTAAACATTATATTCATTGAATCTTAGACACATCTTAGATTCAATAAACCTAGACATTATAGTTCGTAATGGGCTATTCTTGTGTGCGACCCTGTAGGCCTATATGAAGTTGGCAGTGGGCCAATAACTGTACTAACCCATAAGCCGCAAGTGGCCTCTAGCAAGACATTACAACTACCCAATTCATATGACGATTGTTAACATGTTGCAACCTGTCATACAACCATTTCACGTCACTTTTTATCACATGATATTTTGGCCAAGGATGAGGCATGGATAATGTCAACCTCCTGTTCTTAACCATTACTTTCTCGATTCGTAAGTAGTCTGACAATGAAAATTGAAACTCCTTTCATCGTAGTATGGCCCTAATTTCTCAGACTCACTCATCGAGGGGCCTAGTAATATCTCTCTACTAGTGTGAGGGACAAATTCCATCCTGACCATTCACATTCCTCTGCATGAAAATCACCAAGCTCGATTGTAGCCTTTTTCATCACCATGTCAAAGGTGACTTTTGACTAGGTCAAAGCTTAGCGACTCTCATGTAGGAATCCATGATGATCTCAGGTTGAAGGGCATAGTGACGTGGTTATATATGAGATAAGCTTATGACTTGATCCATGCATCTTTCTCATAGCGGGTCGGTCTAGCATCTTGTACCTTTACAAGTATCTAAGACTTTGATTCATATCTCCATACCTTATCAAAGTCATACTAGTCTCACTACAACTTTGCTCGCTCATAGATGACCAACCAAGGACATTTAGGACAATCTTTATTATTTATCTAAGGATACAATTATCATAGTGAACAAGCGAATAATATGATAAAAAAGGAGAAATTCATTAAATAATATTGTTCAAAGTACAATAATTGGGCCATAGGACATAATTTCCAATATCCTTCCACTTGCACTAGGTACATTCATTAATTTGCCTAATTCCTATTATCCAAACATAACACTCATGCTTTTCCTGTGCAAGCGGCTTAGTGAGAGGATAAAAAACATTGTCTTCTCCTACTGCTTTGCATATTTTTGTCACCTCTATGATTAATTTCTCTAATGAGATGAAATTGCTTGAGTATATGCTTGGTCTTTTGATGTGACTAGGCTCCTTGGCTTGTGCAATAGCACCGCTATTGTCCCAAAACAAATATATTGGATTTGAGATGGTAGGCACCACCCCTAGTTCAGAAATGAACTTTCTGATCCAAATGGCTTCCTAGTGAAGACCATGAGCTTACATTGGTTATCCTAGTGTTGGTTAATTTTAGAAGACAATCTGTATATATTTTTCAAACCCTTTGGGCAACTCCTGTATTGTAAATAGGTACTTCTTATCAATATATATGTGCTATTTCTGTATGCCCGTGGAACTATGCCTTTACCACTCTAGCAAAAATCAAAATGTTAAGGGGTTTGACATTTTTAGAATCAGAGCTAAAAGCAGTTTTGGCAATATCAGAATAGTATACTGATATGGTCTTGTTTACAAGTTGATGGGAACAATACGTGGAGGGCAATGGCAATGAGATAGGTCACTACCATTGGTGAACCAAGGTACCCCAGGTCAGAGGATTCCTAAGGGCCAACCTTTTGCTGAGGCGAGATACCCAGGGAGCGGGTTCGAGTGAGACTGGTATATGGGCCACAGTCGAGACTTGAGCCAGTGCTTGAGAGTAGGTGTGAGATTTTGAGTAGCCATTATCTGATAGGTCAGAGCCTAAGTTCTGCATTGTTACTCTCTCTAGAGCCAGACCAGTGCAAGTGAGATATAACCTACAGCCAGACTAGAGGTGTTGGGAGTATGCCAGGCTCAGATATTTATAGTCTTTCTAGAAGAATAACACACCTAGAACCCAGTACATGGCATATTTGGATTATATGGATAACTTTACTGGAACCAAGTCTACTAAGATTAGACTACCCAGACGAGATCTGGATTTATACAACCACACACTTCTTCCTTTACACAGCATTTTGGGCCAGGAAGAGGAATGACATAGTAGAGTGGGGTCCGAATGATCACTTTGTCGAGTTCATAGATCACATGATACTATACATGGTGTAGTATATGTATAATAGCTAGTAGAGGGTCTACACCCAGTATTTTGGTAATCAGAGGCAGCCGGTATGACTTTTGAGATGAGGGTAGTCACAGGGTATCGGTGGTCAGATGTGAATAGAGTTGGTATCTGTGTCTTGGCACAGGTATACAAAAGTTAAGCGTGCTTAACTCAAGAAAATCTTAGGATGGGTGACCCCCTGAGAAGTCATAGGTATAGTTATGACATTGTGTGTAAAAAAAGACGAAGTCATATTATACAGTAGTTATAGGTTGCATGATATTGATATTCTCCTTAACTGTTGTAAATATCTGATGTATGATATAAATATGACATATCTGTAGACTCGAATTTTTGAGAAATGACAAAAATGCCCTTGTGATCATATGAATTTATTTCTTCTCTATTTTCTTATAGTGTGATACCAAGATGGTTTGAACATAAGGTAGACTACGAGGTGGACATAATAATGAAGTACCAGACCTTAGACCTGACCCAATGCAATAGATATTGGGAATGATAGCATAACAATAAGAAATAATGAATGATATCAAGGAGGAGCTCTGAGAAGTGAAGTAAAGATAGGATCATCTAGAATACCTGGTAAAGGGAGATGGTAAGTTGGATCCACAAGACGAACCTCAACTAGAGCCTCCATGATGCCTCATCCTGAGACTGATATTCTTCAGCATTGGGTAGGAAGGTTTAGCAAACATCAACCTCCCATCTTTAGAGGAAAATGTGATCCATAACAAGCTGAAGACTAGTTGTCACAGTTAGAGAAGATATTTAACATCCTATTATGCCCTGATGAAATTAAAGTCTTCTTAGCAATATATAAGCTTGAGGGTGATGCAAATAGATGGTGAAAGAACACCAAACTGATTCTCTAAGGGAGGGATATTCCGGTGACATGGGAATTATTCCAAGAAAAGTTTTATGAGAAATATTTTCCCCATTCAGTCAGGCTAGAAAAGGAAAAAGAATTCCTAAATATACAACAGGGTGATCGAAAGAGCTTTGATGAATACTTAGCTCACTATATTCGGTTGTCATGATACTCATCATACCATAATTATTAGGATAATGAGGAATGGAGCTCAGATATGATGATCCAAGAATTGAAGCAAGAGCTGAAGGAGAAACTAGTCTCCAAGCACGTTACAAAGTTCAACAAGGCGGTCGAAGAATGCTGGATTACAGATAATAACTTGTTGATCTTGTATTCCGATAGAAGCATCAACAGAGGTAGATTTAGTAGTAAGCGTTCATCCCAAAAATGTAAGGATTAGGGTAGACCATATAGAGGGGATAATAAAAGGGCAAACTAGGCTGGAGGCCGTGGAGGCCAGAGTTCCTTAGGAAGTAGAACTTACTGGCATTGTCATAAGCCTTACCACCCTGGCAGAACTTGTAATAGTGCTCCATTAAGGTAGGATTCAACTAGACAAGGCACTTGTTATATATGCCAGAAACCAGGGCATTTTGCTTAAGATTGTATGCAGAAGCACTATCTAGAGGAGATGAGGCCCAGAGTTCCAGGCGGGGTCTAAGCTATAACACAGAAAGCAACTAGAAAGTCTCCTAAATTGATACAAGGTACAGTTTTACTTAATGGCAACTCAGTACAAGTCATGTATGATTCGGGTGCTAGTCATTCATTCATTGCGTATGATTGTGTGAAATGGCTAGGCCTGAGTATACACAGATTCCTATATGACCTAGTTGTATCTATAACCACGAGAGTTAGAGTTGTTATGGTGATATTTGTTTAAGTTGTGTAATTAATGCTGAGGGGCATGAGTCAATAATGGATCTAATCTGTTTGCCGTTACAGGGCTTAGAAGTAATCCTCGATATTGACTAGTTTACAACAAATGGTGTGCTGTTAGATTGTAGAAGAAAAAGGGTTCTTTATCCCAATCTTCAACCATCCGGTGGTACTAAAATTAACCTTAACCTTATTTCAGCAACAGACGTTGAGAGATGTCTGTGAAAAGGTTGTCAAGGGTATATGGTATTTTTCTCCATGCAATCAGAAGCTGGAATAACATTGGAGAGTATCCTTATAGTAAGTGAGTTTCAAGATGTATTTCCAAAAGATATCAATGGATTACCTCTGAACAAGAAAATGGAGTTTACTATTGATCTTAAGCATGAAGTAGGTTTAATATCCAAAGCCCTATATAGAATGGCTCCAAGTGAAATGGTAGAATTGAAAAAGCAAATTGAGGAGCTGCTAGAAAAATGGTTTATCTAACCCAGTATTTCACTGTAGGGAGCTTCAGTACTTTTTGTCAAGTAGAAATATAGAAGCCTTCGGCTCTGTATTGATTACAAGGAGCTAAACAAGGTGACCATTAAAAATAAATACCTATTCCTTAGAATATATGATTTACTTGATCAATTATCTAGTGCCTGTGTATTTTCAAGGATTGATTTGAGGTTTGGTTATCACTAGCTCAAAGTAAAAGCAGAAGATGTATCAAAAACTGCTTTTAGGACTAGATATGACCATTACGAATTTCTTGTAATGCCATTTGGGTTGACAAATGCACCTGCTGTGTTCATGGACTATATGATTGAAATTTTTCGTCCGTACCTGGACCAATTTGTGGTAGTCTTTATTGGTGATATTATAGTATACTCACGGAGTAGAATAGAGCATGAGCAACATTTGTGAACCATATTGACCAAGTTGAGGGAAAAGTAACTATGCCAAGCTGAGTAAATGTGAGTTTTGGCTTTCAAAAGTAAGATTTTTGAGCTATATTGTCTCGTAGCAAGGGGCCTCAGTAGATCCTAGTAAAGTGGAAGTACTACTGAATTGGAAGAGGCCAGAGACTGCACTAGAGATACGCAGTTTTCTGGGTCTTGCTGGTTATTATCGGTAATTTATACAGAATATCTCCAGACTAGTGTTGCCTTTGACAAAGTTAATGTGGAAAACTCAACATTTTGTGTGGGATGATAGTTATGAGAGGAGCTTCATAGAGATGAAACATAGATTAATGACAACTCTAGTGCTGACGATCCCAGATCCGCAGTTTACTGATGTTGTTTATACTGATGCTAATGGGCGTGGATTGGAATGTGTTTTGATGCAACATAGCCGAGTAGTGGCATATGCATCTCGTCAGCTGAAGCCTTATGAATTGCATTATCCCACTCATGATCTTGAGTTGGCAGCTATAGTGTTTGTATTGAAAATCTGGATGCATTATCTATATGGTGCAACCGTAGAGTTGTACTGCGATAATAAGAGCTTGAAATATTTCTATGATAAGAAAGAGTTGAATATGAGACAACGAAGATGGATGGAGTTGCTGAAAGATTACAATCTGGAGATTAAATATCATCCAGGAAAGGCAAATGTCATTGCTGATGCATTGAGCTGTAAAATAATGTAGGCTGCAGCCTTGATGATACATGAGTATAAATTGATCGAGGATTTTAGAGATCTTAATCTGTCCAAACAAATGTTGATTTATGACAACAATATCAGCCAGGCTGAGAACGATTTAAGAGTAGAATTTGAAGAAGTTTAAATGCAGGATAGAAGACCACAATCTATCGAGAGATGATTAATAGAGGTGAAACTGAGGAATATGATTTGTCATCAAGTGGATTAGTCATTTACAAGAAGTGATTATATGTTCCACTGCAAATAGAGTTGAAGTGGCAAATCCTAGAAGAGGCTCACAAGAGTAAATACACTCTACATGCAGGAGTAATCAAAATATATCATGACTTAAAGTCCACGTATTGGTGGCTAGGAATGAAGAGAGATGTGATGAGGTTTGTTCCTAGTTGTCTTACTTGTTAAAAGGTAAAAATTGAGCATCAATTACCATAAGGACTATTACATAATCATGAGATTCCTGAGTGAAAATGGGAAAGTTTCATGATGGATTTTGTGACAGGAATGCCCAGGATTAGAAATTATAATGCGATATGGGTAATTTTTGATCAGTTCACGAAGACAGCCTATTTCCTACCTATTATTATTCATTTTTCTCCTAATAAGCTAGCAGAGATATATATAAAGGAGATTGTACGGCTACATGGTATGCCGAAGAACATCATTTCTGATAGAGATCCCCACTTCACTTCTAAGTTTTGGAAAGTGTTGCATGAGGCTTTGGCTACCAAGCTTAGGTTCAGCACAACTTATCATCCTCAAATAGATGGGTAGACTAAGAGAACAATTTAGACATTAGAGGATATGCAGAGGGCGTGTGTTCTAGATTTCAAAGGTAGTTGGGACAGGTTCCTTCTATTGGCAGAGTTTGCCTATAACAATAGTTACCATTCAAGCATTCAAATGACTCCTTATGAGGCATTGTATGGAAGGAAGTGTCAATTGCCCTTGTGCTGACATAACTATATGAGAGGTGCTTACTTGGGCCATACATAGTTGATCAGATGACATAGTAGATCAAGCTAATTAAGTAAAGATTATTAACTACTCAAAGCCAAAAGAAAAGCTATGATGACAAGAGGCAAAAACCTCTAGAGTTTGAGGTTAGTAATCATGTATTTATAAAAGTTTCGCCTGACAATAAAGAAGTTAAGCCCTAGGTACATTGGTCCCTTTGAGATTTTGTTGAAATTGGGCTAGTAGTATACCGAGTAGCCTTACCCCTGTATTTGAGCAATGCCTCATTTGAATACAAAAATTGGGCCAATATTTATGTTTTCAATGTTTCCCAGTTGAAGAAATATCAACCTAATCTCGAACATGTTATTGAATATGAAGATTTGAATATGACATATGAGGTTAGACCTAACCAGATCATTGATCAACAGGAGAAATAGCTTAGATGTAGAAGTATCCCATTCATTAAAGTTTTCTGGAAGGGATTATCCCCTAGAGAGGCGACATGGGAAGTAGAAGACGATATGCAAAAGTGTTACCTGGAGTTTATGGCTATATATGTGTAGCAAATTTTGGGAATGAAATTTATTTAAAAGGGGGAGATTTGTAACACCCATTTGTATTCAGAAATATGCCTTGTAATTATTTATGGCATTCAATGGAATAAAATGGTGAATTTTTATGCAATTGGAATGATAAAGACAACTTTAGTTAATGTTACATGAAAAATTGGGCTAAAACAGGACATAAAATCTAAGTTATTGTCTTGTAAAAATCCAATTATTGAAGCCCATTATTCAAGCCTAAAGTAGAGGATAAAAGAACATAATATTGAGTACAATAATAAAGAGTAATTTCAGTCATGAAGAGAAGGAAAAGAAGAAGGCCCAAATTAAATACAAGAATGTGAGGGCAAAATAGTAATTTGCCAATAAAGTAAGGAATAAATTATTTTTTGATTTCTTGAGATTAATTTCGGTTAAATAGAGAAAATAAAGGGAAAATATATTTTGGAAATAAATATGCAATTCGGGAGAATTCTTGACCAAGTAAAACGGTTGGAAAAGTCAAAAAGTAAAAGTACTTGATTGAATTAATTAAAGAAGGGAATTATGAAAAATACAAGAAGCAATTAATATTTCCCTTTCTTGTCTCTATTTTTGTCCATAAAGGGAAATTAGAGGGAAGAATATATGCTTGGAGAAATCATGCCATGTGTCATCATCTTTATCCAAGTAAAACAAAACATGGTAAATTGGAAATAAAATATAGTAAATTAATAAAGATGAAGGAGATATTTTGAAATCATCATCATCTCTTTCCTTCATCCTCATTTTCATCCAAACATAAGAAAATAGAGAGAGGAAGAGTCTTCAAAAACTAAGAGTTCAAGAAGTTCAAGAAGGCAAAATTCAAGGTAAGATTGTGAAATTATTAGGTTTAAGCCTTCTAATTCATGTAGAACCTCTTGTAATCTCTTCTTCATCATGAATATCATGTATAGCAAGAAAAATTTCAAGAGAAGAGAGAAAGGAGGGTGATGTCCTAGAGAGAGAAAGTTGAGAAATCAAAGGTAACTTCAATAACCTTGATTCTCTTGACGTTATGTTGTTATTGTTGTGTTTGTTGGCTTGATTTGCGGATTATTTAGTTGTTTTTGTAAAATTTGGGATGATCAAACCCTAAGGGGTTATGCTGCACAAAGTTTTACAAATCATATTCAAATTGTATTTAAATGGTTAATCATGTGATTAGGAGTGAAAAGAAAGGAGTTTTAAAGGTTAAATCAAGAAATCACATTTTTCCTTTTCTTGGAGCATGTTTTGGCCAGCACTGAAACTAAGGGAAGGAGTTGGAATTTCATCAATTTAATGGTTCCATTGTGTTTAGAAGGGAAAATTGTGTAGGTTATATGTTGATTGTGAAGGTTGAAAAGCCTTAGAATGTGAAATGACAAAATAAGCCCTAAAACCCTAAATAGGGGCTGCTAAGGGCAAAATTTCTTTTAGCAGTGAATTTGACAATTCTGAGGTTAAAAATGGATTTCAAACTGGAAATTGTGTAAGATTAGCCCAGGTTATAATTTTTGAAAAAGTAAAGTTGGACTGGGTGTAAAGGGGATTTGGACTTAGTCCATAGGAGCATTTTGGTTATTTTGCAATTTTAAGCTATGATAACCAACAAAATGAGTTTAAAAGAGTTTAGAGTAGTACATGAATGGGTCTTAACTCAACTCTTGTACATTTGAAAATGGGTTTAAGGTAGTTACTCTATCTTTCATAAACTATGTGAATATTTATATGCTTTGTGTATGTCATCTTCTATAATATGAACACTATATTGCTGAGTATGACATTGTGCAAGTAGGCACATTTATAGAGATTTATGGATAGTGGGGAAGTAGCCCCAACTCATGTGCACATGCCGTGATGTTTGTGTTATGTTGCATTACATGGTGTATGACATATTTATTTGTCGCACTTTATATGTCTGATTGCATGTTACTACTGAGATTCGTTTGAATCTCACCCTTTTTCAAATTTAAAAAATATTCCAGCAGAAGGTAGTAGCTTGAAGGGCAAAAATTTCAACACAGGCAATTGAGGATCCCAGTGAAGATCAGGAGCTTACGTTGGTTATCCTAGTGTTGGTTAATTTTTGAAGATAATCTGTATATATTTTTCAAACCCTCCGAGCTACTCCTGTATCATGAACAAGTACTTCTTATAAGTATATATGTGCTATTTCTGTATGCCTGTAGAACTATGCCTTTATCACTCTAGTAAATATCAAAATGTTAAAGGGGCTTGACAATGTAGCTTTCTCATAACGAGTCAGTCCAGCACCTTGTACTCTTACAAGTGCTTAAAACTTTGATTCATATCTCCATACCTCATCAAAGTCATATTGGTTTCATTTCATCTTTGCTCCCATATAGATGATCGACCAGGGACATTTAGGACAATCTTTATGATTTATCAAAGGATACATTTATCACAATGAACATACGAATAATATGATATTAAAATTGAGTAATTCATTAAATAATAATGTTCAAAGTATAATGATTGGCCCCTAGGGCACAATTTCCAACAAATACTACAAAACACACAAATCATTGTTAGTGTTAGGCATATCGGTTAACAAGATATTATTAACTATATAGGATCATGTCTTACCGATACTTCATCCTAGACAGCCTTCCTCATTAACTCAGTTGTTCAAAGTGATAGGCATGTTGGTTTTTGTCACATACCCAAGGTAGCTAACGAACTTGTCAGATTTAACGACTTGCCTTTTCTTGTTCCATCTCATATTAAGTTTCCTCCCCCTCCCTTTGCTTTGTAGACCTCCTTCATCACAATAAAGCCCTTTGTCAGTGCTCTTTCCTCTTATTCTATAAGTAGTATGTCATCATCCTGCTGCGCACTGAGGGTTTGGCGGATGGGTTAGGACGCTCAGTACTTGATCCACTATCAGATGTCGACATATTAACATGTAACAAATCTTAAATCATCATTCTAACTTCTCCAACTATAAGCTGTAGGATCGGTAAGCACAGCGGAAGAATTTTAAAAAATTTTCACCGATCCTAATCGAGGATCTATCAACGGCGTTTAAACCAAGTTGGAAGGATTCATACCTTTTTGATGATTCAGTGTTTTCATGATCTCTAGGAGCCAACACGTCAGGTCCGCTCCCTCTACCGGTATCCACACGAATGCTCTCTAACCAAGACTGTGTGCTAGCGCCTCTAATGTCTCCAAGGGTTTAACTTGCGGCTCTCAATTTTGATGTACCCTGAGTCTATCAGCTCTATCAAGTTTATAACCCATGAGGGTTATTTTCAAATTTCAAAATTAATCATCATTAATTTCGAAATTAATTAACAATTAATTATCTTGATGAGCTAATTAAATAAATTCAGTTTAAATTAAATCTGTCCAACAGTTTTAATTTAACCTATTTATTTAATCTAAATAAAGAGCCATTAGATTTAATTTATCTTCATAAATTAAATCTGAGATACTATATCTCTATCATGTTAGTTATTAAATTTAATATATCTTAATAAATTAAATTTAAAACCAACATAATATAATAATATCATATAATATATATACATATATATATATATATATATAATATTTCAAAAATATATATATCTATATAATATTATTAAATATAATAATATAATATAATATATATAAGATATATATTTTGAAAAAATATATATATATATATCTATATAATATTATTAATGAATTTTATATTATATATATATATATATAAATATAAAATTCATCCACCCTAAATCAAACATTATCTCGTGTTGGGCCATTCTTGTGTGCGACCCTGTAGGCCCATATGAAGTTGGCAGTGGGCCAATAACTACACTAACCCAAAAGTCGCAAGCGACCTCTAGCAAGACATTACGACTACCCAATTCATATGAGGATCGTTATCACGATGCAACCTGTCATACAAGTGCTTAAGACTTTGATTCGTATCTCCATATCTTATCAAAGTCATACTGGTCTTGTTTCATCTCTGCTCCCGCATAGATGACCGACCAGGGACATTTTAAGACAATCTTTATGAATTATCCAAGGATACAATTATCATAGTTAACATGCAAATAATATGATAATAGAATGGAGAAATTTCATTAAAATAATAATGTTTAAAGTACAATGATTGGCCTTTAGGGCACAATTTCCAATATCCTCCCACTTGCCCTAGGTGCAATCATTAATTTGCCTAATTCCCATTGCCCTAACATGACGCTCATGCTTTGCCTGTGCAAGTGGCTTAGTAAGAGGATCAGCAACATTATCTTCTCCTGCTACTTTGCATATCTATATATCACCTCTATAATTAATTTCTCTAATAAGATGAAATCGCCTGAGTATGTGTTTGGTCCTTTGATGTAACCTAGGCTCCTTGGCCTGTGCAATAGCACCGCTATTGTCACAGAACAAATCTATTGGATTTGAGATGGTAAGAACCACCCCTAGTTCAGTAATGAACTTTCTGATCCAAACGGCTTCTTTAGCTGCATCTGATGCTGCTATATACTCAGCTTCTGTTGCAGAATCTGCTATAGTGCTTTGGTTGGAGCTCTTTCAGCTTACTGCTCCACCATTCAGGAGGAATACATATCCAGATTTCGATTTAAGGTCGTCTTGGTCAGTTTGGAAACTTGCATCTGTGTAACCGGTTACACAGAGCTCATCATCCAATCCACCATAGACCAAAAATAAGTCCTTAGTCCTTCTTAAGTACTTTAGGATATTCTTAACGGCAGTCCAATAACCCTCACCAGGATCTTGTTGGTATCTGCTGGTCATACTTAAGGCAAATGAGACATCTGGTCGAGTACATAACATGGCATACATAATAGATCCAATGGCCGAGGCATATGGAACCTTACTCATGCGATCTTGCTGATCAGGTGTACTAGGACACAAATCCTTGCTAAGATGGATGCCATGAGACATAGGCATGTAACCCCTTTTTGAATCATGCATATTGAACCTATGCAGTATCTTATCTATGTATGTACTCTGACTTAGGCCTATTAGTCTTTTGGATCTATCCCTATAGATCCTAATCCCTAGGATATAGGTGGCTTCACCTAAGTCTTTCATTGAAAAGAACTTTCCTAACCAAGACTTGACACTCTGCAAGGTAGGAATATCATTCCCAATGAGTAGGATGTCATCTACATAAAGCACTAGAAATACAACTATGCTCCCACTAACCTTCTTGTAAACACAAGGTTCATCGATGTTTTGAATGAATCCAAACTCTTTGACTACTTTATCAAAACGATGATTCCAGCTCCGAGATGCTTGCTTCAATCCATAAATGGATATTTGAAGCTTGTAAATTTTACCAGAGTCCTCTGGAAGCACAAAACCTTCAGGTTGTGTCATGTACACATCCTCAAGCAGCTTTCCATTAAGGAAGGCTGTTTTGACATCCATCTGCCATATTTCATAGTCATAATATGCTGCAATGGCAAGAAGGATTCTGATTGATTTGGCCATTGCAACTGGGGAAAAGGTTTCATCATAGTCTACACCATGAGTTTGAGTGAATCCTTTTGCAACCAGTCGTGCCTTGAAGACATTTACATTGCCATCCATGTCAGTTTTCTCCTTGAAGACCCATTTGCACCCAAAAGTTTTTACACCTTCAGGTGGATCGACTAAGGTCCATACCTGATTATCGTACATGGATTGCATTTCAGAATTCATGAATTTAGCCATTTCTCAGAGTTTGGTCCCACTGTGGCTTTTCGATAGGTGGTGGGCTTATTTTGCTCAATGAGCAACACATCACGGCCTTCAGTAATCAGAAATCCATATCTCTGAGGCTGATGCCGTGTCCTATCAGATCTTCGTGGACCTTGTGTTACTTGAGGAGGCTCAACAACTTGTTGTGAGTCTTCTCTAATTTCCATTTGTGGTTTTGTACCATCTTGTGGATCTCGAATTTCTTCGAGATGTACGTTGCTCCCACTGGTTGTTTTAAAGACATACTCTCTTTCTAGAAACTTGCCATTTCGAATAACAAACACTTTGTTATCGGTGGGATTGTAGACATAGTATCCTTTCATTTCTTTAGGATACCTTATGAAAAGGCACTTTATGGATCTGGGCACTAATTTATCAGAGGCTTGTTGCTTAACATATACCTCACATCCCCAGATCTTAAGAAAAGATAAACTTGGTTTCTTTCCAATCCATATCTCATATGGTGTCTTTTCAATTGACTTAGATGGAACACGATTTAGTGTGAACGCAGCTGTCTTTAGGGCATGTCCCCAAAAGGACAGTGGAAGATTTGTTTGACTCATCATAGATCGAACCATATCTAATAGTGTTTGATTCCTCCATTCAGAAATGCCATTCCATTGTGGTGTTCCTGGAGGAGTCAATTGTGAGATTATCCCACAACTCCTAAGATGGTCAGTGAATTCTTGGCTCAAATATTCACCACCTCGATCAGATCTAAGTGCTTTAATTGTTTTACCAAGTTGGTTTTGTACTTCATTTTGGAATATTTTGAACATTTCAAAAGATTCAGATTTATGTTTCATTAGATAGATATAGCCATATCTACTAAAGTCATCTATAAATATAATGAAGTAGGCATAACCTCCTCTGGCAGCTATATTTAATGGTCCATATACATCTGTATGTATGAGGGCCAATAATTCAGTAGCCCTCTCACTGTGCCCAGTGAAAGGTGCCTTAGTCATCTTTCCTAATAAGCAAGATTTTCATGTATCATATGATTCAAAATCAAATGAGTTTAGAAATCCATCTTGATAGAGTTTAGAAATGCGTTTTTCATTTATGTGGCCTAGACGACAATGCCATAGGTAGGTCAGATTCAAATCGTTTGATTTTATCCTCTTAGTAGTTACGTTATAGATATTCCCATTATTAGGATGTTCCAAATTTAATATATAATGACCAACATGCAAATCACCATCAACATAGAAAATGTCATTACGATAAATAGAACATTTACCATTCCTAGTAATGGAAGTATAACCTTCCTTATCCAAATAAGAAAGAGAAACAATGTTACTACTCAAAGCAGGAACATAATAGCAATTATTCAAAACTAACAAAAGCCCACTGGGCAGAACTAATTCATAAGTGCCTACAGCTAAAGCAGCAACTCTTTCTCTGTTTCCAACTCGTAGGTCCACCTCGCCCTTCTTCAGCTTTCTACTGTCCTTTATACCCTGCACATTTGTACAAATGTGAGAACCACATGCAGTATCTAATACCCATGTAGAGGAAGTAGAAAAATGAATGTCTATAACATAAATACCTGAAGCGATAGCCCCGCTATCCTTCTTGTCCTTTTTCAGATCTTCCAGGTAGAGTTTACAATTCCTCTTCCAATGACCGGGTTCATTGCAGAAGTAGCAGACTCCTTCCTTTGGAGGCTTTGCCTTCCTGGGTGCAGGCTTGGTTTCGGGCTTGTTTGACTCTTTGGTCTTACCACCTAAGCCATTACCCTTCCATTTGCCCTTCCCTTTCTTTTTCATACCCTTTCCTTTCTGAACCATTAAAACTGTGCTAGGCTTTTTCTTAATGCTTTGCTCAGCAGTTTTGAGCATCCCATGCAGCTCAGAAATTGATTTCTCCATGTTATTCATGTTGTAGTTCATAACAAACTGGTCATAACTCTCCGGGAGTGAGTTGAGGATCAAGTCCGTAGCTAACTCCTGGCTCATGGGAAATCCAAGCCTCTCAAGGTGATTAATATAGCCTTTCATCTTTAACACATGAGTACTAACTGATGCACCTTCAGCCATTTTACAGGAATGTAAGGCCTTTGTGGTCTCATACCTTTCTTGCCTTGCCTGTTGCTGGAACATTTCCTTGAGATGTACTATCATCTCATGAGCCTCCATGAGTTCCAGATCTTTTTGGAGCTCTGGAACCATAGTGGCAAGCATCAGGTAACCTACATCCACAGAGTCATCCTTATGCTTTGTGTAAGCATCTCTTTGAGCTCTTGGAGCATTAGCTGCAGGCTCCTCAGGAATGGGTTGATCTAGGACATAAGCCTTTCTTTCCTGCTTGAGAACAATTCTCAAGTTCCTAAACCAGTCAAGAAAGTTTGTCCCATTGAGTTTGTCCTTCTCAATGATCAATCGCAATGATAGTGTAGCAGTATTACTAGTCGACATGATTCTACAATTAAAATATGCAAAGTTAGTTAGTAATCTCCTACTAAATTAACAACCCTCAATATAATAATTAGTGGGCTAAGATCCATATTTGGCTTAAACTTAAGTCCACTTTGGCAAGACGCTTAAATTCAAGTTATTTAGGTAGGTAACCTATTTACCAATTACATCACATATAACTCTTAGATTTTTATGGGATTTAATCATCATATAATCTGGCATGTTTAACCCCATCTAATGCCTTGAGATTCAAAACCGTTTTGTTAATCTCAATTAAGTCAAAACAATAATGAATATTATGAGCAGCAAAATTACTCAAGCTTGTCTCATCAAGATAACTCAAGTACATCCACTTTGGTGGTTTCCACAATTGAGCGATCTAGGTTTTGACAAGTATTCATTAATTGGCGGTATTATGACTGAAGATTTAATTTAGAGGGCTTAATTAATTAGTTTTGTTTATATGGATGCAATCGTGGTCGTATCTCATACAGATAAATACATATAAATGTAAAAGTAATCATGCAATGATCTTATCAAAAGCATAATTTAAACGTGACACAACATGGCTTACCTAACCTAAAATCCTCCCAAGCCAATGAGAGGACTTCTCTAAAAAAAAGAGAAATACATTGAGAGAAACCTCGTTTAAGCATTCGAGGGGAGTGAGATGAGAAGAGAATGTACATCGAGAGTATTTAGAGAAAGCCACGGCACGCAGGCCGTATTTAAATATTACAACCTTTGTAAAATTCTAAAGCCATGTTGTTCACCATACCCAAACAAGGATAAATAATAAACCACAACAAGAATTCATACAATATGAAAAGCAATAAATGTCATGATCAAATTATATTGTTCGAACCTTGCGGGAGATGAAAGAAATCCCTAAGCACATGGTGCCTTGTGGCACTATGGGGTCTATGTGTGGCTTGGCTGGAAGTGTGTGGAGGGGGGACAGTACCTTGTGAAATAAAAAGGCGCCTTTTTATTCGAACCGTGCGGAGGCGAAAGAAACCACGCAGGGGGCGTGGGAGAATCCTGTGAGTGGCACGCTCGTGCCCTTGGAGACGCTTACGGCCCTGAGGGGTGTCTGGAAGTGCGTGCTCCCTGGGACGGGGTGTTACATAAAGTATGTAATGACAGCTCATTATGACTCATGATGACACATCTTTCGTGTTGGCCAAATAAGGAAATGACTGTTAGATCTCATGTTTTGATGATAACAAAAAAATGGTTTGAAAAGGAAATAATTAATAAACAAGTTTGAACAAAGTAATAACAGGAACAAGCATCACTTGAAGTAAGCATTGGAGTAATGAAGAAAGACCAAGAGAAAATGCTGAGGAACTTGATCAGAAGCAAATTTTCTAAGGCATTACTCGAGGAGCTACTCGAGTAATGAGACAAAACTTGAAGTAACCAGAGACAACTTCCAGTAAACTGACAACGTTACTCGAGTAAGTACTCGAGTAATAGTGTAAGTATTTTCAAGGTGCTCTCAGCCTGCCAATGTTACTCGAGGAGCTACTCGAGTAACCAGGTAAAAACTTGGAGTTGCTCTCGGCCTGCCAATGTTACTCAAGGAGCTACTCGAGTAACCATGTGAAAAACTTCCAAGTTGTTTTCAGAGTGCCAATGATACTCGAGGAGCTACTCGAGTAACTCTGTTTCTGAAAATATGGAGCTCTTGGCACTTTATACTACTGCCAACGTTACTCGAGGAGCTACTCGAGTAACACACTCAAGTAAGTGAAAACTTGAAGGTGGTACCCGATTAACTTGATTTCTTTCTATCTCATTTTCCTCGAGTCCTTACTCTAGTATGCAAGTATTTTATGTTCTATTTTAAGTGGATTCCTCGAGTAAGTACCCGAGTATGCAGAAATATTCTCAAGGTAAACTTCAAGTCATTAACCGGGTAAGTCATGCACAAAAAGTACAGTTACTCGAGGTGGTACCCGAGTAACCTATGCACAAATGAGTGCATTACTCGAGTCAGTACCCGAGTAACAAGGTAAGTGCTCTCGGCCTTGAAATCCTGCCAACATTACTGGAGTAGAGCATCGAGTAATCAAAAACAATCAGAAGGATTACTCGAGGTGTTACCCCAGTAACCTATAAAGTTGTAAATGCATTACTGGAGTAGGTACCCGAGTAAATAACTATTTCCAAAGGTTTGAAATTTAGTTTACTCCATGCACTACCCGAGTAATCCTATACTTGTTCATTGACTTGCAGTTAATCAAAGATTTCCTGATGATACTCGAGTAGGTACTCGAGTAAACTTCAAGGGATACTCGAGTAGCTACTCGAGTAACCATACCCAGAAATTTAGAAATCATTCAAACGTTCATTGATTTGTTTCCTATATGATTAATCTTTCATTATATTAGTATTCTTAGTCTATTTACAGATAAACAATGAAGAAATCAATTCAAGAGATGGAAGTCAAAGGGAACGTTCAAATGCCAACCACCACCAACGGATATTTTTCAAAAACTTGAAAAGTCAATAGTGGCTGCGCACTCTCCAACGGACGAAAGAATATGTTCCAACGGTCATCATAAACATATCTATATAAATGAGTACATCCAAACAGAGACAGAACAACAAGATCACACACAAACGAATCATCAAGTTCATTGCTCTGTTTTTATGTTGAAATTGATTTTCTATGCTTCAGTGATCATTAATCACTCTGTAAGAGAGATATTTCATTCAAACTCAATATTTGTTGTTGAGATAACTTAAGGTTGTGGAACCTTGAGTTGGGATTGAATTACAACGTGTAAGGGGGAGCGAGTGTCCAGGTAAAGGAACTTGCTTGTACTGAGGTGTCAAGAACCCACTGAATCTTGGAAGTTATAGTGAAACTCTTAGAGAAGCTCTGAGGACTGGACGTAGGTCAAAGTGGTTGTGACTGAACCAGTATAACTCCCGGTGTACACTTCGGTGATATTTCTCCTTACTCTTCCTGTTTAAATTCGCTGTCAAAGTTTTTATATTTGAAACGAATATTTAGTATCACCCAATTCACCCCCCCTCTTGGGAGAAATACTTGCTCTAACATTTGGTATCAGAGCGTAGGTCTTCTTGTTAAGGTTTAACAGCCTAAGAAGGATCCAATGGCAAGCATGGGTGAAGGAATTCTTCCCGACGGAGCATCCATCACTAGACCTCCCGGTTTCAATGGAGAACACTTTTCTTTCTGGAAAGTAAAATTTAGAGTGTTCGTAATGGCTACTGAATATGGGCTATGGGATGTAATTGAGAGTGGAAATTATCAACCTACAAAGACTGTAGATTCTCAGAAAATTCCAAAGACACCAGCGGAATATGATGAGAATGACAAGAAACTTATCACCCTCAATAGCAAAGCAATTCTGATGTTACAAAGCGCTTTGAGTCAAAGTGAATATTTCAGAATTTGCACACTTCCAATAGCAAAACTAATGTGGGAAGCTCTGGAAATAGCTCATGAAGGAACTTCAGGAATAAAGGAGAATCGAATCAACACTTTAGTCACCGAATTCGATCTACTTCGAATGAAATCAGGTGAGTCGATTTCTGAATTCGAACTTAGATATACTCACCTTGTTAATCAACTTGTAGCTCTTGGGAAAGTCTATGATCAGCACACCCAAGTTCGAAAATTTTGAATATTCTTTCTAAAGAGTGAGAATCAAAAGTTACTGCAATAGAAGAAGCAAAAGGAGAATCAATGAGATCAGTTGCTTCTTTATTTGGAAGTCTTTCTGAATATGAAAGCAAATTAAAGTTTAAACGGGAACTAGATGACATCGGTGACAAAAGAAAGAAAGGTCTAGCACTAAAAGCAAAAGAAGAAAATCAAGATGAAGATAAAGGAGTTTGATGATGATGAAATGGGCTTAATCATAAAGCGATTTAGAAAGTTCTACAAGAAAGGTCAAGGCTTCAAACACTTTCAAAAAGGAGGAACTAGTAGCAAAGACCATATCATTTGCTACGAATATGGAAAACCAGGACATATCAAATCAGAATGTCTAGAACTGAATCAAAAGAGCAAAGAAAAGAGAAAAGGCAAATTCTTTAACAAAAAGAAGGCCTTTGTATCTGCTATATGGGGAGATAGTTCCTCTGACGAAGAAAGTGATGATGAAGAAGTAGCCAATATATGTCTTGTTGCTCAAGAAGAGACAGAAGAAGAGGTAAATGATTCTGAACCTACCTATGATGAATTACTTTCTGAATATAATGCTTTACATTCTGAATTCATCAAAGTAGTTAAAGAATTAATTGTTTTCAAAAAGAAAAACAAAGTTCTTGAAATTAAACTTAAAGAAAGTTCAGAAAAGAATTGTGAAAATTGTTCTTTGTTGAAAAAGAAAAACATTGATCTTACAAAAACTCTTGAAAAATTTACTAAAGGAAGTGAGATGCTAAGTGTGATTTTAAAAGAACAACGAATTGTAAATGACCGATCTGGTATTGGATATAATCCAAAAACAGATAGAAGGAAAGGTAAAAAGAAAGTAGGAGGTAAGTCATATTTGAATTATTTCCAGCATTCTGTGCATATATCAAATCCTTTTGCATTTTGTAATTACTGTAATAGAAAAGGTCATTATACCTCTTCATGCATTCATAAGAAGAAAAGAACAATAGGAACCTACAAATGGGTACCTAAAGGCACATATGTTCAGAAAACCACTTATACTAACCCAAAAGGACCCAAAAAGAAGTGGGTACCTAAGACTTAGTCATTTGATTGCAGGTATGTCTCAAAGCATCCAAAAATAGCAAGTGGTACATAGATAGTGGATGCTCTAGACATATGACCGGAGATTTCGAAAGTTTTACCACATTGCAACCTAAAGAAGGTGGAAAGGTAAAATTTGGAGGAAATCAATCCGGAAAGATAGCAGGAATTGGTGAAATCAAAAATGACAAAGGAATACAAGTCAAGGATATATATTACGTTGAAGGCTTGTGTCATAATTTGCTGAGCGTAAGTCAAAGTGCAGATAAAGACAACTGGATAATATTTGATTCAGAGGAATGTCTGATTATCAACAAGAAAGACTTACTACTTGATAAGAAGAATATCACGGTTAAGCTCAGAGCTAAAAGGGAAGGTAACTGTTATACTCTAGATATTAGTAGAAATGAATCTGAAAATTGTTTTCTGAGTAATGCCGATGAAAGTTGGTTATGGCATAAGAGATTGGCTCATGTCAATATGCATCAACTAGGCAAACTACTCGAAAAGGATTTAGTGCTTGGATTACCCAAAGTAAATTTCAAAAATGACTTAATTTGTGATGCATGTCAAAAGGGTAAACAAACTAAATCATCTTTCAAATTGAAAAATGAGATTTCAACAAATAGACCATTACAATTATTGCATATGGATTTAGTTGGCCCAGCAAGAGTAAAGAGTCTTGGTGGCAACCTATATACATTGGTCATTGTTGATGACTTCACCAGATTTACATGGGTTATTTTTCTATCATCAAAGGATGAAACATTTGAAGAATTTATTGTTTTTGCCAAGAAAGTGCAAAATGAGAAAGGTATGTCCATTGCAGGTATTAGGAGTGATCATGGTGGAGAATTTGAGAATCAAGCCTTTGAAGAATATTGTGATACTAATGGCATTGATAACAATTTCTCTGCTCCAAGGACGCCCCAACAAAATGGAGTTGTGGAACGCAAGAATAGAGTGCTTACTGAAATGGCTAGAACAATGTTAAATGAAAAGAACATGTCTCAAGTTTTCTAGGCTGATGCTATGAGTACAGCATGCTATATTTCAAATAGAGCCTATATCAGAACAAAACTTGGAAAGATACCATACGAGCTATACAAAGAAAGGAAGCCAAACATTGCTCATCTACACATCTTCGGTTGTAAGTGTTTCATTCATAATAATAGTAAAGATAACTTAGGAAAATTTGATTCTAAAACTGATGAAGGAATTTTCCTAGGATATTCTAACCGAAGTAAAGCATATAGAATTTTCAATAAAAGAACTTGTGTTGTTGAAGAATCTATTCATGTTGTATTTGATGAATTTGAATTCTCTGACAAAACCATTGATGAAGAACAGGAAGTTGTTTTAAATCAACAGAATGGTCAATCTATTTCTAAGTCTCTTATTCCAGAAGTTGATGAAACTAAGGAAGAAGAGCAATCCCTAGGTCAACCTAGAGCTTGGAAATACAATAGAAGTCATCCCTTAGATCAAGTCATAGGAGATGTAAATGAAGGGATCAAAACTAGAAATAGAATTTTTAATGAAGTAAGTTTCTCTGCATTCATTTCCAAGATTGAACCTTCTAACATTGATGAAGCCTTATCAGACAATGATTGGGTTATAGCAATGCAAGAAGAACTAAATCAATTTGAGAGAAATCAAGTTTGGGATTTGGTATCCCGACCCAAGGATCATCCGATCATTGGTACTAAATGGGTATTCAAAAACAAACTCGATGAATCTGCAATTATTGTCAGAAACAAGGCACGATTGGTGGCCAAAGGCTATAATCAGGAAGAAGGGATTGATTATGAGGAAACGTATGCTCCAGTAGCTAGATTGGAAGCTATACGTGTACTCTTAGCCTTTGCATGCATCAAAGGATTCAAACTCTATCAAATGGATGTTAAGAGTGCTTTTCTAAATGGTTACATCATGGAAGAAGTGTATGTAGAACAACCTCCAGGTTTTGAGGATGTCACTAAACCTGACCATGTTTTCAAACTCAAAAAGGCATTATATGGTTTAAAACAAGCTCCTAGAGCCTGGTATGAAAGGCTCAGTAAGTTTCTTATTGATCAAGGTTTTGTACGAGGAAAAGTTGATACAACACTCTTTATAAAACGAAAACACAATGATATTTTAATTGTTCAAATATATGTTGATGACATTGTTTTCGGTGCTACTAATGAATCTCTGTGTAAGGAATTTTCTGAGATAATGCAGGGAGAGTTTGAGATGTCAATGATGGGAGAATTGAATTTCTTTCTTGGTTTATAAATTAAACAAAGAAAGAATGGAATCTTCATATCTCAAACAAAGTATTTAAAAGAGTTACTAAAGAAGTATGGAATGGATGAAGCAAATGGCACGGACACACCTATGAGCTCAACTACATTACTTGATGCTGATGTCAAAGGAAAAGACTACAACATCACGAAATATAGAGGAATGGTTGGATCATTACTCTATCTCACGGAAAGTAGACCAGACATCCAATTTAGTGTTGGCATATGTGCAAGATATCAATCGGTACCAAAGGAATTACATGCTGAAACCGTCAAACGAATCTTTAGATACCTTGCTGACATACCTGAATTGGGTTTGTGGTATCCGAAAGGAAGAAGTGAATACCTTGTTGCATACTCAGATTCAGATCATGGAGGATACAAAACAAACAGAAAGAGCACCAGTGGACAAGGACAATTTCTTGGAGGATCTCTTGTATCATGGTTCAGCAAGAAACAAAATACAGTGTCTCTTTCGTCAACGGAAGCCGAATATGTTGCAGTCTCAAGTTGTTGTGCTCAAGTGATATGGTTAAAACAACAATTACAAGATCTTGGTATTTATCTCAAAGAAATACCAATCTATTGTGACAACACTAGTATAATTAGCTTGGCAAAGAATCCAGTTCAACACTCTAGAACCAAGCATATCGATGTCAGACATCACTTCATCAGAGATCATGTCCAAAAGAAGGATGTAAAAGTAATATTCATCCCTACTCATCTTCAATTAGCTGATATCTTTACAAAACCCCTTGCAAAAGATCAATTTCTTTATATTAGGAGAGAATTGGGAATGGTAAATCCTAATGAGTTATAAGTAATTTCAGTATTTCATAATATTAGATGAAGTCACTTGATAATGTTTTGATGATTACTAACTTAAGCATCGGAGTATATAGAAACTTGTTTTGCAGGAAGAAAGAAACTCTGCTTTAAGAAATAAAAACAGAGATGATCAGAGGACAACTTTACTGGAGTATCAACTTGAAGTTATGGATAACAGAGAAGCATTACCTGAGGAGCAACTTGAGGTAAAGTAACACTTTACTCGAGTATGTACTTGAGTAATGGCCCCCCCAAAACTGGAAGTAATGGATCAAGTTACTTGAGATTTAAATCTAACGGTTCAGTTTTCAAAGAAATGAAGAGTCAAAAGTTGATAAGTAGGTTACCCGAGGCAAGCCTCGAGTAAACTTGAAGCTTACTCGAGTAAGGCCTCGAGTAATGTCGGAGTCCAGATTCTCAAATTGTTGAAAAATGACTAAAATCTGACCGAAATGGGTTATAAATGATCGAGGGAACATCCATGGATAATTACTATATTATTCATGCCAGGTACGCAATTTAAATGAATTATTTTAGAATTTTTCTGTATGAACACTCGAGGAAGGCCTCGAGTAAACTTGAAGGTTACTCGAGTAAGGCCTCGAGTAAAGTCGGGTTCTAGGTCTTTATCTGTCGCAAACTCAGTCATTTCCACAAAATCTCCTCGAGTAAATCACTATTCTCTCTCATAAAAACTTTTCACAAGTGATTCCTTGCTTCATTTCCGTCAAAACCCAAAAGATTTCTGTTCCAAAAACCTCCTATTTTTCCAGAATCTCTGTACCCTAACCTGCGACTGTTTCTTCTTTTTCTGAAGTATGGAATGGATGAAGCAAATGGCACGGACACACCTATGAGCTCAACTACATTACTTGATGCTGATGTCAAAGGAAAAGACTACAACATCACGAAATATAGAGGAATGGTTGGATCATTACTCTATCTCACGGAAAGTAGACCAGACATCCAATTTAGTGTTGGCATATGTGCAAGATATCAATCGGTACCAAAGGAATTACATGCTGAAACCGTCAAACGAATCTTTAGATACCTTGCTGACATACCTGAATTGGGTTTGTGGTATCCGAAAGGAAGAAGTGAATACCTTGTTGCATACTCAGATTCAGATCATGGAGGATACAAAACAAACAGAAAGAGCACCAGTAGACAAGGACAATTTCTTGGAGGATCTCTTGTATCATGGTTCAGCAAGAAACAAAATACAGTGTCTCTTTCGTCAACGGAAGCCGAATATGTTGCAGTCTCAAGTTGTTGTGCTCAAGTGATATGGTTAAAACAACAATTACAAGATCTTGGTATTTATCTCAAAGAAATAACAATCTATTGTGACAACACTAGTATAATTAGCTTGGCAAAGAATCCAGTTCAACACTCTAGAACCAAGCATATCGATGTCAGACATCACTTCATCAGAGATCATGTCCAAAAGAGGATCAGTTTTTCAATCTTTCAGAAAGATGAGAACCAAAAATCTTACTCCCATAGATTCCTCTGAATCCCAACAACACACTGATCCTCTTTCTTCTCCTCCCAAAAAGAGAAGAAAACTCACCCCTCGACCAAAAGCTAAAATTCCTCTTCAACCGAAACCCAAAGGAGTGGTGATCAAAGAGCCTATAGTGACAAGGGCTCAATCTAAAAAGAGTACCTCAACCGGAAGAGGGAAAAGTGCCAAATCTCCCTCACCTCCTCCCTCTGATTCCTCTACCCCTTCTTTCACTCCAAAGCCTACCAAAAAGCCTAAATATGATAGGAATGTGGCTAAGGCTATGGCTGGAATCATTGATCAAATGGAGAAGGGACAATCTTCTAAGAAGTCCAAAGTGCCTGAAGAAGAGATCACCAACCCTCCAAAAGGGTTCAACGTCAACAAATTGGTGGAGTCTCCCAAGTATCTATCCCAATTCTCCAGGAGGAAAGTGTGCAAGACACACTATGTGGATCTCAGACTACTTCAGGAGGTATTGAAGCACGACCTTAGTCCATATCTAGATCCTTTTATGTCTTGGTTATCCATTAGATTGCCTTTTTGCACAAAGGTAATCACTCACTTTTACTGTAACTTAGAGATCATAGATGAGCCTAACCGAACCTCAGTTGAGGAAGAGATGACCACCACTGTGAGAGGCCAAAAGATACTTATATCTCCCTCTAGGATTAATTTGTGGTTGGGAATTGAAAACCCCCCAGATGATATCTATTCCCAACTTGAGCCAAATGAAATCTTCACTATCCTTAAACCTGGTGAGCTAGTTGGCCCCCTAAATTTTAAGCCCAGTGATATGTGTGATCATCATAGGGTCATTTGGTACATTTACTCTAGGTCCCTAGTGAATAAAGCCAACAACTATACCCACTTCTCCGATAGGGACTTTAGGTGGTTTGCTTCACTTCTCCTGAAGGAGCAGAAAGATCTAGGAGAGTATATTTTCTCAGAGATGAAAAGGTATAAGGTGGATGGGAAGGCTATAACACCAATGCCATATCCTCAGATTGTGTCTCTAATCCTGAAAGAGAACAAAATATGGTATTTGGATAGCAAGGAGCCCATTTAGAGGTTGACTCCGGTTGGGAGAAACCAAATTGGGAAATTAAATATTGAAATCCCTCTCAAAAGTCCTCTGGAGTCTGGGTCCAAGAAAAAGAGGAAGACCACTGAGGCAGAGACCAGCAAGTTGGATGACACTCAGTCATCGGCTCCAGTTGCTACCACATCATCACCATCCTTCCTCAATGCAACTCTCCAGCACTTCATGGAGAACATGCTCTGAGGTTTTCATGTGGACATCGCCAACACAAATGCAGAACTGATAACCCACATGAATACTAAGATGGGAGAATTGGTTGAGAGAATGGACAAGAGGCATGAGGAGTTGCTAGCAGAGCAACGTGCCCAGGGAGAGACCTTGAGATTGATTCTGGCACGACTGGACTCTTTGGGTCCTGGACCTTCTGTCGGTCCCTCTTCTTCTGCACCACCACCACCTCCAGAGAACCTTCCTACTGATACTCCTATTCCTGAGGATGAACCATCTACCCCTCTGGTCTCTGATCCACTTGAGCCCCAAGGCAAAGATATTCTATTCACAGTGGATGATCCTGAAACTCATGAGACTACACATATCATCATTGATGATTCACCTCCTAAACCTCCGCCAGAAACAGCTCCTAAACCTATTCCCTCTCCTACCCAAACAGAGAAAATATCTCCCTCTTCCTCCTCTGAACATCTCACTCCTGTATTGGATACTCCTCCAGAGGTTGAGACCACTATGGTTGTCTTCCAGCCTTCTCTTATCCCTCCTAGAGATGACATCCATATCCCACCAGTCAATCTTCCTGAACCAGAATCTTCCAGTTCCTTTGACTCATCTAGTTCAGATGATGATGGCTTGGTTCTTCCAGTGAAGCCTATCTCTATGGTGAAGCCTTCTAGTCCTCCACTTGATTGATGAAGCCAAAAAGGGGGAGAAGAGCTTGAGAGTGATTTTGTGGATGTGTCCTAGTTTATTTTGGGTATTTGGTTGTATATGGGTTTTAGGGAGCATTTTAATTTTAGCTTGTAATTTGTGACTTTTAAAGTTAATACAAGTGTGTTCATGTTATGCAGTTTAATTTAAATTATGATACTTGTTTGGACTAATGAAGTTGTTGTGTATGCTATAAATTCAAAGATATTTTTAATTGAGAATCCAATTTGAAAAACCATGTCAAAATCACCAAGTTTTGTCGTCATCAAAAAGGGGGAGAATGTTAGATCTCATGTTTTGATGATAACAAAAGAATCGTTTGAAAAGGAAATAATTAATAAACAAGTTTGAACAAAGTAATGACAGGAACAAGCATCACTTGAAGTAAGCATTGGAGTAATGAAGAAAGACCAAGAGAAAATGCTGAGGAACTTGTTCAGAAGCAAATTTTCTAAGGCATTACTCGAGGAGCTACTCGAGTAATGAGACAAAACTTGAAGTAACCAGAGACAACTTCCAGTAAACTGCCAACGTTACTCGAGTAAGTACTCGAGTAATAGTGTAAGTATTTTCAAGGTGCTCTCGGCCTGCCAATGTTACTCGAGGAGCTACTCGAGTAACCAGGTAAAAACTTGGAGTTGCTCTCGGCCTGCCAATGTTACTCGAGGAGCTACTCGAGTAACCATGTGAAAAACTTCCAAGTTGTTTTCAGAGTGCCAATGATACTCGAGGAGCTACTCGAGTAACTCTGTTTCTGAAAATATGGAGCTCTCGGCACTTTGTACTACTGCCAACGTTACTCGAGGAGCTACTCGAGTAACACACTCAAGTAAGTGAAAACTTGAAGGTGGTACCCGATTAACTTGATTTCTTTCTATCTCATTTTCCTCGAGTCCTTACTCTAGTATGCAAGTATTTTATGTTCTATTTTAAGTGGATTCCTCGAGTAAGTACCCGAGTATGCAGAAATATTCTCAAGGTAAACTTCAAGTCATTAACCGGGTAAGTCATGCACAAAAAGTACAGTTACTCGAGGTGGTACCCGAGTAACCTATGCACAAATGAGTGCATTACTCGAGTCAGTACCCGAGTAACAAGGTAAGTGCTCTCGGCCTTGAAATCCTGCCAACATTACTGGAGTAGAGCATCGAGTAATCAAAAACAATCAGAAGGATTACTCGAGGTGTTACCCCAGTAACCTATAAAGTTGTAAATGCATTACTGGAGTAGGTACCCGAGTAAATAACTATTTCCAAAGGTTTGAAATTTAGTTTACTCCATGCACTACCCGAGTAATCCTATACTTGTTCATTGACTTGCAGTTAATCAAAGATTTCCCGATGATACTCGAGTAGGTACTCGAGTAAACTTCAAGGGATACTCGAGTAGCTACTCGAGTAACCATACCCAAAAATTTAGAAATCATTCAAACGTTCATTGATTTGTTTCCTATATGATTAATCTTTCATTATATTAGTATTCTTAGTCTATTTACAGATAAACAATGAAGAAATCATTCAAGAGATGGAAGTCAAAGGGAACGTTCAAATGCCAACCACCACCAACGGATATTTTTCAAAAACTTGAAAAGTCAATAGTGGCTGCGCACTCTCCAACGGACGAAAGAATATGTTCCAACGGTCATCATAAACATATCTATATAAATGAGTACATCCAAACAGAGACAGAACAACAAGATCACACACAAATGAATCATCAAGTTCATTGCTCTGTTTTTACGTTGAAATTGATTTTCTATGCTTCAGTGATCATTAATCACTCTGTAAGAGAGATATTTCATTCAAACTCAATATTTGTTGTTGAGATAACTTAAGGTTGTGGAACCTTGAGTTGGGATTGAATTATAACGTGTAAGGGGGAGCGAGTGTCTAGGTAAAGGAACTTGCTTGTACTGAGGTGCCAAGAACCCACTGAATCTTGGAAGTTATAGTGAAACTCTCAGAGAAGCTCTGAGGACTGGACGTAGGTCAAAGTGGTTGTGACCGAACCAGTATAACTCCCGGTGTACACTTCGGTGATATTTCTCCTTACTCTTCCTGTTTAAATTCACTGTCAAAGTTTTTATATTTGAAACGAATATTTAGTATCACCCAATTCACACCCCCTCTTGGGTGAAACACTTGCTCTAACAATGACAAGTGTCCTAAAATTATTACAAAATAAAAACATGTTTTTGTGTTGGCCAAATGAGGGGGTGACATGTGTCCCTCATCATTACACATCATTACACCCACTTTAAGCCTTTCGTGTTGTCATCTCCAGAGTACGCCACCTAGCGTCTGAGTCCGGGGAATTCACCGGTCTCCGGCCGGGTCGCTTACTTTATGAGTCGAGCACCGGACTCAGGAGTCTGGGGAAATTGTCAGGCCTCCCCTTCCCCTCACCATTTATGACCCACCGAAGAAAGAGAAAAGTGGAAGACCAATGGTTGCATGACACGTGGCACTCTTAAGCCTTAAACTTGTGACACGTGGCAAGATGAGATGAGATCATTTTATGTGATTAAATCACAACCATCCATGCCAATTAAATGGCAAAATTTTGTGCGAGCATGGAAAGAGAAATAGAAATCAGATTTCTTAAGCTTAAGAACACAAGAAGAGAGAAGGAGGAGTGAATAGTGAGTTTTCTTGACTACCGGAGCCGATTTCAACCCTGAATCACCGTTATTATCCGGTAAGTCCTTCAGGAAACTTCCTCTACTCACTATAAGCTTCAATTCTATGGTCTCAGATTTCTCATCTGAGGTGTTTTGTGCCAATTAGTCTACCAGAGTGCCGCTGGAATACCGAACCACTTGTAGAAACGCGAAGAGGTAAGCGTAGCCTTTCTTTTGAACCGAATACTTTGTGATTTCATTGAGTTTTTCTTAGCTTTTCAACCACCCATGTATTTCATTCAAGGGGTTTTTTTTTGAAGAAGGAAGATGTTTTAATCATATATAAGGTGATATATGATGTCTGGAGAAGTATTAGACTTGTTGGTAGTTAAAATCACAAAGTGGAATTTTTGTTGTTTTGGGAGGCAGTTTTCGGTTGTGGGCTAAATCTGGTAGAAATAATTTGATTTTGGTATTTTTTAGTTTCCATTGGATTCTACACGAAAAATTGTGTGGGAACAGGCTCTGGTTATAATTTTTGACAAACTGGTTTAAAGAATCAAAAATTGGAAATTAAGTCTACTTGTGCAACAAAGTTGCCAGTGTGCGTTTTTGTCTGGCAGTTTTGTTGTGGCGAAACTTTCACTGTCCAAAATTCATCTGTTGATTATGAGATTTTCCAGAATTAAATAATACTTATAGACCTTTAATTTGATAGGTATTATGAAGGATTTCGATAAGTATACTAGGAGTTATTAATGTTTGAAGTAGACCATTAAAACTGGTCAGATTTTCTGGCAGCAGGGAGAAAATGAAAAACTGGGAAGTGTTCACAGTCTTTCGGCTACTGTAAGTACTTTTCACATAAAATAGACTTAATAAGTGTTATATAGAATTTTGGATCATCCCAATTCGATTTTTATAGAATTAGTTATGATATTTCAAAATTCAGTGAAAAATCTGCCAGCTTTTGGTAAATGTGCGAAAATTCAAAGCAAAGAGTTTTTGTAATAAAATTGGACATTTAAGAGTTAAGTTAAGCATTTGGAGTAGCTTGAGCTAATTAGCTTCATTTTGGGCCTAATGTAGTGACCCTAATGGTAACCAACATAAGAGAATAATTTATGAAGAGTTGGACTAAGAAATAACTTATTGCCCGTAAATTATAATTTATAGGATTTGACACTTGCCCAGGACGTTCAAAGCACGTCAATCAAGATCAAGATTTGGAAAAATTGTCAGGTAGTAACTTATCCCTCACATACTATGTGATATGTTATATGCATGTTTGTACCATTGTGAATTTAAAACATTCAGATGAGAAGGGCTAAGGCCCAGTTGAATTTCCCAGCGCTGTGGCAACGGACGGTTGTCCTTGAATTGGTAACTTTATGCTTTCTGCATATTGTGAATTTATCTCTGAATGTTGAATATGTTGATTGTACTGTAACTTTGGTTGACATGGCATGATATATGTGTATTTTATATGAGTGATATCTATTACTACTGAGATTCATTGAATTTCACCCTATTTTTCCAAAACAAATTTTCAGCTCGGGCAAGTAGTTCCTCAAGCAAGAAGGTAAACACGGGCGAATGAAGCAAAGGACTTAGAATTTAATTTTCTGTTAGTTATCTATTTTGGAGATTGTATGTAATTTGTATTTAAGTGTGGTTAGTGTTGTACTGACATGTATGTAAGCGCCTGTATATAAGCGATCGCGCAACGATATTCGTACCAGTAGTGGACAGCCGTCCACCTAAGGCCGTTAATTAAATATAGTAGCTTGGGTTTTAGCAGAGAACTTATTAGTAAACACTCTGATATGAAGAAATGAACCTAAAACGGATGGCTTAAAATAAATCATGAGACCCAATATGAAAATGATTTTTGAAAAGATTTTTGAAAACCATTCAAGTACAGCTCCACACTCTGCTTGAAATTGGGACTTCCGCTGTTTACAAAAGATTACTGGTCTCCTTTTTAAAGATATTACTACACTTATGCCATCTATATGCTTTCAAAACATGGGTATTACATTTATTGGTATCAGAGCATAAGTTTTTAGCTCTAGGATAAAGTTCTCTGCTTATGTTAGTACAATTCATAAATTCTAACCCTTCGTTAGTTGCTTTATGAAAGGAAACATGTCTGATAGGAAAAGACAAAGAAGTAGTTCACCCTAGTCTATTAACCAGCCTCCTCCAGAGCATCGTTTACCGGAGGGTAAACTTTATGTAGTCATTAATAAAGGGGAGCATAGTGGAGGGAATGGACCAAGAGTGCGGCGTACGGCAAGGAAAAGAGTTCCCAACCATACGACAATAATAATAAAGGCTAGGCAGGCTAGTCCTGGCATAGAGCCATCTATAGGCGATACTAGTGATCCCAAGAATGACGAGAATTTTCAGGGTATCAATTCTGATACTGAGTCTAGAGCCCCAGTGACTAAGTTATTCTTTGACCTACACCCAGACCATGAGCTGTTGGAATGCTTTAAGGAATTATACTTGCTGCAGAACGATGAATTTATTTCCTCCATGATTCGATATATAGCATTTTTCGGGCAAGAAGGAACCTATATAGGAGAAGGGCCGAGCTTGGGTTAGTGTTAACTGATGATATTTGGATCTAAACCACACTAGCCTACCTTCCTGATTTTACTGCTTGGATCAAAAAGAAGAATGAGATCGTATTTTGGGGTCCTTTCGAGTTTGAGACTTTTTTGGATCACATAGAGTCATATGTGGTGCTAAACATGGACTGGTAATGGTAGGGCCAGCTGGACTGGTTATGGTAGCACATAAAAAGGCTACTTTTGTATATATTAAGCTACTTTTGTTGTAAATATGACCCTTTATTATTATCATATGTATATCCTGTTGTATAATAGTATTTGAAGCTTAAGGAGTACATACATATATATATATATATATATGATAAGTGTCCTATTAATGGTGCAAATTTTCTTTGGTATTAGTGAAAAGAAATAATGGTGAAGGGTAGACCAAAGAAAAGACCTGCAGTGCCAGAAGTTGAGGAAGTCGGAAACCCACCGACCCTATGCAGCAAGTTCTTGGAATATTGGCACAACAGCAAACTATAATGCAAGAATTACATGAGGAAATGCGGGAATTAAAGGAAAATCATAAGGAAGATGAGGCACCACCTAAAGACACTGAGGTAAATGAAGACACTAAGGTGGATTCGGAGGAAGAGTCATCTGACAATGGCGAACGATCTCATATACTGGAATCTAATCAGGGGATTCCTATTGTTCCAGCTCTAGAAGAAGAAGACCTCCAATACTGGATGCCTAAATTCATTAAGTACCATCCTCCGACATTCAGGGGAAAATTTGATCCACAAGCTATTAAGGAATGGATAACACGATTGGAGAAAATATTTGAGGTACTGGGGTGTCCTACAAAGATGAAAGCTAGAATGGCTATATATAAATTGGAGGGAGACACTGACCGTTGGTAGAGAAATACAAATATAATACTGAATGCACGAAACATTCCATTGACCTGGGAGTTATTCCAACATGAGTTTAATGAGAAATTCTTCTCGAGGTCCGTGAGGCTCACAAAAGAGAAAGAATTCCTGAATATACAACAAGGTGATATTGAGACTTTCGATGAGTACCTGTCCTGATTCACTCGGTTATCCCGTTACTCCTCTTATTTTCAATTTAAAGATGATGAGGAATGGATCTCCGATATGTTAATTGGAGGACTAAAGCCAGAAATGGAGGAGAAGCTAGTTGCCCAGCAATTTACCAATTCAACAAAGTAGTAGAAGTATGCCGGCTGACAGAGGGTAACTTGAGAAGAGTGCATATGAGCAAAACTGTGAATAATCGAGGTGGATCTAGTCAGGGGAATACTTCTCAAAAACGAAAGGGGCAAGGATTCTTTTCTAAGGGAAACAACAAAAAACCTTTTCAATCTGAGAAGAAAGGCTATCAAGGTCCTCAAACACAACAACCATGTCCTCGTTGCCGTAAGACACACCCGGATAGATCTTGTGAAGGGAAGCTGATTTGTCATGCTTGTAAAAAGCCTGGACACTTTATCAAAGATTGTCCACAATGAGCAGCTGAGCCTAGGTCACAGAACCAAGGTAGAGTTTTTGCCATGACGCATGAGGAGGCCCAAAAATCACCAGAGATGATCCAAGGTACTATCCTCCTCCATGGTAATACTTTGCATGCATTGTTTGACTCGGGTGCTAGTCATTCTTTCATTTCATATGATTGTGCTAAACGATTGGGGCTAAGCATCTATAAATTACCATATGACTTGACTGTATCGACGCCTATGGGTGTCAAAACTGTGACTGCTGATGTATGTCTAAGTTGTGCTATAAATGTTGAGAGGTATGAATCTGTAATAGATCTAATTTATTTGCCACTCCAACAACTGGAAGTCATATTGGGTCTAAACTGGTTGACGGAAAACAATGTGTTACTGGATTGTGGTAATAAGAGGGTAGTATTTCCAGAACCGCAAACAAAACTTGATGCTAGTCCAAACCTAAACCTTCTCTCTATGGCTGAAGCTAAAAAATGCCTAGGGAAAAGGTGTTAAGGGTATATAGTGTTCTTCTCTGTTCAGGAAGAGACAAATTTAACTCTTGAAAATGTACCTGTTGTGAATGAATTCCCTAAGGTCTTCCCAGAAGATATTATTGGGTTACCTCCAGAAATAGAAGTAGAGTTCAACATTGAAATCGCACCATGAGCTGGATCTGCATCCAAAGCACCTTATAGAATGGCACCAAATGAAATGATGGAACTAAAGAAGCAAATTGAAGAACTTCTGGATAAAGGATTCATCCGACCCAGTGTTTCACCATGGGGAGCACCAGTATTGTTTGTCAGAAAGAAGGACGGAAGCCTAAGGCTATGCATTGACTACCGAGAGTTGAACAAGGTGACTGTAAAGAATAAATATCCACTTCCCTGAATTGACGATCTCCTTGATCAATTGTTTGGATCTAGTGTGTTCTCGAAGATTGACCTGAGATCAGGTTATCATCAGCTGCGAGTAAAGGCTGAAGATATACCAAAAATAGCTTTCAGGACCAGATATGGCCACTATGAATTTTTAGTGATGCCATTTGGCCTGACTAATGCACCTGCCGTGTTTATGGACTATATGAACCGAATCTTTCGTCAGCACTTGGATCAGTTTGTGGTAGTCTTTATTGACGACATCCTGATTTATTCTAAAAATAGAGAAGAGCGGGAAGAGCATTTGAGGATCGTGCTGAGCATTTTGAAGGAAAAACAACTCTTTGCCAAACTTAGTAAATGTGAATTTTGGCTGTCAGAAGTCAAATTTCTGGGTCATGTGATTTCAGAAGAAGGGGTCTCTGTCGATCCTAGTAAAGTAGAGTTAGTGTTAAACTGGAAGAGGCCAGAAACTATTACAGAAATACACAGTTTTCTGGGTCTTGCTGGTTACTATTGCAGGTTCATACAGAATTTTTCCAGAATTGCCTTAATATTGACAAAGCTCACAAGAAAGAACCAATCATTTGTGTGGGATGAACGATGTGAAAAGAGCTTCACACAGCTGAAGGAGAGATTGATGACTACTCCAGTATTGATTATCCCAGATCCCCGTGAAACCTTCATGGTGTATAGCGATGCTAGTAAACAGGGATTGGGATGTGTCTTTATACAACAAGGTAGAGTAGTGGCGTATGCCTCTCGACAGTTGAAGACTCATGAATTGAATTACCCCACTCATGATTTGGAACTTGCAGCAATCGTGTTTGCTTTGAAGATATGGCGGCATTATCTGTATGGTACCACTATAGAATTATACTGCGATAACAAAAGTCTCAAATATTTACACGATCAAAAAGAACTTAATATGCGGCAGCGGAGATGGATGGAGTTGCTGAAAGACTATAACCTGGAGATTAAATATCATCCAGGGAAAGCGAATGTTGTCGCCGATGCTTTTAGTAGGAAGGCGATGCAGGTGGCAGTTATGATGGTACGAGAACATAAATTACTAGAGGAATTCAGGAATTTGAATATGTCAAATCAAGTATTCCTGAACATGAATGTACCAAATGAAGTAGTTATTGCTAACTTCAATGTTAGTCAAGAGGAAAGTGGTCTAAGGGCAGAAATAGAAGAATCCCAGAAGCAAGATGAGGAGGCCATATCTATTCAAGAAATGATTAGAATAGGTGAACATCCAAACTATGATCTTTCGCCCAGTGGGTTAGTTAGATACCAGAAGCGAGTATATGTTCCACCAAAGGTTGACCTAAGGTGAAAAATTCTGGATGAGGCACATAAGAGTAATACTCTTCATCCAGGAGCAATCAAGATGTACCATAACTTAAAATCAGAATACTGGTGGCCAGGACTGAAAAGTGATGTAATCAAGTATGTTGCACGATGTCTTACCTGTCAAAAGGTAAAAATTGAACAACAACGACCATCAGAACTTCTACAAAGCCCCGAAATTCCAGAGTGGAAGTGGGAGAGTGTTACCATGGATTTGGTGGTAGGATTACCCAGGATCAGAAACTACGATGCAATATGGGTAATTGTTGACTGATTTACAAAATCAACTCATTTCTTACCTATCAATGCTGGTTATTCTCCTGAGAAGCTAGCATAAATTTATATAAAGGAGATAATCCGATTGCATGGTACGCCAAAGAGTATTATCTCTGATAGAGATCCTCATTTCACATCTCGATTCTGGAAAGCTCTACATGAAGCATTAGGTACGAAGTTAAAATTTAGTACGGCTTATCATCCACAAATGGATAGGCAGTCAGAAAGGACTATACAGACACTAGAAGATATGCTGCGGCATGTGTTATGGATTTCAATGGGAATTGGGATCATTTCCTTCCACTTGCCGAATTCGTTTACATCAATAGCTATCATACGAGCATTCAGATGGCTCCATATGAAGCACTCTATGGAAGGAAATGCCAGTCATCTCTCTGCTGGACAGAATTATCGGAGAGAAAATTGTATGGGCCAGATCTGATTGATCAGACTTCAGAACAAATAAAAACTATCAGAAAGAGGCTCCTTGCAGCATAGAGCAGACAGAAATGCTACGCTAATAAAAGAAGAAGACCTCTAGAATTTGAAGTTGGAGATCATGTATTCCTGAAAGTATCTCCAGTTACTCGAATTGGTAGAGCGATAAAGAGAAAGAAGTTAAGCCTACAATATATTGGTTCTTTTGAAATTCTTACGAGAATTGGACCAGTGGCATAAAAATAGCTTTATCCCCAAACTTGAGCAGACTACATGATGTATTTCACGTCTCTCAGTTAAAGAAGTACCAACCAGACCCTGAGTACGTGATCGAGTATGAAGAAATTGAGGTACGAGAGAATAATACCTATGAAGTAGAGCCGGAGCAAATCATTGACCGATAAGAGAAATGACTTAGAAATTGAAGTATACTATTCGTGAAAGTGGTCTGGAAAGGTTTTTCTCTAAGAGAGGCAACATGGGAAATGGAAGAGGATATGAAGAAACGTTACCCGGAATTTATGTCTTTGGACGTGCAACAAATTTCGGGGACGAAATTTCTTGTACGGGGGAAGAATTGTAATATACCAAATTTTGCAATACTAAAAACATGTAATTATGGAAATAGTAGAATAAAATAAATATCAGTATTTACAATTAAAGGTAGAGTTACTTTCGGAATTCCTAGATGTCTATTGTGTCATTCACAGAAATCGAGAAGTCAATATTGTAACAATACAAGTGTTAGAAGTCAGAGCGAAATTCATCGGTGGCTGCAAGGTTCAGGGGTGTCAGTTGCGAGATCGGAGGAATTCGGCCATTTCGTGACATACCTCGATATGCGTGCCATGGTCCCACGTGGGTCCCACATGGAATTCTTGGTAATGCACCGATGGAGCAACTTTATTAAAAAGAACTTCAGTAAAGTATGTAATGACAGCTCATTATGACTCATGATGACACATCTTTCGTGTTGGCCAAATAAGGAAATGGAAAGTGTCCCGAAATTATTACAAAGTAAAAACATGTTTTTGTGTTGGCCAAATGAGGGGGTGACATGTGTCCCTCATCATTACACATCATTACACCCAATTTAAGCCTTTCGTGTTGTCATCTCCTGAGTACACCACCTAGCGTCTGAGTCCGGGGAATTCACGGGTCTCCGGCCAGGTCGTTTACTTTCCGAGTCGAGCACTGACTCAGGAATCTGGGGAAATTGTCAGGCCTCCCTTTCCCCTCACCATTTATGACCTACCGAAGAAAGAGAAAAGTGGAAGACCAATGGTTACATGACACGTGGCACTCTTAAGCCTTAAACTTGTGACACGTGGCAAGATGAGATGAGATCATTTTATGTGATTAAATCACAACCATCCATGCCAATTAAATGGCAAAATTTTGTGCGAGCATGGAAAGAGAAATAGAAATCAGATTTCTTAAGCTTAAGAACACAAGAAGAGAGAAGGAGGAGTGAATAGTGAGTTTTCTTGACTACCGGAGCCGATTTCAACCCTGAATCACCATTATTGTCCGGTAAGTCCTTCAGGAAACTTCCTCTACTCACTATAAGCTTCAATTCTATGGTCTTAGATTTCTCATCTGAAGTGTTTTGTGCCCAATTAGTCTACCAGAGTGCCGCTGGAATACCGAACCACTTGTAGAAACGTTAAGAGGGAAGCGTAGCTTTCTTTTGAACCGAATACTTTGTGATTTCATTGAGTTTTTCTTAGCTTTTCAACCACCCATGTATTTCATTCAAGGGGTGTTTTTGAAGAAGGAAGATGTTTTAATCATATATAAGGTGATATATGATGTTTGGAGAAGTATTAGACTTGTTGGTAGTTAAAATCACAAAGTGGAATTTTTGTTGTTTTTGGAGGCAGTTTTTGGTTGGGGGCTAAATCTGGTAGAAATAATTTGATTTTGGTATTTTTGAGTTTTCCATTGGATTCTACACGAAAAATTGTGTGGGAATAGGCTCTGGTTATAATTTTGACAAACTGGTTTAAAGATTCAAAAATTGGAAATTAAGTCTACTTGTGCAACAAAGTTGCCAGTGTGCGTTTTTGTCTGGCAGTTTTGTTGTGGCAAAACTTTCACTGTCCAAATTTCATCTGTTGATTATGAGATTTTCCAGAATTAAATTATACTTATAGACCTTTAATTTTATAGGTATTATGAAGGATTTCGATAAGTATACTAGGAGTTATGAATGTTTGAAGTAGACCATTAAAACTCGTCAGATTTTCTGGCAGCAGGGAGAAAACGAATAACTGGGAAGTGTGCGCAGTCTTTCGGCTACTGAAAGTATTTTTCACTTAAAATAGACTTAATAAGGGTTATATATAATTTTGGATCACGCCAATTCGATTTTTCTAGAATTAGTTATGATTTTTCAAAGTTCAGTGAAAAATCTGCCAGCTTTTGGTAAATGTGCGAAAATTCAAAGCAAAGAGTTTTTGTAATAAAATTGGACATTTAAGAGTTAAGTTAAGCATTTGGAGTATCTTGAGCTAATTAGCTTCATTCTGGGCCTAATGTAGTGACCCTAATGGTAACCAACATAAGAGAATAATTTATGAAGAGTTGGACTAAGAAATAACTCATTGCCCGTAAATTATAATTTATAGGATTTGACACTTGCCCAGGACGTTCAAAGCACGTCAATGAAGATCAAGATTTGGAAAAATTGTCAGGTTGTAACTTATCCCTCACATACTATGTGATATGTTATATGCATGTTTGTACCATTGTGAATTTAAAACATTCAGATGAGAAGGGCTAAGGCCCAGTAGAATTTCCCAGCGCTGTGGAAAGGGACGGTTGTCCTTGAATTGGTAACTTTATGCTTTCTGCATATTGTGAATTTATCTCTGAATGTTGAATATGTTGAGTGTACTGTAACTTTGGTTGACATGGCATGATATATGTGCATTTTATATGAGTGATATCTGTTACTACTGAGATTCATTGAATCTCACCCTATTTTTCCAAAACAAATTTTTAGCTCGGGCAAGTAGTTCCTCAAGCAAGAAGGTAAACACGGGCGAATGAAGCAAAGGACTTAGAATTTAATTTTCTGTTAGTTATCTATTTTGGAGATTGTATGTAATTTGTATTTAAGTGTGGTCAGTCTCGTACTGACATGTATGTAAGCGCCTGTATATAAGCGAACGCGCAACGACATTCGTACCAGAAGTGGACAGCCATCCACCTAGGGCCATTAATTAAACATAGTAGCTTGGGTTTTAGCAGAGAACTTATTAGTAAACACTCTAATATGAAGAAATGAACCTAAAACGGATGGCTTAAAATAAATCATATGAGACCCAATCTGAAAATGATTTTTGAAATTGATTTTTGAAAACCCATTCAAGTACAGCTCCACACTCTGCTTGAAATTGGGACTTCTGCTGTTTACAAAAGATTACTGGTGTTCTTTTTAAAGATATTACTACACTTATGCCATCTATATGCTTTCAAAACGCGGGTGTTACAGTAACCACTTTTATGCCTCCGGAGGTTTCGAAATCCTCACATGGCATAAAAATCTTATGAAATCAGTTTTGATTATTTTTTCTAAAAGAGTATTTTTCAAATTTTGTTTAAGTTTGACCATAAAAAAATAAGGAACCTTCACTCAATCATCCAGCCCATAAGGAAAAAGTGTTCTTCATATTATCCAGAGAAATAATCCAAGATGGGACTAACCACTGCATCTATAATATACAAGATAATTCAATGAGACAATGAAAAGTGAGCACCACTACTACAGAAAATGCCTTTCATGAAAGTTATTATCTACCATACATAATAGTTCTGAATCGTCATATATGCGGACGCTATATATGCTCCTTACAGATAAATTAAGTTATGAACTGTTATTTATTTTGGACCTACTATAATGGTTGTAATATAGCCCCTGTTATGTATTGAGACTTAGTGAGGACATTATATATGCATTAATGATAATAATTAAGGGCACATGTAAACAATTGTTATAATATATGGTACTGCTTGCATAAAATATAACGGTTCTAATTTAACAACTGTTATATAGTTAACATAAATAATGGTTGCTAGGTAACGACCATGATGAAACAAAGCTAATTTTTTCAAAACATTGAGGGGTCTACTTTCGAAATCTCCCCTGCATATATATTTGTACAAAATGATTAGAATATATATTTATATTTATTCATATACAGAAGAGTATAACAAATTAGAATAATTTATAATCATTTTATAGTCATTTATGTATATGTATACACTATCAAAACCAACGCTTTAAAACAAACAAATCAGTATCTAGAAATTTATAGTCATTCGAATGTTTCCCTCTCCTACTGATGTTACAGAAATGTCACCAACTCTTTAGCCACTTCTTCCATTTGTGAGTTGGTAAACATCGTGCAGGAGGCATTAAAATATTGTGTGCAAAAGGCAACAACATATAGAAGTTAGATATTGTAATTATAGTTGATAGAATGTATATATAACAAATTAATCATATAATATACCTTATTTGGATCAATATTTTTAGGACTATGTGTGATTATGTCCTTCATGAATTGCATCACGTAGTACCTACAATCGTTGCTGTTCTCTGGTTGCTGTGGGCACTATAAAGAAATTAGAAGAAAAATTTGACAGTCAATCATATATAAACTATATGTGTGCTTCAATTGAATAATATAGTCATTGGTGAATAATATATATTCCTTTGGACTCATCCATTTGAAGGTGCATGTGTAGCGACTATCAGTGAGGTTATATTTGGTGCATTCATGACTATTTTGCGTGTGGTAATTGTACACCGCTTTGAGAAGATATAACAAAAAATTATATATTTATATATATAGAAACATGTAAGTTGAACTGATATTAGAAGAGATGATGAATGGATAACTTACTGATTGAATGTATCCTGCATGTATTGTTTTGTGTCTCAAACCCTGCTAAAAAAGTCATATTACCAAATCTTTTTGCACAATGGGTTTACAATTATTAGCATCTAGTGTCCCCTAAGTATAATAATCAACCAACCATAAAGACAATTGAAAAATAAATAAAAACTAATTTAAGCAGAGTTACTGATGTACCCACCCTTGAATGTAAGGCACCAAGAAGTAAGTGTCCCTTATGTCTGGCTCCCTCCTAATGAATTCATCTCCCATAAACTTTGCATGAGTTTGTTTTACATCTTCCTTTATGCTTCCACCTATTTATTGAGATTGTTAGTGCGAATAAACTTGATCTTGCCTTAGAAGCTGTAGCAGGGTAGGATGTAAGTATAGTACAAGTGCATGAAATCCTGAAACTAATATATCAAAATCTAATCAAAGTTCAACGTAGCCAACTATTTAATCACAGTTGAAGAAATACCTCAAAGAATTTGACAGAGCTTGTACTTGCCATTTCCTTTTTTAGGACCTCAGAAACAAGTCTTGGCTTACAACTTCCTGTTGGTTTTCTTGGTTGAAGACTTCTATCTCAAATTTGATCATTGCCAAAGGGTTTAAAGCAAAGAACTTGTCATCGAATTTTTGGAGGGACTTCCAAGCACCAATAGACTTATTTTGTGAAATGACTTCTTCCCGGATTGATCATTGGGGGTATGATGCTTTCTCTTCTTGGACTGAATGGTGATCTTAGATTGAGTGGGGGGCTTAGATTGATTGGCGGCTTAGACTTAGTAAGCAACTTTTTTTGAGCAATGGACTTCTTTGTTAGCTTGCATACTTGAAGTACACGGTGAGGCCATGCAATGAAGCTGCCCATAGCCCGTCCTATTGTATCTGTGTCTTTGGTAGGCATAGGGAGTAGATAGTTGGGGTCGATATTATTATTGATTTGTACATTCATATGCTCAGGAGGGATAGGCTCATTATGAAGCATGTTACCTTTCGGCAGTTGAATATGCAGCCTGTTGCAACTGTATGGCATCTAGGGTTATTAGGAAAACATCCAACTTCCACCAATCCCTCAGGTAGATAATGGCTTGTAAATATGTAACTGCCTCTAGTTTTTAGGCTAGCATTTCCCATTACTACTTCATACAATACTCCTTCATTAGCTCTTGTGTGAGAAACAATATTTGTTTTTTTTATTTCATCGCATTGTTTTTGGAGCTTTTTCATATTTTTCATCCCTATTATTTCTTTAAGGTTGGCGCTAACTATAATAGTTCATCTTTGTCAATCTAAAGCTGGTACATCTAAGAAGACTGGGATGGTCATACATAACGGCATGAGCCTCCTACCCAAGGGGCTACAGAGCGGTGCCGGACCAACCTCACCCCGCCTTCCCGAGGTCTTTTGGATGCCAGGAATTGTCCCCCCATCCGCCTCTCAAAGGCTTAGGGTTTTCTCCCTTGAAAGTGTAATACCCCGAATTTTGAGACTCGAAGTTAGAGAATAAGCCTGAGATTAGTGGATTGCTAAGCCCCGGTTTAGCAAGATCCCAAATTGTGATTAAGGGTTAATGACTTCAAAAGTGGATGTGGTTAGTGATAAATAACCCTTTTGGAGAATATGATGTGATTTGGCACTCGAATGTGATTCGTGTGTTGTGAGTAGTGCCGAAACCCTGTATTTGAGTTCAATTGTGGATTAACATCCAAATTGACTTAGAATAGAGGGAAGAATTGAATGTGAATTTTGTTGACATGTTGAGATTGTTGTGAAAACATATCAATGTGATGTGAATTTGATTGATTTGGTGTTTCCAATGGATTCCTTGTGAAAATTTATGTGGGAATGATGTTTGGTATGAAAATGGAACCAATAAAAGCAAAGATGCAAAATCTGAAATTCTGTCCAGTGAAACTCTATTCTGGGAAGTCAGTTTGTGTGAACGTTTTGAATAACCAAATGGTGTCTAAAAATTCTGAAACTTTCCAGTCTTATAGCTCACATCTCAAGCTTCAAAATGGATATATAATTTATGCCATTTAATTTTGTGAACTAGGAGATATGACTGTCCAAAGTTTTGGATGGAAACTAAACTCTGTTTTGGGGCAGTGATGCATTTTATATAATTCTGGAATTTTGTGGTGATTTTTAGTAATGGCCAATATTTTTCCTATGAAGAGGACTTAAATATATTTCATTGGGCTTTGGAATCAACTTATTTTGAGTTTTCTAGAATTAGTTATGATTTTTCAAAGTTTGGATAGAAAATCTGCCAGAAAATCCGAAAATAGGAATTATGACATCACCAAAATAAAAGATGACATCATCATGGAATTAAAATATTTCCCATCTTCTTCTTTCTCTCATTTCTGTTATGGGTTTCAGCTGAAAAGAGAGAGAGACGTTTGAGAGCTCTTAGAGAGAGAAAGAGGAGAAATCTCACAAGGTAAGCCGATTTCTCCGACGATCTAGCTCCTAATGCGTATAACCTTGCTTCTAAGCTTCTCTTTCATGTTCTTTAAGGTGTTGGAAGCTCAATTTTCATGGTTAAGAAGGGCTAGGGTTTCAGCCACTCTTGAGAAAAGCTAGTGGGAGCTTGAGGTAACTTCCAAACTCTTATGTATTGACTATTCTGGCTGCTGTGGACAATTTAATCGGTGAAATTTCGCCGGATTGTCTTTGTTTGTAAAATTTGGAAATGTTGTGTTAGTAGTGTTATGCTGCCAAAATTTGTACTAAATAATAGTTGTAACCTAATGGAATAGTCAATAAAGTGGTTAGGAGTAGAAAGGAACGCATTTACGGAGCCGAAGCCGAAAAACCCCAATTTTTCCCGGGGAATTGAGAATTTCGGCCAAGGCTAGTTTGGAGTGCTTAGAGATGGATTTTCAATGATTTGATGATTCGATTGAGTTCAGGAGCGAAAATTAGGTGGGGTTACAGTTGGTCACTTTTTCGGAAAAGGCCGAAAAAGCATAATTACAAAAACGCCCCTGAAACTCTTAAAGTGGGGCTCCCAAGGCTAAATTTTGTAAATTGACATTGAATTTGATAATTCCGAGTCCGGAAATGGATTCATTGGGCAAAAATATGTCAGAATAGCCCATGTCAAAATTTCAAGAAAAGTATAGTCGGACCGGGTAGGTGGGGCCAGGCCGGGTCCCCGGGGGTATTTTAGTAAATTTTCAATATAGACTCATATAACCCCCAGAAACACTATGGAAGTGTCTAAATAGTACATTTGACATTGTAGGATCGAATGTGAAGCCCCGAGTTGCTGGCACGCAAATCGAGGAGAAAAGACTGGAGGTAGGGAACTTATCTCTCCTGCATGCTCTGATAACTGTATTAATGTGTTGATGCATGTTATTGATTTGCTTGATTATGTGAAACATGTATGAATGATTTAAAGCTATGCTTCAATATATGCTATGGCCATATGTGTATCGTTCGAATCATTGAGCTTATAGATTTGTCATTGTATGTGTGCATGAGTTATGTAATGCAAGCATGTCATGCATTAAACACTTATCTTGCCTGCATATTGATAATGTTTCCCTACTAAGATTCTCTTGAATCTCACCCTCCCCTACTAACAATTTAGACAGGGCAAGTGGCTCGTGGAGGGAGCAGCTAGGACCCTTCGAGATGAGAGTTGGAGTTGGTTACCAATGAGTTGTGAAGACTGTATATAACTCGGTTGAATATATGGTTATGAATTTGAGATGAGATTGTGTAATCCCCATTTGAAGAATTGTAATGGGCAATTGTGCCATGTATATCTTTAGCGAAGGTGTGTACCCGGGATTGCCGGGATGATTATGTTATGCACTCCGATATTTATATGAATGTGATTTATCTTCGCGTAGTAATTGTATTCAAAATGTGAATATGAGACCAAGTTAATTAGATTTTAAAAGGTATTTTTTAAAACCCTATCTCAAGGATGGGATTTTAAATAATTTTTTATTATTATTGGTCTTTATTTCATTTTAATCGCGTATTTCGGATATAATTACGGAGGGGGTTAGAGAAAGGATTTTCGCTCCTTAAGGACTCAAGGCTATGACCTAATGTAATTCCCTCCATATCTATATCTAAAATACGTGATTAAAATGAAGTAGAGACCAATAATAATCAAAACTCATTTACAATCCCATCTTCTCGATAGGGTTTTCTCAAATATCTTTTAAATTCCAATTCACCTAGTCTCATATTTACATTTCGAATATAATTACTTTGCGAAGAAAAATCACCTTTATTATAAACATCAGAGTGCACAATAATAATCCTGGCAAACCCCGAGTTGCATATCTTAACTAAAATGTTCAATGGGCACATTTGCCCATATACAAGTTCTCATACGGGGATTACACAAAATCTCATTCCAAATATACATCCAAATACTTATATGAACATATACATATCTGAATAATCAAATAACCATCCAAACCATATATAGTCATCCCAACTCATATTGATAACCAACTACCAAATCAAATATCCCTAGGTGTCCTCGCCACCTTTGGTTGCTTGCTCCCTCTTTGAGCCGCTTGTCCTGTTTAAATTGTTGGTAGGGAAGGGCGCAAAAATTTAAATATACATCACTCCGTCATGTTATTAAAATATCTTGTCATTTATTCTCACATTAAATTATGACAATGAAATTATTAAATATGTGATAAATTGATAAAAACTGTTAAATGTGTTGTCATTAAAATTTTTTTCTCTACATTTACAAATCATTCTCTTTTCTCTCTATTCTTTTTCTCTTTTTAGCATAAATTAAATAGGGGTAAAATTGGTAAACAGTTATCAATAAACTATCCACGTAGCTTATATTTTAGACCAAACTTTTCTCCTACAAGTGACTAAATAAGGATTAGAGTGGTGACTTTTATATTTATATAAAATAAACTAAATGTTGGCCTTGGTTATGATATGTCCACATTATTATTTTTACCAACGGACTTCATTTCATATAAAAGAAACATTACAAAGTCTGAACGAACGAATAATACTCAGGTCAGAAAAAAAACAAATAATACTACTAGAGTATGATAAGGAACACAAGAAATAACCAACAATAATAAGATAAATACACTATTACAAAAAACACAAGTTGTAGTGCTTAATTTAAAGAACATTATGGTGCTTGGGAAGTGCCATAGCTTCCAATGCCATTAAAACAAGCTATGGTGCTTCTTGATTATATGGAAGCGCCATAGCTTGATTATTTAAAATTTTTAATTATAAAGCTATGGCGCTTTCTGGGGGAAGTGCCATAGGAAAGTGGCACTTCTTATGGTGCTTTTCAAGAGAAGCGCCATAGAAAATCTTTTTTTTTTAAAATCATAATTATTTTATTTTCTGAATGTAAACCTCCGTTTACAATCCAAAATTCACATCAATTTACAATACAATCCACAGCAAAATGAAATAACATAGTATGTATCTTTTGTAATATTGTGTTTTCATGTATTAAGTATAAAAGAACCCCAACATTTAACTTGGTTAAACTTGAGCCATACACGTTACTTCTACAGAGGATTAAACTAAATATTATTATATTTCTAAGCTTAAAAATTAAAAAACTTACAATATGTAGGAAGTTCAAGAAGGTAAAGTTGAAACTACACATAAATACCTGAAAACAAAATTATGAGAACACATGTAAGATTAATGAGAGATTTTAACTAAAAAAAATGTGGACCAAATGTTGAAAAAAAGCACTTACATGCAAGGGAGCTTCTGAAGAAGGCCTAGAAAAGAAGAAAAAAACAAGTGAGAGAGGAAGCTTTGCACTGCAACAGAGGTCTGGAAAATGGTGGAGCTAGAGGGAACGCGGGAAGATAAAAATGAAAATAAAAGTGTCAGGCTGTGAAAATTATATAGCGTGGGAGAAGCTATAGCGCTTTCTCAAGGGAGTGCCATTAAAGGCATATGAGAAAGCACCATTAAAGGCACTATTGTTTGAAAAACGTTTTTTAATAATATAGAAGCTTTTGTCAATTGGCATTATGGTTATTTTCCTTTTTCTTTTTTAAGTTTAAAATCTGTCATGAATCTTAACTTATATTTTTATGTGTGCTTATAATTTTTTTTAAGTATTTGCTTGAAGTTACAACTTTCTCTTAAATTTCCTATACATTATAAGTTTTTTTTAATTTTAAGCTTATAAATATTATTTTATTAATTGTTACTTGTTTAATTAATTTTCTTAATGTCTTTTATATTTAAATTATTATTTAAAATTATTTTTTTTTTAAAAAAATATTTTCTATATATACCTACTTGCTTGAGAAAATAATAAAAAAGTCTTGCAAAAAAAAAAAAGCATTGAGAAAGTTTTACCCAAAAAAAAGACGTTGAAAAAGTGTATTAAGCCTTTAATGTCACTTTCTCAAGGAAGTACCATTAAAGGCTTAACTTTTTCAACTTTTTTTTTGGTAAACCACCCAGCAAGCTTCCGCGCTTGCCCCACCAAGCGCCTGCTAAGGCCCCTTAGATTTTTTTTTTTTTGGTTAAGCCCAGATCGTATCTATTTTTTTTTGGGTTAACCACCCTTGGCCGGCGCTTGGTGGGGTAAGCGCCGGAGCTGTAAGTCAACTATTGTTTGCAGGAAAATATAAGTATGACTGTAAGTCTTTTTTGTAATACAGAAGCTTTCATTAATTGGCACTATGGTTTTTTTAAAGTTTAAAATCTGTTATAAATATTTACTTATAGTTTTATGTGTACTTATAATTTTTTTCAGGTATTAGCTTGAAGTTACAACTCTCTCTTAAACTTCATATACATTATAAGTTTTTAAATTTTTAAGCTTACAAATATAATTTTATTAGTTGTTACTTGTTTAATTTGCTCAATGTCTTTTATATTTAAGTGATTACTTAAAAAAATAGATACGGTCTGGGTTTAACCAAAACAAAAAAATAAATCCAAGGGGCCTTGGTCGGCTAGCCAGCTCCGGCGCTTGCTCCACCAAGTGCAGACCAAGGGTGGTTTACCCAAAAAGAAAACAAATACAGTCTGGGCTTAACCAAAAAATAAAAAAATAAAGTGTCACATAAGCCTAATGCAAGCTATGACACTTATTATAGGAAGCGTCGTAGCGTCTTAACTTGGGTTTTTTTTGTTGTTGTTAAACAATTATCTACGGCACTTCTTTATAGGAGGGGCACCACTAAATCCTTATTTTGTAGTAGAGATAAGCAAAAGAAAACACATAATCTTGGATCAACTTCAATTCTTCTCAAGTCATTCTCCAAAATCGTCTGCAACTACTGCAACGGCGATTGAAGAACCTTATCACTCAGGCAATGCAACATCTGTCATTTGCTTTTGGAAGCACTATAGTTCTGACAAATTGTAACACCCCATTTTTATTTCACCAATATTCCTTATAAATATTTGTGGCATTCAATGGAATCAAATAGTAAATTTTGATGGAATTAAAATGACAAGAGTATCTTTAGTTGAGATAACTTGGAAATTAGGCTAAAACAAGACATAAAGCCAATTTTTGTCTTCCAAAGAGCCCATTATTATTAAATCCCAAATTTGATAAATGAATAGCACAATTTTTGGGCCCAATAATAGGGGTGAATGTCGGCCAACAAAGAGATAATTATTTTCCCATTTTTATGAGGCAATTTTCAGCCAAGCAAAGGAAAATAAAGGGAAAATAATAAATTGGAGATAAATATCCTAATGTAAAGCAATTGTGGCCAAATAAATCAAGTTTGAAAAGTCAAAAAGTAAGTATGATGGATTATTTAATTAATTGAAGAAAGAGAATTAGAGAAATTTGTGAAGCATTTATTATTTCCCCTTTTCCTTGTGATTTTTGTCCAAATGGGAAATAAATGGGAAAAATATTTACTTGGAAGCTAAAAATGCTATGTGGAATAATTTCTAACCAAGTAAAAAGATGAAGACATAAAAGAAAATGCACATGGTAAAATAGCATTAAAATATATTAAGTTAAAGGAGGTGTATGAAGATATTTTGAAACATCATAATTGTAATATCCCAAAAAGTGATTAAGGGCTAATGACTTCAAAAGTAGATGTAATTATTGTTGAATAAACACTTTTGGAGAATGTGTGATGAGAATTTGGATATTTTAATGATTCCAATGGCTTCCTTGTGAAAATTCGTGTGGGGAGAGTGTTTATTGTGAAATTGGAACCATTGGGAACAATTGTGCAAAAGTTGAAAACTCTGTCCAATGAAACTGTGTACAGGGCAGCCGATTTGTATAGACGTTTTTACTAGGAAAATGATGTCAGAAAATTATGAAACTTTCCAGTCTTAAAGTTAACATCCCAAGATTCAAAATGGATATATAATTTGTGCCATTTCGTTTTGTGAGCTAGGAGATATGACTGTCCAAAGGTTAGGATGAAAACTGAACTCTGTTTTGGGGCAGTGATGAGTTTTATATGATTCTGGAATTTTGTGGTGATTTTAAGTAATGGCCAATATTTTTCCTATGAATAGGACTTAAATATCTTTCATTTAGCTTTGGAATCACCTCATTTTGATTTTTCTAGAATTAGTTATGATTTTTCAAAGTTGGGCAGAAAATCTGCCAGAAAATCCGAAAATGTGAAATTAGAAATTATGACATCATCATGTGGTAAGGTGACATCAGCATGATATTATAAATCACTTTTCCGTTCCCTCTTCAGCCATTTCCGACGTCTTGAGCTTCAAAGAGAAAAGAAAAGTGATTTGAGATATCTAGTGAGAGAAGGAGCAAGAACTTCAAGGTAAGTTCGATTTCTTCGGTGTTTTAGCTCTTGACTTGTATAATCCTTCTCCTAAGCTTCTCTTTTACATGATTCAAGGTGTTTGAAGCTAGAATTTAAGTGTTGAGAAGGCTAGGGTTTTGGTTATCAAAGGGAAAAGCCAGAGGGAGCTTGAGGTAACTTCCAAACTTTCGTATATTGCTTATTCTGGTTGCTGTGGGCAATTTAATCGGTGAAATTTCGCCGGATTGCCATTGGTTTTAAAGTTTGGAAATGATATGGCCTAGGGGTTATGCTGCCCAAATTGGGTCTTAATGTTAGTTTTAACCTAATGTAATGGTTAATAAAGTGGTTAGGAGTAGAAAGAAACGCGTTTGCGGAGCCGAAATTGTAAAACCCCGATTTTCTCCGGAGAGCTCATAAATTTTGGCCAGCTCTAGAAATAAGTCTTAGAGTTGGATTTTCAATGATTTGATGGTTCCATTGAGTCCAGGAACGAAAATTAGGTGGGGTTACAGTTGGCCACTTTTTCGGAAAAGGCCGAAAAAGCATAATTACAAAAACGCCCCTGAAAACTTTAAATAGTGGCTGCCGAGGGCAATTTCGTCCTTTGGCAATGAATTTGATAATTCTGAGTCCGAAAATGGATTCCTTGGGCGGAAATATGTTAGGATAGCCCATATTAGAATTTCGGGAAAAGTGCAACCGAACCGGGTACGGCGGGCCCAGGCCGGGTCCTCGGGGGTATTTTTGTAAATTTTCATTATAGACTCATATAACCCCAAGTAACACTATGGAAGTGTCTAAATGGTGCATTTGGAATTGTAGGATTCGATATTTGCCGCCCTCGGGAGCCAACTGCGCCGAAGGACGTCAGGAAAGGATAAGGTAGTACTCTCTCTCTCTCTCTTATACTTTGTGTAATGCACTGTATGGGTGTTGTATCACTGTTTTATGATGATTTTTGATGCTGCTGCGGTTACAGCTGGTGATAGCTGTCGTTTACAGCTCAAGCTGTCATTTACAGCGCAAGCTGTCGTTTACAGCGTAAGCTGTCGTTATTGTGATTACAGCGTAAGCTGTCGTGATGTTGATTACTAATTACAGCGTAAGCTGTCGTGATGTTGATTACAGCAAGAGCAGTCGTATTGTGTATACAGCCGTGAGTGCTGTCGTTTGTGGTGAAAACCATGTATCTGTGAATTGCTGCTGCTGTTGCTGTTTGTGATTTATGTACATGCTTTGTGTTTATGCATTGTGTGAGTGGTTTGTTACTACTGAGATTCTCTCGAATCTCATTCTTTCCTATGACTAACATTTCAAAGGAGAAGCGGCCAACCTGAAGCAATTAGGACCCTTGGGGGTATATAGTTGAATTGGAAACATTGGTTATGTATTTTGAACTTGGGATTACTGTATATTCTGAATCAGGAATACTACATTCGATTTTGGTTGTGTAATCCCCTAGTGTATACTTATAAACCTTCAGGTTTTTATGCATAGAACCCAGGAGTTTCCGGGGATGCGGTTATATACTCTGAGATAATTGAATGTATATTAACTGCACAGGTAATTATATTCAAATATTGAAATTGAGACCTGGATGGGAAAAAGAGTTTTGAAAGTTTTGTAAAAATTTTACTGTGAGACAGAAAGTTTAAAACGAGGTTAAAGCATCCAATGGTCTCTAATCCGATTTAAATGTGTGTTATCGAATTATAATTACATGTTTAAAGTCAGGGGGTTACAATTATCTCTTTTCCTAAGCCTAATTTTCATCCAAAGTTGACAAATAGAGAGAGAAGAAGAGAGCTCAAGAATAGAAGCACAATAACGTTTAAGAGAGCAAGAGCTAGGGTTCAAGAAGCACAAATCAAGGTAAGATGATGAAATTCCATATGTTCTTGCTTCCTAGTTCATGGAAAACCTCTTCTAACCTCTATTCCACATGAATATCATGTATAGCATGCAAAAATTTAAGAGAAAGAGGAGGAGAGAGGGACACCTAGAGAGAGAAGGTTGAGAAATCAAGAGGTAATCTTAAGAAATTTGATCCTCTTGGTTAATATGTTGTTGTTGTTGTTGGCTTGATTTGTGGTTGTTTTTATTGATCTTGTAAATTTGGGATGATGAAACCTTAAGGGGTTATACTGACCAAATTTCTACAAATCATGTTTAATAAGTGTTTAAGAAGTTAAATATGTGATTAGGAGTGAAAAGGAAGGTGTTTAAAGGGTTAAATTAAGAAAACCAATTCCCCCCCCCCTTTTTATTGCAAAGTTTCGGCCAGCTGGAAAAATGAGGGAAGGAGCTAGAATTTCATCAATTTGATGGTTCTATTATGTTTAGAAGGGAAAATTGTGTAAGGTTCATGTTAAGTGTGAAGTGTGAAAAGCATTAGATGTGAAATGACAAAACTATCCCTAAAACCCTAAATAGGGCTACCAACGGCAAAATCACCTTTTGGCAGTGAATTTGACAATTCTGAGGTTAAAAATGGATTCTACAAGTTAAATTGTGTAGGATTAGCCCTGCTCTTAATGTTTGGAAAAGTGTAGTTGGACCGAGTACAAAGGGGTTTGGACTGGGTCCCTAGGGGTATTTTGGTTATTTTGCAGTTTTAAGCTAAGATAACTAACAAATTAAGTTTGGAAGAGCCTATGAATGAGTAATAACTCATTTCTTTATAAATTTGGAATTTTAGGACCGGATAATTTACCCACGCTGGGATAAGGTTAGAGCCAGGAAAAGGGATTAAGGTAGTAACTCTATCTTTCATAAACTGTGATTTTTTGTATGCTTTATGTATGTCATCTTTTATGATATGTATAATACACTCTCTAACTGGGACAGGAAAAACACAAGTACCATTCGGGGGAAAAAGTACAAGTACCCCAACGGCCCTAAAAGAGGATACAGTTATGAGATACAGTACCAAGAGGGTACATTGCCCAGTCTGTGGTCATGAGCCCAGCTGAGGTATAGACAAATAGGGGTTCAAATAGTAGTTGGCCCTAAATACATGTTCACATTTTGATGATTATGAGTTTTATAGTATTATTATCCTGTTGCATTATATGGTACGTGGCATATTTATTTGTCGCATTTTATATGACTGATTGTATGTTACTACTGAGATTCATTCGAATATCACCATTTCCAATATTTAAAAACATTACAGCAGAAGCAAGAGGCTCGAACGGCAAAACGATAAATATTGGCATTTGAGGGTTCTGGTGGAAACAAAAACTGCAATTGGATTATAGTTAGTTTATTTTGATAGTTTTAGACCCTTTGTAAATATTTTTCAAACCTTATAGGGGTTGCCTGTATTGTAAACAAGTACTAATTATCAGTATATTTGTGCTATTTCTATATACCTATGGAACTATTCCCTTATCACTCTGGAAAATATAGAAATGTTAAGCGGTTTGACATTTTTGGTATCAGGCCTAAAAGCGGTTCTGGCATTTTCAGAATAGTATATTGACATGGTTTTGTTTACATGGTGATAGGAACGATGTGCTGAAGGTGATGCCAGCAGTATAGATCACCACCGTCGGTGAATTAGCTTCCCCTGGAACAACATATTCCCGAGGTACATCATTACGTGGAGTATCAGGCACTGGGTGGTGCTAAGATGTTGAGGACACCCACGAAGTGGACTTAAGACAAGCCGACGTATGGGCCGAAGCCTCGACCAGCACTAGCACTATCCACTAGCTCATTAATGGGAGATACTGCACAGCCACTATCAGACGATATGGAGTCGGACCCGAGTATCGCTGACCTTTATGGCGCTGAGACTGTGCAGGTACCAAATGACCTGTAGTCTGATAGGGAGTTGTAGGAGTATATCTGGGGCAGTTATCAGCGGGCAGTTCAAGCTCATGCTGCTCCCGTTGATCAATATCTCGCATATTTAGATGCTATTGATTCCCTATATTGGAAGCAGGTTTTATTGGAGCTGGATTAACCGAATGAGTTCTGGATCTTTTCCATGATGGATTTCTTCCCAGATATAGCATTTTGGGCCCGGAAGAAGAATGATGTTATCAAGCAGGATCCTAATGACCATTTTATGGAGGTTTTGGGTCACATGAACATGTATGTGTAGTTGTACATGTACACCAGCTGATTGAGGATTTAATCTTAGTATTTTGGTGACTGGATGCAGCTGGCACAATTTTTGAGACGAGGGCAGTCACAGGGTACTGGTAGATAGAAGTAGATAGAGCTGGTATATATATTTTGGACGGGGTATGTAACCCTTTGCCTAATTAACAGTAATTATGATTCAAAAATATGTAATTAAGATGAATTAGAGATCAACGAATGATAAAATTTTGTTTCTAATCCTATTCTTGAGATAGGATTTTATAAATTTCTTTCGAAATTAGTTTAACTTGGTCTCCTATTTATATTTTGAGCATAACTACCCTATGCAGTTAAATGACATTCATACATATCAGAGTGTACATCAAAAGTCCTGGCAACCCTCGGGTTTCATTTATATATATGCCAAGGGTTTACAGTTTCCCTTATATGGGATTACACAAAATCATACGAACATTTACATCCCAAATATATACATAGTAATCCCATCTAAAATTGATAACCAACAACTTAAAATTAAATGGCCCTATAGAAGTCCTAGCCACCCTTGGTCATCTCTTTTCCCTTGGAGGCACTTGCCCTGTTTGAAGGTTAATTAATGGAAAGAATGAGATTCAAAGAATCCCAGTAGTAATAAATCACTCATACCATACATAATCATAGAGCATGCAATGACATCATCAAGCAGCATAGCAACACGAAACACAGTATACAAGCTGTCATGTATACACATAGTCACATGTCTCATCCTATGTATTACTACCACCCCGAAGGCATGGTCCTCCCACCAGAATCATGATGGGCCGCAGGTGAAGGATTCACAAATAGCCTTTCAGCTTTCATATATATCTTAACGACTTCCATATAGTCACATCCCTCATAATCCCATTGCCCCGTAGGTATGGTCCTCCCACTGAAACCACTAATGGGCCGTAGGTGAAGGACTCACAAATAATGATAAATCAAACATACAGTGTATCATATATAGTACAAGGGAAAGCGTCACTACCTTGTTCTTTCCGAGTGTGCTCCAGATAGATAGCTCACGAGCAAGGAAAATATCAAATCCTAAAAATCAAAATCAAGAACGATGGATTAATCTCTATTCTAAGTTTTTGATTCCATAACACTTAAAGTTGGTTATCATTTGAACTCTTTAGGTGACTACTAGAAGCCTAAATACATGACTAAAGGGTTGGGAAGAACTTGACCAAAACCCCCTCTTGGAAGTGAAAACACTGATTTTAACTCATGCACTCAAGTGATAGATGGCACATTCGAGTGATGAGACAACTTGCACTCTAGTGAGGATGGCTCACTCGTGTGAGTGCTTCATCGAGAGCAACAACTGAGACAGAACATAATCACAACACTCAAGTCCTGAACCCAACACTAAAGTGGTAGACTCACACTCACCCGAGTCCCACCAAGTGAGGCATAGAAAGTGACTACCCGAGAGCAAACGGAATCTAGAGACAGGAAGTGCACTCGAGCACTAGCTTTGGCACTCGTGTACAACATAATACTTGCGAGTACTGATACACACTCTTGACAAATGGCCTATGAGTGACAACCCGAGATGTGAGTTCATAGTGCCAAATGCACAGGCACTCGAGTGAGACAATATGCACTCGAGTGAGAACCCAAATCACTAACAAGTGAGAATATACACTTCTTTATGCGGAAGTGCACCGAAACTTGAAGGAAAAGAGAAAGCATAATGCTGCACTCAAGTGAGACCCTAAATCACTCAAGTTAGGCTTATCAGAAGTCAAAACACAACAAATGATATAATTTTCCATATTTTACCCAATATGCTTCCAATGGTCCCAAAGTTAACAAATAACCTATTCCCTCACAAATTTTCATAAAGAGTCTATTGGAAACACCTAAACAACCAAATTCCCATCACAGTAACACATTTCATGTAATATCCCAAATTTTGAGATTGAAGGCTTGGGAATAAGCCTAAATTAAGTGGACTGCTAAGCCCCAGTTTAGTAGATGTCCCAAATCTATTCTCTAATGTTTTTTATATCTTTAGGGTATTAAAAAAGTAAAATGGTGAACTTTAGAGAATATAATTATGTTTTTGGTGAAATTGCCTATAAGGTAGTGAGCTTGTCATGTGATTTTGAATGAACAAATGATGAGCAAAAATTATGAAATTTTACAGGATGAAAGTAGACATCCTAAGCTTTAATTTATAGGTCATATGACTCAATTAGAGCTATATACAAAAAGATATGAATTTTTGAAGTTAGCACAGAAAAACTGTGAAATTTCTGGACCAATATGCAAAGAATGAAATTATGGGAATTTTGTGATTCCATTCAGGAAAAGTCTATATTTTCAGACTCAATAAGGGTTCTATAGGCTTTGGAATCACTCTAATTCGATATTTCTAGAATTATTTATGATTTTTCAATGTTTGGGCAGAAATCTGCCAGAATTTTGTAAAAATCCAAAAATTGGGAAACTATCAAATAAATGAAATATGATATTAGATATTAAAATAAAAAGTGATCATCTCCTTCCAGTAGCTATAACTGACACCATTTTTAGTTTTAGAGAGAGAGAAGAGTTGATATTTTTAGAGAGAAAAGGAGAGGAAAAAACTTGCAAAGGTAAGTGATTTCTTCGGTAAATCGGTTCCTAATGCGTATAACTCCGTTCCTAAGCTATTCTCCTATGTGATTCAAGGGTTGGAAGCTCAAATTTGCTTATTGAAGTGACCTAGGGTTCAGCCATATCAAGGGAGAGCCAGTGGGAGCTTGAGGTAACTTCCAAACCTTTGTATATTGACTATTCTAGCTGCTGTGGGCAATTTAATCAGTGAAATTTCACCGGATTGCCATTGGTTTTAAAGTTTGGAAATTGAGCTGCCTAGGGGTTATGCTGCCCAAATTGATACTAAATGGTAGTTGTAACCTAATGGAATAGTCAACAAAGTGGTTAGGAGTAAAAAGGAACGCGTTTACGGAGCCGAAACCGAAAAACCCTGATTTTCCTTGGAAAACTCATATATTTCGGCCATGGCTATAAATGGGCCTTAGAGTTGGATTTTCAATGATTTGATGGTTCCATTTAGTTCAAGAGCAAAAATTAGGTGGGGTTACAGTTGGGCAGTTTTTAGGAAAAGGCCGAGAAAGCATAATTACAAAAATGCCCCTAAAACCCTAAAAGTAGGGCTGCCAAGGGCAATTTCATAATTTGACATTGAATTTGATAATTCTGAGTCCAGAAATGGATTCCTTGGGTGAAAATATGTAAAAATGGCCCATGTAAAAATTTCAAGAAAAGTACAGCCGGACCGGGTACAGTGGGGCCGGGTCGGGTCCCCGGGGTATTTTAGTAATTTTTCAAGATAGACTCATATAACCCCCAAAAATACTATGGAAGTGTCTAAATAGTACATTTGACATTGTAGGATCAAACATGGAGCCCCAAGCTATTTGCACGTAGAACGAGGCACGCGTTTTGAGGCGGAAAAGGGTTAAGGTAGGGGACTTACCTTACTTGCATGTATTTGATATCTTTGTTTGTGTAATGATGTATATGATTGCTTGATTGTGTAGAGAATATTTGAATAAATGAAGCTCTGTTTCTATTTTCACTGTGGCCATATTCTTGTTGTATGAAACATTGAGCTTGCAGAAATGTCATTATGGGGCATACATCTAGATAAAGCTAACATGTCATACACATAGTATCTATCATGCATGCATTATGGTATTCGTTTCCTACTGAAATTCTCTTGAATCTCACCCTCCCTTACCAATAATTTAGACAGGAGATGACAGAAGATATGCAAACAACAATGCAGAGTACCATACGAGGGGATTACAGTAGTGGAACGAAGACGGTAAGAAGTCTCCATTGTTAGATCCCAAGTTTTGATGATAACAAAAAGACAATCGTGTACAAATAATATTTTTGGGAGATTAAGAAAAGTTTACAGAGTTACCAAATGCATAGAGGAAGTTTTCTGATATCTGCTGTGAAATTGCACTGGAGTGCTCGAGCATAGATTTTGCACCCGAGCATAGATCTCTTTTGTGCTCGAGCATGTGCGAGTGAAAGCCAGAAAGTGTGCACCCGAGAGACATTCCACTGTTATGTTCACTGACTCACTCGAGCACTGGAGTTACCACTCGAGCAGAGAATCCATTCTCACTCGAGCACATGCGAGCAAGGATCTGCGAGTGCTTGGCCGAGAGCAAATAATAGCATGCTTCCTTCATTCACTCGAGCAGAGACATCAATGCTCGAGCATGAGCATTTTGTGCTCGAGCAAGGTACTGCGAGTGCTTGGCCGAGAGTCATGAAGTACAGAGAAGTGCAAGTGTGCTCGAGCACACCCTTATATGCTTGAGTGACACATCAGCACTTGCGAGTGAAAATTCTATCCCTCTCAAAATCTGATGCGAGTTCTTGTTTAAAAGGTATAATACTTGAGAATATTCTTCTCACTCGAGCAGGAGTCTGTGTGCTCGAGTGAGGACCCATATCACCTGCGAGTGATAATTTTATCCCTCTGAAATCCTGATGCGAGTGTTGGTATTGAGAGCATATTCCTGGAGAATATGCGTCTCACTCGAGCAGGAATGTGTGTGCTCGAGTGAGGGACCATATCACCCGCGAGTACAAAATCTCACTCTTGTCAAAATGGTGTGCGAGTGATGACCCGAGAAGACACTCCCAGTGGAAAATACAAGATCACTCGAGCAGAGGAAGTTGTGCTCGAGTGAGACCCCACTTCACTCGCGAGTGAAGATTCTGTCTCTCTGAAATTCTATGCAAGCACAACCCGATAACAGAAGCATATGAAGGAAAATAGGAGATCACTCGAAGTGAGCCTTTCATGCTCGAGTGATGCCCTGTTAGAACACCAAAAATGCCAAGTCTCACAACGTTCAATCCGAATATGGTTTATTGTTATTTATTCATATCATCATTACTTATTATCATTGTTTAACATTACTCTGAATATATTATAAGGTTGATACAGGAAGATGAACGTTTAAAATTTGCTGTTACGGAGAAAGTCAAACAGCGGCAGACAACATGATTACAAACACGTTCGCACCTACCGCATTCAAAATATTCAAACATGCGCGTGTCCTTCAATAGTTGCAAAAGTCCCGCTCCTCAAATGTTGATTTTCCAAACGGGCAAAAACTGAAGCAACTATATATACAGAGATTCAAGGATAATCAATAATACAATAGAGCACAAGAATTCACAAGCTTATACACGAATCTCTCTGCCATTCATTTTCTCTGTATACACATTGATCTTCAGTGTTTATTCATTTTCTCTGTAAGAGAGTCTTCATACAATTCAAATTCTATGTTTATTTGATCTCAAGGTATTGGGACCTTGAGAGGGTAGTTTTTCCTTACGAGAGAAGCAGTTGAGAGAATTCCTTGTTGTGCCTTCCACTCATAAGCCTTATAAGATACAAGCAGAAGAGAACGTAGCTGCTCGTAAGACTTATAGTGGCGTAAGCAGGAGAGAACGTTGCTGCTCATAAGTCTTGTATACATAAGCAAGTGAGAAGGGTCATAGGTTGTTTTTCTGCACGTAAGACTTGTCGTAAGGGGGAGAGAAGTTTCTTGTTGAGAGAATATTTCTGCTCGTAGTCTGTTCAAGGACAATTGTTGTTTTGTGGCATTCTGAGAGCCCATTGAATCTTGGAGGTATAGTGAAAATCTCAGTAGGTCTTGATCTCTGAGGACTGGACGTAGGCCTGGTTGTTAGGCCGAACCAGTATAACTCTCTGTGTTCAAATCTTCTCAACTCTACTCTGTCTACTATATTTTTCATATCACCACATCAAGCAAAAAATTTATAACATCACCCAATTCACCCCCCTCTTGGGTGAAGCTTGCCTCTTACATTTGGTATCAGAGCCTTGTCTTCTCCGAAGAGCCTAACAGCTTGAGAAGGATCCGACAAATGGCAACAATGGGTGAAAATATCCTTCCAGACGGAGCTTCAATTACTAGACCTCCTGGTTTTGCTGGAGAACATTTTTCGTTCTGGAAAGCTAAATTTAGAGTGTTCGTGATGGCCAACGAGTACGAATTATGGAATGTTATACAAGATGGTGACTATGTTCCAATGAAGAAAATCGAAGATAGAGCAGTTAAAAAGAGCCCAGATGAGTTTGACGAGAATGACAAAAGGTTAGTGACATTAAATAGTAAAGCCATTCTAATGATACAGAGTGCTCTTAGTCAAAAAGAATATTTTCGTATATGTACTCTACCAACTGCCAAAGATATGTGGGATGCTCTTGAAATTGCTCACGAAGGTACATCTGGAATCAAAGAAAATAGAATCAATACTTTAATTACAGAATATGATTTATTTCGTATGAAATCTGGAGAAAGTATATCAGAATTTGAACTAAGGTATACTCATCTTGTTAATCAATTATCTGCTCTTGGAAAGTCATTTGATCAAAATTCCCAGGTAAGAAAGATTCTTGATATTCTTACGAAAGAGTGGGAAGCAAAGGTGACAGCCATCGAAGAAGCTAAAGGAGAATCTATGAGATCTGTAGCTGCTCTCTTTGGAAGTCTTTCTGAATATGAAGGTAAGTTGAGATTCAAAAAGGAACTTGAAGAATTCGATGATAAAAAGAAAAAGGGAGTTACACTTAAAGCTATCAAAGAAGAAGAAGAAACTTCCGAGAATGAAGATGTTCCTAGTGATGATGAAATGGGAATGATCGTGAGAAAATTCAAGAAATTCTACAGAAGAGGTCAAAGGAATTTCAAGAACTATCAAGGTGGACCAAGCAAGAAAGAAAATAAAGAACAACAAATAGTATGCTATGAATGTGGGAAACCAGGACACATCAAATCTGAATGTTTCAGAAACAAAGACAAAAAGAAGCTGAAAAAGAAAGCATATATATCATCTATTTGGGGTAATAGTTCGTCAGACGAAGAAAATGACAATGACGAAGTAGCAAATCTATGCTTGGTAGCTAAGGAAGAAGAATCAGACTCTGAGGTAAGTGATTCTGAACCTTCTTATGATGAATTGTTATCTGAATATAATGCATTGCATACAGCGTTCATCAAAGTTGCTAAAGAAATGGTTAGTTATAAGAAGAAAGTAAAAGAATTAGAAAGTAATGTCATATCATCATATGAAATGTGCAAAGAGAAAGATAAGAAAATAGAAGATTTAACAAAGATTGTTGAAAAGTTTACTAAAGGAAGTGAAACTCTCAAGGTTATTTTAAATTCTCAAAAAGTTTCATTTGATAAATCTGGAATTGGATATAATTCTGTGCATGATAAGAATAGTAGAGATTATCTTAAATATTTCAGGAATTCTGTGCATACATCGAATCCATTTACATCATGCAATTATTGTAATAGGACAGGACATTATACTTCATCGTGTTATTTCAAAAAGGGACAGGTTGTTGGACTATATAAATGGGTTCCAAAAGGGACACATACTTTAAATACTAACCACAAAGGACCCAAGAAAGTGTGGGTACCTAAAACTTGATCATCTTATTCTAGGTATGTCTCAAAGCATCTCGAGCGAACAAATGGTATATTGATAGTGGATGTTCGAGACACATGACTAGTGACAAAAATAAGTTCACCATGCTTGAAACTAGAGAAGGAGGAAAGGTAACATTTGGAGTAAATCAATCTGGACGTATTGCTGGAATTGGTGAAGTGGGAAGAACCGATGGCATTCAAATCAACGGAGTATATTATGTTGAAGGATTATGCCACAATCTCTTAAGCGTAAGTCAAAGCACTGACAAAGATAACTGGGTGATTTTTGACTCAAAAGAATGCTTGATAGTAAGCAAGAAAGATCTACCCCTAAACAAAGAAACTATCAAGGCAAAGATCCGAGCTCAAAGGGACGGTAATTGTTATACTATTGATTTAAATTCAAATTCTTCTAAAAATTGTTTTCTTAGTCGATCAGAGGAAAGTTGGTTATGGCATAAGCATTTGGCTCATGTCAATATGAATCAACTTGACAAATTGATTAGAAAAGATTTAGTTGTTGGTCTTCCCAAACTCAAATTCAAAGACAACATGATATGTGAAGCATGTCAAAAAGGCAAACAAACTAAATCTTCTTTTAAAACAAAATATGAAATTTCTACTTCAAAACCTTTACAATTACTTCATATGGATTTGGTAGGACCTGCAAGAGTAAAACGTTTTGGAGGAAATTTATATACATTAGTAATTGTTGATGATTTTACAAGATTTGCATGGACTATATTTATTGCCTCAAAAGATGAAACTTTTGCTGAATTTATTATGTTTACAAAAAAGGTTCAAAATGAGAAAGGTATTTCTATTGTCTCTATTAGAACAGATCATGGAGGAGAATTTGATAATCAATTGTTTGAAGATTACTGCAACAACGAAGGAATAGATCACAACTTCTCAGCCCCTAGAACACCTCAACAAAATGGAGTAGTGGAAAGGAAGAACAGAGTTCTTACAGAAATGGCAAGAGCATTACTTAATGAAAAAGAAATGTCACAAGTGTTCTAGGCAGATGCAATGAGTACTGCATGCTATATTTCAAACCGAGCATATATTCGCAAATCTCTTGGAAAGACACCATATGAACTCTACAAGGGAAGAAAGCCAAATATTGCTCATCTTCATATCTTTGGGTGTAAGTGTTTCATTCACAACAATGGTAAAGAAAATTTAGGTAAATTTGATTCAAAGTCTGATGAAGGTATATTTCTAGGATATTCTAATAGAAGTAAAGCTTACAGAGTTTTCAATAAAAGAACATGTACTGTTGAAGAATCTATTCATGTTGTGTTTGATGAAATTGAATCTCAGACAAAACTTAATGATGAAGAAGAAATGGATTCAATCAAGAAAAACAAATCTATTTCAAAGCAGGATGATTATGAGACAAATGATTTTCAAAATTTAGAAGATTTCGATGATCATGCTCAACCTAAAGCATGGAGACATATGAAGGATCATCCAATTGATCAAGTTATAGGAGATATTCATGAAGGTGTCAAAACCAGAAATAGAATTCTCAATGAGGTAACTTTTTCTGCTTTTATTTCTGAAATTGAGCCTTCTAATATAGAAGAAGCTTTGTCTGACAATGATTGGGTGTTTGCTATGCAAGAAGAACTAAATCAATTTCAAAGAAATCAAGTTTGGGATTTAGTTCCTCGACCTAAAGATCATACAGTTATAGGGACTAAATGGGTTTTCAAAAACAAACTTGATGAATCAGCAATCATTGTGAGAAATAAAGCAAGATTGGTAGCCAAGGGCTATAATCAATAAGAAGGTATTGATTATGAGGAAACATATGCTCCAGTGGCAAGATTGGAAGCAATACGAGTACTCCTAGCTTTTGCTTGCATCAAAAGTTTTAAACTTTATCAAATGGATGTGAAAAGCGCTTTTCTAAATGGTTATATTATGGAGAAAGTATATGTAGAACAGCCTCCTGGTTTTGAAGATGAAACAAAACCTGATTATGTCTTCAAACTTAAGAAAGCATTATATGGTTTGAAACAAGCACCCAGAGCTTGGTATGAAAGACTAAGCAAATTTCTTCTTGATCAAGGTTTTGTCAGAGGTAAAGTTGATACAACTTTATTCATCAAACATAACAAAAATGATGTTCTAATTGTTCAAATTTATGTTGATATTATTTTTGGTGCTACTAATAAATCTATGTGTCAAGAATTTTCTAAGATTATGCAGGGAGAATTTGAAATGTCCATGATGGGAGAACTGAAATTCTTTCTTGGACTTCAGATCAAACAAAAGAAGAATGGCATATTTATATCTCAGACAAAGTATTTGAAAGAGTTGTTGAAGAAATATGGATTAGATAATGCTAACGGAGCTGATACTCCAATGAGTTCTACAATGTTGTTGGATGCTGATGTAAAGGGACCTAGCTTCAACATCACAAAGTATAGAGGAATGATTGGTTCATTACTCTATCTCACAGCAAGTAGGCCAGATATTCAGTTCAGTGTAGGAATGTGTGCAAGGTATCAATCCAATCCTAAGGTATCTTATGCAGAGTCAGTAAAAAGAATTTTCAAATATCTAGGAGATACTTCAGAGCTTGGTCTTTGGTATCCGAAAAGAGGGAACGGGTATTTAATGGCATATTCAGATTCAGATCACGGTGGATATAAAACTGACAGAAAGAGTACCAGTGGTCAATGTCAATTTCTCGGAGGCTCTCTAGTGTCATGGTTCAGCAAGAAGCAGAACACAGTTTCATTATCTTCAACTGAAGCTGAATATATAGCTGTGGCAAGTTGCTGTTCTCAAGTGCTATGGTTAAAACAACAACTTCAAGATTTGGTAATTTATTTAAAAGAAATTCCAATTTATTGTGATAACACTAGCACGATAAGCTTGGCAAAGAATCCTGTACAACATTCAAGGACCAAGCATATAGACATTCGACATTACTTCATTCGAGATCATGTTCAAAAGAGAGATGTCAAAGTGGAATTCATACCTACTCATCTTCAACTTGCGGATATTTTCACAAAGCCAATTGCAAAAGATCAATTCCTATACATTCGAAGAGAATTGGGAATGGTTAATCCCAATGAGTTGTGAGTTTTCCTGTTAAATATTTTAATTAAATGTTTCTTTTGATGATAACCATACTAAGTTTAGCATCGGAGTGTTCAAAATTTGTTTTTGCAGGACTGTCACTCGAGCGCTGAGGATGCTGCTCAAGTGATGAGCTGGGTCACTCGAGCACAAGCAGCTCTGCTCGAGCACAGCACTTTTAAAAATACTCTGCTTTATGACATGAAAAACAGAGGTTAACAGAGGAGATGAGAATATCAAGAGACTATATCAAAAGCAATAGTGAGAATTGAACTCACTTGCGAGTGAGGAACTCTCACTCGAGCATGATATGAACATGCTTGAGGTGAGGAGTGTCTGCTCGAGTGAAGAAGAAGAATTTCTTTGAAAAAGCTATCCAAATCATGGTTACTCAAATGATCTTGGAGGATTTGAGTACAAAGATACAAAAATATATCAAGAAATTCAAAATCCAGGTACGTTTTACACATTTTATTAATTTTCCAGAAAATCACTCGAGCACAGATAGAACACACTCGAGCACAGTATGAACATCACTCGAGCACTAGGGTTCATGCTCGAGCACTGTCACTTATATCAGTTACGGGGGAGCTCAGAACGTCACACTTCTTGCTCTCACTCGAGGTGCTCTCTCACTCGAAGGTCACATCTCTTCATCTTCAACCGTTTCTCTTCATTCAATCGCGTCTTTCTACTTCAAATCGCCGTTACAACCTTTCAATTTTCTATAAAAGGTGATTCTTACTCTTTGCCTGTTACATTCGGTGCCCTAACCTCTCTATTACTCTCAAAAACTCTCTGAGTCCTTGCTTTTCTCTCATTTTCTCTACAATGGCAAGAACCAAAATACCTTCTATTCCTCAAAGATCTCAATCTCCTTCTCCTACTCATTCTGCTGCCAGTATATCTGGTACCCCTGAACCAACACCTCCCTCTCCAAAAATCTCTTCCTCACCGTCACCACCTCCTAAGCCCAAAACCAAAAAGAGGACTCCGGCTAAGAAACCTCACCCAAAACCTCAGGTTTCAAAGAAAGATCAACCCCCTCAAAAGAAACCAAAGGGAGTGGTGTTCAAGGAACCTATAATCACCCGGTCTTAATCCAAAGAGGTTTAAGGAAAGGGGAAGAAGAAGGAGTCAGAACAACCCCAATCATCTTCTTCTTCTGGGGATACCTTCAGTAGACAACTCCAGGAAGCAATAGAAAAATCCAAACGTGACAAGATAGTTGGGAAGATTACTTCTCAGGCCGGTGTTTCAAGTTCACATCAAGATAGGCAACCAAGTGCCTCTGCTTCAGGAGCACCTTCTGCCTCTCAAGCACCAGTGGATGACCAACTCACCAGTCCTCCTGAGGGATTCAATGTTGATGAACTTAAGGCCTTGCCTCAGAAGGTATATGATGATGAATTTAAACATAGACATTTCTGTCCTGTGGTATATGTGGATCTGGATTACTTGAAAAAGAATTGTCACTTGGATTTATACCCTTATCTCCAATACTATGCTCCCTGGCTAGATATCCATTTGCCATATTCTCCCACTGTTGTGAAAACCTTTTATTGCAACATGAAGTCTCATAATATTAAGTCTAGATCTGGTGAATTGATTGAAGAAGCAGTATCTACTACTGTTAGAGGAAAATTTATTATAATTTCTGCCAAGATCATAAATGACTTACTTGGTTATGTTGCACCTCCTCCTGATCCACCCTCTTTTTCTGCCAATGAAGTTTTTAAAATTCTGAGACCAAAAGATCCCATTGGCCCCCTCATTTTCAAACCTATTGATATGCCTGATATTCACAGAGTCCTTCATGATATATATTCCCGGAGCATAGTCAATAAGTCCAAAAATTGTACCCACTTTGCTCAAAAGGATTATTATTTGTTGGCTTCTTTGGTTGTCGGGCAACAAAGGAATGTGGGGGAGATTATTTTTAACGAGATGAGAAGGTTTCGATTTTCTTCAACGAGATCCACAACCATACCATACCCTCAGCTTGTTTCTTTCATTTTGATGAAAAACAAAATTTGGTATTTGGAAGGAACTGAAAGGGTACTCATCTCAAGATTTGGTAAGACTCAGTTAACTCATATGGGTATCAATCTTCCGGTGAGTCGGACCAAAGCCACATCCAAGAGGGAAGCCACTCCATCCAGAGGTGATGAGGAACAATCATCTGCTCAAGGTCCTATTCCTCCTCCTTCCTTTCTTAATGCCTCTCTGTCCAATCATATGACTGAAGTAATTAATCAAGCTGTATCAAGTTTGAAGAAGGAGTTAGTGATTGAGTATGAGAAGCTTGTGGAGAAGATGGAAGCACAGGTCATTAAATTGGTAGACAAGGCCAATATTAACTTTGAACTAATGTTCAAAACTCAGGATGAGATGTCACAGAGGATCACTAATTTGGAGACCTTCCTGCACTCACATTTTCCCTCTTCATCTTCCGGGGTGCCTCCTGAGACCACTCATACCTCACCACTTCATCCACAGACTCATGTACTTTTCACCGATCCAGAGTCTAATATAGATGTTACTTTTGACCGGTCGCCTTCACTACCTCCCTCATCTTCTGTACCACAGCCAACATCTCCTCCTGATGAGCCCATTTATCCTCTCACTGCCATGGTGTCCTTTGTTCCACCTTCTGATACCTCTGTACCACAGCCCCCTTCTGATGGTGATAAAACAGGGGAGAAGGATGTGTGATAATTTCTGAGCTACTGTGGAATGTATTTGGTTGTTTGGGTAGATTTTCTGTATGGGTAGGATTTTGATGTTTTTGATGTTATTTTGTACTGGGATTTGGTTGTTAACTTTTAATGAATTTTTATATGTTTCAAGTTATTCATGAATAGGATTATCAAGTTATTGAGTTGTTATTAAAGTTATATATCTCATACTATACTTATCTTAGTTGTTAAGTGTCCAGAGGAAACATTGCAGGAAAATTTAAAATTGAAGCCAAAACTTGATATGCATTTGGAAACATTGAAGAATTTCAAAAATTTTCAATCTCAATCAATTTTCTTTAAATTTTCATCACGAAGGTTTTGTCATCATCAAAAAGGGGGAGAATGTTAGATCCCAAGTTTTGATGATAACAAAAAGACAATCGTGTACAAATAATGTTTTTGGGAGATTAAGAAAAGTTTACAAAGTTACCAAATGCATAGAGGAAGTTTTCTGATATCTGCTGTGAAATTGCACTGGAGTGCTCGAGCATAGATTTTGCACTCGAGCATAGATCTCTTTTGTGCTCAAGCATGTGCGAGTGAAAGCCAGAAAGTGTGCACCCGAGAGACATTCCACTGTTATGTTCACTGACTCACTCGAGCACTGGAGTTACCACTCGAGCAGAGAATCCATTCTCACTCGAGCACATGCGAGCAAGGGTCTGCGAGTGCTTGGCCGAGAGCAAATAATAGCATGCTTCCTTCATTCACTCGAGCAGAGACATCAATGCTCGAGCATGAGCATTCTATGCTCGAACAAGGTACTGCGAGTGCTTGGCCGAGAGTCATGAAGTACAGAGAAGTGCAAGTGTGCTCGAGCACACCCTTATATGCTCGAGTGACACATCAGCACTTGCGAGTGAAAATTCTATCCCTCTCCAAATCTGATGTGAGTGCTTGTTTAAAAGGTATAATACTTGAGAATATTCTTCTCACCGAGCAGGAGTCTGTGTGCTCGAGTGAGGACCCACATCACCTGCGAGTGATAATTTTATCCCTCTGAAATCCTGATGCGAGTGTTGGTATTGAGAGCATATTCCTGGAGAATATGCGTCTCACTCGAGCAGGAATGTGTGTGCTCGAGTGAGGGACCATATCACCCGCGAGTACAAAATCTCACTCTTGTCAAAATGGTGTGCGAGTGATGACCCGAGAAGACACTCCCAGTAGAAAATACAAGATCACTCGAGCAGAGGAAGTTGTGCTCGAGTGAGACCCCACTTCACTCGCGAGTGAAGATTCTGTCTCTCTGAAATTCTATACAAGCACAACCTGATAACAGAAGCATATGAAGGAAAATAGGAGATCACTCGAAGTGAGCCTTTCATGCTCGAGTGATGCCCTGTTAGAACACCAAAAATGCCAAGTCTCACAACGTTCAATCCGAATATGGTTTATTGTTATTTATTCATATCATCATTACTTATTATCATTGTTTAACATTACTCTGAATATATTATAAGGTTGATACAGGAAGATGAACGTTTAAAATTTGCTGTTACGGAGAAAGTCAAACAGCGGCAGACAACATGATTACAAACACGTTCGCACCTACCGCATTCAGAATATTCAAACATGCGCGTGTCCTTCAATAGTTGCAAAAGTCCCGCTCCTCAAATGTTGATTTTCCAAACGGGCAAAAACTGAAGCAACTATATATACAGAGATTCAAGGATAATCAATAATACAATAGAGTACAAGAATTCACAAGCTTATACACGAATCTCTCTGCCATTCATTTTCTCTGTATACACATTGATCTTCAGTGTTTATTCATTTGCTCTGTAAGAGAGTCTTCATACAATTCAAATTCTATGTTTATTTGATCTCAAGGTATTGGGACCTTGAGAGGGTAGTTTTTCCTTACGAGAGAAGCAGTTGAGAGAATTCTTTGTTGTGCCTTCCACTCATAAGCCTTATAAGATACAAGCAGAAGAGAACGTAGCTGCTGGTAAGACTTACAGTGGCGTAAGCAGGAGATAACGTTGCTGCTCATAAGTCTTGTATACATAAGCAAGTGAGAAGGGTCATAGTTGTTTTTCTGCACGTAAGACTTGTCGTAAGGGGGAGAGAAGTTTCTTGTTGAGAGAATATTTCTGCTCGTAGTCCGTTCAAGGACAATTGTTGTTTGTGGCATTCTGAGAGCCCATTGAATCTTGGAGGTATAGTGAAAATCTCAGTAGGTCTTGATCTCTGAGGACTGGACGTAGGCCTGGTTGTTAGGCCGAACCAATATAACTCTATGTGTTCAAATCTTCTCAACTCTACTCTGTCTACTATATTTTTCATATCACCACATCAAGTAAAAAATTTATAACATCACCCAATTCACCCCCCCTCTTGGGTGAAGCTTGCCTCTTACATCCGTTTCACTGGGATGAGTTTAGACACCCTAGTAGCCTTGTGTGGCTACCTTAATCGTAAGTATCATGTACAAAACCCTATGGGGAATTTATGTAATCATGCACATATTATCAGTATAATTATGCTATTCCTGTGTTGCCTACAAACCGCATATCGTTTTACTCAAATACTCTAAAAAAGGTTGAAATTGAGATAAGGGCACTGACATTTCACACTTCCCAAACACATTGAAGTCCAAAACAACTAAATGACCAACTTGCTTCCAAGATTTCAAACCAATTCCAATGACATAAAGACACAATGTGACACTAAATCCAACACAATACACTATACAAATTGTCCATTCCAAAATTACATGAAAATCAGGGCAAAATTCATAAATCTCAAACAATGGTCACAATGAATATGCCAAAATACAACTCATACTCACCTATACCTCTTCCCATGGTTGGTTCCTTGATTCCTCAACTTTTAAACTTCTTTAAGTACTCAAACACCACCTTTCAAAAATATAAAACCATAACAATGAAGCTTTCATCACTGTGAACAATATTAATGAAGAGTATTTGAGCATTAGAGGTTATATGGAGCACTAACCTTAAGCTTTTCTTCTTTCTCTTTCCTCTTGAGCTCACACGAAAATAGAGGCAAGTGAGAAAAGGTGAAATGATGATGATGAACTAGATTTTTCCCTTCCTCCCATGCCACTAGCCGTCTTGGAGGGAGAGAGGAGAGAGGAAATGAAATTTGACACTTTGACCAAATCCATGGCTCACATGTTGACATGTGTCAACATCTGTTATCCTCTTCCATGATCATACATAAGCACATATGCATAGGATTCCACCCTATTAATCACTCAATCCTAACCATTGATCTTTAAGATATCAATGAGTTCCCTCTTCAGTAACTGACCAATCGGTCGGTAACTTTCCGTTTTCCCATTTTGCCCCTGATTATGGCAATTCCACTTGAATCACCACTAAGCACATTTACATCATTCCATTCTTCATTCATGCTCCCTCCCCTACCCTTAGGGTTTATTTTAAGCTTTATCACATAATTAAGATAAAATGCAGGGTTTGGACACTGATCGTAACACCTTCAGATAGCATTTCACATCGCATTCTTTAAAGTGTTTATTCAAAAGTAATTACATTCACTTTTAAAGCATTAGCCCTTAAGCCCATTTTTGGGGCATTACAATTCTTACCTTAAAAAATATATTTCATCGTCGAAATTTGTCACACTGGTTGAGCTATAAACTCCAGATAACACCTATGCATATCAGCTTCCGCTACCCAAGTTGCCTCTCTCAGAGTCATTCCCTTCCAGATCACCTTCACATATGGAATGCTTCAGTGTCTGAGCCGTCGTTCTTCTCAATCAATGATTTGCTCTGGCTCTACCACATACGTGAAGTTGTCTTATAGTTCAACTTCCTCATACTCGACAATGTGAGATGGATCCAGTTGGTACTTCTTCAGTTAGGAAATGTGAAACATGTCGTGGAGTCTGCTCAAGTTTAGGGGTAAGGCCACTCACTAAGAAACAGGCCCAATTCTCGCAAGTATCTAGAAAAGACCTATATATCTCAAGCTCAGCTTCTTTCGCTTGATGGCTCTCCCGATCCCAGTAACTGGAGATACTCTTAGAAATACATGGTCTCCAACCTCAAACTCTAAAGGCCTTCTCTATTTGTTAGAGTATCTTTTCTGTTGACTCTACATTGCAAGAAGCCACTTTTGAATGATTTGAATCTGTGCTGAGGTTTGATCAACAAGTTTCGGCCCGTAGAGTTTCCTCTCTGATAACTCATTCTAGCATAAAGTTGATTGGCACTTCCTCCCATACAACGCTTCATATGGAGCCATCTGGATGCTCATATGATAACTATTATTATAGGCAAACTCAGCAAGTAAAAGAAAGTAATCCAAATTCCCTTTAAAGTCTAGGACACAAGCTCGCAGCATATCCTCCAGCATCTGAATAGTCCTCTCCAACTGTCCGTTTATCTTAGGATGATAGGCCATATTGAACATCAATTGAGTACCCAGAGCCTCATGCAATGCCATCCAAAATCTTGAAGTGAATCAGGGATCTCGATTGAAAATGATGTTCTTGTTAGATATGAATAGTTTTGATGATGTCAAATATAGATGTCAAATATGAGCAAAAAGTTTGTGTAATATATTTATTTTCTACATTGACTAACTACCATATTTAATGTTGTATATCTTGTAGATTAGTCATAAACCCAATGGTGGGCTGATGTTAAATGCCTCATAAATGGAGAACAATCATCAAGAAGAAAATCAAGAGGCAAGGAACTGAAGAAAGAAGAAAGAAAGATGAAGATTGAAGATATTCATCAAGAAGGTTGAAGTTGGGTGATAAAGAATGATCATCAAGTGGCAAAACAAGAAGAAAGAGATTAAAGAAAGAAGAACTTGCAAGATCACATGAACATATCAAGATTCAAGCTATTAGAAGTGATATCGGAGGTTTCTATGGTCAAACGAAAGTTGGAATGGGTCAATACGAAGCTAAAATGATGTATACGGAAGTTATGGTGCCTCTGGGGATGATTACTCGAGTAATCACTTGAGTAATAGGGCACTGCCTCATTTTAGAGGTGATTACTCGAGTAGCTACGTAAGTAATCTGCCGGGTTACTTGATGAATCACTCGAGGCGGCACTTGAAGTAATGGGCACTCTGTTTTCGCACGGCTGAATAGAGGTTCGGTATTTTGATGATATCTCTACAACCACATGTCGGATTGAACGGAAACTGGTGGCATTTAAAAATAGACTTCCAACACGAACCTTTGACACCAAGATCACATTCAAAGAAGTTCATATGAGAGAGATATAAACTTTGAAAGTTGACACATGAATCAGCTTCATATTCCTGGACAGCTTTGGTATTTTAGACATAACTCTCAAACTACACATTGGATTGCAACGAAACCAGTGCCATATCAAAGTATACTCAAAGATATTTCCATGGATATATAATTTGTCACATTTGAAGCTATATCCTAAGAGCTATGATTTTTGGAATTTGGTGCTCACGATAGCTCGTGAGTTCAGAAATGGTCTAAGAATAGTAGATACTCTTTGGATCGTAACTTTTAGTATACAATGTGTTTGGAGCTGATTCTTGTTGCATTGGAATGTAGATAATGAGGGCTTTCCGATGATATATAATTTGCCATGTTTCAAGTCAAAATCAAGAATTTATTTGAAGGCACCACTCGAGTAACTAGTTGATAACAAAAGACTTTACTCGAGTGAGTACTCGAGTAATCAGATAGAAAACTTCCAGTTGCTCTCGGCCTGCCAATGTTATTCGAGTAGGTACTCAAGTAATCAAATAGAAAACTTTCAGTTGCTCTCGGCCTGCCAACATTACTCGAGTCAGTACTCGAGTAAAGAGACAGAAACTTGAAGTAACCAAAGTCGACCTTCAAGAGAAAGACTTGGAGTTGCTCTCGGCATTTCAATCCTACCAATGTTAGTCGAGGAGCTACTCGAGTAACTCACTATGGTAAGCAAAACTTGAAGGTAATACTCGAATAACTTGAAATGCTATTATTACTTCACTCGAGGCACTACCCGAGTATTCAGAGTTATTTAGAAGAGAACTTCAAGTTACTACCCGAGTATGCAGAGTTATTTAGAAGAGAACTTCAAGTTACTACCCGAGTAAGCTATGCAGAAAATGGAAGGCCACTCGAGTAACCTGTGAAGAAGCTTGATGTCCACTCGAGTGAGAACTCGAGTAATGCTTCCCATGAAAAAAAACAACGTCCCGAAGATTCTGGAAATCAATGGAATGATCATATAACTCATTCTTCTTGCTTTTAATCACTCTAACACTTCATTGTATTAGCGTTTAATGTATTTCTCCAAGAATACAATGAAGATATGATGTGAAGAGTCAAAAGGTGAATTTACGGAAACGGAACATCAACGTTCTAACGGCTAGTTTTTAAAATGTAAAGAACGACCAAACGAAGCAATAGGAGTCAACGGATAGGTTGAAATACTCACAACGGTCATATCCTACTCAACTATAAATACAAGAGATTCAAGCAGATGACAACAACATATAACATGATAAGATTATGAATCATCCACTTCTACCCAAATACTCTCTGTTCTTATCTATTTTCTATATCATGTATATTTGAGAAAGTTTTTGTAGTGTATTTCAATGTTCATCATATCTACTCTGTGAGAGAGTTTGTAAACACTTTCAATTGTATTTCTGAATTGATGTCAAGGTAGAGGGACCTTGAGTGGGTTGATTTCCTTACGAGCAAGTGTAGAGAGAATTACCGGTAAGACTTTATGCTTGTAAGACTTATAAGGTGCAAGCAGTAGAGAACGTTGCTGCTCGTAAGACTTACAGAGGTGTAAGCAGGAGAGAACATTGCTGCTAGTAAGACTTGCACGGGTAAGCAGGAAGGAAAGATCTTCAGGATTGCTCTGCTCGTAAGACTTACTGTAAGGGGGAGTATCTTGGTGAGAACTTTGTAAAGGCTTTTCTTGTGCCTGCATTAAACAAGAAAATAATGGATTTGAAAATCTCAGGAGGAGCCTGGGGACTGGACGTAGGTCATCACAGATTAGATCGAACTAGGATAAATTACAGTTTGCATACTCTCTTCCTTAAACTCTTATATTTCCAGCATATATTAACTGTTGATTTATGATTCATTATTTTCATATTTATTGCTTCCTCTAAGATGTAAAAAGATTATCAAAGTTCTTAAGATTTTTATCTTATACCCAATTCACCCCCCTCTTGGGTGTCAGCCGGTTCTAACATTTGGTATCAGAGATGGACTCTTGTTTAAAGGACTTAACCATCTCAAGAGTTTATAATGGCTGATTTTGGGTGTTATATGCTTTCTGAAGGTTTTGACTATACAATTTCACCTATTTTGAAAGATATTGATTTTTGGTTTTGGAAATCTAGAATGACATCTTTTATAAAAAGCTTTGATTAAGATATGTGGAATGTTTTTACAAATACCTTTGATTTCAAACCAAGAAAGGATTGGACAGAAAGAGAAAAGAAAATGTTTTCATTAAACATTAGAGCAATGAAAATTTTGTATAGTGCTTTAACTGAAAATGATTTTGAGAAAATTAGATTTTGCTTTACTACAAGAGATATTTGGGATACTCTTGATTCTATGTATACTTCTAACAAGTGTGTTGAAGTTGAAAGTGTTGACAGTTCATGTGAAACTAGAAGCTGCATATCTACGATTCATGAACAAGTGGAAGTTGACAATGAAGATGGAGAAATCATAGAACACTTCCATGATCTTGTCAACATAAAAGAACAAGAGGAAGATGATTCCTAAGAAGAGCTCATTACGGACAAATTTGATGGATCATCCTCTAGAGATCAACAAACACATATGGTAAACAATTCCAATTCTTCTGGAGTTATTTTGAAAACTGGTTTTCAAGTTTGCATAAAATTGTTTCTCAACCAAGTATTGATTCTATTCTGAAAAGCAAAAATATTTTCAATCATGCTGGAAAGTTTATTGGAAAGAAAGAATGCTCAAATGAAATTTATTCGGGTTTTTACTCTCTTGACCGACACAGTACTTGCATAAAATCTCATAATGCATATCATCATATTATTTGCAATTATTGTGGTAAATCAGGTCATATTTCTCATACATGCTATATTAGAAGAAATTCTAATGTGAGAAATAAATTTGTTTGGATTCCTAAAACGCAAGTGAGTTCAAATGCTAACGTCTAAGGACCCAAATCAAAGTGGGTATCAAAATGTCCATATGGTGTTTCATGTGTGCAGATTGATCCTAGAAAAAATGGACAAAAGGGTACTGGGAAAATGAAGAAGATTCCAAGAGTTCCTAATGCACCTAAATGGAGATTTACATCAATTAGGAGAACTCTCCGATCACCCACTGCTGGAATTGCAAAGTTTAATTACAAAGAAAGGCAATGGAGAAAAGGAGTATGTTCCACCTCAAGAATGGACAACCATAGAGTACTATTCAACTATCTTGAGGAGAACAAGAAAAGGAGGATATCTCAAGCATCAAATAAAAGACTCCTGGAGTCTATATATTTTGAGAGAAGGTTGCCAGTAGCCAAAGCAAGATATTCAAAGTATCAACATCATAGAAAGATGCAATGGGTAAGTAAAAGCAATCCTCCTATCTAAGGCAAAGGTATACAATGATAAAACCTCCTATACTATTGTCTGTAATATTTATTGAGGTTTTATATTTTGGAATCTTAGGAATGGGCATTGCAAATGATTTTAAAATTATGTTTTCGCATCCCTTAAAAAGCCATTTAATAGATTTATTTATAAAGGGATTGTAATGCTCAACAAGTTAATTCTTTATGCATGTATAATGATTTGTTAAGAAAATGTTTCTCTTATGCATAAAGACATATTTAATTCATTATGCTCAATTGTTTCAAATTAATTATATTCTTAGAGCATGTGAATTATGATTCCTACAAGGTAACCATGAGTGGATCCAAGTAAAATTAGATACCAAAGGAAGAAAAATATCTATAAGGTTTTGTAGGAAGAAGAAAGGAAGAGCTTCATCTCAAGATTACGACTACATAAGATTTCACTCAAATCTTGGTGAAGTTGGACCTTAAGGCTACATCTTAAATGTGTAAACAAAAGGAGGCATTACTTGAGGCAACACTGCAAGTGCCTAGTTAACAATGAAGGAAGAAAAGATGCACAGTGAAGCATCACTCAAGTAACCAATCAAGTGATCATCATCACTGCGTGACAACTGGGAGTGAATGTTCAAGTGATAACACCAACTGGAAGATTGGAAGGTAAAAGTCAAGGAATTATGCACAAATGAACTTCAAAGGATAATTTATCAAGTAACTACGAGATTACTTGAGCACGTACTGTCCTCTTTATTCTTACCCAATATTATGCTTATTATTTAATGAATAACTTTCTCATTATTGCATACAATTAGCAATCAATCATTTATGGGTTTCAAATTGTTTTTAGATTGCTAAATAGACTGAAAGTGAAATTGTGCATAATCATTCAATGTATTTCAAATTGCACATTTCAAAAATATATTTAGATTCCAATTCATCTTGGTTATAAAAATGCATACACATTATTTGAAAATTATTCATAACTTGTTTGCATTTAAATCAGTTTCAAAATTGGAAGTTAATATTTATGTATATTGAAAATCAGAAATGCTTCAAATTCATCCATTAGAGTATTTCCCCATCATTAACATATTGATCATTGATCTTAAATGTGTTATCTAATGCTTGAACTCCTCAACCATTATTTTCTAACAAGTTAGACCTTATGTCTAACAAGTTAGACCTTATGTCTAACAAGTTAACTATCTATATGAGTTTCAAGTGTATTTCCTAGAAAAGAATCCAATATGTGAAAGCTTTATGCTTAATGCGTAAATCATTGGTTGGCCATGTTATTCCAAGCATTATGAATGTTCATATTAGTGCATTAAATCTTAATCATTAACCACTATAGTGGAATAACTTACCAGGATAATATTCTGGAACTCTAGTCATTTGGATCAATGTGTATGTGTTTCATCATCCATAAATTCTTATACTCATCTCGTTGCTCAAATGCATTACCATTTATCTTTATCCATTCTTCGAGTAACTAGATCCTTCTATTCAAATTCTTGAGTTGAATATGTTATTCTTCAAAACACATCTCTAAGAGTCAAGTTTATCTCTTGGTCAATAGCAAAGTCATTGTGTTTATATACATCCTTGAAATTAAGTCTTTTTGGTTAATTCATTTTCAATATGACTTTTGCTCTTGGGAAAATTCTCAAACATGTTAAACTCCAATGTCTAACATGTTATCTTAGTTGTTCTCTAAAAAGGAAGCTTTCTGGTATATGTATATTTAAACTATTGACTTTCAACTTTTTCAACTTGGACATTGATTATAAACATATTTCAAAGATGAGTTTTGCATATATTCAAAATTTGAATTTTACAATGCATTGTTATGATTTGAAACTATATCTGAGATTTGAACAATTTGCATATCTCATTATCATTCTTGAAAAACTTGATTTCATTCATGATTTATCATTTCATAATAGTTGGTCATTATAAATAGATTTTCAACTCTCTTTGATCTGACTTACATGCCTTGCATGAAAATCTTATTAATGGCATATCTTTTAAAGTGTATTTACAAATTGTCATTGATCCTTGAAAATCATCATTCTTGGTTCGCTACCCTTTATGATTCAATTGCTTGAATTTATTTAATTGGGTAAAATTATATTTTGGTCTTTGTTGATTATTATACTCTTTGTTCAAATATCATATGATTCAATTATATAAGAGTAGAAGAGTTATAATGGCTAATATTATATGGACCCAAGAGAATGTTGGGTACTAAAGAGCATTTATTTATACTTTTGCAGGAGTTGATCAAAATGCTCTACTTTTGGATACAAAGATCAAAGGCTAACAGAGAAGACATGACTGGCAGTATTGCAATGTGAGCAGAAGCAAAATCTGTGGTATTGTTCAAGTGACACCACAAGTAAGTAGCTAGTGATGCAGCCAGAGAAAGAGAAAGAAGAGGAAAATCTCTTAAGTGAACCTAGATGAGATTCATCTCAAAGCAACTCAAGGCCAAGAACAAGTATAGCCAATATGAATCTTTGTTGCCTACCCACCTTCCTTATCATTCCAAGGTGATCAAAAGATGTTTAGAGGAAGATGCTGAGATGTACAGAATCATCAAGCTTGGTGAGCCTATGAGGATTCTCAACTACAATCCTAGCTCTATGTTTTCACAAAATTATATGATATATCTATACTAGAGCTATGGTGAGCAAGGCCAATTCAATCGCTTCATGAAAGGATTATCACACAATGGCCTATATTATTAGTGAGAAGGAGAGGAACGTCGGAGAGATCATGTCTTTCAAAGAACAAGAGGTGCATATATACTTTTACAAGGCATATTCCAATGACATACCCTTATTTGGTATCTCTTTTCCTCAAGGCCAACAAGATATGGTACCTAGAGCCAAATAAGCCCCTTGTGAGAACTACTATGGTTAAGGAGCTAGATCACCTGGAGACTCTTTCATTGGTTCAACCATTCAAACATACTAAGCTTTATTTTATGTTACCGATGAAAAGCTCATCAAGGTTGTGAAGTTAGGAAGTTATGTGCTATATCAAAAACTTCCAAAATTGTTTACATAAGATTGGAACTTCAAGTAATATAAGATTACTTCAAGTAGACCTCCAAGTAATTTGCAATTACTTCAAAGTAGACCTTCAAGTAGCCGGTAATTACTTCAAGTAGTCCTTCAAGTAATCTGTAATTACTTCAAGTAGACCTTCAAGTAATTCGCATTTACTCCAAGTTAACACAAGAGGCATAGAGGATGAGAGCTGAGACTTCAAGAATAGATGAGATACAAGATTTTGCTAAAGCTGGTCTCCCTGGTCCTTCATTCTTTGGTCTATTTGTCTAGGGCTATTTGAGGGAAGGGCTTCAACAATCACATAGAGCTTGCTACGAACGATACTAAGTTCATTACCTTTGTGAATGGCAAGATTAGACAACTCTGTGACTTGATCAACCAAAATCTCAAGGCCTTATTCTGAGCTCATCTTGGTATCCTAAAGTGCTCACAGAAGACTACACTTCAGAATCTTTTAGTACTGATCACATCATCAGACAGTGATTATCCAACGATGCATTAACGGACTTCATAGGATTATGGCTCGAGTGATTACGATATTACTTGATTGAGGTATTGTACTCTTACTTAATTAAAATTCTCTGAGTTGCATTACTCGGGTGAGCACTCGAGTGATGGTTGAGTGGAATTACTCGAATAACTACTCAAGGGATACATGGTTACAACCTTAAAACCCTGACTAGCATCATCATTTTTCAAAACTTGATTTATCTTTAATCTTCATATTTTCATAATCATTCTCTCTACAAAATTTCCAATGATTTTACTAATTTAAGAGAGTTATTAATTGTATTGCTTACAAAGATTTTCTTTAAGCCATGCATTCATTAAGGGGGAGCTTCACATTCACATGTGTTTTATATCTTAAAAGCTCATCTCGTTTATTGAAATAAAATCCTTTTAACATACTCGTCTGAATTCACTATCTTTTAATTAGTTTTGATGATGAGTTACTCTTATATTTTCCTTTCATGATCTTAATTTTTAACATATCATATAGAAAGGATGGCTTTGGTTTATGCAATAAATTTGATACTTGATTGCACTAACCACTCTCCTTGCAAGAATGCTTTTATAGTAGGAGAATTGGCTCTATGCAAAATCATTCCTCAACAAACTAAAAGGAGAATATATCAACTTTGAGGAAAAATGATTTAATATTGGTTGTAACACTCAAAGCAATAAAAGGCACAAATCAGGATGATTTTGGTAGCATTCTAAGGAAGGCTATTCCTGAGCTTCCTATTGAGCACACTTCAGAGTCTACCACTAAGCCAGCTATAGTTCACTCTTATGAACTTGATTCATTAGAGTTGCGCATCAAAAGTATGGTAAACACAACATCATGGATCTACACAACAAGAAAAGAAGACAGTAGACTTCATGGATCAATCATCAACTTGTTAAATCCAAATGAGAATTTCTAAACCCTCTCTTTATCTTTCGAGAATACTTTTTATATCTTTGATTTTAATTTGCCTTGATTATGAATGTTTTCTTGAAAACCACTCCAAATTATTTCAAATTTGTTTTCATGAAAATTATTTTTTATTTGCATCAAATTATAAATGAAACTACTTTCAAAACGGGGGAGAGAAACTTGTTTTCCTGATGCATTTATTTTGATTAATGAGGAGAATGACATTTCTCATTTGATTTCATATTTACTTCTCTACAAGTCTTTCTTCTTTATACTTCAAACTTTTTGCTGATGTCAAATAGGGGGAGAGAAAGGCAAGAAAAATATATTGCTCTTACATAAATTTTATAACTCATACATATTTTTCAAGAAAGATTTGTCATCATCAAAAAGGGGGAGAATGTTAGATATGAGTAGTTTTGATGATGTCAAATATGGATGTCAAATATGAGCAAAAAGTTTGTATAATATACTTATCTTCTACATTGACAACTACCATATTTAATATTGTATATCTTGTAGATTAGTCATAAACCCAATGGTGGGCTGATGTTATAATGCCTCATAAATGGAGAACAATCATCAAGAAGAAAATCAAGAGGCAAGGAATTGAAGAAAGAAGAAAGAAAGATGAAGATTGAAGATATTCATCAAGAAGGTTGAAGTTGGGTGATAAAGAATGATCATCAAGTGGAAAAATAAGAAGAAAGAGATTAAAGAAAGAAGAACTTGCAAGATCACATGAAAATATCAAGATCCAAGCTATTAGAAGTGATATCGGAGGTTTTTATGGTCAAATGGAAGTTAGAATGGGTCAATACGAAGCTAAAATGATGTATACGGAAGTTATGGTACCTCTGGGGATGATTACTCGAGTAATCACTTGAGTAATAGGGCACTGCCTCATTTTGGAGGTGATTCCTCGAGTAGCTACTCGAGTAATCTGCCGGGTTACTTGATGAATCACTCGAGGCGGCGCTTGAAGTAATGGGCACTCTGTTTTCGTGAGGCAGAACAGAGGTTCGATATTTTGATGATATATCTCCAACCACATGTTGGATTAAACTGAAACCAGTGGCATATAAAATTAGACTTCCAACACGAACCTTTGACACCAAGATCACATTCAAAGAAGTTCAGATGAGAGAGATATAAACTTCGAAAGTTGACACATGAATTAGCGTCATATTCTTGGACAGTTTTGGTATTTTGGACATAACTCCCAAATTACACATCGGATTGCAACGAAACCAGTGCCATATCAAAGTAAACTTAAATATATTTCCATAGATATATAATTTGTCACATTTGAAGCTATATCCTAAGAGCTATGATTTCTGGAATTTGGTGCTCATGATAGCACGTGAGTTCAGAAATGGTCTAAGAATAGTAGATACTCTTTGGATCATAAATTTCAGTATACAACGTGTTTGGAGCTGATTCTTGTTGCATTGGAATGTAGATAATGAGGGCTTTCCGATGATATATAATTTGCCATGTTTCGAGTCAAAATCGAGAATTTATTTAAAGACACCACTCGAGTAACTAGTTGATAACAAAAGACTTTTCTCGAGTGAGTACTCGAGTAATAAGATAGAAAACTTCCAGTTGCTCTCGGCCTGCCAACGTTACTCGAGTAGGTACTCGAGTAATCAAATAGAAAACTTCCAGTTGCTCTCGGGTTGCCAACGTTACTCAAGTCAGTACTCGAGTGAAGAGATAGAAACTTGAAGTAACCAGAGTCGACCTTCAAGTAACCTGCCAACGTTACTCGAGTAAGTACTTGATTAACCAAGAGAAAGGCTTGCAGTTGCTCTCAGCATTTCAATCCTGCCAATGTTACTCGAGGAGCTACTCGAGTAACTCACTATGGTAAGCAAAACTTGAAGGTAATAATCGAATAACTTGAAATGCTATTAGTACTTCACTCGAGGCACTACCCTAGTATTCAAAGTTATTTAGAAGAGAACTTCAAGTTACTACTCGAGTATGCAGAGTTATTTAGAAGAGAACTTCAAGTTACTACCCGAGTAAGCTATGCAGAAAATGGAAGGCCACTCGAGTAACCTGTGAAGAAACTTGATGTCCACTCGAGTGAGCACTCGAGTAATGCTTCCCAGGAAAACAAAACAACGTCCCGAAGATTCTGGAAATCAATGGAATGATCATATAACTCATTCTTCTTGCTTCTAATCACTCTAACACTTCATTGTATTAGTGTTTAATGTATTTCTCCAAGAATACAATGAAGATATGATGTGAAGAGTCAAAAGGTGAATTTACGGAAGCAGAACGTCAACGTTCTAACAGCTAGTTTTTAAAATATGAAGAACGACCAAACGAAGCAGTAGGACTCAACGGATAGGTTGAAATACTCACAACGGTCATATCATACTCTACTATAAATACAAGAGATTCAAGCAGACGACAACAATATATAACATGATAAGATTATGAATCATCCACTTCTACCTGAATACTCTCTGTTCTTATATATTTTCCACATCATGTATATTTGAGAGAGTTTTTGTAGTGTACTTCAATGTTCATCATATCTACTCTGTGAGAGAGTTTATAAACACTTTCAATTGTATTTCTGAATTGATGTCAAGGTAGAGGGATCTTGAGTGGGTTGATTTCCTTACGAGCAAGTGTAGAGAGAATTGCCGGTAAGACTTTCTGCTCGTAAGACTTATAAGGTGCAAGCAGTAGAGAACGTTGCTGCTCGTAAGACTTACAGAGGAGGAAGCAGGAGAGAACATTGCTGCTCGTAAGACTTACAGAGGAGGAAGCAGGAGAGAACATTGCTGCTCGTAAGACTTGCACGGGTAAGCAGGAATTAAAGATCTTCGGGATTGCTCTGCTCGTAAGACTTGCTGTAAGGGGGAGTATCTTGGTGAGAACTTTGTAAAGGCTTTTCTTGTGCCTGCATTAAATAAGAAAATAGTGGATTTGAAAATCTCAGGAGGAGCCTGGGGACTGGACGTAGGCCATCACAGATTGGACCGAACTAGGATAAATTACAGTTTGCATACTCTCTTCCTTAAACTCTTATATTTCCAGCATATATTAACTGTTGATTTATGATTCATTATTTTCATATTTATTGCTTCCTCCAATATGTAAAAAGATTATCAAAGTTCTTAAGATTTTTATCTTACACCCAATTCACCCCCCCTCTTGGGTGTCAGCCAGTTCTAACAGTTCTTTGATGTGCCATGGAGCTTCACAATCTCTCGAATGTAAATCTTTGCTAGTTTCTTGAAGAGGAACTAGCATTGATTGGTATGATGTGTTCCGACTTTGTCAACTGGTCTACAATCCTGTGCAATCCCACCACAAGGTCTATAGTCACACTTTCCCATTTCCATTCCAGAATCTCAAGACTTTACAACAAACCTGGCAATCTTTGATGCTCGATCTTTACCCTCTGGCAAGTAAGACACTGTGGCACATATTTCGTTACATCACTCTTCAATCCCGGCCACCAATACACATACTTCAAATTATGGTAAATTTTGGTCATATTGGGGTGAAGAGTATATCGGCTCTTATGTGCCTCATCAAGAATCTTTTTCTTCAACTCTGCCTTAAGTGGAACACAAATTCTCTTCTGGTAATAAACCAATCTACTAGGCAACAAATCATAGCCCTGAGCTTTTCCCCATTCAATTCTAGCTCAGATTCTTTATACCCAATCATCTTGCCTTTGAGCTTCTTCAATTTCAGCTCTCTAATCACTTTCTTCTTAGGAAACATTGTAATTGGCACAGACGATATAATTCGACAAATTCATATCTCAAAAATCTTCTATTAATTTTCCCTCTTGTATCATCATTACTGCCATAAGCACCATCTTTTGACTAAAAGCATCCGCGACTATATTTGCCTTACCCAGATGATATTTGATTTTCGGGTTGTAGTCTTTCAGCAACTTCATCCAATGATGCTATCTCATATTCAATTCTTTCTGGTTATACAAATACTTGAGACTCTTGTGGTCATAGTACAATTCTACTGTCACACCATACAAATAATGCCGCAAAATTTTCAAAGCAAATACAATTGCTGCAATCTCCAGATCATGAGTGGGATAATTCATTTCATACGGTTTAAACTGTCGAGAGGCATAGGCCACCACATGTCCTTGCTGCATTAGGACACACCCTAATCCCTATTTACTCGCATCACTATACATAACATAAGTCAAGATGGGATCGGGTATAATCAACATAGGTCCCTTAGTCAACCTCTCTTTCAACTCCACAAAGCAATTTTCATAATGCTCATCCCATACAAATAGCTGTTCCTTCCTCATGAGCTTGGTCGTTGGCAAGGCAATATGAGAGAAATTCTGGATGAATCTCCAGTAGTAACTAGTAAGACCTAGAAAACTGCATACCTCAGCAATAGTTTCTGGCCTCTTCCAGTCCAGTACTGCTTCCACCTTACTGAGATGCATAGAGACCCCTTCTTGTGAGGTAACATGGCCTAGGAATTTTACTTCTAGCAGCCAAAACTCACATTTACTCAATTTGGCATAGAGTTGCTTCTCACACAATATATTCAACACAATCCTCAAATGATGCTCAAGTTCCTCCCTACTCTTGGAGTATATCAAAATGTCATCAATAAACACAACCACAAACTGATCCAGATATTGTCGAAAGACACGATTCATGTAATCCATGAATACTGTAGGTGTATTGGTTAGCCTAAATGGCATCACCAGAAACTCATAGTGCCCATATCTTGTCCAAAAAGCAGTCTTTGGTATATCCTCTACTTTCACATGCAGCTGATAATATCTCGACCTTAGATCAATCTTCAGGAACACACACGAACTAGATAATTGATGTAAAAGAATTCTTGGGAGAGGGCACTTGTTCTTGACAGTAATTTTATTCAACTCTCTATAATCAACACACAAACGTAAACTCCCATCTTTCTTTTTAACAAATAACACTGGAGCTCCTTAAGGCGACACACTGGGTCTAATGAACCCTTTCTCAAGCAAGTATTCAATTGGCTTCTTCAACTCTGCTATCTCATTTGGGGCCATACGGTATGGGGCCTTTGATATCGAACCAGTTCCTGGCACATTTCAATTAAAAATTGAACTTCCCTTTCAGAAGGCAATTCACTAAGATTATCTGAAAATACCTTAGGGAATTTATTTACAATGGGTATACTACTCAAAGTTTCTCCAATCTCTCCTTGAATAGAAAAGAACACCATATACCCTTAGAAACCCTTCTCTAGATATTTCTCAGCTTTAGCCGTTGAAAGGAAATTCAAGATGACATTTACATCATCGACATTTTGCAAAGCAGCATACACAATCCTCGTGTTCCCACAATCAAGCAACACATTATTTGCCATCAACAAATCAAAACCTAATATGACTTCTAATTGGCAGAGTGGCAAACAAATCAAATCAATAACAGATTTGTGCCCCTCCATAGTTATGACAAAATTTAAACAGGCTTCTGCAGTGACAGCCTTGACACCCATTGGTGTCGACACAACCAAATCAAATCGCAATCTATGCACATACAGGCCCAAGCATCTCACACAATTATAAGCAATAAAGGAGACTTACACCTAAGTCAAACACTGCTTGTAACCAATTACCAATTAGAAGGACTTTACCTTGTATCAAATTAACAGACTTTCGAGCTTCCTCATAGGTAATGGTGAATACCCTGCCCTGAGTCCTCGGTCTCTGCTCTGCTTATGGCTGCTTATAATCTCCAGAAATATGCCCTGGTTGTTTACAATTGAAACAGATTATTTGACCCTGACTCTATAATAGGCCATGGATGCTAATATGGGGTTTTTGTCTTTCGAACTGGAAAAGTGCATGGCTTCAGTTTCTTCCATCACCCTACTTTTTGCATGGTACTTCTGTCATCTTGGTCTTTTTGTGTAAAAAGAATACCCATTTATATCATAATCGGTCTAAGTAATGACCTAAAATGAAGGCCCCCTAATCTAGCCACTTAATTGTCTCAAACACACTGGTTTGATGTAAAACCTTTCCGTCGAACCACTCTATAAATGTCTTGTTTTGCTCAATAGCAATCTACATGTCTTTCTTCCTTGGATTCATGTTCTTCAAACTCTTTCAATATTCATTTATATACGGTTGAACTTCTTTCATATTATTCATGATATATAAGTGTGCTTGTAACACCTCTTCACGAGGCATATTCTCTACTTTCAGTCCTCATGTTCCCTTGTTTCTCCCCTCTTCATGCTGATATTATTCCTTCTTCCCTGATAGATAATCTTTGCAAAAGTCCAAAGCCTCCTCAACTACATATCTTTTAATTATTGATGCTTCAGGTCAATAAGAATTTTTAGAATACCCTTTTAAGATCTTCATGTATCACTCGAAAGGATACATCCACCTCAGGTGAGCTGGACTACAGAGGCTTACTTCCCTTACCAAATGAACTATCAAATGCACCATTTTATTAAAAAATGAAGGAGGAAAATGCATATCTAGTTGGGACAAAATAATGTAAACCTCATTTTCTAGTTCATCCAACTTTACAGTGTTAATGAATTTGTTACAGATAACATTAAAGAAAATAAACAATCTTGTTACAGTGGTTTGCACTTCATCTTTCATAATGCCTTTAATAGATACTCGTAATAGTTATTGCATCAACACATGATAATATGGGACTTCATTCCCATTAACTTTAAATCATCTATTAAGACACATCTTCTCACATTAGAGGAATACCCTTGTAGCACCTTAATTTCATGTAAACGCCCACACAAACTTATTTTCTCTGCTTTTGATAGTGTATGTGCTACTAGCTCTATGTATGCCCTCCTACCATCATCTCTTAGTTACGGATGTAACCATTCTCTTATTCCCATATCAACAAAGTATAGTCTTGCACTAATTCCATCCTTAGTCTTCCCTGGTATGTGAAAAAGTGTACTGACAATGCTATCACAAATATTTTTCTCTACATCCATCACATCAATACTGTGTCATACATAAAAATTATTCCAATAGGGAAGATCAAAGAAAATTAATCTCTTCTTCTATATGTTCTTCTTACCTGCAGTCCTCTGATTCTTATTGAAGATGACATTGATATGTTCTACCTGATTATAAACTTCCTCTCTAGTTAATGCCTTCAGAGCCATTTTATGCTCTTGTAAGCCATTAAAATGCTTTTTTAACCCACGATACAGGTGGAATTGATGAAGAAACCTCCTGTGACCAAGGTGGATCATTTTTTTATGCCTAAGTTGATAGAAGTGTGTGACTACTTCACATATTGGACATGCTTTATACCCTTTCATACTATTCCATGACAAATTTTTGTATATGGGGAAGTCGTTTATTGTGGTGAAAATCATTACACGTAGCTTGAAGGACTCCTTATATACATCAAACACATCTATGCCTTCCTCCCACAACTTCTTCAAGTCCTCAATCAAAGGTGCCAAGTATACATCGATATCGTTCCCTAGCTATTTTGGTCTAGAAATCATCATAAAAAAGCATCATATACTTGCGTTTCATGCATAGCCAGGGAGGTAAGTTGTATATTACAAGGAGAACTAGTCATACACTCTGTATGCTAGTAAGAGTTCCAACTGATTGATTCTATCTGTATAAAGCCCAAGCCGAAGGTTTCTCGACTTGTTGCAAATTGAGGGAGCATTCCATCAATTTTCTTCCATTATAGAGAGTTAGCCAGGTGCCAAAGATATTTTTTGTCAGATATTCTCTTATCAAAATGCCATCTAAACTTCTTCACTTTTGTTGCACTCGTAAACAAATGCTTAAACTGTGGTATTATTGGAAGATACCGCAACACCTTTAAAGGTTTCCTTTTAGTTGTCCCATCACCATAACTACCATCTTTGTTCACTTTGTATCATGAAGTTTTACACTTAAGACACTCACGAAGACCTTCATACGCCTTTCTGTACAATACACAGTCATTAGGGTAAGTGTGTATCTTTTTATACTCCATTCCCATTGTAAACAAGATTTTCTTGGCTGCATACATATGATTTGGAAGTACATTATCATCTGGAAATATATCACATAATAATTCAAATACCAATATGAAACTACTATCGATCCACCCACAAATTGCCTTTAAGTTAACCAAATGCAATTTCCTATCAGCCGTATGTTCTTACTCCTAGGGTACAAGGTGTCTCTATATGACTTCGCAGGCTGTGATATTCAAGCAATTACGTAAATGATTCTACCTCAATACAATATCAACAATTTAATCTAACAATTTTTCTTTAGGTAACTAATATGAGGTTTGATGTAAGCAATTAGCCAAATAGAGAATCAAAGATATATAACTGGGTTTTCTTTATGGAACATGGCTTACATTAATGGGATGTATAAATGAACACATTAAGAGTTAGAGCATGAATTTAATTTTGCCTTATTTACTTTTCATCAGGAACAATAATTTCTATCATGACTTCATCATCTTTCTTAAAAGAGAGAATTACAAATATTTCCTAAATAAAAAAGAATTATCAAGGGTTTTAAAATGAAAGGAATAAATTAGTACAAGTTAAAAATTTTAAAACTTATAATAAATTTTAAAAATTCAATAAACCTGTCTCTATTGTACAAGATTGCCCTAATCTTCTTATGGCTAACAAAGCAAGCTAATATTTAAAATTAGCTAACAAAGCAAGTTTTTGTTGTTGTTTTTATTGGGTCCTTATAGTTTCCTCAATTATGGATGCTATATATTGGTCTTTATACTCATAATTTGTTTATTTGTAAGAGCCAAGAAACTACACTAATAATTGATGCCCTAACTCTCACTCATTATACAGGAATTAGTTTTGTCATATAATCTTAAATAAAATTAAACGCAACCATATTGCATATTATATATGTATGCAATGAGAGAATTATAAATTTTTTTATTTTTATGTTGATAATAAATAAATGTCATCGTACTACCTTTTTATTTTGTATTTTGTGGAAACTTACACGTTGCATAGCCAATACTCATTCCAAGCTAATTAACAGATTATGAGTATATGATCTAGCAAAAAAAAAAACCAATGAAAAAGGGAAAAACACTAGAGAAACCAAACTAAAAATCATGTAAAATAAATTAATACAAAGCATTATATTTCAAATAAAAAACCAACAATGACAGAGAGGGCCGATGATGTAGAGGGAGGATGATAATGGAACAAGGAGAGTAAAGAAGACAATGGAGGGATGGAGGTATGACAATAGAAGGAGGAAAGTAAAGAAGACGGTAGAGGAGAGAAAGAGAGTAAAGAAGATGATGGTGAGTGAAGAAGGAAGGAAGTGACAGTGAGTGAAAGGTTAGTGAAGAAGTGCGATTAAGAGAGGGAAGGGGATGTCTGACATGTGTCTGACATGAAAGGGCGTCCCAAGTTTGAAGTACCCTTTTAGGCATCCCAAAAAAAAGGATGCCTAAAGGATCCCTTTTGGCTTGGGGATGCCTAAAAGCCTCAAAATTCTCCCTAAATTACTAAAATTCCATCGCATTTTTTTTACTTCCCTTTTTTTTTAAAAATAGACATCTTCAAGGGTAGTAAATCTATTCCATGTAGTAGTAGATGTACTGTGATCTTGAGATCTACTGTGATCTTTCTAAGCCTTGTTAGGACCTACTACGATCCTCTTGATTCTACTAAAATTGAATTTTACAATATCAGGATCTTTGGGAGACTTTAGACCAAAGGATCAACTTATAAGATAACTTACTTCTACTTAGTTGGTAACTACACTGATTATTCCCCAATACTGATCATAGATGCCAGTATTGCCTTTAGTCCTCACTCTTTCCTTTATTCAATTCTATCATTATTTCCTTACACTTCTTTCTTACCTTCCTTATCTTCTCCACTTCCTCAAGCCTTCTTATGAATTCTTTCTTTATAAATTACTAACTCTCTAAGCCACTTATTCATCTTTGTAGCACCTAGTCTCAGCATGATATTGAAGGTTAGGTATGGCCTCTCTTTCACAAGAACCTTCCTTTACTATATAAATAGCCCTATCATCCTTATTTTTCCTACACTATTTTATGTCCACCAAGAAGGGAGAAAGAGAGAAGTTGTGATGGCACAAGAGAGAAAAAGGAAAGCTTCTTCAGTTATATAAAAGCTTAAGAAAACCCCTAGTGTTATTCTAAGCTTGAGATCTCCACCCAAACCATCTTAGATCACCAAAGAGCCTTTATTAGCTTTGTTCTTCTCATTATAAGCTTCCTCCTCATTCCTATTTCAAGGTGAAGATGATGTTTTTGGGGCTATTCCACAGAGGAGAAAAGATGTATGAGAGAAAGGAGAAAGATAATAAGTAGAGGTAAGGCACTTGAACTAGATCTTAATGTTGTGGTTGGTTTGGGTTGCTTTAGAAAGTTAAAGAAGCCATCTTTCTTAAGGGAAATGCAGCCCAAATTTTTTTAGAAATGAGATCTAAAACGGATCTGCTTGGCTAAGAGCTACAAACCAAAGACAAAAGCTTTGAGTACAAAATTGGAAGTTAAGGGTTCAAAAGGGGGTTGTAACTTATAATATTAGTCTTTTTAAGATTTGAATTGATTTTAGAAATATGTCTTCATTCCGTAGGATGTAATATTTCCCAAAGATCCACAAAGAAGCAAGATTCTAAGAAGAGTTGATTAATGGCTTTCAGGGTAGTACTTATCCCTCTTATATCTCAAGTATTATTTGAATGCTGTGATAATATGTTGGCTTGACATAATGAAAGCATGTTGAAGTTATTATATGTCTCTTTGCTTAGTATATGCCATGGCCATATGCAGATGCTTTTTGTAATATCCTAAATTTCACTAACAAAAAATTCCATGTCTATTTGTTGTTACAATAAATGGAATAGAATGGTGAATTTTGGTGCACTTGGAATGAAAAAATATTAGTAGTAGTGGCTACATGAAATTTTGGGCCAATACAAGACATAAAGTCCAATTTTTGTGTTCTTAAAAGCCCATTTTTGTAGACCAAATTAAAGAAGGGAAGAGCACAATTTTTTGGCCTAAGAAATATGTGAATTTCAACCAAGAAGAAAAAGGAAGGAAGAATATACAATTTAATACAAGAAATGTAAGGGTAGAATGGTCTTTTGGCTGTAAAGCAAGAAGCTTTTATTTTTCCTTTAATTAGGGATAATTTTTGGTCAAAAGGAATAAAAGAGAGGAAAACCAATTATTTGGCCATAAATTGTGCTACTTGGAAGTTATTAGAGCCAAGATCAAAATGATGATGGAATTAGTCAAAAATCACATGACAAATTAGCAATAAAATATAAGTATTTTAAGGAGGTCGAAGTTGATTTTTTAAGGGCTCTTAACCCCTTTCAAGAGGCCTTTTGTTGTCCTAGAACAATAGAAGAGAGAGAGAGAGAGAGCAACTTGAAAGAAGCAAGAACAAAGAGAAAGCATAAGAGTTCAAGAAACAAAATCAAGGTAGGTAGGTTGTGAAGTTCATGTGTTTTGTCTTCAAAATTTATGGAAACTCACTCTAATCTTTAAGCCTTCTTGAATCACACATGTAGCAAGCACAAATTCGAGGGAAAGAAGGAGAAAGAGGGATGGTTTTCTTGAGCTAGAGAAACCAAAGGTAAACCATAAAACCTCGATGTTCTTGTTGGATTCAAGGTTGTGATTGTTGTTTCAGTTCATTATTGGCTTGTAATTGTTGAATTTTTGATTTGGGATGCTCAAACCCTAAAGGGAGATACTACCCAAATTGACGCTAATCATGATCAATAGGTGTATAAGTAGTTAAACGAGGGATTACAAGTATGAAGGAAGTGTTTAATTGAGTGAAATCATGAAACTCCCTTTTTTTCCTAAAATTCTAGAATTTTGGCTAGGGGTATTTTTGGGTGTTTGAACTAGAATATTATGTTTTTGATTATTCCATTATGTTTAGAATGGAAGATTGTGTAGGGAACATGTAAAATATGAAGTGTGAAGGCTTTAGGGTGTGAAATGACACTTTTACCCCTAAAACACTAACATAGTGGTTGCCAAGGATATTCGGGGAATTTGAGTGTGAATTTGTTATATCTAAGGTCAAAAATGGATTTTACATGTGAAATTGTGTAGGAATAGCTTGAGTTAAAGATTTTGGTAAAGTACAGTTAGACCAGGTATAAAGGGACTTCGACCGGGTTCCCCCATGGGCATTTTGGTCATTCTCCGTATTTGAGTAGAGATACCTAACAATATGAGTTTAGAATAAGACATGAATTAGTAATAACTTATTTAGTATAAATTTGGAATTTTTAGGACTTGTCAGATAGCAAGGGCAATATAGCTAGTAACTTTATCTTTCACATACTATGTGATTGTTTATATGTTTTGTATATGCCATGTTTTATGATGTGAAAAGTGGACACAATATTTAGTTGAGGTGTGGGAAAAGCACAAGTACCATCTGGTGGGAAAAGCATAAGTTCCATCAGGGCCAGTGGACCCAACTATAGTAGTGAGACAAGTATGGACATACAGTCATATGTTCTGGAACATTACAGCAAGTAGGGGTCATACAGTCATATGGTCCTAAATAGAGCACACATGTAAGGCCAGTAGGGGACAAATAATTATTTGTACCTGAATGCCAAGCGGATAGACAAATTTATAGTATTATATTTCTGTTACTTTATATGGTGCATTGCATATTTATTTATCGTTTAATATGATTGATTGAATGTTACTACTGAGATTTGTATAAATCTCATCCTTTTCCAAAATTTAAAAATTTATCCAGCTGAAGGAAGCGACTTTGAGGGCAAATATGTAAATACCGATAACTGAAGGTTCCGGTCTAATTCAATAGTTGCTATTGGTTATCTGTAGTTTTTATTTTACTTCTTTTGGGATATGCAAATATTTTTCATGCCCTATGGGGATCCTGCAATGTAATCAAGTATGTAATATCAGTATATTTATGTTATTTCTATATGCCCACTGAACTATGTGTTATTACTCTAGTAAATATCAAAATGTCAAGGTGTTTGACATTTTTGGTATCAGAGCATGTTAACCAACCTAATAATTGGGGGTTCTCACTCAATGAGAGTATGGACGAAGTCATGGCTCTTACCTTGACATGACCTGGAAGTCAGGAAAGATAATCCTGGTTGCTTATAGTCAAGAGGTTGGGCATAAAATATACGGCTGAGGTACCTTTTGTTATCCATAAAAAAGGGCTACCTAGGGCGGTACTGGATAGAAATCCTGTAGTGTAGAGCCACTGACACTCAATATTTTTTTGTATCAGAGCTAACGTGGTTCTGGCAGTAATAGAATAGTATACTGATATGGTCTTGGTTATTTGATAATAGGAATTATGCACGGAAGAAAGCATGAGAGGAATAAGTCACCACCATCGGTAAATAAAACTCGAGAAAGTTATCGGGTACCAAAAGGACAGCTAGTATGATATTACCGTATAACGGGTGGAGCACTAATGATGTGAATGTTGAGGAAACGGGTATAAACAAGGTCAGTGTATAGACCTCCCCCTTAACCATCATTACTAGTCAGTTCATTTACGGGTGAGACAAAGCAACACTATAAGATAGAACAGAGTCTGATCTGTATTCTGTCACCAGTTTTAAAGCTGAGGCAATACATGTAAGACATGATTTGAGACTAGATTAGGAACTATGGGAGTATATTAGAGACATATATTTGCAAGATTACTATGATGAGGACACCTGGATAGCCTAGTATGCAAAGTACCTACACAATGTGGAAACTAAAAGAGGTAAGCTTTACTCATGAGGGGGTGAATTGGGTGATGTAGTAAACTTTTTGGACATTGCAGTGTTATGGAAATAAATGAAGAGAGATTATAGATAAGAGAATTTGTACATAGGGATTTATACTGGTTTGGCCCAGCCCCAGGCCTACATCTAGTCCTCAGAGATCAACACCTCTTGAGATTTTAACTAATCTTCCAAGATTTAATGGACTCTCGGAACGTTGTAGAACAACAACTGTCCTCGTAAGGGCTATAAGCAGAAAGATTCTAATCCCTAGATTTTTCTCTCCCCTTTATGGCAAGTTTTGTGACATGAAAAATTCCGCAGACCTTTCTCTCCCTTTTACCTATGCAAGTCTTATGAGCAGTAATGTTCTCTCTTACATACACTACTATAAGTCTTATGAGCAGCAACGTTCTCTACTATTTGCACCTTATAAGTCTTACGAGTAAAAAGTCTTACCAGGAATTTTCTCTACAGATTCCCCATAAAGAAATCTACCCTCTTAAGGTCCCTTTATCTTGAGATCAAATTAGAAATACAATTGAAAGTTTTAACAGACTCTCTCACAAAGTGGATATAATAATCACTAAAGTACAATATGAATATAGAGAGAAATATAAATTTAGAGACTCTTTTAAATTTTTTAGTGTATGCTCTTCTATATTTTGTCTATCTCCGATGCTTTGTATCTATAGCTAGTTTGAGTTAGCCATTGTGAAATGTTCGTTATGGAGCGGAATATCCCGTTGAGGAGTGGAATGTATTCATTTGAGTTTCATATAGTCTTTCTATTATAAATTGTGCCCTAGGGGTCAATCATTGTACTTTGAACATTATTATTCAATCAACTTCTCCATTTTGTTATCATATTATTTGCATGTTCATTGTGACAACTATCGTTGGATAAATCATAATGATTTTCCTAAATATCCGTGGTCAGTCATCTATGCTAGAGAAAAGATGAAATAAGACAGTATGACTTTGAAGAGGTATGGAGATATGAATCAAACTCCTAGGCACTTGTAAGAGTACAAAGTGCTGGATCAAGCCGATATGAGAAAGCTGCCTGGATTAAGACATAAGCTTGTCTCATGTATAACGATGTCACTATGCCCTTTGACTTGAAATCATTATGGATTCCTATATGAGACTCGCTTAGCTTTGACCTAGTCAAAAGTCACCTTTGACTGGGTGATGATAAAGGCTATGTTTGGGTTGAGTAGTTTTCATGTAGAGGAAAGTGAATGGTCAAGATGGAATTTTTCCCTCACATTAGTAGAGAGATATTACTGGGCCCCTCGATGAGTAAGTCTGAGAAATGTGTGGCCATATTACAATGGAAAGGAGTTTCCATTTCTATGGTCAAATTACTCAGGGATCGAGAAAGTAATGGTCAGGAATAGGAGGATGACATTCTCCATCCCTCATCCTTGATTAAAATATCATGTGATAAAAGGGACGTGATATGGTTGTAGAACAGGTTGCATTGGTTTATCGGTCCCCTTATAAATTAGGTAGTCATAATGTCTTGCTAGAGGATGCTTATGATTTGTGGGTTAGTATAGTCATTGGTCGATTGTCAACTTCATATGGGCCTGCTGGGTCACACACAAAATAACCCAACATGAGCTATGATGTCTAGATTCATTGAATCTAAGATATGTCTAGATTTAATAAATGTAATGGTTAATCTAGGGTGGACGAATATATATATATATATATATTCTAAACAAAAATTAATAATATTATATATACATAATGTGTATTTTTGAAATACATATATATTATATTATAATATTATTTTATTGTGTTAGTTTTAAATTTAGTTTTATCTTATAAATTAAATTTAATAACTAACACGACAAAGATCTAATATCTCAGATTTAATTTATAAAGATAAATTAAATCTATTTCCATTGGCTCTTTATTCAAATTAAATAGATATGTTAAATTAAAACTGTTAGACAGATTTAATTTAACCATATTTATTTAATTTGTTTATCAAAAGACAAGTAAGTGTTAATTGATATGATATCGATTTTGAAATTAATAAATATTAATTTTAAAAATCCAATATCTATAATAAAATAGAAGGCCCTAACTAGTTATTTAAAAAGGGTGAGCTAGGGTTTTCTACGAGTGATGGAAAAAAGGCAAGATAAAAAGCCGTGTGAAAAGAAAACTCTAGAAAGGGACGTTGGTGATGCTAGCACACTATTCATGTTGGATTCCTATTCATGTGGATACCGGTAGAGAGAACTAATTTGAATTGGTAGCTTCTTGAGATCGAAAAGAAAGACTGAACACATAAGAAAGGTACGTTTTCTACTACTCAATTTAAATGCAGTTGATAGATCAGCAGTCAGGATTGGAAAAATTTTTGAATTTTAATTTTCTGTTATGCCTACCAATCCCAATAGTGGCATCTGAGCCAGGTTAATTATGCGTTTAAGTTGAGTTTGAGGTTTCTTCTCAATTATAAATTGTATATGTGATATATAAGTTATATGTTATATATTGCTTTGGATTTGATTGATGGTGATTAATCGAGAAGGGTAGGAGACCAAGGAAAACCTGGCTTGGCTTTGGTACTCTTATGTTATGGGGCTGTTAGATTCAAAATCTCATGGGTAGTATGTTAAGTAGAAACATGTGGGGATTTCTTAGATGAAATTTTAAGGATGATTAAATTAAGAAGATTCATAACTGTTCTTGGAGACATGTGATGCCTCTACTACTAGTGTGAAAAAGCTTGAAAATTAAGCAAAATATGAGGAAGCTAGCTTATAGAAGAAGTTATTTTTTAATTAAAAATTAGATAAGAGTTAGAGAAAAGAAAGTTGAGAGAATATAATGGAAATTTAAGAGCTTATCAATTTTCTCCTCTAATCATATGGTCAGTTACTAATATAAGGAAAAAGCTTATAGATCCCCTTCCCTTGGAATTAGGTGTTGGAAATTGTGCCATTGGGGTCAATCATTATACTTTGAACATTATTATTCAATTATAATTTTTCCATTGTGATAATTGTATCTTTAGATAAATAATAAAGATTGTTCTAAATGTCCTTGGCCGGTCATCTATGCGAGAGAAAGATGAAGTGAGACCAGTATGACTTTAATAAGGTATGGAAATACAAATCAAAGTCTTAGGCACTTGTAAGAGTACAAGTTGTTAGACCGACCCGCTATGAGAAAGTTGCATGGATCAAGTCATAAGCTTATCTCATGTATAACCAAGTCAGTATGCCCTTCGACCTAAGATTATTATAAATTCCTACATGAGGGTCACTGAGTTTTGACCTAGTCAAAAGTTACAATTGACCAAGTGATGATTAAGGCTACAATCAAGCTTGGTGCTTTTCATGCAGAGGAATGTGAATGGTCAAGATGGAATTTGCCCCTCATATTAGTAGAGAGATATTACAAGGCCCCTCGATGAGTGAGTCTGAGACATGTATGGTGTAACCCACCTCACGGTAATTATATCCGGATTATGAATTTTAAATGAAATAGAGACCAATAAGACAAAAATCACATTTAGGATCACTCATCTCCAAGAGATGGGGTGTCCAAGCAAAACGTTCAAAACAGAATTCATCTGGTCTCACATTCACTTTCGAATACAATTACCTGTGCCGATAAATCACATAATAAATATCTGAGTGCGTTACCAAAATCCCGGCTACCCCGGGTTACTTATATATAGAATGGGTTTAAAGGTTTCCCAAGATGGGGATTACATATACAAAATTTGCTATATACATCTCATATACGTACATTAATCCTACTTCTGGTTGGCCGCTTCCCTTTTGAGCCACATGTCTTATCTGAAATGTTAGTCATTTAGAAAGAGTGAGATTCAAAAGAATCCCAGTAGGAACAAATCACTCATACAATATATAAACACAAGGCATGTAATGTATCATGTTCACCAGCATCATCAGCAACATAATGATCCATGGCTCACGCCACAAACGACAGCACTCACGGATGTATCACAATGCACTATGCTTGCTTTTACGGTAATCACAATGACAGCTTTCACTGCAAACACTATGCCCACTTTCGCAGTAATCTCAATGACAGCTTTCGCTGCAAACACTATGCCCACTCACGCAGTAATCACTATGCCAGCTTTCGCTGTAATCACAATGCTCGCTTCCGTGGTAATCACTATGCAGTAGCATCACAAAGCACAAGGTATCTCAATGCACAACGTATCACAAGGCACAATACTCCACATTGCACAAAGCTCCAGCACACAATGCATGATAGACAAACATACAATACATTTACATAAAGTATAAGAGAGGAGTCACTACCTGAATCTTTCTTGACATTCTTTGGCACAGTGGGCTCACGCGTATGACAGATGTCAAATCCTATACCAATTTAGGGACAATTGATTAATCTCTTTTCCAAACACTTATTCCATAATACTCTAAGTTGGTTATCATTTAGGACTCTTTAGGTAGCTAATAGAGGCCTAAACATATGCCTAAAGGGTTAAGAGAAACTACCTTGTAGACCCCTTTTCCGAAGGCAAAACACAGATTTTTGGCTGGCTCACTCGAGTAAAGATGACCTCACTCGAGTGATGAGACACTCGTGCCCGAGTGAGAATGGCTCTCACTCGCGAGTGTTTGACAGTGAGCAACCATCATGGCCAGAAAGTGCTCACCGCACTGAGCACATAGCTTTGCACTTGGGTGATGACTCCAAACTCACTCGAGTCACCGAAAGCGCAAGACAAGAAGTGAGAACCTGAGAGCACAAGCAACATTAGAGGGACAAGCTCACTCAAGCATACCCCCCAGTGCTCGGGTGAGAGGCCTGCACTCGCGAGTGTTAGATCACACTCTTGAGCATTGGCCAGCGAGTGACAACCCGAGAGTAACCCTAACCTTGAACACATACTACACTCGAGTAATCCTATACTCACTCAAGTGATCACCAACATCACTCACGGTTATAGAAGTCCACTCAAGCCCCCTTCATGAGAACCTGAGCAAAACACAAAGCAGAAAGGGAAAAATGCATGCAACACTCGATCGAGTTCCTCCCTCACTCGAGTGAGGCTATCAGATTGCCATATAGCAGCAACTGATAGAAAATTCCCAGATTTTCCAAACTTAACCCAATGGTTCCCAAATTTCACACAAAGCTCAAACATACTTAAACTTTTCTAAGGAACACATTGGTAACCTCCAAAACATCCAAATACCATTATAAACACAATCTATGCCCTGTGGTCTCTATGACACACAAAATTCCCAAATTCACTCAAATAACTTCCAACATCAAAACCATATCAAATACCCAAAGAACTTCACAATGAACTAATCCAAACATTAATCACTATGAAATTCACACATTCCAAAATGGGCATAAATCAGGGCAAAATTCCAGAATTCATCAAACTTATCCAAAACTCACAATAAATATACCAAAAAGCATCAAATGCTTACCTCTTTACTTTACCAAATCCAGAATCTTGATTCTCCAACTTTTAATTTTGTCCAACACCTAAATAACCACTAATCAAGGTTCTGAAACCACCACAATGAAGCTCTTAACACTATGAACAAAATTAGTGAAGAGGATTTGAGTATAAGAGGATTATTACTCACCCAAAATCAAAGCTTTCTCTTCTCTTCCCTTGCTTGTACGCCAGAAATGAAGAAAGAAGAGAGAGAATATGAGAGATGGTGAGGTGATAAGGAAGATGATGATGATGAGTTTCTTTTCCCTTTCATCCATACTCCACCGAAAAAGAGAGAGAAGGGAGAGAAAAGTGGACTTTTGTTCTTTTGTGCCACATCTAATGGTCTACACAAAGCCACATGTCACCATTATACTCACTTCCTTAATGAGCTCACACAAGCTTAATGCCCAGGATTCCGACCCATATACAATAAATCTCAACCATTGATCTCTAATCACCAAATACACTTATATCAAATTTACATCGTATTTCTCTAAAAGTGTTTACTTACACTAATCACAATCAATATCATAATCATTAGCCCTTAATCCCAAATTGGGTCATTACATATGGTCATACTATGATGATAAGGAGTTTCCATTTCTATTGTCAAACTACTCAGGAATCAGGAAAGTAATAGTCATGAATAGGAGGATGACATTATCCATGCCTCATCCTTAACCAAAATATCATGTGACAAAAGGGACGTGACATGGTTGTATGACAGGTTGCATCATATTAACGATCCTCATATGAATTGGGTTGTCGTAATATCTTACTGGATCTCGCTTGTGACTTGTAGGTTAGCATAGTTATTGCCCCACTGCCAACTTCATATGGGCCTACAAGGTCACACACAAGAATGGCCTAACACTAGCTATAATGTTCTGATTTATTGAATCTAAGATGTGTCTAAGATTAAATGAATACAATGTTTAATCTAGGGTGGATGAATTTGATATTTATATATATGTATATATAATATAAATTTAGTGAAAAAGAAAATTAATAATTGATGAACCCATGTCGTGTGAGTTCACAAAATAAAACTAGCTTTGATAATATAGCGTAGTAGCTCAACCTAGGTCGTTCTTGTGAGGAGATTAATTTCCAAGTTTCTAAGTAGTAAAGTGATAAAAAGCCTTAAAGTTGTGAAAAATCATTTTGAGAATTTGATTTTAAAACTATGAAGTAATCTAAGCTAAAACAATATTTTTGTATTTTTCAGTTTTTAAAACAAAGAAGCAAATGGAATTGAAATTAACACTAATAACAAAGTAAATTTAATAAACTAAAATAATGATGAAATGGGATTCCCTTGAGTTGAGGTTTTAGTCTTCCTTGCTTGCTAATGATTTGAATTCCATAATGAGCCAAAAGGATGGAACTAAGCTACCACTAGCTCCATACTTGCAATAATCATTTAATTCATTCTACCGAAGCAATTAAATGAATACCACCAATTAATTGTGACTCAAGGAGATGAATAATCAACTTCCAATTCTAGATTGTAATTACCATTACAAAAGTTTAAAGCATTAGTTTAGTCATTTACAATCCACTTAACCAAGTTGGAATAAACAACTCAACCTACTCCTAATTTGAATCATATAAAGCTTAATTAATCAACTCCTAGCTTAACCACCAAGTTTAATCACTTGGCATAAAACAATCTAGATCACAACCATATACTTTACCAAGCTATACAATTATGAAATAGAAAGAGAGCTTAAAGGAATTTCTTTGAAGTTTAGAAGCTCAAACCATTACCCAACTCAAGGGAATCACCAACACTTTAGCTACTCATGGAAGAAGAGTAAGATGAAGCTTGATGAATAATAAAGAGATTGGCCATAGGAATTTGTAGCAGCCACTTCCCTCTTCAGTTCTTTCTTTCGACTCCAAGAAGGCCTCTCCTTTTTCTCATCGGTTTAGCAGCTCCTTCCTTTATTCATCTCGTGCTGCCCCTTTTCATACACAGCCGCCACACCTATTTCATTATATTCGGTGTCTCCTCCCTCATTTCATTCGCTGCTCCTTTCCTTTATTTCCGTAGCTCTCCCCTCTTTCACACACCATCCGCCCCTCTCTACTTTATTCCTTCGTGTGCTTCCTCCTCTTTCAATTAGGTTGCCTCTCATTTTTCCATCAATTCCCATTTGGTCAATAGCCCACTTAATCATTCAACAATTTCGGCCCACCTCTAATTCCTTCTCTTCGATGCTACCTTCACGTCTTTATTCAGCACTTCATTTGTTTTTGTGGTCCCCTCCTTCTTTTCTTCAATTCCTCTCTCACAGTCCAACTTCTTTCTCTTGGGTCAAGACCTCTTTAATTCAGTCCACATCTTAATTTGGTCCAGCTCATCTTCACGTCCACTCTCCTATTCCATTCGGTCCAGATTTATTCAATAAATCAGTTGCTTGTTTCTACCTCATCCATTCCATTCGGTCCATCTTCCTTTTGCTTTACACAGCCGCCACTTCAATTCAAATGGTCCTCACTTCCTTTCTTCATTTAATTCTCTCTAGGTTAAATGAGTAAGTTGGGCCACATCATTACCTATAAAATTTGATTCACAAAGGTATTATCTTTTACTCACAATTAAAGAATAATAGGAATAACAAATATTAATTAAAAATATAACAATTTAACCACTATAAGTTCCAAATTATTCTTTCACTAAAATCCCACATTAACACTTGATTATGCCCAAAATATTCAATTAAGTCCTACAAAAGCCTAAGATTAATTAATAAAAATATATAAATATGAAGCTCTATCAATAATATTATATATATATATATATTCGAAATACACACACACACACATATATATATGATAATATTTTTATTTTTTGTTAGTTTTAAATTTAGTTTTATTAGATAAATTAAATTTAATAACTAACATGATAGAGATATAATATCTCATATTAAATTTATAAAACTTAATTAAATCTATTGGCTCTTATTCTGATTAAATAAATAGGTTAAATTAAAACCGTTAGACAGATTTAATTAAACCGAATTTATTTCATTAAGCTCATCAAGATAATTAAGTGTTATTTGATTTCAAAATTAATTAAGATTAATTTTGAAATTCTAATATAGCCTTTATGGGTTATAAAATGATGGGCCAGAAGGACCCACGTACATATGAGAATTCAGAGCCGTAAGGAAACCCTAGGGACATTAGAGGCACTAGCACGCAGTTTGTGTTGGAGACACGCTCATGTTGATACTGGTAGAGGGAGCATATCTGAGGTGTTAACTTCTAGAAATCGAAAAGGTAAAACGCAAAAGGTACGAATCTTCTAACTCGGTTTAAACGTCGCTGATAGATTCGCAATTGGGATTAGTAAAATTTTAAATTCTTCCATTGTGCTAGCCAATCCCAACATTAAGATAACCTGAACTATCCTTTAAACTACTCCCTATCTTCTTTTTTTCCTTCCTCTTTTCTTAGAGGAGGACTGAGGAGCATAGGTTCGATAGCAGAACTACCATGGCTAACTATTCATAGTGCAACATAATCACAACATTTATTGCTTTTCATATTATATGAATTTATTTGTTGTGGTTTTAATTTCTAAAATTGTTTGGGTATGGTGAACAATATGGCTCTAGTTTTACAAGGGTTGCAAATTTTTTTAAATATGGCCTACGTGCCATGCCTTCCTCTACATAGTTTGGATGTACATTCTCTTCTCATCCCACACCCCTCGTATATTTAAATTAGGTTTCTTAATGTATTTTTCTTTTCTTACTAGAGAGGTCCTTAAATTGGCTTGAGATGATTTAGGTTAGGTGACCTATATTGTGTCACGTTTAAATTATATTTCCTTTGATTAGATCATTACATACGTATTTTACGTATATATGTTTATTTGTATGAGATACAATCGTGATATATGTATTCATATAAATGAAATAATTAATTAAGCCCTCCAAATGAAATCTTAAGTCATAATGTTGTCAATTAATGAATACTTGTCAAAACCTAGATCACTTAATTGTAGTTTGCACCAAAGTAGATGCATTTGCGTTATGTTGGTGAGACAACCATGAGTAATGGTACTACTCACAAAGATTCATTATTGTTTTGACTTAATTGAGATTAATGAAATGGTTTTAGATCTCAAGGCATTAGATGGGATTAAACCTACTGGATCATATGATGATTGAATTCCACAAAGATCTAAGAGTTATATGTGGTGTAATTGGCAAAGAGTTTACCTATATAAATAACTTGATTTAAGTGTCCTGCCAAAGCGGACTTAAATGTAAGTGAAATATGGATCTTAGCCCACTAATTATTACATTGATCTAGTTAATTTAGTGGGAGAATGCTAACCAACTTTGCAATTTTATTGTAGAATCATGTCGACTAGTAATACTGCTACCCTATTATTGTGATTAGTCCTTGAGAAGGACAAACTCAATAGGACAAACTTTCTTGACTCGTTCAAGAACTTGAGAATTGTTCTCAAGTAGGAAAGAAAAGCATATGTTCTAGATCCGCCCATTCATGAGAAGCCTGTAGCCAATGCTCCAAGAGCTCAGAAAAATGCTTACACGAAGCATAAGGAAGGCTCTATAGATGTAGGTTGTTTGTTGCTTGCCACCATCATTCCAGATCTCTAAAGAGATCTATAACTTATGGAGGCTCATGAGATGATTGTCCATCTCAAGGAAATGTTCCAACAACAGGCAAGGCAAGAAAAGTATGAGACCATAAAGGCCATACACTCCTATAAGATTGCTGAAGGTGCATCAGTTAGTGTTTACATGTTAAAGATGAAATGCAATATTGATTACCTTGAGAGGCTTGGATTTCCCATGAGCTAGGAGTTAGCTACAAATTTGATCTTCAACTCATTCCTAAAAATTTATGACCAGTTTGTCATGAACTACAATATAGAGAACTCAATTTTTGAATTGCATGGGATGGTTAAAGCTGCTAGCAGAACATTAAGAAAAATGCCAATAATGTTTTAATGGCTCAAAAAGGAAAGGCAAGAGCAAGAGGAGGGGCAAAGGCTCAGGTGGTATGACTAAAGAGTCAAACAAGCTCGAAACCAAGCTTTCAGCCAATAAGGCAAAGCCTCCAAAGGAAGGAGTATGCTTCTTCTGCAATGAACCTGGCCATTGGAAGAGGAATTGCAAAATATACCTCAAAGATCTAAAAAAGAGGAAGGAGGATAGTGGGGCTATCTTTTCAGGTATTTATGTTATAGACATTTATCTTTCACTTCCTCTACATGGGTATTAGATACTACATGTGGTACCCATATTTGTACAAATGTTTAAGATCTTAAGGATAGTAGAAAGTTGAAGAAGGGTGAGGTGGACCTATGAGTTGGAAATAGAGTAAGAGTTGCTACTTTAGTTGTAGGCACTTATGAATTAGTTCTGCCCGTGGGCTTTTGTTTGTTTTGAACAATTGCTATTATGTTCCTACTTTGAGTAGTAATATTATTTCTCTTTCTTATTTGAATAAGGAAGGTTATAGTTCCTTGACTAGGAATGGTAAAGCACTTCAATTTGATCAAGGTGTAAATATTTGAGCTAAGAGTTCATTGACCATCTTAAGAGTGTTAGATCCCAAGTTTTGTTGATAACAAAAGGTAATTGTATGCAAAGTATGGTTTTATAAGTCTAAAGAATGATTACAAAGTTACCAAATGCATATGGCAAAGTTTTGTAATGTCTACTGTCATATTTAACTGATGCACTCGAGCAACAGAGCTAGCACTCGAGCATGAAGCTCTTTTGCACTCGAGCAGATCTGAGTGTTGGACAGAAAGTGTTTGCCTGAGAGCAAATTACTGTCAATCTTACTGATGCACTCGAGCACTATAGCATCAGTCTCTTTCTCACTTGGGCACATGCAAGTATTGGACAAGAAGTGTTTGGCCGAGAGCAATTACTGTCAATCTTATTGATGCACTCGTGCATTATAACCAACACTTAAGCACGAAGCTGTTTACACTCGAGCACTAGTGAGTGAGGGACTGCAAGTGTTTGGCTGAGAGTCATGAAGAACAGAGAAGCACAAGCATGCCCGAGTAAGAGTTCATATGCCCGAGTGATACATCAATACTCGCGAGTGAGAAATCTAACTCTCTCAATTTTGATGCAAGTGCTAATGACAAGAGTATATTACAGGAGAATATTCTTCTCACTCGAGTAAGAGTATGTATGCTCGAGTGAGGGCCTACATTACCTGTGAGTGCAAAATCACACTCTTGCTAAAATGGTATGCGAGTGTTGTCCAGAGACGCAACTCTTAATGTAAATTCAAGGACACTCGAGCGGAGGAGTTGTGCTCGAGTGAGGACCCACATCACTCGCAAGTGAGAAAATGCACTCTCTGAAATCATGTGGAAGTGCAAGTGTAAAACTGAAGCAAAAGGAGAAAATATTTGTTCACTCGAGTGAGCCTTCTCAGTGCTCGAGTGATACTCTGCCAGAAGACAAAATGCACCAGTCTTATAGCGTTCAATCTGAATATGGTTTAATGATATTTATTTATCTTATTATCACTTATTATTATTATTTAACATCATTTTGAATGTATTATAAGTGTGATACAGGAGTTTGAATGTTTGAAATAAACAGACGCAGAGGAAGTCAAACAACAGCAAACATCCTCATTACGACCATCCAAGTACGTACCAACCACGATCAAAGATTTCAAACGTACGCATTCCGTTCCACAGTGACATGCCCCGCTCCACAATGATCATTATTCAAATGAGAAAAATCAAACGTCTATAAATATAGAGCTGCAGAGATCATCAATAACAACGAAGCACAATAATTCACATAAGCAAATTCACGAGTCTCTGTTATTCATATTTTCTCTGTATTAATATCGTTCTTCAGTGTTTATCATACTTGCTCTGTAAGAGAGTTTATATATACTTCAAATTCTATTTTCATTTGATCTCAAGGTATTAGAACCTTGAGAGGGTAGATATCCTTACGAGAGAAGCAGTTGAGAGAATTCCTAGTAAAACTTTCCACTCTAAAGACTTACAAGATACAAGCAGTAGAGAACGTTGCTACTCGTAAGACTTACAGTGGTGTAAACAGGAGAGAACGTTGCTGCTCATAAGACTTGTATATGTAAGCAAGTGAGAAAGGTCATAGATTGTTCTTCTGCATGTAAGACTTGTCGTAAGGGGGAGAGAAATTTCTTAGTGTTAGAATATTTCTGCTCGATGTCCATTAGAGGACGATTTGTGTTTTGTGGCATTCTGAGAGCCCATTGAATCTTAGAAGCATAGTGAAAATCTCAGTAGGTCTTGATCTCTGAGGACTGGACGTAGGCCTGGTTTTTAGGCTGAACCAGTATAACTCTCTGTGTACTAATCCTCTCAACTCTACTCTATCTACAACTACTATCATATCACCGCATCAAACGAAAAATTTATCACATCACCCAATTCACCCCCTCTTGGGTGAAGCTTGCCTCTTTCAAAGAGCTATGGGATAATCTTACAATTGACTCCTCTACGAACACCACAATGGAATGGTGTTTTTGAACGGAGGAATCGAACACTATTAGATATGGTTTGATCTCTGATAGTCAAACAGATCTTCCACTGTCCTATTAGGGCCATACCATAGAGACAATTGCGTTCTATAACAACCCCAAATTTTATTCCCAATATGTATTGTAATTATTATAAATAGTCAATAAAAAATGGTGAATTTTGGAAAATGTGAATAGTGCTGCTAGTGAGATTTCGTATGAGGCAATGAGTTTGTCATGTGGTTTTAGATGACTAAATGATGATAAAAAATTATGAAATTTTACAAGATGAAATTATACATCCTAAGCTTTAATTTGATATGTAATGGGTAATTTTTGGAGCTGTATGCAAAGAGTTATAATTTTTGAAGTTAGCCCAGAAAAATTATTGATTTTCTAGAACAACATTCAAAGAATTTAATTTGGGAACTTTATGCTTCCAATTGACAAAAAGATATATTTGTCCTTGCAACTAGACTCAATAAGGATTCTATAACCTTTAGAATCACTCCAACATGATGTCCACAAATTTAGTGATGAATTTTCAAATTTGAGCAGAAAATCTGCTAGAATTTCCAATAAATCTGAAAATTAATTAAATTACGGGAAAATTATGAGATATGTTTTTAAAGTGATCTCCTTCCCTTCCTAGCCCATTTCGCATCAGTTTTGGCAGCAAACAGAGAGAGGAAGTTTGATAGAATTTTAGAGAGAGAAGGAAGGAAATCTCATAAGGTAGGTTGATTTCTTCGATGAATTTGTACCTAACGTGTATAATCCTTCTCCTAAGCTTCTCTTCTATGTTATTGGAGGTGTTTGAAGCTTGACATATTAAGGTTTTGGCCATAGGAAGGAAGAGCAAGAAGGAGCTTAAGGTAACTTTTGAAACTTCAAATATTGATTGTTCTGACTATTGTGAGTAATTTAATTAATGGAATTCTACTGGATTTGCTTTATTTACAAATTTTGGAAAAGTTGTGGCCTACACGTTATGCTGCCCAAATTGAGTCTAAATGGTGGTTTTAATGTAATTAAATATTTAATAAAGTGGTTTGGAGTAGAAAGGAGAAAGTCTGCGGAATCAAAATTGGACAACCCCAAATTTCCCCAGAGAATCCTGGGTTTTGGCTAGGTCCAATTCAAGGGGTTAGAAATGGATTTTTGCTGTTATTATGATTCCATTGAGTTCAGGAGGGAATTTCTTTTCGTACTGAATTGGGTAATTTCGAGTCTGTAAATGGATTGCTAGGGCTAAAATAAGTCAAAATAGCCCAAGTTAAAATTTCAAGAAATGTATTGTTAGATCGGGTAAGCTGGGGCCTCTGGGGCATTTTGGTAAATTTTCATCATAGACTCATATAACCATTAGAAACACTATAAGAGTATCTAAAATAGTACATGAATGGGTTTTAACATAATTCTTGTAGATTTGATATTTTAGGACGGAGTTGAGAGCCAGGGTTGTTGGCACACAAATCGAGGCCCAAGTTTTATGAGGAAAAAGACTTGAGGTTGTGACATTATCCTTTATACATCATGCTATAGTTCATATGATTATGTGGTTGCCATTATTTGTATTTTTATTAATCAACATGGTTTGGCCTAGAAGGGACGGTTTGCCGAGAAGGGAAGCAAGTGAAAGAAGTGCACTTTACTTGGTTGTGGAGTAACAATCCAACCAAGGTACTTGGGTAGTGGTGGTGGTGGCCTATCCTATGTATACTATACCTGTATTTATATTATTCATTAATTGGTGCATACATGGTGCATATCAAACCCTATAACCAAGAAAGGTAAGTTCCCTACCCTTTTTCTTTCCATGTATGCTCCAGTATCGGCTACTCACGATCAAGGTGAATATCAAACCCTATAACCAAAGTAAGGACATTGGGTTATTCGCTATTCCAAATCTTTACTTTCATATCACTTAAGGTTGGTTACCATTCACACCCTTTAGGTGGCTATAATAAGTTCAATGAAAGCCTAAAGGACTGCAGCTAAAACGTGCACAGAAGGTTTTTGGCTATAGCCAAGAATTTCTGGATGCGGCCAAAACGCACACAGAAACGTTTGCGCTGCAGCCAAGACAACTTCAAAAATTCATAATTAATTCTAGAAAAATCAAAATAAGGTGACCCCAAAGCCAAATGAAAGCTATTTAAGTCTAATGCATAGGAAAAATATGGATCAAGGCTGTCCATAACCACAGAAATATAGAGTTACACAAATATCTACACTGCTCCAGAATCAAACCCAGTTTCGACCTCAAATTTTGGGCAAACATAAATCCCAGTTCACAAAAGTAAATGGCAAAAATTATATGTCCATTTTGAAGCTTGGGATGTGAACTTTAAGACTGGAAATTTTCATAATTTTCTGACATCATTTGCTCAGTCAAAACGTCCATACAATCAGACTGCCCAAAACAAACTTCCAATTGACAGATTTTCAAGTTTTGCACATTTGCTTCCAATGGTTCCATTTTCATATCAAACATCATTCCCACACAACATTTCATAACGAATCCATTGAAAACACCAAAACATCCAAATTCACATCACATTGACATGTTATACCATAGCCACAACATGACACACAATGTCAAAATACAATGCACCATATTGCAATCCTTTCCAACCAAAGTTCCAAACAAATACCAATGGTCATAAAACACAACAAAAGACCATTTGCAACACACTACAATGCAATTCCTCCATTTCAAAATCACATAAAATCAGGGCAAAATTCAAAATTCACAAAGCTCATCCATAAATCGTAAAACTTTGATCAAAAGGCTTCAAATACTCACCTCTTCCTCTTTCCCAAACTAATTCCTTGATTCTTCATCTTTACAATTTTCCTCAAGCCATAAAACACCTCCTTTCACAAATCTAAAACCATAGCAATGAAGCTCTCATCACTATGAACAACATTAAAGAAGAGGTTTTGAGCAATATGAGTCATCTACAAGGTTAAAATGGCTTACCTTCATATTGATTCTCCTTCCTCTTTCCTCTTCTATGGCTTGGACATTTTTGAGCTTGAGAAGAGAGAGAAAAGATGATGAGATATCAGATTTTAGTCCCTCCTAGCCCATATAACCGAATTTGAAAAAGGGAGAGGGAAGAGGAAATGAATTTGACACTTTGACCACATCCTATGGTTCACATTGTGACACTTGTCACAATCTTGCCACACCTCTCATGAGTTAAATCATTAAAGAAGAGGTTTTGAGCAATAGGAGTCATCTACAAGGTTAAAATGGCTTACCTTCATATTGATTCTCCTTCCTCTTTCCTCTTCTATGGCTTGGACATTTTTGAGCTTGAGAAGAGAGAGAAAAGATGATGAGATATTATATTTTAGTCCTTCCTAGCCCATATAACCGACTTTGAAAAAGGGAGAGGGAAGAGAAAATGAATTTGACACTTTGACCACATCTTATGGTTCACATTATGATACTTGTCAAAATCTTGCCACACCTCTCATGAGTTCACATGAGCACACTCACATGGGATTCCACCCTTTGATCTCCTACATAAATCAATCTTAACCAATGATCTTAAAGTTACCAATAAGATTCCTCTTTAATAACAGACTAATTGGTCGTTAACTTTACCGTTTTGCCCCTAATTACGGCAATTCCTCTTGAATCGTCACCAAACTCATCTTATCATTCTATATCACCACCTTATGCGCCCTCCCTATATTTTAAGTCAATTTAGATGTTAATCTATAATTGAGCTTAAATACAGTATTTCGGTGCTACTTACGACACATACGAACCACGTTCGAGTACTAAATCACATCATATTCTCCAAGAGGGTTTATTTATTACTAATCGCATCCGCTTTTGGAGTCATTAACCCTTAATCACAATTTGGCATCTTGCTAAATCTGGAATTAGCAATCCACTGATCTCAGTCTTATTCTCTAGCCTTAAGTCTCAAAATTCGGGGTATTACATTTCTCCCCCCATTCAACAAATTTCATCCTCGAAATTTGTTGCACCACTTAATCCAAAAACTATGGATGCTTCTTCACTACAGCTTCCATTTCACAATTCATTTCATATTAGGATGGTCTCTTCTAGACACCCTCACAAACAAGATGCCATAATTTGATTCTTGCAAGAATCCTAACCAATGAGTACAACCCAATTGTCATAAATTACAATCGGCCCATTTCACGATTATCGCACACACACAATCACCATACCATTGCCAAACAAATGCAATCACCTCCATGTACGATTGCCACAACATACTATCATCACATAACCATATTATTCGAAGGCTCTAAATCATGAGCCATATCATAAGATCTTGGTGATAAATAAACCCTTTTGGAGAATATGATGTGATTTGGCACTCGAACGTGGTTCGTATGTGTCGTGAGCAGCACTGAAATCCTGTATTTAAGCTCAATTATGGTTAGTTACTGAAGAGGAATCTTATTGGTAACTTCAAGATCAATAGTTAAGATTGATTTGCGTAGGAGATTAAAGGGTGGAATCCCATGTGAGTGTGCTCATGTGAACTCATGAGAGGTGTGGCAAGATTTTGACAAGTGTCATAATGTGAACCATAAGATGTGGTCAAAGTGTCAAATTCATTTTCTCTTCCCTCTCCCTTTTTCAAATTCGGTTATATGGGCTAGGAAGGACTAAAATCTGATATCTCATTATCTTTTCTCTCTCTTCTCAAGCTCAAAAATGTCCAAGCCATAGAAGAGGAAAGAGGAAGGAGAATTAATGTGAAGGTAAGCCATTTTAACATTGTAGATGACTCTTATTGCTCAAAACCTCTTCTTTAATGTTGTTCATAGTGATGAGAGCTTCATTGCTATGGTTTTAGATTTGTGAAAGGAGGTGTTTGATGGCTTGAGGAAAATTGGAAAGATAAAGAATCAAGTAATTGGTTTGGGAAAGAGGAAGAGGTGAGTATTTGAAGCCTTTTGATCAAAGTTTTGTGATTTGTGGATGAGCTTTGTGAATTTTGAATTTTGCCCTGATTTTATGTAATTCTGAAATGGAGGAATTGCATTGTGTAGTGTGTTGTAAATGGTCTTTTGTTGTGTTTTAAGACCATTGGTATTTGTTTGGAACTTTGGTTGGAAAGGATTAAGGGTTAATGACTCCAAAAGCGGATGTTTTATGTTTGAGCAAAGTTTGAGGTCGAAACTGGGTTTGATTCTGGAGCAGTGTGGATATTTGTGTAACTTTGAATTTTTGTGGTTATGGACAGCTTTGATCTATATATTTCCTATGAAGAGGACTTAAATAGCTTTCATTTGGCTTTGGGATCACCTCGTTTTGATTTTTCTGGAATTAATTATGAATTTTTGAAGTTACCTTGGCTGTAGCAGAAAATCTTGGGTGCAGCGCAAAAGTTTTTGTGTGTGTTTTGACCGTAGCCAGAAATTCTTGGCTGTAGCCAAAAACCTTCTGTGCATGTTCTGGCTGCAGCCAACCCCCATTTTTTTAGCATTTTTTGATTTTGAAAGGTGATGTCCAACCTAGTACTTCCCAATCCTTTGGCTTTCATTGAACTTATTATAGCCACCTAAATGGTGTGAATGGTAACCAACCTTAAGTGATATGAAAGTAAATATTTGGAATAGCGAACAACCTGATGTCCTTACATGCGCCCTCCTTATATTTTTAGTCAATTTAGACGTTAATCCATAATTGAGCTTAAATACAGGATTTCAGTGCTGCTCACGACACATACGAACCACGTTCGAGTGCCAAATCACACCATATTCTCCAAAAGAGTTTATTTATTACTAATCACATCCGCTTTTGGAGTCATTAACCCTTAATCACAATTTGGCATCTTGCTAAACCGGGGATTAGCAATCCACTGATCTTAGGCTTATTCTCTAGCCTTAAGTCTCAAAATTCGGGGTATTACATTTCTCCCCCCGTTCAACAAATTTCGTCCTTGAAATTTGTCACACCACTTAATCCAAAAACTATGGATGCTTCTTCACTACAGCTTCCATTTCACAATTCATTTCATATTAGGATGGTCTCTACTAGACCACCCTCACAAACAAGATGCCACAATCTGATTCTCACAAGAATCCTAACCAATGAGTACAACCCAGTTGCCATAAACTGTAATCGGCCCATTTCACGATTACCGCACACACACAATTACCATACCATTGCCAAACAAATGCAATCGCCTTCAGGTACGATTGCCACAACACACTATCATCACATAACCACATTATTCGGAGGCTCGAAATCATAAGCCATATCATAAGATCTCGGTAGTTGGGCAGTATAAGCCACTACTCTGCTCAACTCAATCTAGTTACCCTTTCCAGGAGTAACTCAAAACACCACATGTTTACTACACAACATGACAGCCTCTACTGTGTTCACAAATTCCTCAGCTTTCAACGTATCCACTTTTTCAGCACTACCCTCACTCGTACACCCACCAGTGACTCTGCTAGTGGTAACCGGGACTTTTGGGTGTCAATCACAATATCACATTGCCATATCAAGTTTCACGGCGTCACAACAAGATCCACTGATGATTCTACGTTAATGCGTGACATTGTCACAAGACGACAGCACCCACGGCTAAATACACAATGATACGTAGCTTTCGCCACTTGCACACATATCAAATTGCAAGAATACCTTGGCTTCCACCGCTTGCATAAATACGACAGCTGCATTCACATATTTCTCAGCTTTCGATGTATCCACTTTCTCAGCACTACCCTCACCCGTACACCCACCTATGACTCTACTAGTGGTAATCGGGACTTTTGGGTGTCAATCACAATATCACATTGCCGTATCAAGTTTCACGGCATCACAAATCCACTGATGATTCCACATTAATGCTTGATGATTGTCATAAGACGACAGCACCCATGACTATATACACAATGATGCGTAGCTTTCGCCACTTGCACACATATCACATTGTAAGAATACCTCAGCTTCTGCCGCTTGGACAAATACAACAGCTTCCCGTTGTATCACAAATACATATTGCCCTTCCGGCATTCACATTACAGTTCACATTCACAACAACACACATCACAGATTCTAATTTTACGTACCACTTTTCAGCCTGGGGTTAACACCGGTGCAACCAGCGTGGTGGCTAGCCAGGCTGGCCATACCGAGGTAGTGCCCTCAGAATAGAGAACCCCCGATCATGTAGTCAAATTAGCCATTAGCTGAATTAGCTCTGCTTTGCCACACAACTATACCCCAATCCCAACTTGTTCACAATTGTCACAGATTCACAATCATATTCCACCCTTATCCCCTTTTACCGTTGGGATGACACACAGTCTTTACCCAAACTATTGTTAGCGACTCAAGGACTATTGGTGTTGCAGTGCACACACATAGCCATTCTAGCTAACAAATAGTAGATCCACAATCACACCCTACCCTTATCCCCTTTTACCGCCGAGAAGACACACAGTCTTTACCCAAACCGTTGCTAGCGACTCAAGGACTATTGGTGTGGCAATGCACACACATAGCCATTCTGGCTCACAAATAGTAGATCCACAATCACACCCTACCCTCATCCCTTTTTACCGCCAGGAAGACACATAGTCTTTACTCGAACCGTTGCTAGCAACTCAGGGACTATTGGCATAGCAGTGCTTACATATAGCCTTTCGGCTTCCACATCACACTCCACCCTCATCCCCTTTTACTACCGGGAAGACACACAGTCTTTACCCAAACTATTGTTAGCGACTCAGGGACTATTGGCTTGGCAGTGTTTACGCATAGCCTTTCGGCTTGCACAAATAGTCAGTCCCCTGTAAACTACTGCCTTAGTGGAACGGTACTCCACCATAGGGACTACCCCATACGGCCGCAGGTAAAATACATCACAAATTGCCAGTCACATCTTGAGCCTATGCCAACCAGGGAGATGGACTCACAATACATAATCAATCAAGCTAGAACAGGGTATATTCGGAATTGAAGCCTTGTCACATCACAATTCACACTTATTGCAAGCTTGAAGAAGTTCTCAAATACATCATATTCACATGATTCCACTGCACACTCTGAGGTCTTTCTCCTTATCAGTGCTTTAACAATGTCAGGTTGATTTAATAGGAGTCCCATAGGAATTTCCCACTATATCTAACCACACTCAAAATCTGTGTTAGACCTTGGCCCAATTCAAGTCGAATCATTTAGAGCTATAACTAACACATCATTGAGAGCCCTTACTCCCAACATTCCCATAACTCTACTCTACGAGTCAACGTCACGATGATTGCTCTCTATGGTTCGTTATCATGGCAGCTGCACACTAGGGTTTATCGTCATGACGGCTTTCACAATATTACATAGTCTCACCCCCCGTATGATATCGCCCGAAGGTACGGTCCTCCCACCAGAACCACGGATGAGCCGCAGGTAGTAGACTCACAAATAGCCTTTCGGCTAATCACATCCGCTTTTGGGGTCATTAACCCTTAATCACAATTTGGCATCTTGCTAAACTAGGGATCAGCAATCCACTGATCTCAGGCTTATTCTCTAGCCTTAAGTCTTAAAATTCAGGGTATTAAAGTATGCCTGATTAGTAAGGTTCCATATGCTTCAGCCATTGGATCCATCATGTATGCCATGTTATGTATCAATAAGATCCTGGTAAGGGTTATTGGACTACTATCAAGAATATCTTAAAGTACTTAAGAAGGACTAAGGACTTATTCTTGGTATATTATGGATTGGATGATAAGCTCTGTTTAACCGGTTACATAGATGCAAGTTTCCAAACTGACTAAGATGACCTTAACTCACAATCTGGATATATATTCCTCTTGAATGGTGGAGTAATAAGCTGGAAGAGCTCCAAGCAAAGCATTGTAGTAAATATGAAATAGAAGTTGAGTATATAGAGCATCGAATGTAGCTAATGAAGCCGTTTGATAAAAATGTTCATTACAAAACTAGGGGTAGTGCCTACCATCTCAAATCCAATAGATTTATCTTTTGACAATAGTGGTGCTATTTCATAAGATAAGGAGCCTAAGTCACATCAAAGGACCAAGCATATGTTAGAACCGACTGACACCCAACAGGGGGTGAATTGGGTGTAAGATAAAAATCTTAAGAACTTTGAAAATATTTTTTGCATTTAGAGGAAGCAATAAATATGAAAGTAATGAATAATAAAGAAACAGTTAAGATATGCTGGAAATATAAGAGTTTAAGGGAGAGAGTATGCAAGCTATGATTTATCCTAGTTCGGTCCAATCTGCGATGGCCTACGTCCAGTCTGTAACATCCCAATTTCTGATTAAGGACTAATGATAATTATTGAGAATAATTATGTGGTTTATGGAAATAATAATTAATATGCCATAATTAGTGGAAATTGAAAGAATGAAATTGTTGGGCATTAGTTAGTGATTAATAGAGAAATTAATTACTAGCTAAGAGAAAATGAGATGTGTGATTAAAATGATCAATGGCTAGGATTGATTGTGTAGTTGAGCATGGGGCATAATCAAGTGTATGTGTGTGCATGTGAGCCCATGAGAGTTGGAGTGAGATGGTGACAAGTGGCAAAGTGTGGGCCCTTGGATGGGAGACACATCATCATCATCTCCATCTCCATCTCTTCTCTCTTCTCTCTCTCGTGCTCTCTCTCTTCTCTTCCTCTCCATTTCCGGCGACCTTGAGGCAAGAAGAGGAAGAAGAAAAGCTTGGGAAAAGGTGAGTAAATGGCTTCCTTTGCTCAAATCCTTTTCATAAATGTTGATCATTGAGTTGAGAGCTTCAATTTGGTGATTGTAGTTTCTCCATTTGGTGGTGATTTGATAATCACGAAAATATGAAGTGTGGAGAATCAAAGAGTGTCTTTGAGAAAGTGGATAAGGTATGTGAAACCAATCCTTCTATCTATGTTTCATGCCAAATGATTATGTTTGGAATTTCTGGAATTATTGCCCTAATTTCGAAAATATGGGTAATGGGTAGTTTGGCATGTTATGGCATTAGAAATGGTATATTGGTATGAGTTTTGAATAGATAGAATGGATTTGGGATTGAAATGTGTGAGGTTGTTGATATAGAGAATTGATGATTATGATGCCCTAGACCAAAGCAAGTTAATGGAATGGGAATTAGGTAATTCTGTTGATTCCATTGAATTCAGTGAGTGATTTTGTGTGGGAGTGGCTTTGGTAGAGGTTTTTTGGTCCCTTTGGATCAATTGGGCAAGAGTTAGGAAAATGTGGTATGTTTGCTGCGTTTTCTGGAATCTGATAGATTCACTCGAGCAGACAGGGTTGTGCTCGAGTGAGGGATGAATATTGCTCGAGTGAGGAAGAACCTGCTCGAGTGATGCGTGAGTTTTTCCCTTTGTGCTTCGAGTTCGCCTGGGTTTTCATGAGCGCTGCTCGAGCACATCGCTTTGTGCTCGAGTGAGCGAAGAACATGCTCGAGTGAGCATGGTCTGCTCGAGTGATAGTGGGAGTCCAGAGCGAAGGGTTGCTTTCTGGTCTTCACTCGCGGGCAAGGTGCAAGAAGTGTGCCTTCTCACTCGCGGGTGGAGGGCATCTGCTCGAGTGAGCCGTGTGTGCTCGCGAGTGAGAGGTGTGTGCTCGCGGGTGTGCTCGCGGGTGAGAGTGGTGTGCTCGAGTGATCCAGTGCTTGGAGAGCGTTGGGGGCTCTCGGGTCCTCACTTCCTGGATTTCTCTCGCGGGTGCTCGAGTGAGGCATTTAGCCTTGTACTCGAGTGAGGATTTTGTGCTCGAGTGAGCTTGTGCTTCTGGAGTGGGTTTGTGCTCTCGGGCAAGTGCTCGCGGTCTCACTTTCTCTTGTGCTCGAGTGATGTCCATACTTGTGCTCGAGTGAGACCATTCTGTGCTCGAGTGAGGCAGTGGAAAATATCAGGATTGAGTGTTCAAAAGGGGATCTTTGGGGATAGTCTTCCAACCCTTTAGAGCTATGGATTGAGGTGTTTGAGGGCACTTAAAGGGCAATAATGATAACCAACTTGAGTGTCTAAAAGTTAAGGAATTGAAAAAGGGATTAATCCTATATCCTTGGTTTTGGTGATAGGATCTGATGATCACTCTGATTGTGAGCAGCTGGAGCTGGAGCTTACGTGGAAAGAGGGTAGGGAACTTACCTCTCCTGCATGTATTGATAATTGTATTTGTGTATTGATGCATGTTATTGCCTTGCTTGAATTATGTGAAACATATGAGAATGATTGTAGCTCTGTTCTATTTGTACTATGGCCATGAGTATGTTGTGTGAACATTGAGCATGCGGATATATCATTATGTGAACATGTGTTATTGTGATGCAAGCATGTCATGCATTAAATACTTATCTTGCATGCATATTGGTATCTGTTTCCTACTGAGATTCCCCAGAATCTCACCCTCCCCTATCAACATTTTAGACAGGGAAGAAGATTGAGGATGAAGCAAGCATCCAAGGACGAAGAGGACTCGTTTTGGGTGAGAGCTTACTAGTTGGTTATCATTGCGTAAATGGGATTATGTATGTGTATGTTTGGACCAGTATTTGGAGTATGTATTCGTAAGAGAATTTGTGTAATCCCTGTTAGTTGAGTTGTATGGGCTAATGTACCCTATGATTATTGAGCGAAGATATGATCCCGGAATTGTCGGGAATTTATATTGCGTACTCTGATAATTGTATAAATGTAATTTATCTTCGCATAGTAATTATATTCGGAGTGTAAATATGAGACCGTGTTTTAAATGATTTCGAAACGTGGCTGTGAAAACCCCGTCTGGTTGATAGGTTTATAAAGGTTGTTTTGACTTATTGGTCTCTGTTTCACGTTAATTGCATAATCCGGATATTAATTACGGCAGGGGGTTACACAGTCCCCAGGCTCCTCCTGAGATTTTCAAATCCACTATGTTCTTGTTTAATCCAGGTACAAGAAAGGCCTTTACGACCCTCAAGTTTAGCCCGGCACTTGCGAAGCCTTTTACAAATCTCTCACCGAGTTACTCCCCCTTACACACCATAAGGTTACAACCGAGTTACTCTCCTTTGCACACCGTGTAAGGATACAACTTTAATGATGAAAGATTACAATCAATCTTCTCTCTCAGAAGTGAAAAGATGAATACTGAAGCACAATGCAATCAATAACTCTCTCAAATACACATAATATAGAAAACAGATAAGAACAGAGAGTGTTTGGGCCGAGATGGATAGCTTATGATATGAGCATGTTTGTGTTATTGTGTTCTCGTTGATGTTGTTCTTCGTTGAATGTTCCCATATTTATAGATGAGTTGTGATAGCCGTTAGAAGCATTTCAACCTGTCCGTTAGAGTGGCGTAGCTTCATTTGACTATTCTTTGATTTTAAAAACTAGCCGTTGTGGTTGGTGAACGCTCCGCTTCCGTGAAGTCAACTTTTGTCTCTTCACATCATCCCTTCATTATATTCCTGGAGAAATGCATTAAACACTAATACAATGAAGTGTAAGAGTGATTGGAAGTAAGATGGATGAATTACAAAATCATTCCATTGACTTTCAGAATCTTTGTAACGTTGTTTGTTGCATTACTCGAGTGGTCACTTGAGTAATCTTGGGTCTTTACTCGAGTGAGCCCTCGAGTAATCCTATTCAAAATCTGGCCGAGAGTAACTGCTTCTTTGCTTATGTGATTACTCAAGTGATCCCTCGAGTAGTGGACCAAATAACTTTGTAGATTACTCGAGTGATCCCTTGTGTAATATACTCTTCCATATCTGGTTACTCGAGTAGTCCCTCGAGTAAAGTCTGTTATTTCTTGGCCGAGGGCTATTGGATAATTTCTTCTTTGGTTACTCAAGTAATCCCTCGAGTAACCTCTTAAATAACTTTGCAGATTACTTAAGTGGTCCCTCGAGTAATGTTATTCAAATCTCGACCAAGAGCATTTCCAACAGCATTACTTGAGTGGTCCCTCAAGTGAGGTTTCAAATAATTATGCATATTACTCAAGTAAGCCCTTCAAGTGAATTCTTGATTTTGATTTGAAACATGGCAAATCATATATCATTAGAAATCCCTCATTATTTACATACCAATGCAACAAGAATCACCTCTAAACTCATTTTGTACAGAAAGTTATGATCCAAAGAATATCTTCTGCATTTAGACAAAGTCTGAAATCACGAGCATCAACTTCTAGAAGGCATAGCTCTTAGTATATAACTTAAAATATGGCAAATTATATATCCATGGAAAGCTCTTTAAGTATAGTTTTATATGGAACCAGTTTCATCTCAATCTGATATGTATTTTGAGAGTTATGTGTAAAATACCAAATCTTGTTCTGGTAAAAGACGTTGATTCATGTGGAACTTCAACAAATCATACCTCTCTCATTTGAACTCCTATTAATGTGATATTGGTGTCCATTGTTCATGTTGGGAGTTTAGTTTTATATGCCACCGGTTTCAGCAAATCCCACCATCAAAATACTGAACCTCTATCCTTTCACACGAAAACAGAGTATCATTACTCGAGGGCTCCCTCGAGTAATCTTCAAGTAACTCTGCAAATTACTCGAGTAGCCACTCGAGTAATCACCTCCAAAATGAGGTAGTGCAATATTACTCGAGTGATTACTCGAGTAATCATCCCCGGAGGTACCATAACTTCTGTATACATCATGTGATCTTACAAATTATTCTTTCTTCAATCTTTTTCTTCTTCTTTTTTCCTCTTGATGATCATTCTTCATCACTCAACTAGAAATCTTCTTGAATTGATGATCATTCTTCATAGCCCAATTATATGTCTTCTTGAATATCTTCAATCTTTGCTTGATATTCCCATTAGTTCTTGTAATGCCTTCTTTCTTCAATCCCTTACCTCTTGATTTTCTTCTTGATGATTATTCTCCACATATAAGGCATTATAACATCAACCCACCATCGGGTTTATGACTAATCTATAAGATATACAACATTAAACATAGTAGTTAGTCATTGTAGAGAATAAGTATATCATACAAACTTTTTGCTCTTAATACTTGACATTTATATTTGACATCATCAAAACTATTCATATCTAACAGCATATACTCAGGCGATTTCATCTCATTAAAGAAATCAATGATAGAGGTAATATAAATAAATATATAGAGTAGTAGGAGAAGACAATGTTGTTGATCCTCTTACCTAGCCGCTTGCACAGGCAAAGCACGAGCGTCATGTTAGGACAATGATAATTAGGCAAATTAATGATTGTACCAGTGCAAGTGGGAGTATGTTTGAAATTGTGCTCTAGGGGCCAATCATTGTATTTTGAACATTATTATTAAAACAACTTCTCCATTTTGTTATGATATTATTTGTATGTTCACTGTGATAACTATCCCTGAATAAATCATAATGATTGTTTTAAATGTCTGTGTTCGGTTATCCATGCCAGAGCAAAGATGAAATAAGACCAATATGACTTTAAAGTGGTATAGAGATAAGAATCAAAGATGCCATAAGTCATGAGGAGATGGTATTTGAATTGATTTATGCGTTGGTAGTATGATCTTTATGGTTATGGCAAATTTGTTTCAGAACTACGTCTAATATTTAATTTTAAAATTAATATTCTATAAACTTTACGGGTTTGATAGCAAAATTAATTAATTTTGGCATCTACTTTGTATCAAACTATAATGGATATTGCTTTTTTTTAATGATTATTGTTTTCTTTAAAATGTATGTAAATTTTTTTATCATCACAAGTGAGGTATCAGGTTTTTTTGAGATTCATAAATTAAGAAATAATAATTTTGATATAAAAATTTTTAAAGAAGGAAAATATATAGTTAAAGAGCAAATAACATATTTGTCAACTTATAATTAGCTTCCCTTACTTATCCTCCTATACGAATGTGTAAGAGTACAAGGTGCTAGACTGACTTGCTATGAGAAAGCTGCATGAATCAAGTCATAAGCTTGTCTCATGTATAACCAAGTCACTATGCCCTTTGACTTGAAATCATCATGGATTTTTATATGAGAGTCGCTCAGCTTTGACCTAATCAAAAGTCACCACCTTTGACTACGTGATGATAAAGGCTATATTTGGGCTTGGTGGTTTTTATGTAGAGGAAATTGAATGGTTAAGATGAAATTTATCCCTCATATTAGTAGAAAGATATTACTGGGCCCCTCAATGTGTCAGTTTGAGAAATGTATGTCCGTACTATGATGGAAAGGAGTTTCTATTTCTATAGTCACACTACTCAGGGATCAAGAAAGTAATGGTTAGGAATAGGATAATAACATTCTCCATACATCATCCTTAACTGAAATATCATGTGACAAAAGGGACGTGATATGGTTGTATGACAGGTTGCATCGGCTTATTGATCCTCATATGAATTGGGTAGTCATAATGTCTTACCAGAGGCCATTTATGACTTATGGGTTAGTATAGTCATTGGCCTACTGCCTGTAACACCCCGTCCCAGGGTAGCATGGTAGCATGGTTCGCCAAGCGCTCGTACTTACCACCAGGTCGAGTGTTCGAACCGTGCGGAGGCGAAAGAAACCACGCAGGGGGCGTGGGAGAATCCTGTGAGTGGCACGCTCGTGCCCTTGGAGACGCTTACGGCCCTGAGGGGTGTCTGGAAGTGCGTGCTCCCTGGGACGGGGTGTTACATTGCCAACTTCATATAGACCTACAGGGTCGAACACAGAATAGCCCAGCAAGAGCTATAATGTCTAGATTCATTGAATCTAATATATGTCTATATTTAATGAATGTAATGGTTAATCTAGGGTTAACGAATATATATATATATATATTCGAAAAGAAAATTAATAATATTATTAATACATATGTGTATTTTTGAAAATACAATTATGTGTTAATTGATGTGATATGGATTCCAAAATTAATTAAGATTAATTTTAAAAATCCCATATCCATCAGAAAATAGAAAGCCCTGACTAATTCTTTAAAAATGGTGAGCTAGGGTTTTTTGTGGGTGATTAAAAAAAAGGAAAGATAGAGAGCTGTGAGAAAAGAAAACTCTAGAAAGGGACGTTGGTGGCGCTAGCACGCTATTCGTGTTGGATTCCTATTTGTGTGGATATCGGTAGGGGAGCTGATTTGAGTTGTTAGCTTCTTGAGATAAAAAAAAAGACTGAACACATAAGAAAAGTACATTTTCTACTACTCGATTTAAACACCATTAACAAATCCGTAGTCAAGATTGGAAAATTTTTTAAATTTTTATTTTTTGCTATGCCTACCAATCCTAATACTTTCATGGTAGGTCAACTGTTTGTCGTGGTAGATAACTGATATTTGGTGTGTAATGATGATGTTTGCCACAGTATTTGAATTTTTCATCCAAACGCTTAATTTCCTATTTGACACTTGAAATACTTGTTAGATAATGTTTACGTACAATAACGAGTGAAAACATGATGAATAAATAACATTTAACCATATTCGGATTAATCTTTGTAACTATGTAATTAATTCTACTTCTGCAACTGATAAACTCAAGTTCTTGTTGTAAACTCGAGTTTAGACTCGATTTCTATCTTCAAACTCGAGTTCACTTTAATATTTGTACAACTATACAGAGATAGCTTTCATAACTTTCAAGTGCCTCTCAAAAATGTTGTTAGATATGATTAGTTTTGATGATGTCAAATATAGATGTGAAGTGATAAGAGCAAAAAGTTTATATAATGTATTTCTTTGACTAACTACTATATTTAATGTTACATATTTTGTAGATTAGTCAAGCAAAGAATGAAGAAGATTGAATTCATGAAAATGAACAAGCGGAAGAAGAAGAAAGAAATTAAAGATAGTCAAGGTGATGCTTACTCGGATTATGAAGAATGATTATCAAGAGGGAAAATCAAGAAGAAAGATATTGAAGAATGAAGAACTTGGAAGATCTATCATGAATATCAAGATTCAAGTTGTTAGATGTGATATTGGAGGTTTCAATAATGATACCGGAGGTTTCTATGATCAAATGATGGTTGGAATAGGTTAATACGAAGCTAAGATGACTTATATATGAGTTTTGGCACTTCCAGAGGTGTTATGCTCGAGCATGAGGTGTTTCACTCGAGCACAGGAAGAACTCACTCGAGCACGGATGAATTCACTCGAGCACGGGATGAACACTCGGTTCTACTCTGTTTTATGTTCAGCCTGAGCGAGGTCTGGTATTTTGGTCATATCTATCAAACCACACATCGGATTGACCCGAAACTGGTGGCATATGAAAGAAGACTCCCAACATGTAATATGGACACCAAGATCACATTGAAAGAAGATCAAATGAAGGAGATATGAATCGTAGAAAATGAAACCGAAATCACCATCACTTTTTTACACAGGTTCGGTATTTTGAGCGTAACTTACAAACTACACATCGGATTGAGACGAGACCAGTGGCAAATGAAAGTAGACTCAAAGAGCTGTCAATGGATAGGTAATTTTCCTAATTGGAACGTATAGTCTAGGAGCTATGCCTTCTGGAAGTTGACACTTGTGCAGACTAGCGAAATATACATTCTTTCGATCATAACTTGCAGAATACAACGAGTTTGGAGCTGATTCTTTTTGCATTGGAATGTATATGGCAAGAGCATTCTTATGATACATCATTTGAATCAAATAAACAAATTTTTTCTAAAGTGGCCCCACATCACCTGCGAGTGCAAAAACTTTCTCTCTGAAAATATTGTGCGAGTGATGTCCAGAAGCAGCTGAAACGTGAAGAAAATTGCATCACTTGAGCACTAGGATCCATGCTCGAGCATTGGATGATTTCTCACTCGAGCACATGCAAGTTTTGACATGGAAGTGATAACCCGAGAAGAAGCTTGTACGTGAAAGCATGAAACGCACTCGAAGCATGAATGGTTGTGCTCGAGTGATTCGAGAATTCACTCGAGCAGATGCGAGTGAAGTGCAGCGAGTGCTTACCCGAGAGGAAGTCAGAATGTGAAAATATGAACTGCACTCGAGTGAGCCATATTGCACCCGAAGCGAGGTCCTGACAGAATTCAAAAATGAAACAGAGCCTCATAACCATCAATCCAAACGTGGTTAAATGTTATACAATCATTATGTTTTCACTTGTTATTGTTCCTAAACATTAACTAACATATATTTCAAGTGTAAAACAGGAGATTAAATATTTGGATTGCATCTTCAAGAACAGAGGTCACGTACGGCAAATATCATCACTCAACGAACAATCCGAATATGGTTACATGTTATTGAATCATTGTGTTCTCACTTGTTATTGTTTCTAAATGATAGGTAACATATATTTCAAGTGTAAAACAGGATATTAAACGTTCGGATTGTAGATTCAAATAAAAGTCAACTACGGTGAACTTCATCATTACACACCGAGCATCAGCTACCTACCACGACAAAAGTTTGACCCACCATAAGAGATTGTCTGGAAACTCAAACATATTCATCCCGCTTAACAACGTTACAACAGCTCAAAATGAATCTTCCTGCTGTTCAACAAAACGCTCTATTCTGCAACGGATAGTAGCTTGTTTTCAAATATGCTCAACGGTCAAATGAAGCAATGAGACTCCAACGGACGAATGCTCAATATATTTCTGAGTTGATCTCAAGGTAAAAGGACCTTGAGAGGGTTGATTTTCTTACGGAGAAGCTGTAGAGAGAATTGCCAGTAAGACATTCTGCTCGTAAGACTTACAAGGTGCAAGCAGTAGAGAACGTTGCTGCTCATAAGACTTACAGGGGTGTAAGCAGGAGAGAACGTTGCTGCTCGTAAGCCTTGCATGAGTAAGCAGGAGAGGAAGATCTTCAGGATTGCTCTGCTCGTAAGACTTGCCGTAAGGGGGAGTATTTCAGTGAGAGATTTGTAAAAGGTTTCACAAGTACCCAGCTAAACTTGTGGGATTGTAAAGGATTTTCTTGTGCCCGGATTAAACAAGAAGATAGTGGATTTGAAAATCTCAGGGGGAGCCTGGGGACTGGACATAGGCCATCACAGATTGGACCAAACCAGGATAAATCACAGTTTGCATATTCTCTTCCCAAAACTCTTATATTTCCAGCATATATTATTTAATCTAACTGTTGATTTATAAACCTTCATACTTACCGCTTTCGTTAAGATACGAAAAGATTTCTAAAGTTCTTAAGTTTTTATTATACACCCAATTCACCCCCTTCTTGGGTGATAGCCGGTTCTAACATTTGGTATCAGAGCCCGCGCTCTTGTTTAAAGGACTTAACCGTCTCAAGAGTTACAATGGCTAATTTTGGGTGTTTTATATTTTCAGAAGGTTTTGATTATACAATCCCACCTCTTTTGAAAGATATTGATTTTTGGTTTTGGAAAGCTAGAATGACTAGTTTTATAAAAGCTTTTGATTTTGATATGTGGAATGTTTTTACAAATGTTTTTGATTTCAAACCAAGAAAGGATTGGACAGAAAGTGAAAAGAAAATGTTTTTATTGAACATTAGAGCAATGAAAATTCTGTATAGTGCTTTAACCGAAAATGATTTTGAGAAAATTAGATGTTGTTCTAATGCTAAACATATCTGGGACACTCTTGATTCTATTTATGCTTCTAACAATTGTGTTGAAGTTGAAAGTGTTGACAGTTCGTGTGAAACTACACGCTACGCATCTACTGTGCATGAACAATTGAAAGTTGATGATGAAAATGGAAAAATCATAGAACACTTCCATACAGTCAACATGGATAAACGAGAAGAAGAGGATTCCCGAAAAGAGCTCAGTATGGACGAACATGAAAAATCACTCTTCGGAGCTCAAGATGAACTTAAGGTAAAAAGTTCCAATTCTTTTTGTGATTTTCATAAAAATAATTTTCAGAGTTTACAAAAGTTTGTTTCTCAACCAATTGTTGATTCTATTGAGAAAAGCAAAAATATTTTCAAATATGCTGGAAAGTTTGTTGGGAAGAAAGAAAGTTCAAATCAAATCTATTCAAATCTCTACTCTTATGATCGACATAATACTTGCATGATATCCCATAATGCATATCTTGATACAATTTGCAATTATTGTGGTAAATCCGGTCATATTTCTCACACATGCTATATTAGAAGAAATTCCCATGTGAGAAATAAGTATATTTGGGTACCGAAGAAACATGTATGGTTTAATACTAACAATCAAGGACCCAAGTATATGTGGGTACCAAAATGTCCATCTAGTACTTTATGTATGCAGGATGATTCGAAAAGAAATGGACATAAGGGTAAGGAGAAGATGAAAAAGAAGCCAAGAGTTTCTCATACACCTAAATGAAGATTCACACCAATTAGGAGAACTCTCGAATCACCCATTGCTAGAACTGCAAAGTTTAACCATAAAGAAAGGCAATGGAGAAAAGGAGTACGTTCCACCTCAAGAATGAACTACCATGGAATACCATTCAACTATCTTGAGGAGAACAAGAAAAGGAGGATCTCTCAAACATCAAATAAAAGACTCCTAGAGTCTATATATTTTAAGAGAAGGTTGCCAGCACCCAAAGCAAGATATTCAAAGTATCAACATCATAGAAAGATGCAATGGGTAAGCAAAAGCAATCCTCCAAATATCTAAGGCAAAGGTACACAATGATAAAACCTCCTATGCTATTGTTTGTAATATTTGTTGAGGTTTTATATTTTGGAACCTTAGGAATGAGCATTGCAATTGATTTTTAAATTATGTTTTCGCATCCCTTAAAAAGTCATTTAATAGATTTATTTATAAAGGGATTGTAATACTCAACAGGTTAATTCTTTATGCATGTATAATGATTTGAAAAGAGAAATATTTCTCTTATGCATAAAGACGTATTTAATTCATTATGCTCAATTGTTTCAAATTAATTATATTATTAGAGCATGTGAATTATGATTCCTACAAGGTAACCATGAGTGGATCCAAGTACAATTGGATACCAAAAGAAGAAAAATTTCTATAAGGTTTTGTAGGAAGAAGAAAGGAAGAGCTTCATCTCAAGATTATGACTACGTAAGATTTCACTCAAATCTTAGTGAAGTTGGACCTTGAGGCTACATCTTAAATGTGTAAACAAAAAGGAGGCATTACTTGAGGTAACACTGCAAGTGCCTAGCTAGCAATGAAGGAAGAAAAGATGCACAGTGAAGCGTCACTCAAGTAACCAATCAAGTAATAATCATCACTGCGTGACAACTTGGAGTAAATGTTCAAGTGATAACACCAACTGGAAGATTGGAAGGTAAAAGTCAAGGAATTATGCACAAATGAACTCCAAAGGATAATTTCTCAAGTAATTACGAGATTACTTCAGCACGGTACTGTCTTCTTTATTCTTACCTGATATTATGCTTATATAAATTGTTTATTTGGGTAATGAATAACTTGCTCATTATTGCATACCATTAGCAATAAATCATTTATGGGTTTTAAATTGTTTTTAGATTGCTAAATAGACTGAAAGTGAAATTGTGCATAATCTTTCTATGTATTTGAGTTTCGAAATGCACATTACAAAAATGTACTTAGATTCCAAATTCATCTTGTTATTAAAAATACATACACATTATTTGAAAATTTTTCATATTTTATTTGCATTTAAATGGTTTCAAAATTGGAAGTTAATATTTATGTATACTGAAAGTTAGATATGCTTCAAATCCATCCACTAGAGTTTTCCTCATCATTCACATACTTGTTTCTTAATCTTAAACCTGTTACTACTTGAACTCCTCAATCTTTATTTTCTAACAAGTTAGATCTTATGTCTAACAAGTTAACTTTCTATATGAGTTTCAAGTGTACTCTGTCACACCCTTATCTTTATTTCACATTTACCAGAGTATTCGCGGAAAACGACATGCGGTTTGGTAGGCAACATAGGAATAGCATAACTATACTGATAATATGTGCATGATTACATAAATTCCCCATAAGGGTTCGTACATTATCATTACCATCAATGTAGCCACACAGGACTACTTGGGTATCTAAACCCGTTCCAGTGAAACAGAGACATCTTCTCGTCTTCGTTCCACCACTGCAATTCCCTCATATGGTTCTCTGCATTGTTCTCAGCATATCTTCTGTCTTCTCCTGTCTAAATTGTTGGTAGGGGAGGGTGAGATTCAAGAGAATCTCAGTAGGAAACAGATACCATAATGCATGCATGATTGATGCTATGTGTATGACATGTTAGCTTTATCTAGATGTATGCCCCATAATGACATTTCTGCATGCTCAACGTTTCATACAACAAGACTATGGCCACAGTGAACAATTCAGACGTTGGAAGATATGTTGCGAGCTTGTGTTCTCGACTTTAAAGGAAGTTGGGATCGTTTCCTTCCACTAGCTGAGTTCGCCTATAACAATAGCTATCATGCGAGTATTCAAATGGCTCCGTATGAAGCGTTGTATGGAAGACGGTGTCAATCACCTTTATGCTAGAATGAATTATCCGAAAGGAAGCTTTATGGGCCAGATTTGGTTGATCAAACCTCAGCACAGATTCGGATCATTCGTAAGAGGCTCCTTGCAGCGCAAAGTCGACAGAAAAGTTACGCTGACAAGAGGAGAAGGCCTCTAGAATTTGAGGTTGGTGATCACATATTTCTGAGAGTATCACCAGTCACTGGCATCGGGAGAGCTATCAAGCGAAAGAAGCTGAGCCCAAGGTACATAGGTCCTTTTGAAATCCTTGAGAGGATTGGGCCTGTTGCTTATCGAGTAGCCCTACCCCCAAACTTGAGCAGACTCCACGATGTGTTTCATGTTTCCCAACTGAAGAAGTATCAACCGGATCCATCTCATATTGTTGAATACGAAGAAGTTGAGCTTCAAGACAATTTCACATATGCAGTGGAGCCAGAGCAAGTCATTGACCAAGAAGAGCGACGGCTCAGACACAGGAGCATTCCATATGTGAAGGTGATCTGGAAGGGAATGACGCAAAGAGAGGCAACTTGGGAAGCGGAGGAAGATATGCGAAGATGATATCCGGAGTTTATGGCTCAAGTTGTGTAGCAATTTCGAGGACGAAATTTAATTTTCGGGGGGAGAAATGTAATATCCCAAAAAGTGATTAAGGGCTAATGACTTTAAAAGTGGATATAATTATTGTTGAATAAATACTTTTGGAGAATGTGTGATGGGAATTGGTTTTACACTCTGTCATACGTGAATGTAGATAAACTGCACAGGTGATTATATTCGAATTTTGAAATGGAGACCAGGAACAGGAAAGAGATTTTGAATGATTTTGTGAAAACCCTACCACAAAGTAGGAGATTGAAACGAGTTTAAGTTATCCGAAGGTCTCTATTCTACTTTAATTATTTAATATCGAATTATAATTACATGATTAAAGGCAGGGTGTTACATACTCCCTAGAAAAGAATTCTATATGTGTAAGCCTTGTGCCTAATGCATAAATTATTAGTTGGCCATGTTATTCCAAGCATTATAAATGTTCATTAGTGCATTGAATGTTAATGTGTTAACCATTATTGTGGAATAACTTTCTGAGATAATATTCTAGAATTCTAGTCATTTGGATCAATGAGTATATGCTTCATCATCCATAAATTCTTATACTCATATTGTTGCTCAAATGCATTACCATTTGTCTTCATCCATTTTTTTGAGTAACTAGAATCTTGCACTTTAAGTCTTGCTACCTTGAATATTTATCCATTTTAAGATACAACTCTAAAAGGCAAGGTTATCTCTTGATCAATACTAAAGTCATCATGCTTATATATGTCAAAATAAGCCATTTTGGCAAATTCATTTTTCATATGACTTTTGTTCTTGAGAAAATTCTCCAATATGTTAACTCTTATAATTAACATGTTATCTTAGTTGAATTCCTTAGTGAAGCTTTCTGATATATATTTTATAACTGTTGACTTCTATTGTTCTTGACATAAGCATTGGTATTTAACAAGCTTCATAAATGAGTTTTCATGCATTCAAAATCTTAATGTCATAATGCATATTTATGATTCGAAAGAACATATGAGATTTTGAAATAATTGGCATATCTCATTATCATTTTTGGAAAACTTGATTTCATTCATGATTTATCATTTTATAAAAGTTGATCATTAAGGATAGATTTTCTACTTTCTTTGATCTGTTTTACATCTATTGCATGAAAATTTTATCAATGACATATTTTCTATATAAAGTGCATTTACAAATTGTCATTGATTGTTAAGAATCATCACTCTTGGTATCACTTATTCATCATGCTTCATGACTCAATGGATTGAATTTACTAGGTAAAATTATATCTTGATCTTTGTTGGTTTATGATACTCTTTGCTGAAATTTCATATGATTAATTGCATAAGAACATAAGAGTTGTTAAGTTTAATATTGTACGGACCCAAAAGAAGAAGGGTACCAGAGAGCATATGTTTATACTTTTACAGGAGTTGATCAAGATACTTTCATTTTGGATACAAAGGTCAGAGGCTAAAAGAAAAGGCATGACTGATAGTATTACAGCGTGAGTTGAAGCAAAATATGTGATATTACTCAAATGACATCCCACAATTAGCAAATAACTAGCTAGTGATACAATCAGAGAAAGAGAAAGAGAAGGAAGATCTCTTAGTAGACCCAGCGGAGATTATTTCAAAGCAGCACAGAGCCAAGAATAAGTTATCCAATATGAATCTTTGTTGCCTACCCACCTTCCTTATCGTTTCAAGGAGATCAGACATTTTCACTATGATATGGAGCCAACAGAGATGTTCAGAGGAAAATGCTGAGATGCACAGAATCATCAAGCTTGATGAGCCTATGAGGATTCTTAACTACTATCCTAGCTCTATGTCTAATCTTTACTAGATTATTTGCTATACCTATACTAGAGCTATAGTGAACAAGGCCAATAACCTTACTTACTTCATTGAGAAGAATTACCGCATAATGGCCTATATTATAAGCAAGGAGGAGAGAAATACTGGAAAGATCATGTCTGTCAGAGAACAAGAAGTCTATATATACTTTTACAAGACTCACTCCAAGTTAACACAAGCGGCAGAAAGGATAAGCTAAGACTTCAAGAGTAAATGAGAGACAACACTTTGCTAGAGTTGGTCTCCTTGATTCTTCATTCTTTGGTCCATTTGTCTAAGGCCTTCTGAGAGAGGAGCTTCAACAATCACACAGAGCTTGCTACAATCATGCTGAGTTCATCACTTCTGTGAATGGCAAGATTAGAAAACTCTGTGACTTGATCAACTAGAATCCCAAGGCCTTATTCTGAGGTCATATTGGTATCCTAAAGTGCTCACAGAAGACTACACTTCAGAATCCCTCAGTACCAGTCACATCATCCAATATTGACTAGGACATGATGCATCAATGGACTACAGAGGATTATAACTCGAGTGATTACGATATTACTCGAGTGAGGTATTGTATTCTTGTCTAATTCAAAATCCTTGAGTTGTATCACTTGAGTATACAATCGAGTCATGATTGAGTAGAATCACTCAAGTAACCACTCAGGTGATATTAGGTTGTATCTCTTAAAACCTCTGATTAGCATTGCCATTTTATTTTTCTCTAAATATTCATAATTTCAAAATCATTTTCTCTATACAGTTTCTAATGGTTTCTCAAATCCAGGAGAGTTATTAACTGTTTTCCTAATGAAAATGTTTAAAACCATGCATCAATTAAGGGGGAGCTTCACATTTACATGTGTTTTATATGTTGAAAGCTCATCTCCTATTTGAAAGAAAATCCTTTTAATATACTCATCTATATTCATAATGTCTTGATTAGTTTTGATGATGAGTTATTCTTACATTGTTCTTTTCATGATCTTAATTTTAATATATCATATGGAAAGGAATAGTTTGTTACTTGATTGAACTAACAATTCTCTTTGCAATGAAAGATTAAATTTATGACAGGAGAATTTGTTGTGTGCTATAGCATTCCTCAACATACTACAAGAAGACTCTATCAACCTTGAGGATATTTTCAACGCTCAGTCAAGGAATATATATTGGCTACCACATTCAAAGCAATATAACTGAGCATTGAACATGCTAAACAGAAGCTCAACTCAATTGGAAAATCCAGGCAACAACATGAATATATATTGAGTTGCATAACAGAAGTGTGGTGTATATCATCATGAACTAGCATTGCCAAAGGATAAAGCAACGGACTTCTTGGAGCTCTTCATCAATTTTCCAAATCTACATGAGCATTTCTAAACCTTCACTCTTTATATTTCAAGAATATGTTTCATATATTTTATTTATCTTGATTATAAAAGTTTTCTTGAAAACCTCTCCAAAATTTTTTTTGTTCTCTCTCATTAAAAATGACAGTACTTTCACATAAGGGGAGTGTAAATTGTTTTCTTGGTTCATTCATTTTGATTAAAGTAATTTCTACTCTATTTACTTCTTCACAAGCCTTACTTCTTTATATATTTCAAACTTTTTGCTGATGTCAAATAGGGGGAGACAAAAGTAAGAAAAATATGTATGTTGCACTTTGCATTATATATGTATGTTGCACTTCATTCAGACATATTTTTCTTAAAGGATTTGTCATCATCAAAAAGGGGGAGAATGTTAGATATGATTAGTTTTGATGATGTCAAATATAGATGTGAAGTGATAAGAGAAAAAAGTTTATATAATGTATTTCTTTGACTAACTACTATATTTAATGTTACATATTTTGTAGATTAGTCAAGCAAAGAATGAAGAAGATTGAATTAATGAAAATGAACAAGAGGAAGAAGAAGAAAGAAATTGAAGATAGTCAAGGTGATGCTTACTCGGATTATGAAGAATGATTATCAAGAGGGAAAATCAAGAAGAAAGATATTGAAGAATGAAGAACTTGGAAGATCTATCATAAATATCAAGATTCAAGTTGTTAGATGTGATATTGGAGGTTTCTATAATGATACCGGAGGTTTCTATGATCAAATGATGGTTGGAATAGGTTAATATGAAGCTCAGATGACTTATATATGAGTTTTGGCACTTCCAGAGGTGTTATGCTCGAGCACGAGGTGTTTCAATCGAGCACAGGAAGAACTCACTCGAGCACGGATGAATTCACTCGAGCACGGGATGAACACTCGGTTCTACTCTGTTTTACGTTCAGCCTGAGTAAGGTCTGGTATTTTGGTCATATCTCTCAAACCACACATCGGATTGACCCAAAACCGGTGGCATATGAAAGACGACTCCCAACACGTAAAATGGGCACCAAGATCACATTGAAAGAAGATCAAATGAAGGAGATATGAATCGTGGAAAATGAAACTGAAATCACCATCACGTTTTGACACAGGTTCGGTATTTTGAGTGTAACTTACAAACTACACATCGGATTGAGACGAGACCAGTGCCAAATGAAAGTAGACTCAAAGAGCTTTCCATGGATGGGTAATATGCCTAATTGGAACTTATATTCTAGGAGATATGCCTTCTGGAAGTTGATGCTTGTGCAGACTAGCGAAATATACATTCTTTCGATCATAACTTGCAGAATACAACGAGTTTGGAGCTGATTCTTTTTGCATTGGAATGCATATGGCAAAAGCATTCTTATGATACATCATTTGAATCAAATTAAAAAAATTTTTCTAAAGTGGCCCCACATCACCTGCAAGTGCAAAAACTTTCTCTCTGAAAATATTGTGCGAGTGATGTCCAGAAGCAGCTGAAACGTGAAGAAAATTGCATCACTCGAGCACTAGAATCCATGCTCAAGCATTGGATGATTTCTCACTCGAGCACATGCAAGTTTTGACATGGAAGTGATAACCCGAGAAGAAGCTTGTACGTGAAAGCATGAAATGCACTCGAAGCATGAATGGTTGTGCTCGAGTGATTCGAGAATTCACTCGAGCAGATGCGAGTGAAGTGTAGCGAGTGCTTGCTCGAGAGGAAGTCAGAATGTGAAAATATGAACTACACTCGAGTGAGCCATATTGCAATCGAAGTGAGGTCCTGACAGAATGCAGAAAGAAAACAGAGCCTCATAACCATCAATCCAAACGTGGTTAAATGTTATACAATCATTATGTTTTCACTTGTTATTGTTCCTAAACATTAACTAACATATATTTCAAGTGTAAAACAGGAGATTAAATATTTGGATTGCATCTTCAAGAACGGAGGTCACGTACGGCAAATATCATCACTCAACGAACAATCCGAATATGGTTACATGTTATTGAATCATTGTGTTCTCACTTGTTATTGTTTCTAAATGATAGGTAACATATATTTCAAGTGTGAAACAGGATATTAAACGTTCGGATTGTAGATTCAAATAAAAGTCAACTATGGTGAACTTCATCATTACACACTGAGCATCAGCTACCTACCACGACAAAAGTTTGACCCACCATAAGAGATTGTCTGGAAACTCAAACATATACATCCTGCTCAACAACGTTACAACAGCTCAAAATGAATCTTCCTGCTGTTCAACAAAACGCTCCATTCTGCAATGGACAGTAGCTCGTTTTCAAATATGCTCAACGGTCAAATGAAGCAATGAGACTCCAACGGACAAATGCTCACAACGGTTATGATCTTCATCAACTATAAATAAGAGAGCACTCAACGTTGATGGTAGACAGAGAAAATAGTGCAACGACACCAACATGAGAATAACATGAATCCTCTGCTTCTACCCAAACTCTCTCTGTTTTCCAGTTTCTGTATTACTTATCATTGAGAGAGTGATTATTTGTATTATACTTCAGTGAGTATTATACCCACTCTATGAGAGAGTCTGTAAACACCTTCAAATATATTTCTGAGTTGATCTCAAGGTAGAGGGACCTTGAGAGGGTTGATTTTCTTACGGAGAAGCTGTAGAGAGAATTGCCAGTAAGACATTCTGCTCGTAAGACTTACAAGGTGCAAGCAGTAGAGAACGTTGCTGCTCATAAGACTTACAGGGGTGTAAGTAGGAGAGAACGTTGCTGCTCGTAAGACTTGCATGAGTAAGCAGGAGAGGAAGATCTTCCGGATTGCTCTGCTCGTAAGACTTGCCGTAAGGGGGAGTATTTTAGTGAGAGATTTGTAAAAGGTTTCACAAGTACCCGGCTAAACTTGTGGGATTGTAAAGGCTTTTCTTGTGCCCGGATTAAACAAGAAGATGGTGGATTTGAAAATCTCAGGAGGAGCCTGGGGACTGGACGTAGGCCATCATAGATTGGACCGAACCAGAATAAATCACAGTTTGCATATTCTCTTCCCTAAACTCTTATATTTCCAGCATATATTATTTAATCTAACTGTTGATTTATAAACCTTCATACTTACCGCTTTCGTTAAGATACGAAAAGATTTCTAAAGTTCTTAAGTTTTTATTATACACCCAATTCACCCCCCTCTTGGGTGATAGCCGGTTCTAACAAATGTTTAATTTTTGTCCAAAAAATCAAGTTCCTTACATGATTTGTCCAAGTTCCAGCTTCCAACTCTATACTTGCAAGTTGCCTTGAAGTTCTTAAGGTTCAACTTGAGTTCTCCTAAAAAACTTGAGTTCTTAGGCTGTTGTCATTTCTTCATTTTGTCTCATCCAAGAACTTGTAAGAGTTAATTTGAACTTGCAAGAGTTTTCAGGTACAACTCGATTTATATATCATAACTCAAGTGCACTTTAGAACACAACTCGAGTTTTGATCTATAACTTGAGTGCATCGATTATTTCAGATTCTACTTTTACTTCTGGACAAAACTTGCAAGAGATAACTTGTTAAACTTGACTTCTCCTTAGACCATAACTTGAGTTTTGTATAAGAACTCGAGTTATGTAAACATGCTATGTTTCTGACTTAGCCTCTGGATAAAACTTGCAAGAGTTATCTTGCTAACTCAAGTTCTTACTAGATCAGAACTTGAGTTTTAGACCAGAACTCAAGTTTGTCAGTAAATTCCAACTTCTAAAATAGCTTATATATAAAACTTGCAAGAGTTATATTGCTAAACTCGAGTTCTTTATAGTATACAGAACTTGAGTTCTCTTCTAAAACTTGAGTGCGCCAGATATTCTACAGCAACTTTTTTGTTAACTTATAAAATGCATTTGATAGCCACTTTGATTCAATTAAACTTTATCATTTTCTTGCAAAACACTATATTATCATATTGTTATCATCAAAACATGGATTCACACAATCCATGTTTTATCTGGTGTGGAAATTCTGGATGATGTTGTTTGGATTCACACAACATTATATTTCTTTCCAGATACCGCATTTTGGGCATGAAAGATGAATCAAGTTATAGATTGGGGTCCTAAAGATAGTTTTTTTTGCCTTCATGGAACATATTACAAAATGCGTATCAAACTACATGTTCCGATACTGATATACAATTATTACTCAGTATCTTGTTGATTGGAGATGGTTAGAATGACTTTTTGAAGCAAGGAATGACACGGAGTAACGGTGATCGGAAGTAGTTAAAGCCGGTATTAGCATTTTTGCATGGGTGCACTAAGATTAAGCGTGCTCAGCCCAGAGAAATCTCAGGATGGGTGACCTCCTGGGAATTCACATATATATGTTTATTATGTAAAAGGACAAAAACATGTTGTACAATAGTTGTAGAGGTTGTATGCCGTTAAAAGCTTTCCCTAACTGCTGTAAATGCCTGTTGTATGTTATATCTGAAGTACCTGTGTACCCAAAATTTTGAGAAATCACAAGTATGCCCTTATGATTATGTGAAATGTACCTCTTCCTTATTTTCATATAGTGAAACATAAATATGGTGAGAATAAGAGGTACATGTGCTTATCAGGAACAAGAAACTAGATCTGATCCAATGTAGAAAATATTGGGCAAGCTGATAGAACGACAAATAATGATCATAATATTAGAAATGAGCTATAAGAGGTGCAACAAAGACATGAAAGATTAGAGAATCCTGAAAGGCGAGCAGATGAACCTATTTCACCTGAGAGACGTCAACAGGAGCCTCTACCTATGCCTGTTCATGAGGTTGACATTTTACAGACATAGTTAGAATGATTCAGTCAACAACAACCCCTTGCTTTATGAGGGATGCTTGATCCTTAGCTAGCAGAGGACTGGTTATCCCAGCTAGAGAAAATTTTCAAAGTTTTAACGTGCCCATATGATATCAAAGTCCAGCTAGCAATTTACACACCAGAAGGGGATGCCAACAGATGGTTGAAAAACATGAGTTAATCCTATAGGCATGGAATATTCCTATGACATGGGAATTATTCCAAGAGAAATTCAATGAGAAATACTTCCCCCGATCAGTTAGGTTCACGAAGGATAAAAAGATCCTCTTAATACGTCAAGACAAGATGGAAAGCTTTGATGAGTACCTAGCTTGGTTCTTTCGGTTATCTCGATACTCTTTATATCTAAGATGTTGAGATGATGAGGAGTGGAGCTCAGAGAAGCTAGTTCCCAAACACTTTAAAGAATTCAACAAGGCAGTAGAGGAATGTTGAATCACAGAAAACAACTTATTGAATTCGTATGCTGAAAGGAATACTAACAACAAGGGTGTGTTGAGTAGTGGGAGTTCCTCCTAGAAGTATAAGAATCAGAGAGGGCTAACCAAAGGAAACAATAAGAGGCCATACCAGTCTGATAGCCACAGTAATCATAGATATTTTGAGAACAAAACTTGTTAGCACTGTGGCAAGCCATTTCATCCTGGCAAGCCATGTAGTGCTCCAACTAGATAGGCTCCAATAAGGTAGATAATTTGTTTTGTATGTCAGAAACCTAGGTATTTTGCTAGAGATTGCCCACAGCAGCAATGGCTAGTGGAGCCTAGACATAAAGTTTAGGCCAGAGTTTTCACTATAATTCAATAGGAGGCCAAAAAATCTCTTGAACCAATTCAAGGTATGGTTTCTCTTAATGGTAATTCAGTGCAAGTATTGTATGATTTGAGTGCTAGTCATTTATTTATTACATACGACTATGTAAGATGGCTAGGCCTGAGGGTACACCAATTTCCATATGATCTGATTATATCTACACCTATGGGTGCTAGAGTTGTCACAACCAATGTTTGTTTAAATTGCATAATAAATATTGAGGGACATGAGTCAATAGTGGATTTGATTTGCTTATCATTACATCGATTAAAAGTAATTCTCAATATTGACTGGTTGACAACAAATAATGTTTTGCTAGATTGTAGAAGCAAAAGGGTTATTTGTTATAATCTGTAACTAAAGGTCAATACATAAATCAACCTTGATTTTCTTTCAGTAGCTGAGGCTGAGAGATGTTTGTATAAAGGTTATTAGGGTATATAGTATTCTTTTCTATATAGTCAGAAGCTGGAACAACATTTGAACATATCCTTATAGTGAATGAGTTTCCAAAAGTGTTTCCAAAAGATATTTGGGGCTTACTTCTAGACAGGGAAGTGGAGTTTTCAATTGAACTTAATCCCGGAGCAAGACAATATCTAAAGCCCGATACAGAATGACCCTAAATGAGATAGCAGAGCTGAAAAAGCAGATTGAGGAGCTGTTAGAGAAAGGGTTCATCCAGCCCAGTGGCTCACTAAGGGGACCTCAGTGCTTTTTGTTAAAAAGAAAGATGGAAGCCTACGACTATTTATTTATCATGGGGAGCTGAACAAGGTGACCGTCAAGAACAAATACCTACTTCTTATAATTGATGATTTACTCGATCAGTTATCTGGCTGTTGTGTGCTCTAAAAAATTGATTTGTGATCAGGGTATCATCAACTCAGAGTACAAGCAAAGGATGTACCAAAAACTACTTTCAAAACTAAATATGGCTATTACGACTTTCTAGTAATGGCATTTGGGCTGACCAAATCACCTACCATGTTTATGGACTACATAAATTGAATTTTCCTTTTATACTTGGACCAATTCATAGTAGTCTTTATTGATGAGATTTTAGTGTATTCAAGAAGTAGAGAAAAACATGAACAACATCTGAGAATAGTATTAAGAACATTGAAAGATAAGCAGCTCTATGCTAAGCTGAGTAAGTATGAGGTTTGGCTTATGAAAGTTAAATTTTTGGGCCATGTAGTTTCACAAGAAGGGGTCTCGGTGGATCCTAGAAAGATGGAAGAAATACTAAATTGGAAGAGGCTAGAGACTATTGTTGAAATACATAGATTTTTGGGTCTTGCAGGTTATTACAGAAGAATCATACAGAATTTCTCTAGAATTGCTTTGCCTTTGACAAAGTTGACACGAAAAAATCAACTGTGGTGCAAGTGACTACCAAGTAGCTCTTAACGCATGACTTATCCTCACCTCATGGCCTTGAGTCCTTGGGGAGGCGAAATAAATCCTTAAGAGGTGGGGACAATTCTTGCCGGGTACTGTGTGGTACTGTGTGGCTGTGTGGGCTCGACCATTCACTATGTGTGGGCTGTTACACCAATAGCCACAACATAAGTAAAATAGAGATTCACTTAGTCACATATGAGAAAGCTACATGGATCAAGTCATAAGCTTTTCTCATGTATAACCACGTCACAATGCCCTTAGACCTGAGGTCATCATGGATTCCTACATGAGAGTTGCTAAGCTTTGAACTAGTCAAAAGTCACTTTTGATGGGTGATGATAAAGGCCACGATCGGGCTTGGTGGTTTTTCATGCAGAGGAATATGAATGATCAATATGGAATTTGTCCCTCACATTAGTAGAGAGATATTACTGGGGCCCCTCGATGAGTGAGTCTGAGAAATGTATGGCTATACTACGATGGAAAGGAGTTTCCATTTCTATTGTCAAGCTACTCAGAAATCGAGAAAGTAATGGTTAGGAACAAGAGGATGACATTATTCATGCCTTATCCTTGATCGATATATTGTGTGACAAAAAGGACGTGACATGGTTGTATGACAGGTTGCATCGTGTTAATGATCCTCATATGAATTGGGTAGTTGTAATGTCTTGCTAGAGGCCGCTTGTGATTTTTTGGTTAGTACAGTTATTGGCCCACTGCTAACTTCATATGGGCTTACAAGGTCGCACATAAGAATGACCCAACACGAGATAATGTTTAATTTAGGGTGGACGAATTTTATATTTATATATATATAATATAAAATTCGTTAATAATATTATATAGATATATATTTTTGAAATACATATCTTATAATGTGTGTGTATATTATATGATATGATTATATTGTGTTAGTTTTAAATTTAATGTATTAAGATATATTAAATTTAAAAACTAACATGATAGAGATACAATATCTGAGATTTAATTTATGAAGATAACTTAAATCTAATGGGTCTTTATTTGGATTAAATAAATAGGTTAAATTAACACTGTTGGATAGATTTAATTTAAACTGAATTTATTTAATTAGCTCATCAAGATAATTAATTGTTAATTAATTTCAATATTAATGAAGATTAATTTTGAAATTCGAATATAGCCCTCATATGTTATAACTTGATAGAGCAGATATACTCATACGCGCATGAGAATTCAGAGTCGTAAGGGAAACCCTAGAAGACATTTGGAGGCGCTAGCACGTAGTCTTTGTTGGAGAGCATTTGTGTGGATACCGGTAAAGGGAGTAGACTTGACGTGTTGGCTCCTAGAGATCAAAAACCCTGAATTGTAAAAGGTATGAATCCTTCTAACTCGGTTTAAACGCCATTGATAAATCCTTGATTAGGATCGGTAAAAATTTAAAAATTCTTCCGCTGTGCCTGCCGATCCTAATAGCTTCTTTTTTGTCACCTCATGGCCCTAGATAAATAACCACATTATTAGAGCCATAGCAAATGAATGTCTACTAGGGCTACTTTAGCCTCTAGGACTTTTCTCTAATCTTTGCATCCACTCTTATCTCAAATTACTCCCAATGCCACAAATTCGTGGGTCAAGCTAAACTGCTAGATTTTTCACCTAACTTTGAAAAATATAACTAAATCTAGAAAATCCACTTCCAGTGGTTCAAAGTTCTATGTGAATCTGTCTAAGTCTTCTTTAAGGGAAAAATACTAGCCACTGCCAACTACAAGGCTTAAATTCCAAAAATCCTCAATTAACCGAATTGTGCCAGAATTTGTTCTAGATTCAATGCCTAAACTTTAAAAGTCCATATCTCCGAATATACTGACCCAAATGGCACATATTGCATATCAAATTAAAGCTTAGGATGTCTACTATTACTCTAAAAAGTTTAATGATAATCAGATAACATTTAATCATCTAAAATCACGTCACAAACAACCTGCCTCCAGAAAATAAAATCAAGCAGTACTATTCCTTTAACTTCAATTTTTGGGTTTTCAATCCAACCCTTCTAAAATCACAACCACACCTTAATCCTACACAATTTTGCCTAAAGAATCCATTAGAAACCTCAAATTTAGCAAAATCATATCCTTTCACATAGTTCTAGTTCTGGCCAAAACTTAGTAGTTTTCAGTTTTTGATTCTAATGCTTCCAAGACTATCCCATACAATTTTCCTTTCTAAACTCATTGGAAACATCTGAACTAATAAAATCACACTTATTCCAATGATTAAGGCTCTAGGCAAAATCATAGCAGCCCCTAACTCTAAATTTAACCTATCAAACTTAGAATGTTATGCTCAAATCGGAGCTTATATATACCTCACTACTACAAACTAGACATTTTACTACCCTAAAGGACATCCCTTTTTAAGTTAGGGATGCCCAAAGTTCAATATTTGGTAGGAGGCTTTGGCGCTAGATGAATTTAGAAAAAAAAATTGCACCACTTTAGACGTCGCCAGAAAAACTGGGGACGTCTAAAGTGGGATTTAGACGTCCCCAGAAAAACTGGGGATGGCTAAAGTGAGCTTTAGACATCCTCAGAATTATTCAGGTACGTTTCTGGGTTTCTTGAAATAGCTTGGTTAAACATTTCTTTTTTTGCATCTTCTTCTTTGTCTGAAATGAGTATTCTTTCTTAAACTAGCTTTCTTTTTGAGACGTGAGTCTGTGATAGTTGCTGTACTTGGATTCTGAGAAAATTAGGTGCGTATCAGGCGTGACTCTTGTTTATGTGACACAATTAAGAATTTAGACAAAAGCTTTCTCACACTTTCTGAAATCATAGAAGCAATTTATAATACCATCATTTTATATGATTTTTCCTTTTACTTTTCAAGAATGTAATCCTATTATATTGATCACTCTGAAAAGTTCATTTTCAATTTGATCCTCAAATAAGTAATGCTTTTCACTTTAGACCTCCTCTAAGATTAATATACATGATTCATGAATCAATTTACACCCACATCCTTTTAGAATATGAATCATATCCTTACCAACTAGAACAACCCCAAAGGTAACATGCAAAGAGAGAAAGACCCAAGGAAAATTGGAGATAGGTGGCTCAACATTTAGAGGCTGCTTGGTATCAAGAGAGGGAGGGAAAATGATGGAAGGAAAACTTTTGTTGAGTTGGATTTAAAAAGTTTAGAGTAGTGGGGTTAAAAGTTTTTAATTAATTGTTCTTACTCTCTTATCTTTTAAAAAATTTTATAACCCCATGTCTTTTATATCTAACTCACAAAAATTTTCCTTCCCCTCCAAACCCCTCGTATCAAATAGCCCTTAAAGTGGGACCTACCTTACCTTATGGTACTTTCTTTTCTTGCATTTACCTAATGCTCCGCAGTAGAGAAAATGAAGCTACGAATTTTTGTTTAGGTTAGAAGAATTAATGCTAGCTTTCTTCTTTTTACTCTTGTTTTAGTGCTATGAATTTTTATTTTACTCTTCTTAATTATTTTAGTTTTGTTTAAATTAAGCTGAGATGGTTTGTTATTTTGATTTTGGGATGTCTCACTTTTAAGGGGAAATGCTGCCAAAATTTTGAAAAACAAAATAGTAAAAGGCAATTCCCTGTGTTGACAATTATTCTAAACTTGAGTGTTAATGGGAACGGCGTAGGTGGTAATAAAATAGATCATAGTTGGATGAATGCCTTGAGAATAAGTGAACAATATGAGAATGTGGCTGAAGAGTTTATTGAATATGCTAAAAGGAACGCTTCAGCCAAAAATGGGATGTATTTTTGTCCTTGTGTCAATTGTTTAAATGAGAGAAGATGGGATGTTGAAGTTATAAGGGATCACCTACTTTGTGATGGAATAAATCTTTGATACACAAGGTGGATATGGCATGGTAAGGAAGTAACTGATTTTCCGTCGCACAAGAAGGAAGCTGTAGATGTCATAGATGAAGATAGAATGGAGAGAATGATTCACGATGTTGAGGTAGAATGCTTTAAGCAGTCGCATGAATATGACAGCCTACAGAGTGATGCAGAGACACCATTGTACCTAAGGAGTAAATACACACGGCTGACAGGAACATTACATTTGGTTAACTTAAAAGTAACTTTTGGGTGGACCGATAGTAGTTTCATAATGTTGCTTGAACTGTTATGTGATATGTTTCTAGACGATAATGTACTTCCAAATTGTATGTATGAGGCCAAGAAAATCCTATCTACAATGGGTATGGAGTATAAAAAGATACACGTTTGTCCTAATGACTGCGTACTGTACAGAAAAGAGTATGAAGGTCTTAGTGAGTGCCCTAAGAGTCAAACTGCACGATACAAAGTGAAGAAAGATGGTGGTTGTGGTAATGGGACAACTAAAAGGCAACCTGTAAAAGCTTTATGGTATCTTCCAATAATACCGTGCTTTAAGTGTTTGTTTGGCACTATAAAAAATGAAGAAGTTGAGATGGCATTCGGATGATAGAATATCTGATGGAAAATATCTCCGGCACCTAGCTGACTCTCCATAGTAGAAGAAAATAGATGAAATATTCTCTGAATTTGACAGCGAGCCGAGAAACCTTTGGCTTGGGCTTTGTACATATGGCATCAATTCATATGGAACTCTTAATAGCACACATAGTGTGTGGCCAGTACTCCTTGTAATATACAACTTGCCTCCTTGGCTTTGTATGAAACGCAAGCATGTGATGTTTTTTATGATAATTTCTGGACCAAAACAGCCACGAAACGATATCGATGTCTACTTGGCACCTTTAATTGAGGACTTGAAGAAGTTATGGGAGGAAGGCGTAGATGTGTTTGATGTATATGAGAATGAGTCCTTTAAGCTACGTGCAATGATTTTCACTATGATAAATGACTTCCCTGCATATGAAAACCTGTCAGGGTACAGTGTGAAGGGGCATAAAGCATGTCCGATCTGTGAAGCAGACACTCACTTCCACCAACTTAAATATGGAAGAAAAACGGTTTACCTTGGTCACAAGAGGTTCCTTCCTAGGTTCCACCTGTATCATAGGTCAAGAAAGCGTTTTAACGACTTTTCAGAGCATGGAATGGCTCCTAAGGCATTAACAGGAGAGGAAGTTTACCGTCGAATTGAACGTATCAATGTCTTACTTGATAAGAATCAGAAGACTATGGGTGAGAAGAACATATGGAAGACGAGATCAATTTTCTTTGATCTTCCATATTGGCATAGTCTGGATGTGAGACACATTATTGATGTGATACACATGGAGAAAAACGTTTATGATAGCCTTGTCAGTACGTTTTTACATATTCCAGGGAAGACTAAGGATGGGATTAGTGCAAGACTAGACCTTGTTGATATGGGAATAAGAGAACGGTTGCATCCATAACTATGAGGCGATAGTAGGAGGGCATACATGGAGCCAGCAGCGCATACAATATCAAAAGCGGAGAAAAGAAGTTTGTATGGGTGTTTGCATGAAATTAAGTTACCACAAGGATATTCTTCGAATGTGAGAAGGTGTGTGTCAATGGAGGATTTGAAGTTAGTAGGAATGAAGTCCCATGATTATCATGTATTGATGCAATAACTGTTACCAGTAGCTATTAGAGGCATTATGAAAGATGAAGTTCAAACCACTGTAATAAGATTGTTTGTTTTCTTTAATGCTATATGTAACAAAGTCATTGATACTGAAAAGCTGGATGAACTGGAAGATGAGGGTTATACTATATTGTCCCAATTAGAGATGCACTTTCCTCCTTTATTTTTTGAATAATGGTGTATTTGATAGTTCATTTGGTAAGGGAGGTAAGTCTCCACAGTCCAATTTACCTAAGGTGGATGAACCCTTTTGAGCGATACATGAAGATTTTAAAAGGGTATTCTAAAAATCCCTTTCGACCAGAAGCCTTAATGGTTGAAAGAAATGTAGTTGAAGAGGCTATGGACTTCTACAGTGATTATCTATCAAGGAAGAAAGAACAATCTCGGCATGAAGAGGGGAGAAGCAAGGGAACACGATGACTGAAAGTGAAGGCTATGCCTCGTGAAGAGGTCTTGCAAGCATACTTGTATATCCTGAATAACATGACAGAAGTTCAACGGGACATAAATGAACACAGAAAGAGATTGAAGAACATGAATCCAAGGAAGAATGACATGAAGATTGCTATTGAACAAAACAAGACATTCATAGAGTGGTTTCAGGAAAAGGTTTTAAATAAGACTGGTGTGTTCGAGACAATAAAGTGGCTAGCTTGGGGGCCTTCGTTTCAGATCATTACTTGGACTGGTTATGATATAAACGGGTATTCTTTCTACACAAAAGACCAATATGACAGAAGTACCATGCAAAATAGTGGGGTGATGGTAGAAGCTGAAGCCATGCACTTTTCCAGTTCGAAAGACAAAAACCCCATATTAGCATCCATAGCCTATTATGGAGTTATAGAAGAAATATGGGAAATTACTTGCAACAAATTCAAAGTTGCTTTATTTAAATGTAAGTGGGTTAGCAATACTGATGTGGTAATAGATCAACAATTTGGATTTGTCTCTGTTGATCTTGAAAAAGTAGGTTATAGGGATGAGCCCTTCATTCTAGCAAGCCATGCAAAACAAGTATTTTATATCACAGATCCTACAAATAAAAAAATTTCCATTGTACTTCTGTAACCCCCTGCCTTTAAACACGTAATTATAATTCGATAACACATATTTAAATCGGATTAGAGACCATTGGATGCTTTAACCTCGTTTTAAACTTTCTGTCTCACAGTAAAATTTTTACAAAACTTTCAAAACTCTTTTTCCCATCCAGGTCTCAATTTCAATATTCGAATATAATTACCTGTGCAGTTAATATACATTCAATCATATCAGAGTGTATAACCGCATCCCCGACAACTCCCGGGTTCTATGCATAAAAACCTGAAGGTTTATAAGTATACACTAGGGGATTACACAACCAAAATCGAATGTAGTGTTCCTGATTCAGAATATACAGTAATCCCGAGTTCAAAATACATAACCAACGTTTCCAACTCAACTATATACCCCTAAGGGTCCTAATTGCTCCGGGTTGGCCGCTTCTCCTTTGAGCCACACGCCCTGTCTGAAATGTTAGTCATAGGAAAGAATGAGATTCGAGAGAATCTCAGTAGTAACAAACCACTCAAACAGTGCATAAACACAAAGCATGTACATAAATCACAAACAGAAACAGCAGCAGTAATTCACAGATACATGGTTTTCACCACAAACGACAGCACTCACGGCTGTATACACAATACGACAGCTCTTGCTGTAATCAACATCACGACAGCTTACGCTGTAATCAGTAATCAACATCACGACAGCTTACGCTGTAATCACAATAACGACAGCTTGCGCTGTAAATGACAGCTATCACCAGCTGTAACCGCAGCAGCATCAGAAATCATCATAAAACAGTGATACAACACACATACAGTGCATTACACAAAGTATAAGAGAGAGAGAGTAACTACCTTGTCCTTTCCTGACGTCCTTCGGCGCAGTTGGCTCCCGAGGGCGGCAAATATCGAATCCTACAATTCTAAATGCACCATTTAGACACTTCCATAGTGTTACTTGGGGTTATATGAGTCTATAATGAAAATTTACAAAAATACCCCCGGAGACCCGGCCCGGGCCCGCCGTACCCGGTCCGGCTGTACTTTTCTTGAAATTTTGACATGGGCTATCCTGACATATTTTCGCCCAAGGAATCCATTTCCGGACTCGGAATTATCAAATTCAATGTTAAATTACGAAATTGCCCTTGGCAGCCCTACTTCTAGGGTTTTAGGGGTGTTTCCGTAATTATGCTTTCTCGGCCTTTTTTGAAAAAGTGCCCAACTGTAACCCCACCTATTTTCGCCCACTGAATCCAATGGAATCATCAAATCATTGAAAATCCAACTCTAAGACCCATTTACAGCCTTGGCCGAAATATACATATTCTTCGGGAAAAATTGGGGTTTTACGATTTCAGCTCCGTAAACGCGTTCCTTTCTACTCCTAACCACTTTATTCACTATTACATTAGGTTATAACTACCATTTGAACCAAAATTGGGCAGCATAACCCTTAGGAAACTCAATTTCCAAAATTTAAAACCAATGGCAATCCGGCGAAATTTCACCGATTAAATTGCCCACAGCAGCCAGAATAAGCAATATACGAAAGTTTGGAAGTTACCTCAAGCTCCCACAAGCTTTTCCCAAATATTGCTGAAAACCCTAAGTGCTCAACAACAGATTTTGAGCTTCCAAACCTTAAAGAACAAAGAGTAGTAGCTTAGGATCGGAGTTATACGCGTTAGGAGCTAAATCGTCGGAGAAATCGGCTTACCTTGTGATTTTTCTTCTCCTTTCTCTCTCTATAAACCTCAACGTTCTCACTCCTCATTCAGCTGCTGTGTGCGACAGAAATGAGCTGAGGAAGATGATAACATATTTAATTCCATGCTGATGTCATCTTTTATTGAGATGATGTCATAATTCCCATTTTCGGATTTTCTGGCAGATTTTCTGCCCAAACTTTGAAAAATCATAACTAATTCTAGAAACCTCAAAATGAGGTGATTCCAAAGCCAAATGAAAGATATTTAAGTCCTATTCATAGGAAAAATATTGGCCATTACTAAAAATCACCACACAATTCCAGAATTACATAAAACTCATCACTGCCCCAAAACAGAGTTCAGTTTCCATCCCAAACTTTGGACAGTTATATCTCCTAGTTCACAAAACGAAATGGAACAAATTATATGTCCATTTTGAAGCTTGAGATGTGAACTATAAGACTGGAAAATTTCAGAATTTTTAGATACCATTTGGTCATTAAAAACGTTCACACAAACGGACTGCCCAGAATAGAATTTCACTGGACAGAATTTTAGATTTTGCATCTTTGCTTCCATTGGTTCCATTTTCATACCAAACATCATTCCCACATAAATTTTCACAAGGAATCCATTGGAATCATTAAAATATCCAAATTCCCATCACACATTCTTCAAAAGTGTTTATTCAACAATAATTACATCCACTTTTGAAGTCATTAGCCCTTAATCACTTTTTGGGATATTACATTTCTTCCCCCGTAAAATAAATTTCGTCCTCGAAATTTGTCACACAACTTGACCCATAAACTCTGGATAACGTCTTCGCATATCCGCCTCCGCTTCCCAAATTGCTTCCCTCTGAGTCATTCCCTTCCAGATCACCTTCACAAAGGGAATGCTTCGGTGTCTGAGCCGTCGTTCTTCTCTATCAATGATCTGTTCTGGCTCTATCGCATATGTGAAGTTGTCTTGCAACTCAACTTCTTCATATTCAACAATGTGAGATGGATCCGGTTGATACTTCTTCAGTTGGGAAACATGAAACACATCGTGGAGTCTGCTCAAGTTTGGGGGTAGGGCTACTCGATAAGCAACAGGCCCAATCCTCTCAAGGATTTCAAAAGGACCTATATATCTTGGGCTCAACTTCTTTCGTTTGATTGCTCGCCCAATGCCGGTGACAGGAGATACTCTCAGAAGCATATGGTCACCAACTTCAAACTCTAGAGGCCGTCTTCTCTTGTCAGCGTAGCTTTTCTGTCGACTCTGCGCTGCAAGCAACCTCTTACGAATAATCCGAATCTGTGCTGAGGTTTGATCAACCAAATCTGGCCCATAAAGCTTCCTTTCGGATAACTCGTTCCAGCACAAAGGTGATTGACACCGTCTTCCATACAACGCTTCATACGGAGCCATTTGGATGCTCGCATGATAGCTATTGTTGTAGGCGAACTCAGCCAGTGGAAGGAAACGATCCCAACTTCCTTTAAAGTCGAGAACACAAACTCGCAACATATCTTCCAGCGTCTGAATTGTTCTCTCAGATTGTCCATCCGTTTGAGGATGATAAGCCGTACTGAATCTCAGTTGAGTACCTAAGGCTTCATGCAATGCTTTCCAGAATTTCGAAGTGAATCGGGGATCTCGATCGGAAATGATGTTTATCGGAACACCATGAAGTTTCACAATTTCTCGAATATAAATCTCTGCTAGCTTATCCGGAGAGTAACCAGCATCGATTGGTATGAAATGGGCTGACTTTGTTAATCGGTCCACAATTACCCAGATCGCATCAAAATTCCTGATCCTGGGCAATCCCACAACCAGATCCATGGTCACACTTTCCCATTTCCATTTCGGAATCTCAGGACTCTGAAGTAAACCAGGCGGTCTCTGGTGCTCGATTTTCACTTTCTGACAAGTGAGACACCTTGCAACATATTTGGTCACGTCACTCTTCAAACCCGGCCACCAATACACCGATTTCAGATTCTGATACATCTTGGTCATACCAGGATGAAGAGTATATCGGCTCTTGTGTGCCTCATCCAGAATCTTCTGCCTCAACTCTGCCTTAAGTGGAACGCAGACTCTTTTCTGGTAACAAACCAATCCACGAGGCGATATGTCGTAGCCTGAAACTTCTCCCTGTTCGATTCGAGTCAGATTGCGCTGTATCCAGTCATCTTGACTCTGAGCTTCTTCAATTTCCGCCCTTAGATCACTCTCCTCTTGAGAAACAGTGTAATTCGCACAGATGATCTGGTTTGTCAAATTTAAATCACGGAAATCTTCAATCAATTTCCTTTCTTGTATCATCATAGCTGCAACGAGCACAGTCTTTCTGCTAAGAGCATCAGCGACTACATTTGCCTTACCCGGATGATATTTTATTTCCAGGTCATAGTCCTTAAGCAATTCCATCCAACGGCGCTGTCTCATATTCAGTTCTTTTTTATCATACAGATATTTGAGACTCTTGTGGTCACAGTACAATTCCACAGTCACACCATACAGGTAATGACGCCAAATCTTCAAAGCAAATACAATGGCCGCAAGCTGCAGATCATGAGTGGGATAGTTCAATTCATGAGGTCTGAGCTGTTGAGAGGCGTAGGCCACCACACGTCCCTGCTGCATAAGGACACACCCTAATCCCTGCCCACTGGCATCAGAATACACAACATATGTCAAACTGGGATCGGGTAAAATCAACACAGGTGCCGTAGTCAACCTCTCCTTTAGCTCCACAAAACAGTTTTCACATTTCTCATCCCACACAAACGGCTGATCCTTTCTCGTGAGCTTGGTCATCGGCAAAGCCATACAGGAGAAATTTTGGATAAATCTCCGATAATAACCAGCAAGACGCAGAAAACTGCGTATTTCCGCTACAGATTCTGGCCTCTTCCAGTCCAGTACTGCTTCCACTTTACTGGGATCCACAGAGACCCCTCTTGCGAGATAACATGGCCTAAGAATTTCACTTCTGATAGCCAGAACTCGCACTTGCTCAATTTAGCATATAGTTGTTTCTCACGCAATGTAGTCAATACAACTCTCAAATGATGCTCATGCTCCTCCATACTCTTAGAATATATCAGAATGTCATCGATAAACATAACAACAAACTGATCCAAATATTGTCGAAAGATACGGTTCATGTAATCCATGAAAACCGCAGGCGCATTGGTTAGCCCAAATGGCATCACCAAGAACTCATAGTGACCGTACCTGGTCTGAAAAGCAGTCTTCGGAACATCTTCTGCTTTCACTCGTAGCTGATGATACCCTGACCTTAGATCAATCTTCAAAAATACACACGAACTGGATAGTTGATCTAAAAGGTCATCAATTCGGGGAAGAGGGTACTTGTTCTTAATAGTAACCTTGTTCAATTCTCTATAATCGATACACAATCGAAGGCTTCTATCTTTCTTCTTTACAAACAACACTGGAGCTCCCCAAGGCGACACACTGGGTCTAATGAACCCTTTCTCAAGCAAATCTTCTATTTGTTTCTTTAACTCCGCCATTTCATTTGGGGCCATTCGATATGGGGCCTTAGATATAGAGCCAGCTCTAGGCACAATATCGATTGGAAATTGAACTTCCCTTTCTGGAGGTAATCCGCACAAATCATCCGGAAAAACCTCAGGAAATTCATTTACCACGGGTATATTATTCAAGGTTTCGCCAGTTTTCCCTTACACAGAGAAAAACACCACATACCCCTGGCAACCCTTTTCAAGATACTTTTCAGCTTTGGCTGCAGTAAGGAAATTCATACTAGAATCCACAACTTCAGCCCTCTGAGAAACAGGATATACTATCCTCTTGTTCCTACAATCAAGTAATACATTATTTGCCGTTAACCAATCAAAACCTAAAATAACTTCCAATTGGTAAAGCGGCAAACATATAAGATCTACAACAACAGATTGGTGCCCTTCCACAGTTATGACACAACTCAAACAAGCTTCTGTGGTTAAGGCCTTAACACCCATTGGAGTTGACACTACTAATTCAAATGGTAACTTATGTACATGCATTCCCAGGCGCTTCACGCAATCATAGGCGATGAAGGAGTAACTTGCACCCGAATCATACAAAACTTGCAACAGATGGCCATTAAGAAGAATATTACCTTGTATCAGCTCAGGAGATTTACGGGTCTCTTCGTGAGTCATAGCAAATACTCGGCCCTGTGTCTTCGGTCTCTGGTCTGGTCGTGGCTCTTTGCAGTCAGTAGAAGTATGGCCCACACGCTTACAATTGTAACATATTATTTTGCCATCACATGTTTTACCCTGGTGTGGTTGATTACAGCGACAAAAAATCCACGGTGCAAAATATGTTCTTTGCTGATCACGGCTCCCAGACTGGTAGGGCTTCTTACCACTTCCAGATGAAGATCCTTGCCCCTTCCGCTTCTGTGAGGTAGCACCCTTACTAGGTTCATTGCGGTGGCTTACAGTTCTGGCAGGATACAAGTCCCTCAAGTTGTTCTCTGTAATCCTGCACTGTTCAACCGCCTTGTTAAACTTGGTAAATTGGTGAGTAGTTAGGCGCTTCCTCAACTCTCGCCTCAGACCGCTAATGAGCATATCAGAACTCCATTCTTCGTCATCCTTGTACCGGAGGTAAGAGGAGTACCGAGCCAACCGAACAAAACGGGACAAGTAATCATCGAAGCTCTCTGTATCCCCTTGTCTGATATTCAGAAACTCCGTCTCCTTCTCGAGTCTCACTGATTTGGGAAAATACTTCTCGTTGAACTCTTGTTGAAACAGTTCCCAAGTCAATGGCATTTCTTTGCTCTTCAATGTTAGGGCGATATTCCGCCACCAACGGTCTGCATCCCCTTCGAGCTTGTAAACAGCCAGCCGTGGCTTCACCTCATCCGGACAACCAAGAACCTCAAATATTTTCTCCAGCCTGTTCATCCAATCTTCGGCTGCCTGATGGTCAAACCTTCCTCTGAACGCCGGAGGCAGATGCTTGCAGAATCTGGTGACCCAAAAATGAAGGTCTCTGTCCTCTCTAAGCGGCATCCCATATGATTCTTGATTTGGAATAGCATGAGGTGGGGATTCTAGTGGTCGTGCTGATCCTTCTGTAGTGTCCTCATGTCGAGTTTCTTCTTGAGTTTCCTCTGGAGTGGACTGAACCGGACCTTCCTTGTTCTTCGCCTTCTCTGCTCTGAGCTCTTCTCTCAGCTCAGTTATCATATCCCGCTGATCTTTGATTAGACCCATTAATTCCTGCATTGCATCCGGTGGGTTATCCTTGACGACCTCCACCTCTGGGTCTACACGCGGAATATTGGGGCGTCCTCTAGTTTTCTTCATTCTACAAACAACTTGCCCCATTAATTTAGCAGAGATAGTATGCACATATAGTCACAAAACTCATATATATATCCATGTCAATAAAACATACATGTGCATACACAACAATCATTCACAAATATCCCTACTACTATCTAAGGGGTCTATCCTAGCTACCTCTACCCTTGCCAAGAACTACAGCTCTGATACCAAAATGTAACCCCCTGACTTTAAACACGTAATTATAATTCGATAACACATATTTAAATCGGATTAGAGACCATTGGATGCTTTAACCTCGTTTTAAACTTTCTGTCTCACAGTAAAATTTTTACAAAACTTTCAAAACTCTTTTTCTCATCCAGGTCTCAATTTCAATATTCGAATATAATTACCTGTGCAGTTAATATACATTCAATCATATCAGAGTGTATAACCGCATCCCCGACAACTCCCGGGTTCTATGCATAAAAACCTGAAGGTTTATAAGTATACACTAGGGGATTACACAACCAAAATCGAATGTAGTGTTCCTGATTCAGAATATACAGTAATCCCGAGTTCAAAATACATAACCAACGTTTCCAACTCAACTATATACCCCTAAGGGTCCTAATTGCTCCGGGTTGGCCGCTTCTCCTTTGAGCCACACGCCCTGTCTGAAATGTTAGTCATAGGAAAGAATGAGATTCGAGAGAATCTCAGTAGTAACAAACTACTCACACAGTGCATAAACACAAAGCATGTACATAAATCACAAACAGCAACAGCAGCAGTAATTCACAGATACATGGTTTTCACCACAAACGACAGCACTCACGGCTGTATACACAATACGACAGCTCTTGCTGTAATCAACATCACGACAGCTTATGCTGTAATCAGTAATCAACATCACGACAGCTTACGCTGTAATCACAATAACGACAGCTTGCGCTGTAAACGACAGCTTGCGCTGTAAACGACAGCTTGCGCTGTAAATGACAGCTATCACTAGCTGTAACCGCAGCAGCATCAGAAATCATCATAAAACAGTGATACAACACACATACAGTGCATTACACAAAGTATAAGAGAGAGAGAGAGAGTAACTACCTTGTCCTTTCCTGACGTCCTTCGGCACAGTTGGCTCCCGAGGGCGGCAAATATCGAATCCTACAATTCCAAATGCACCATTTAGACACTTCCATAGTGTTACTTGGGGTTATATGAGTCTATAATGAAAATTTACAAAAATACCCCCGGGGACCCGGCCCGGGCCCGCCGTACCCGGTCCGGCTGTACTTTTCTTGAAATTTTGACATGGGCTATCCTGACATATTTTCGCCCAAGGAATCCATTTCCGGGCTCGGAATTATCAAATTCAATGTTAAATTATGAAATTGCCCTTGGCAGCCCTACTTCTAGGGTTTTAGGGGTGTTTCCGTAATTATGCTTTCTCGGCCTTTTTTGAAAAAGTGCCCAACTGTAACCCCACCTATTTTCGCCCACTGAATCCAATGGAATCATCAAATCATTGAAAATCCAACTCTAAGACCCATTTACAGCCTTGGCCGAAATATACATATTCTTCGGGAAAAATTGGGGTTTTACGATTTCAGCTCCGTAAACGCGTTCCTTTCTACTCCTAACCACTTTATTCACTATTACATTAGGTTATAACTACCATTTGAACCAAAATTGGGCAGCATAACCCTTAGGAAACTCAATTTCCAAAATTTAAAACCAATGGCAATCCGGCGAAATTTCACCGATTAAATTGCCCACAGCAACCAGAATAAGCAATATACGAAAGTTTGGAAGTTACCTCAAGCTCCCACAAGCTTTGCCCAAATATTGCTGAAAACCCTAAGTGCTCAACAACAGATTTTGAGCTTCCAAACCTTAAAGAATAAAGAGGAGTAGCTTAGGATCGGAGTTATACGCGTTAGGAGCTAAATCGTCGGAGAAATCGGCTTACCTTGTGATTTTTCTTCTCCTTTCTCTCTCTACAAACCTCAACATTCTCACTCCTCATTCAGCTGCTGTGTGCGACAGAAATGAGCTGAGGAAGATGATAACATATTTAATTCCATGCTGATGTCATCTTTTATTGAGATGATGTCATAATTCCCATTTTCGGATTTTCTGGCAGATTTTCTGCCCAAACTTTGAAAAATCATAACTAATTCTAGAAAACTCAAAATGAGGTGATTCCAAAGCCAAATGAAAGATATTTAAGTCCTATTCATAGGAAAAATATTGGCCATTACTAAAAATCACCACACAATTCCAGAATTACATAAAACTCATCACTGCCCCAAAACAGAGTTCAGTTTCCATCCCAAACTTTGGACAGTTATATCTCCTAGTTCACAAAACGAAATGGAACAAATTATATGTCCATTTTGAAGCTTGAGATGTGAACTATAAGACTGGAAAATTTCAGAATTTTTCAATACCATTTGTTCATTAAAAAAGTTCACACAAACGGACTGCCCAGAATAGAATTTCACTGGACAGAATTTTAGATTTTGCATCTTTGCTTCCATTGGTTCCATTTTCATACCAAACATCATTCCCACATAAATTTTCACAAGGAATCCATTGGAATCATTAAAATATCCAAATTCCCATCACACATTCTTCAAAAGTGTTTATTCAACAATAATTACATCCACTTTTGAAGTCATTAGCCCTTAATCACTTTTTGGGATATTACAACTTCAAAGTAAAAAACAGAAGCATGGTAATCTGACCTTCAACCTTGATGACACACCACGTTTCACAATTAATCCACCTACAACAAGTGAAGTAGAATTGGTAGATGATGAAGAATATGCTATAAGAAATGATCATGGTGAAGGAATATGGGAACCAATATAGAGTTAGAGCTTAACTTAGGAAATAGTAATGTGTGCTGTTTGTTTTATAACTAGTTAGTCTATTCATTTACTTACAATTTATTCACATATCTGACAATGATTTTTGTGCTTACAGGAATATGAACAATTCTAGTGACTCACAAAGTGATAGGGATAATAAAATGAATAGGCCTAAACCCACTATGAGAAGAAGGGTTAGAGGCAGTACAAAAATGCCTGTATTGGTAGCACGTCATCACCATCAACAGGAGAGGGTACATATTGACTTTGATGAAAATATGAAACCAATTGGTCCGGAGGAAGACCATTTCATTAACTGCTTAGGTTTTTTGGGTTGAAGCAAAGTTCGTATTACCTATGATAATTGGAAGTTGGTTCCACAAAAATGAAAAACTTGATTTGGCAACAACTTTTGGTATATAAGTTTTGATAAATCTGCATATATATCTTTATTCCTATTGCTTTAAATATAATTAACTTATGTTTTTGTCTTACAGCAAACCTATGATGTCCCTGACACTGCGGTGATATACAAGGAGTGGATGATAGAGGTTCATCTACGATGGAAAGATTTCAAGAATAGGCTTACACAAGATTACATTCGAGGGGACCTGAGGGGTAAGGATCCATGTCAGGAGTATACGTATTTGTCTCTAGAGGGCTAGAGGTTGTTTATGGCATCACGAGAATATCCAAACCTTTTTGTAAGATTTTTTTTTCATTAGTGTTTTATTAGAATATAGTTGACATTATTGATTTGGTGTTCATTGTTTTCCTTTCACAGGCATTAAGTGTAGCAAATACAGAGAGGCAAGCAGCTAATAAGTATCAACATTGCATGTCTTGTGGTGGTTATCGGAAGCTTGAGCGAAGGATGATGGAAGAAGAGTTGGAGAAATTGAAGGAAGCAGCCACATCAGATCCTAGCGTTGTCATTCAGGCCTCGCCACCTCCTCCACATTACAAAAAATGGAAAGCAGGGAGGATTAAGGGAGGGAAGTACGTAAATCTAACTGTTGCTGAGGTTGCCGCAAGAATTGTAAATAGTTTGTGCATAAGTACAAATATTTCTTTTCATATTGGGACTACTTAATTTTCATTTGCGATAACTTTTATGCTGCATGTAATATCCCAAAAAGTGATTAAGGGCTAATGACTTCAAAAGTGGATGTAATTATTGTTGAATAAACACTTTTAGAGAATGTGTAATGGGAATTTGGATATTTTAATGATTCCAATGGATTCCTTGTGAAAATTTATGTGGGAATGATGTTTGGTATGAAAATGGAACCATTGGAAATAAAGATGCAAAATCTGAAATTTTGTCCAGTGAAACTCTATTCTGGGCAGTATTCTCGTGTGGATGTTTTGATTAGGCAAATGATGTCAGAAAATTATGAAAATTTCCAGTCTTAAAGTTCACCTTCCAAGATTCAAAATGGACATATAATTTGTGCCATTTCGTTTTGGGAAATGGGAGATATGACTGTCCAAAGTTTGAGGTCGAAAATGGACTCTGTTTTGGGGTAATGATGAAATTTGTGTAATTCTGGAATTTTGTGGTGATTTCTAGTAATGGCTCATATTTTTCCTATAACTAGGACTTAAATATATTTCATTTGGCTTTGGGATCATCTCATTTCGATTTTTCTAGAATTAGTTATGATTTTTCAAAGTTAGGGCAGAAAATCTGCCAGAATTTCTGAAAAATCCGAAAATGGGAAATTAAAAATTATGACATCATCATATTGTAAGATGACATCAACATGGAATTAAAAGCAATTCCACCATCTTCATCAGCCATTCCCGACCCCATTTCAGAAAAAAAGACGTGAGAGAGAGCTTGGAGAAAAGAGAGAAAAAGAGGAAGAAATCTCGCAAGGTAAGCCGATTTCTCCGACGATCTAGCTCCTAACGCGTATAACTCCGACTCTAAGCTACTCCTCTTTATTCTTTAAGGTTGTGAAGCTCAAAATTTGGTGTTTCAAATAGGCTAGGGTTCAGCCAAATTTGGGAAAAGCTAGTGGGAGCTTGAGGTAACTTCCAAACTTTCGTATATTGCTTATTCTGGCTGCTGTGGGCAATTTAATCGGTGAAATTTTGCCGGATTGCCATTGGTTTTAAATTTTGGAAATTGAGTTTCCTAAGGGTTATGCTGCCCAATTTTGGTTCAAATGGTAGTTATAACCTAATGTAATAGTGAATAAAGTGGTTAGGAGTAGAAAGGAACGCGTTTACGGAGCCGAAATCGTAAAACCCCGATTTTCTCCGAAGAACTCATAAATTTCGGCCAGCTCTAGAAATGGGTCTTAGAGTTGGATTTTCAATGATTTGATGGTTCCATTGAGTTCAGAAGCGAAAATTAGGTGGGGTTACAGTTGGTCACTTTTTCAGAATAGGCCGAAAAAGCATAATTACGAAAACGCCCCTGAAACCCTCGAAGTAGGGCTGCCAATGGTAAATTTGTAATTTTACATTGAATTTGACAATTCTGAGTCCGGAAATGGATTCCTTGGGCTGAAATATGTTAGGATAGCCTAGATTAGAATTTTGGGAAAAGTGCAACCGGACCGGGTACGGAGGGCCCGGGCCGGGTCCCCGGGGGCATTTTTGTAAATTTTCATTATAGACTCATATAACCTCAAGAAACACTATGGAAGTGTCTAAATGGTGCATTTGGAATTGTAGGATTCGATATTTGCCCTGTTCGTGAACGACCCGTGCCAGAGCACGTTCAGAAAGAACCAGGTAGTGACTCCTCTCTTATACTTTGTGTGGAACATTGTATGTATATTTGTCTTGCATTGAGAATACATTGTGACATTGTGACATTGTGATGCTTTGTGATCACAGCGAAAGTTGACGCCTAGTGAATACTTTGTGAATACATTGAGATCGCAGCGAAAGCTGACGCTTAGAGTTTACAGCCATGAGTGCTATTGTTTATGGTGAAAGCCATGATACATTGTGATGCTGCTTAACATGATCATATATGCTATGTGTTTATACACTGTATGAGTGGTTTGTTACTACAGAGATTCTTTTGAATCTCATTCTTTCCATTGACTAACATTTTAGACAGGGCAAGTGGCTCCAAGGAGAAGCGAACCACCAGGAGCGGCTAGGATCTTGTAGAGTGTGTTGTTAGGCTGTTGGTTAACTATTTTGAACTTGGGATTACTGTTTATTTTTGGGGATGTAAATATTACTGTTGATTTTGGTTATGTAATCCCCTAGTGGAGACTTTTAAACCCTCAGATTATATATGTATAGAACCCGGGAGTTGCCGGGGATTTGCTTATACACTCTGATGTGTGTGAATGTAAATTAACTGCACAGGTAATTATATTCGAATTTTGAAATTGAGACCAGGATAGAGAAGAGTTTTTTGAAAGTTTTTGGTGAAAACCCTACTATAGTGTAGGAACTTGAAATGAGTTTAAGCTATCCGACGGTCTCTAAACCAATTTAATTATGTGATATCGAATTATAATTACGTGGTTAAAGGCAAGGGGTTACACTGCAGGATAAATTGGAAGATCATAGTAGCCAAGGTTCATTTACTCCAAGTGGACGGATGGACATCTTGTCAATGGTGATTGGGAAGGCAAATAACCTCGGTCATGTTTGAGGGGAGGCAGGGGGTTTTCATGTCGTGAAGTATTTTGGTCGAGCCTCACATTCTTATTTGTCACATGCTGAACCCAGTAGGAAGCTTGTGGCCAAGATTTTCCAGGAAGTCTCACAAGAGCTCGAGGCCAACCTTTATGACAAGCTCCGACAAGAGCTGTTGCCAGAGCTACGAGCAGAAATGATGAAGATGTTTGAATCACATATGGCAACTTTCGAGCGAAGAACCTATTCATCCCCGGCCTTTCACAGCACCAATGGAAGTTACAACCTGGTGGAGGAACCCCTTAGCGACCCTTTTCCCACTCCAGCGCTGGGAGAACCTGTCATCCTCTCTTTGGATGCCGCACTACTGTGTGTAGTTGCAGATGCTCTCATTCTCACACAAGCTACCACCCACCATCATCAGTAAATTCCACAGCATTTACATAGAGTGACTGTGACGTGTGTTCGAGAGGGGGAAGAAGGTACAACCATCCATATTCCTGATTACGAGGTTTCCACGATAGCTCATGTGAGAGGATCTTTCATCCTTTGGCCTGTACATCTTATTGGCTCAGCAGCAACACCTCCAATGGTATGAAACTACCTCACTTTTACTTGAAATATGTTGGCATCCTACTAACAATATGTTTTTTTATGTTTTAAAAGAATGAGCAGGAAGCAGGAAAATGACCCTTCTTAGCATGACTGCAGCAGATCTATAAAGGCATTCGCCAAATTGATTTGCATATGCCTATAGGGATTGTGGGCCAGGAATTAGAGTATCCCTTCACAATTGATAAAGAAGATCTTAATAGTTCAATAAGTTGGAGGAGCTAGATATAGGATGGGCCAAATTTGTAATCATGTAGTTTTTTATTTCCCATTTGTTTCTTCATTTAGTTAAGTTGATTTTAACTAGCTAATACATTCATAATTTTAATTCTATTATAGCTCCTTCCGTCGTATATGCATTGACTTGCAAAAAGTTGATTTATATGGATTCTTGTCTCTTGTGTAACCCCCTTCCGTAATTATATCCGAAATACTCAATTAAAATGAAATAGAGACCAATATGAAACAAAACTTATTTAAAATCCCATCTTCACGACAGAGTTTTCACAGATAACTTTCGAAATATAATTTACTTGGTCTCATATTCAATTTCGAATACAATTACATTACGCGGAATATCACATTTATAAAAATATCAGAGTGTACAACAATAACTTCCCGGCAACTCCCGGGTTCATACCTTTACATAGAATTCATAGGGCACATTCGCCCTTTTACAATTCCTCAAACGGGGATTACACAAATCTCAACTCCATACATGCATACTTAATACTCATCTAATATACAAATACAATATCCAAATATACATCCCAACTATCATCCGAACATATACAATTATCCCAGCATATAACGATAACCAACTACCAAATACAAATACCCATAAGGGATTCTCGCCGCCTCTAGTCACTTGCTCCTTCCTTTAGCCACTTGACCTGTCTAAAATGTTGGTAGGGGAGGGTGAGATTCTAGAGAATCCCAGTAGGAAACAGATACCAATATGCATGCAAGATAAGTGTTTAATGCATGACATGCTTGCATCACAATAACTCATGTTCACATAATGATATATTCGCATGCTCAATGTTTCAACAACATACTCATGGCCATAGCATAAATAGAAACAGAGCTTCAATCATTCATATATGTTTCACATAATCAAGCAAAGCAATAACATGCATCAATACACAAACACAAATATCAATACATGCAGGAGAGGTAAGTTCCCTACCCTTTTCTTTCCATGTATGCTCCAGCTCCGCTTACTCGCGAACCAAACAAATACTGAACCCTTTCAAAATCTCAAAATGCTGAAAATGGGGGTTGGCTGCGGCCCAGAAAATCCAGTTTCTTGGCTGAACTTCCAAAAATCATAACTAATTCAGGAAAACTCAAAATAAGGTGATTCCAAAGCCAAATGAAAGCTATTTAAGTTATCTTTCTAGGAAAAATATTAGCCATTACTAGAAATCACCACAAAAGTCCAGATTTACCAAAACCCTAACGTTGTGCCAAAACAGAGTCCAGTTTGGATACCAAACTTTGGTCAGTTCAAACTCCCATCTCAAAACGCGAAATGACACAAAAGTTATGTCCATTTTGAAGCTTGAGATGTGAAATTTAATACTGGAAAGTTTCATAATTTTTGAACATCATTTGCCCAGTCAAAACGTCCACGCCATCTGACTGTCCAGAACAGACTTGCCAAAACAGGGTCCAGTTTGGATGCCAAACTTTGGTCAGTTCAAACTCCCAGCTCACAAAACGAAATGACACAAAATTTATGTCCATTTTGAAGCTTGAGATGTGAACTTTAAGACTGGAAAGTTTCATAATTTTCCAACATCATTTGCCCATTTAAAACGGCAACACAAATAGACTACCCAGACAGAATTCTCACTGGACAGAATTTCCAGTTTTTCAACCATTGTGTCCAATCCAATTCAAACCAATTCCAATGATCAAATACCACAACATGGCACCATTTTCAACATAAAACACAACCCAATTCATCCAATCCAAAATCACAAGAAAATCAGGGCAAAATTCGAAATTCACAAAGCTCAACCAAAACTCACAAAACTTAGATCAAAAGTCTTCAAATACTCACCTCTTCCTCTTTCCCAAACCAATTCTTTGATTCTCCATCTTTCCAAATTTCCTCAAGCCATTAAACACCTCCAATCAAGAATCTAAAACCATAGAGATGAAGCTCTCATCACTATGAACAACATTATAGAAGGGTGTTTTAGCAATAGAGGACCATATAGAGCACTTACCATGAGCTTTCTCCTTTCTCTTTCCTTCCTTGCTTGGCGAAAATGGAAGCTTTGGAGAGATGAAGATGATGAAGATAGTGATCAGATTTTCCCCTTTTTTTCTCATGTGTTGGCCGACCATTTAGAAGTGGAGAGAAGAGAAAAATGATTAGAAAGCTTAACTTTAATCCAAGGGTCCTTGTTTTGCCACTTGGCACCATCCTATACTTCCTACTATGATTTCATATAAACTTGCATGCATAGGATTCCACCTCTTGTTCTTTCAATCCTAGCCATTGATCTTGATTACTAAGGAGTGTTCTCATCGGTAACTAACCAGTCAGTCAGTAAATTTACCGTTTTGCCCCTGATTATGGTAATCTCTCTTGAATCACCACCAAACACTTCATATCTTTCCATATAACCACATTATGCGCCCTCCCTCCATTTTAAGTCAATTTAGAGGTTAATCCATAATTGAACTTAAATACAGGGTTTCGGCACTGCTCACAGCACATACGAATCACATCCGGAACTCAAATCACATCGAATTCTCCAAAAGGGTTATTTATCACTAACCACATCCACTTTTGGAGTCATTATCTCTTAATCACAATTTAGGATCTTGCTAAACCGGGGCTTAGCAGTCTACTTATCTCAGGCTTATTCTCTAACCTCAAGTCTCAAAATTCGGGGTATTACATCTTGCACATACAACAAGGAATAGGAATACATTTCAAAAAAGGACGCACTATATGGGCTTCACAATGGGAGAAAACAACTATCGTTGTTATCTAGCACCGATTGTTCAAGGATACGCATTTTAATTTTATGTATTTGAGACTTTTAATAAATAATTGCCTTGCCATCTAACTTCTTTTTAATCTGTATATGTTGTTATAGTTACCATTAGAGTTTGTGTGTTCTCTGTCCTCGGTCCCATGTAGTTTACTGGTTTGATTCCTTGAGTAAAAGACCATACAAAGAACCTAAAAGCGTCTTCAACACGTAAGTTATTTTTTTGTATTTCATTGCTTCTTAATTCTTGACTTAAATGAATTATTCTAATTTATGTTGATTTTAATTTTAATGATAGGGCATCCCAGACATATCGAGCGCTTGTCGGGCCATGCAATCGTAAAGGTGGCAAAGACCCGAAATGGTTGTTTCCAAAGGTACGTAGTTTCAAATCAAGTTCTTTTGATTGACGGTCATTTTAAATATGCCTTTATTGATTTTAACCATTTGCTTTTGATTTATAGTGCCCTCAACAACCTGGCGGCAGGGAATGTGCATACTATGTCTTATTTATATGTTTAACATTATTCAGAGTGGCATTACGACAGATTTTGAACAAGTAATTGCTTCTTCATTCTCAGAGGATAATATTTTTGGTGTTGTAATTCAATGGCAATTCATTCACTTGATTCATTATTTCATCTAAGCTTATTTTCTAATTTATAGAATTTTGACAATGAAGATGCCTACTCATATGAAGACATAAATATGATTAGAGACTTTTTGGCTGGACATCTTCTTCAACGTATACCAGAGTAAAGTCTTTAGTAGTTTGTGTTGGACATACTTTTGTGGTGGTTCTATATATTGTACATATAATTATAGATTGTTGTGTAGTTTTTGTGGTTTGTTAGTTTATTAGTTTGCTACTCCTTAAAGTTGTTGCATGTAGAGCCTTGGGGTTGATCACTGTGTTTCAAGTTGTTGTTTCCATTATGCTGAACTATTGTTGTTTTATTCTGTTGTTTCCATCCAATTTCTGCACTTTACATTTTCCAGACAGTGAAATATATATAAAAAGGCTATTTAAAAAAACTTTTAACGTCTTTAAAATAAAAAAGGGACGTGGGAAAGATTTTGACATCAGTTTAGACTCCCCAGTTTGGACTAGGGACGTCTAAAGTGCACCTCAGACTTTAGACATCCCGAGTCTCAAATAAGGACATCTAAAGTCCTGTCTATAGACGTCCCCTATTTTATGGATGTAATTGATGTTTTTTTCTACGACCCTTAGATAGACATCCCTTTGTTTTCAGACGTTAAAAGGCCAACAAAGGGACATTAAAACCATTTTTTCTAGTAGTGCCTCTACTCGATTCCATAACCGGTTCTTGATTCCAGCAGCACCTCTCCTGAGTAGATAGCACCAAACACCTCTGCTAAAAAATTTGAAATTATAGAAATGTTGCTCTCACTGAGAGGAACAACATTAGAGAAGACTCTGAAAGCTGGAAACATCGAATCGGAGGAGAAATCAGCTCCAGAGCTCAAGACCTTTCACTATTCATCCTTTCCCTTTCTTCTTTCAATTTCTCATGAATTTCTCTATTTTTTCCCACTTTGCTTATTGGATGTACAAAATTTATGGGCCTTGGGAGTATTGTATTCACTTCATAACATGCGTCTAAGTGAACAAAAATATCCCAGGGTGCCCGATGCTCCTTTCCTCCGACGTAGTCAACCTAACCACTAGTAAATTCACCCTACCTGCCCGCGGAATGTCAGGGAATAAGACATGTGCCAAAAAATAATTATTCTCTTTCCTTTCTCCTCCTAGCCATCCCCCACTGGTCAGGAAAGAAGAGGTTTGATGATTTCATCTGGCTTCTGAGTTCAGTGTCCGGGTAAGTTAGGTACATGACGGAACAGAAGATCGGAGACCGGTGAGCTATCCCAGCTTTTCTGGACATGTGGTGACTTCTTACTGATCTATTAGAAAGAAAAGTCAAAATTGGCTTTAATAAAGCGACTTTATCTTTCATCATTACTTTTACTTTATTAAAGCTACTTTATTATATTGAGTCCCTCGGTTTTACACCATGTGTCCCTGTGGATTGAAGATCGTGCCAAATGTCTGTGTAAGCCCACAGATAGCACCACATAGCCTCTATCTCAAGGAACTATGAATTGTCTGCTTGTGGGGCCCACATGGCGCCACAAGCCAATGTCTTTTCCCAAAATACAAGGTATACCAGTGTAATCTTTAAAAACGCATGGCATATCGGTCCACCCTAAAAACACCATATGTCCTCACATACAACATACTTTACTCGATTAAGTTGTCCCATACTTCATGACATAGCTGGGTAACATCTTTCTTTCAACTCAATGGCACCGTATATGTGTACTTTACACATTTACACTGACATATTTTATCCGACCACTTATATGCCATAAGCCTTATGTAATCTAGAGACTCGTCCTATGCCTGAATATAGTCCCTGAAAAGCATTCTATTTCTCAGATATTCTTAGGACTCTTCTTAAATTGGGCTTAGTCATCTGTCTGATACAGGCTTATCCTTAAGTCTCTAAGTCCAAAATTTGGGATATTACAAATAAGGTATAACTAGTTAGAGAGTAAAGACTAAGGAGTTCATGCACAAGATAACCAATGATCGAGATGTCAATAATGGGGAAACTCTGGCAGATGAATTTGAAGCATTTTTGACATTTAGTACAAAAAAATATTAACTTTTAATATTGAAACCAATTTGAATGCAAACAAAATATGAATGCGTTTCAAATAAAGTGTATTTACTTTTATAAACAAGATGGATTGTAATCAAAGTACATTTTTGAAACTCGTAGTTTAAAACTCAAATACATAGAAAAATTATGCACAATTTTAGTTGCAGTCTATTTTGCAATATGAAAGCATTTTGACAAATGTAAATCATTGATTGGTAATGGTAGGTAATAATAGCAAGTATTCATTACCCAAATTAGTTCATATGAGCACAAGATATTAAATGACATAGTGAGAAGTGATGATGCAATAGGGGTTTTAATTTCAGGAACTTGACATCACTTGAGTGGGCACCTGAGTGATCATGCATGACTATCACTTAAGTGGTCACTCGAGTGAAATAATTCAGAGCATTTTGTTGAGTAACAAAAGAATACCTTACTCAAGCAATCATGTAATTCTTTAAAGTTCAGTTGAGCATGATTCCTTAACTTTTGCCTTCGAATCTTCCAGTTGGTCTTATCACTTTGGACAGTCACTCCTAGTTGTCACGCAGTGATGATGATCACTCGAAAGGTCACTCAAGTGATGCTTTATTGTGCATATTTTCTTCCTTCATAGTGGCTAGGTACTCTTAGTGATGCCTCCGGTGATGCCTCCTTTTGTATGCTCAACATCAAAGACAAGCATTAGTTGTATAGCTTCCTCAAGAAATGATTCATTTATCAAAGTAGTAGCACTTTTGAGAAGCTTTTTCTCATCCTGCAAAACCATATAGATCTTTTTCTTCCTTTGGTATCCAATCTTGCTTGAATTCAATCATCATTAGTTTGTAGGGACAAAATAAATCATATGCTCTTAAGAATATAATCAATTCAAAAAAATTGAGCACAATGAATTAGTCATGACTTTATCCATAAAAGAAATACTCTCTTTTCAAATCATCATGTATGCATAAAGAACTCAACTATTTAACATTGTAATTCTTTTGAAATAGACTTCAGAAATAATATACAATGTTTATTCCCAAGGCCATAAGATATAAGCCTCATTGAATATTAAAAATAGTAATGTTAGAGGTTTTACCGTTGTATACTATTACCTTAGGTACTTGGAGGATTGCTTTTTGCTTACCCATTATACCTTTATGTGATGTTGATGCTTTGAATCCCTTGCTTTGGGTGCTAGTAATCTTCTCTCAAAATATATAGAATCCAAGAGTCTTTTACTTGATGCTTGAGAGATTCTCCTTTTCTTGTTCTCCTCAAGATAGTTGAACGGTACTTTATGGTAGCCCATTCCTGAGGTAGAACATACTCCTTTCTCTATTGCCTTTCTTTGTGGTTAGACTTTGCAGTTCCAACAATATATGTTTTGAGAGTTCTCCTAATTGATGTGAATATCGTTTTAGGTGCATTAGGAACTCTTAAAATCTTCTTCATTTTCTTTGTGTTGGAAATTGTGCCCTAAGGGCTAATCATTGTACTTTGAACATTATTATTTTAATGAAATTTCTCCATTCTGTTATCATATTATTTGCATGTTAATTGTGATAATTGTATCCTTGGATAATTCATAAAGATTGTCCTAGAATGTCCCTGGTCGGTCATCTATGCGGGAGCAGAGATGAAACAAGATCAGTATGACTTTGATAAGATATGGAGATACGAATCAAAGTCTTAGGCACTTGTAAGAGTACAAGGTGCTGGACCGACCCACTATGAGAAAGCTACATGGATCAAGTCATAAGTTTTTCTCATGTATAACCACGTCACAATGCCCTTAGACCTAAGGTCATCATGGATTCCTACATGAGAGTTGCTAAGCTTTGAACTAGTCAAAAGTCACTTTTGACCGGGTGATGATAAAGGCTACGATCGGGCTTGGTGGTTTTTCATGCAGAGGAATATGAATGATCAAGATGGAATTTGTCCCTCATATTAGTAGAGAGATATTACTAGGCCCCTCGATGAGTGAGTCTGAGAAATGTATGGCCATATTATGATGAAAGGAGTTTCTGTCTCTGTTATCAGGCTACTCAGGAATTGAGAAAGTAATGGTCAGGAACAAGAGGATGACATTATCCATGCCTTATCCTTGATTGATATATCGTGTGACAAAAGGGACGTGACATGGTTGTATGACAGGTTGCATCGTGATAACGATCCTCATATAAATTGGGTAGTCGTAATGTCTTGCTAGAGGCCGCTTGTTATTTTGGGTTAGTATAGTTATTGGCCCACTGCCAACTTCATATGGGCCTACAGGGTCGCACACAAGAATGGCCCAACACAAGATAATGTTTAATTTAGGGTGGACAAATTTTATATTTATATATATCTATATAATATTATTAATGTATTTTCGAAATATATGTCTAATATATTATATATGAATTTTATATTATATATATATATATATATATATTCGAAATATATATCTTATATATATATATATGTATATATATATATTAATATATGATATTATTATATTGTATTAGTTTTAAATTTAATTTATTAAGATATATTAAATTTAATAACTAACATGATAGAGATATAGTATCTCATATTTAATTTATGAAGATAAATTAAATCTAATGGCTCTTTATTTGGATTAAATAAATAGGTTAAATTAAAACTGTTGGACAGATTTAATTTAAACTGAATTTATTTAATTAGCTCATCAAGATAATTAATTGTTAATTAATTTCAAAATTAATGATGATTAATTTTGAAATTTGAAAGTAGCCCTCAAAGGTTATAAACTTGATAGAGCAGATATATTCATACGCATATGAGAATTGAGAGTTGCAAGTGAAACCCTAGGAGACATTAGAGGCGCTAGCACGTAGTCTCGGTTGGAGAGCATTCATGTGGATACCAGTAAAAGGAGCGGACCTGACGTGTTGGCTCCTAGAGATCGTGAAAACTCTGAATCATCAAAAGGTATGAATCCTTCCAACTTGGTTTAAACGCCGTTGATAGATCCTCGATTATGTTCGGTGAAAATTTTTAAAATTCTTCCGCTATGCGTACCAATTCTAACACTTTGTACCCTTATGTCCATTCTTTTTACAATCAATTTGCACATTTGAAAACATTAATGGACATTGTGGTACCCACTTTGATTTTGGTCCTTGAATGTTAGCATTTGAACTCATTTGCCTTTTAGGAACCCAAATAAATTTATTTCTCATATTAAAATTTCTATTAATATAGCATGTGTGAGAAATGTGACCCGATTTACCATAATAATTGCAAAATATATAATGATATGTATTATGAGATTTTATGCGAGTATTGTGTCAGTCATATGAATGAAAGCTCAAGTAATTTTTATTTGAACATACTTTCTTCCCTATTATTCTCCATCATGATTAAAAACATTTTTGCTTTTTAAACTCTAATCAATAATTGGTTGAAAAACAATTTTATGCAAAGTTTGAAAATCAGTTTTCAAAATAACTCAAGAAGAATTGGAATTGTTTACCATATGTGCATCTTAAGCTCTAGAGGATGATCCATCAAATTTATTCGTAATGTGTTCTTCTTGAGAATCATCTTCCTCTTATTCTTTTATGTTGACTAGATCATGGAAGTGTTTTTTAATTTCTCCTTCTTCATTTTATCAACTTCCAATTGTTCATCAATCGTGGATATACAGCTTCTAGTTCCAGATGAACTGTTAACACTTTGAACTTCAACATAATTATTAGAAGTATAAATAGAATCAAGAGTATCCCAGATATCTTTAGCACTAGAGAAAAATCTAATTTCCTCAAATCATTTCGATTAAAGCATTATACAGAATTTTCATTGCTCTAAAGTGCAATGAAAACATTTTCTTTTCGTTTTTAGTCCAATCTCTTCTCGGTTTGAAGTTAAAAACATTTATAAAAACCTTTCACATATCAAAATTAGATGCTTTAATAAAACTAGTCATTCTAGCTTTCGAAAACCAAAATTTAATATCTTTTAAAGTAGGTTCAGTTGTATAGTCGAAACCTTATGAAAGCATATAACACCTAAAATTAGCCATTAATAACTCTTAAGATGGTTAAATCCTTTAAACAAGAGCCTAGCTTTGATACAAATGTTAGAACTGGCTAACACCCAAGAGGGGGTGAATTGGATGTATGATAAGAACTTAAAAGCTTTGAAAATCTTTTTGCGTCTTATGAAATCAATAAGTATGAAAGAATAAAACCATAAGCAATTATCTAAATCATATATGCTGGAAATAAAAGAGCTTAGGGAAGAGAAGATGCAAACTGTGATTTATCCTGATTCGGTCCAATCCATGATGACCTACATCTAGTCCCCAAGATCCTCTTGAGATTTCAATCCATTATGTCCCTTAAGTTTAACTAGGTACTTGAGAACCACTATAATTCTACAAGTTTAGCAGTGTAAACACCCATTACTTATTCCAAGATTAACCAAAGTAGCAATGTGCAGTTTGATGGGCACACGAGAATAGTATAAATATACTAATAATTAGTGCTTGATTATATTACAGGAATTTCCCATAAGGATTGTACATAATGCTTACAAACTTAAAAAATGATAAAAGCCTATAGATAACCAAATGCTTTTCCTGGACTCAACTGGAACCTTCTGTATTTTCCTCGTGTAGTCTTCTTCTCTGTTCTCAACATACCTTCTATTTTCACCTATCTAAATGATTGGTTAGGGGAGGGTGAGATTCAAGAGAATCTTAGTAGTAAACAATTACCATAATTCAAGCATTATATATGCCAAGTGTATGACATGTTAGCCTTAACTAGATGCATGCTTATAATGATATTTCTGCATGCTCAATATTTCATGTATCATACTTATGGCCATGGCCTAAACAGAAACAGAGCTTTATCAATCAAATATGCTCTACACAATCAAGTAAAGCAATCACAAACATAACTACACAAGCATAAATATCAAATACATGCAAGTAAAGTAAGTTCAATTCCTTTGACTTTATGTCCTCCTTTTGTACCTTTTCTCCAACCATTGAGGATGCTTCTTCTTGGTCACCTCATGACCCTAGATATATAATCGTATCATTAGAGCCATGATAAATATTTGTCCAAAGGAACTATATGGGCCTTTATGACATGTAGCTTTTATTTGACCTAATACTTATGACAATTTAACATAATTGCCATAAATTCGCAGGTTAACCCAATCTACCAGTTTTGTTGACTAAATTTTAGAAATTCATAATTAATTCTATAAAAATCCAAATGGGTTGGTTCTAGGTTCTATAAAAAGCTATTTAAGTCCTCTTTCAATGAAAAACATCACAGAGCCCCAATTATAGCCACACATTTCCCAAAAATTCATCAAACTCAGACTGTTATAGATTTCGTCCTAGAATCAAAGTGAAAATTTGAAAAATCATAACTTTCAATCCACTAGTCCAAATGGCTTATATTACTTATCAAATTAAAGCCCTGGATGTTGACTTTAATCTTGCAAAATTTTATAGCATTCGAACTAATTTTGACAGACAAAAAATGTAACCCCCTTTCACGATCAAGACTAAGATTAGTTCATAAAAACGTAATTAAGTTTGAATTAGAGACAATGTATGATGATTTAGAACTTATTCAAAATTAAACTTCCCAAAATCAGGGTTTACAAAAACCTTTCAAAAATCTGTTTAACGCAGTCTCATATCCAAATATCAATTTCACAATTGGCCTATACAGGACGATTTCAGTATAAATATCAGAGTACAAGGTAAGTTCCTGACACACTCGGGTTAGATTAATCAATAAAGGTTTCTATAAGGCATAATGCCCATAATCTCTTCCCTTTACCAGGGGATTACATAAAACTATCCAATATCATCATTATATACACGTAATTCCCAACAAAATATCCAACGGTTTATACATGATAACCAATAACCAAAATAAAACTCCAAATCCGGAGTTCTACCCGCTCTTTATCACCTGCTTTCCTTTAGATCCTTTTACCCTGTCTAAAAATTTATTTTTGGGAGAGTGAGATTCTAAGGAATCCCCATAATGTCAAATCATTCATAGTATGCACAACAATAAAGCATGAAATCAAATCATCACACAACACACAACAACTACAACGGCAGTTATAGCAGCAAGGGCAGGTATGACTACATCACCCTTATGTTTGCTTAAGCTGAAGTGCTCACACTGTATTGCACCATCACATGATCATATCACATATATCACCACAGTTGGGATCCATATAAAATATTTCACATACACACACACCTACACTGGTTGGATATTCAAATAGGAATCTATGATTTTACAATCCACCCCTAGCAATTACGATGGCAGGGGTAGTTGTGATAACCAACATCCCCTACGACTGCTAACACTGAACTGCTCACATTGTAATGCACTATGGGAGATAACACATTCACAATGATAAGTCATGAATACCAAGCATCATACACAACATGAGAGAAAAGTCACTACCGTTGTCCTTCCGGGCATGCTCTGGCACCGGTCTCTCCCGAGTAGGGAAAATGTCAAATCCTATATTCATAATTAGGGATGAAGTATTGTTCTTTATACCAATACTCAAATAACTTCATATAACTTAAATTGGTTATCATTTATGCTCTTTAAGAAGCTATACATGTCTCTAACAAAAGCCCTAAAGGGTTGGAAGAACTATCCAAAGATCCCCTTTTTGAAAGTACAAGAATAGAATTTTCACTGATGCACTAAAGTGATTATGCACTTTGCACTCAAGTACAAAGGTTAACACTCGAGTAATAGCCAAATGCTCACTCGAGTTCTAGGAAGTAAAGCACAGGAAGTGTTAAACTAAGAGTATAAGAACTTTCAAAGTGAAGGAGCACTCGAGTGAAGAAGACTTCACTCAAGTGACAGCTTAACACTCACAAGTGTTAAGGCACACTCTTAAAACTCAACAGCGAGTGACAACCCGAGAAAAGAGTTCATGGTGTCAAATATACCTACACTCGAGTGAGAGGACGCTCACTCGAGTGAGGACCCACAATACTTGCAAGTGAGGCAACACTCTTGCCTTTCACTCAGAAGTGCAACATGGAATCTGAAGGCAGAAAGTGAAAATGCACTACCGCACTCTAGTGATATTCATCCCGCACTAGAGTGAACCCCAGATGACTCGATTGATGCTTATCAGACGCCAGAAAATTTAGAAAAACTGACAGCACTTCCAAATTTTTACCCATGTGATTCCAATAGTCCCAAATACCAAACTAAAGATACTCCCACATAAAAATGCATAAGGAATCACATGGAAAGATCAGAATTACCAAATTCCTATTCCATTATCATGCTTTGGGTCTTAAGTCACAATCAATGCAAATTTCCAAAATCTCTAAACCTAACAATTTCAACCTCGAACCAATTCTATCTATTCAAAACTCATCTCAATACAACATTACCATAACCATATCATGCCAAACTACCAATGACCGTAATCGAATGAAAATAGGCTAAAAATTCTAGGAATTCCAAGTTTCATCAAATGGCATAAAACATAGATAGAAAGATTGGTTTCAGTTACCTCTTCAACTTTTCCAAATAGATTTCTTGATTCTCAAAACTTCAAAATTCCTTGAGAGCTCAAATCAACACTAATGGGAAAACTATAACCATAGAAATGAAGCTCTTAACTCAAGGAACAACTTTAATGAATGGTGTTTGAGCATTAGAGATCATTCTTCTGACCTTTATCAAGCTTTTCTTCTTCCTTCTTTGGTCTCCAATGGCGCCGGAATGAGTGAGAGAACAGAGATGAGAGCGTGTGAGGAAGAAGAAGAAATCATGATCCTACTCCCCTCCCATACCATTTCAGTGCAAACCAAGGAAGAGGAAGAGAGAGAAAAGTATAAAAAATTGCTATTTGATTTTCCCATCCCCTCTCTCTTCATAAGTTTGCCACATGTCCCATTTCCATTGGTTTTGCTCAAATAAGTAACAAATTAGTTACTCTAACCACTCCCTTAGCCATTTAGTTACACATCTCATACTTTCTTAGTTAGTAATTAATTTCCTCATTAATCACTGACTACTTACCTGACAATTTTCCTGAATTTGGTATATTAATTAAAATTACCATAAAACACATAAAAATTCCAATTTAAATTCATAAATCATTCTCAATAATTGTCATTAGCCCTTAATCAAAATTTTAGGCATTACAAAAAACACGTTGCAAGTTCTTTACCTCCAGAAAAAAATTCAAGAAGATTTAAACACAAACTTCCAAAATCATCAAAGATCATCATAAAGCTGCTTTTTGTAATATCCCAAAATATACTCAAGGGCTAAATGTACAGAATAGATGGTGGAATTAATGATAGAATTACTTTAATCAATTTTGCTATGACTTTAGTTTCGATTAGCTGGAGATAATTACTTAGTTTTTCGCCTAAAGTTAGAAATGATTGAAAATAAAATTTGGAAATAATATTCAATTAATCTTTCCTTACCTTTTCATATAAATTCCCATGCTCAAGGCAAAGAAAAGGAAGAGAAAAATTAATTGGAAGCCTTTGAGGAGCCAAAAGTAAAAGAAGTGAAGAAGGAAAGAAAAGTCAAGGCTTCTTCAACTTTTACCACTTGGAGAAAAATTGACAAAATGCAAGACATTAAGGAATGAATTGGACAACAATTATTTCTCCTTCTCAAGTCAAAAAATTTTGGCCACAAAAAGGAAGAAGGAAAGAGAAAAGCTTGCATAACTTGTAGTAATTGCACCTAGTTAAGTTACTATAAGTATGTGCCTAAAGTAATTAATTTGTGACCACAACGTTTCACTACTTTTTGGTCCAAAATTTTGTCCAGATTTTAAAGAGAAGAAGGGATGAAGAATTAATTAATTAGGACACCTTTTTGGGAAGCAATTTATGGTCAAAAGATGAAGGGAAAAGGAGATGAAAAATCAAGTTAAATACTCTAAGTATTTGACCCAAAATAAACCATTTGTTACTGCAATTGTTTTTTACCACCTTTTGACCATATTTTGGTTGGACATTAAGTGATGAGAGAAGCTAAAATCTGATCAATTAATCACTCTAATTCTCTCTCTCCAAGTTGGCGAAGCTGCTGCCATATGAAAGAACAAGAAAGCAAAGTGAACTTTAGTACTTCATCTTGATTTTTTACCTTCTTAACCTTATCTATGGCCAAAACACTCTTCATACAGATTGTTCTTCTTGATGAGAGCTTCATTTCTATGAAATTAAAATTTTAAGAGGAGGTGTTTTGAGCCATCATCCAAGAACAAAAGTGGTAGAATCAAAGAAAGAAGCTAAGGAGGAGCAAGAGGTAAGTATTGGCTTCAATTTGAGCTATTGATTGTAATGGTTGAATGAATATTTTTGCTTATGGAAATCTACCTTGATTTCAGGCAAACTAGGATTTAGAGAAGTTATGTAGTTTTGGTTATGATATTGGTATTTGATTATGATTAGAAACCATATATCACAAGTTTTATTCTCAAATTGGGAGTTTGGTCATTTCTAGAATTTTTGTTCATTTTACTGCCAAAACAGAATGTGGGGAAAGAGTAGGAATTTGTTCATTTTGATGTTACCATTGTATTTTAAACAAAACATTGGGTGGGAATAGTCCCAGGTTGTGAATTTTGGATCAATGAAACTTAGAAAGCAAAACTAGAATTTCTGCCAGTGAAGGATTCCTGCGAGGTATCCTGTTTGTGTTGTGTTTTTGGATAACCAAATGATTTCCAATGAATGTGAAATTTTCCAAAATGAAAGTAGACATATCAATCTTTAATTTAATAACTCATTCATGTCATTTGGACTTGTATACTGGGAGTTCTAAATTTTTGAAGTTAAGTCATGAAAATTGCATTGAATTTTGGTAATGTGCAATAAATGACAATTCTAGGAATGTTGTACATCCTACTGGCTATGAGTAATATTTTTCCTTAAAAATGGAATTTATAAGGGTCACGTAGCCTTTAAAATCACCATAATTAAACATTTGTACATCAAGATATGAATTTTCAAATTTGATGAAAAATTCTAGCAGATTTGGTTAATTGTGTGAAAATTGCAAATGTAATAATAGCATCATGTAATAATTTTGAACTCTAAGGGTGAGAGTTAGTCTTTTAGGTTATTTGACCATTTCAACCTACTTGTTGACTTAGTATATGAACCCTAATGATAACCAATTAAAGAGTTTGGATTTTGAAAGAACTGGACTACGTAATAACTCATCGTCCGTAATTTTATTTATAGGATTCGATATTTGTTCTAAGCACAAGAAGTTAGGACAAGAACCAGAACTGAACCAGAAAGGTGAAGGTAGTAACTTATCCCATATACACTATGTGTTATGCTATATGTATGTTTATACTATTGTGAACTTAAGCATACAAATGAGAAGGGCTTAGCCTAGTAGAGCTCCGCATGCTATGGCAAGGGACAGTTGTCCCTGAATTTACCCAAACTTTATGCTATTTGTATATCTAGTATTGGTACTTATATGCATATTGTGAATTATCTCTGAATGCTGAGTATGCTACCTGTATGGTAACTTTGATTGACATGACATGTTTCATGTATGCATTTTATATAAGTGTTATCTGTTACTACTGGGATTCTTTTGAATCTCACTCCTTTCCGATATCTAATCTGTAGCACGGGCAAGTTGTTCACATGGGAAGAAAGTGGGCACAGACGATTAGAGTTGAAGACTTAGAGTCTATTCTTCGTTGGTTATTTGTTTCTTTTTGGGAAACTGTATTTGATGTGTATGCAACCTCTGATAGTCATAGGCTAATCTAAATCATAGAAGTAGTAATGGTGCTTATATGTACTGTATGTTAAGGCTAAAAATGAACTAGAATTGTTTGTCTATGAAATGTGGACCCTTAAGTTAACAAATCTAACTAGTGCATATATTGAGAACTGTGATAAGCACTCTGATATTAATAAATAGAAACAGAATCAAATAAGTTGAACAAATTTGAAAATTGAAAATGAGACCACTGCATAGACGTTTGAAATTTTTTTGGAAACCCACTTGAGTATAGGACCAAACCCTGTACTGAACTTTGGACCTCAAATGGTCTGAAAACTATTTCTGGTCTGCAGTTTGACTTCATGTCATGTTTTTAACAGTTTTGAACTGTAAGAAAGTATGGTGTTATATTTATTGGTATCAGAGCATAGATTCTGGCAACGGTAGGTATTTGCTAGAGTCCTTTGCTTATGTTGATAAATTCTAACCCTTCGTTAGTTGCTTTATGCTTGGAAAAATGTTTGATAGGAAAAGACAAAGAAGTAGTTCACCTCCGTCTGTTAACTAGCCCATGCTAGAGCAATGTATACTAGCGGGTAAACTCTATGTGGTGTATTACATGGAAAGTAGTCGTATTATGTTGTGTATGGCCAGGAAAAGAGTTCCCAACCATATGACAATAAAGATAAAGGTTAGACAGGCGGTCCCAGCGTAGAGCCATATGTAGGCGATACTAGTGGTCTCAAGAATGATGATATTTTATAGGACATTGATTTTGATACTGAGTCTAGAGCCATAGTAGTTATGTTAGTTTCCATTCACATCCTGACCATGAATTGTAGGATTGCACTATCTTCCTGCTCTGATTTTCATACTGTCATATCAATATAAGTGGGCCTGCACTGTCTGCTCGCACTTGTCTTACTTCATCAGTGGATCCCACTTGACCTTCGTAGTAACACACAATCATTTATAGAAAATGGTATAATACATATGCCATGCACCATATAATGCAATGAAATAATAACACTGTAAAATTCATTATTATCGGAATGTGCATATGTGGTCAGGGCCAACTACTGTAAGAACCCCTGCCTATCCTACCTCAGCTATGCTCATTACTAGAGGCTGGGCAGTGTACCCTCTTAGTACTGTGTACTATAAATGTATCACAATTAGAATGTGCACATGTAGTCAGGACCAACTACTGTTAGAACCCTGCCTATCTGTACCTCAGCTGGGCAATGTACCTTGTTAGTACTATATCTCATAACTGAATCCCCTTTGGGGCCATTGGGGTACTTATGCTTTTCCCCTATATGGTACTTGTGCTTTTCTCATCCTAGTTTGTGAGTACATTATACATATCAACGAATATGGCATACAAAGCATATACATAATCGCATAGTGTATGAAAGAAAGTGCCATTATATTGGCCTTTCCTGAATGATATTGGATTACTAAGTTGAAATCATTAGGCATCTTTATCCATTTGCCTATCTACCAGGATTATTTTGCTTGACCTTTTTGTGTTATATTTCTACTGCACTTCTTACAGCTCATTACCTGATAATTAATCATTGATTATCGTTTGATGTTCTGTTAACATGCCTAAGATTTGCTGCATTGGGTCAAGTCTAGCTTCTTGACCCTACCCAGCATCTGCACCTCTTAGCCTTATTATCTTTGTGTTTAACTATATGGAAACAAGGAAGAGGTAAATGTCGCATATTCACAAGAGCATATCTATTTTTACACAAAGTTTAAGGTGCATAGATACATCTGAAATAACATATTTCCACCATTTACAGTTGTAAAAGAAAGCCTGCAACAATATGCAGCCTTTGAACTATTATACAACATGTGCTTACCTTTTTTCAAAAAAGTCACCACATATACATGTTGTAATACCCTGAATTTTGAGACTTGAGGCTAGAGAATAAGCCTGGAATAAGTGGATTGCTAAGCCCCGATTTAGCCAGATCCCAAATGTAGATTAATGCATAATTACTCCAAAAGTAGATGTGATTAGTAATAAATAAAACCTTTTGGAGAATATGATATGATTTGGGATTCGAATGTGATTCGTATGTGTTGTGAGCAGCACCGAAATCCTGTATTTAAGTTCAATTAGGGATTAACCTCTAAATTGACTTAAAATATAGGGATGGCGCATATTATGGTGAAAAGGAAAGATATGAAGTGTTTGGTGATGTTCAGTGAGAATTACCGTAATCAGGGGCAAAACGATAAAGTTACCGACCAATTGATCAATTACCGAAGAGGAAGCTCATTGGTAACTCAAAGATCAATAGTTGTGATTGATTTTTATGAGATTAAAAGGGTGGAATACCATGTGTTGTGTTTATGTAAACTCATGGAGGTGAAACAAGATTGTGACAAGTGGCACAATGTGAGCCATTGGATTGGTTAGAGTGTCAAAATGCCTTTCCTCTCTCCTCTCTTATATTTAGGTTGGTTTGGGCACCCAAAAAAATGACTTGCCTCATCTTCATCATCATCTCACATATCTCTCTTTCATCTCCATGGATGTCCCAAATGTAATACACCGTCCCAGGGAGCACGCACTTCCAGACACCCCTCAGGGCCGTAAGCATCTCTTAGGGCACGAGCGTGCCACTCAAAGGATTCTCCCACGCCCCCTGCGTGGTTTCTTTCGCCTCCGCACGGTTCGAACACTTGACCTGGGGGTAAGTACGAGCGATTGGCGAACCATGCTACCATTGAGCTACTTACCCCCAGGTCGAGTGTTCAAACCGTGCGGAGGTGAAAGAAACCATGCAGGGGGCGTGGGAGAATCCTGTGAGTGGCACGCTCATGCCCTTAGAGACGCTTACGGCCCTGAGGGGTGTCTAGAAGTGCAAGCTCCCTGGGACGGGGTGTTACAATAAAAAGGCGCCTTTTTATTGTCACACCCTACTTCCAGCCAGGCCACACATGGACCTCGTAAGAGGTGGACTCACAAGAGTTCCTCGCTCCCCAAGCAAGATTTTCTACCTCCGCAGGGATCGAAGCCACTACCTGGGGGTAAGTAGCGCCTCATGACAATCCCCACTACCATGATAATCTCGCTTGGGGAGCGAGGAACTCTTGTGAGTCCATCCTTCCCCGAGAGGGGTTACGCCAGCACCCATGTGTGGGCTGGGGCCAGAAAAGGGATGTGACACCAAAGCTTGGGAGGAAAGAGAAAGTTTGAGGAGAGTTTTTAGCTTGCTTGGTGACCTCTTTAGCTCAAACACTCTTCTTTAATGTTGTTCATAGTGATGAGAGCTTCATCCCTGTGGTTTTATATACTTGATTGGAGGTGTTTGATAGCTTGAGGAAAAGTGGAGAGATGAGGAATCAAAGAATTTGTTTGGGAAAGAGGAAGACGTGAGTATTTGATGACTTTTGACCAACTATTGTGGTTATTGGTTGAGTATTGTGAATTTTGGTTTTTTCCCTGATTTTGGTGGAATTGTGAAATGCATGAATTTTCATGTGATTTATGTTGAAAATGGTGTTTTGTTGTGTAATTTGGTCATTGGAATTGGATTGGCATTGGAAATGGAAAAGTTGCAATGTTATAGGTTGAAATGTGAAATTGTGTGACATGTTGAGATTGCTGTAAAACATGTCAATATGATGTGAATTTGGTTGTTTTGGTGTTTCCAATAGTTTCCTTGTGAAAATTTGTGTGGGAATGGTGTTTGATGTGAAAATGGGACCATTGGAAGCAATTGAGCCAAAACTGAAATGCTATCCATTGAAAGTCTGTTTTGGGCAGTCTGGTTGTGTAGACATTTTGACTAGGCATATGATGTTAGAAAATTATGAAACTCTCTAGTATAAAATTTCACATCCCAAGCATCAAACGGGACACATAATTTCTGCCATTTCATTTTGTGAACTGGGAGATATGCCTGTCCAAAATTTGAGGTCGAAACTGGACTCTGTTTTAGGGCAGTAGTGGATTTTGTGTAATTCTAGAATTTTTTGGTGATTTCTAGTATGGTCCATATTTTTCCTATGAAGAGGACTTGAATATATTTCATTTGGCTTTAGAATCACCTCATTTAAATTTTTATGGAATTAGTTATGATTTTTGGAAGTTCAGCCAAGAAACAGGATTTTCTTGGCCGCGGCCGAAATGTTTCTGGGTTGTTTTTGGCCGCGGCCAGAGGATTTATGGGCCACAGTCAACCCCCAAAAATTAGCATTTTGAACTTTTAAAAGGTGATCTTTGGTCAAGTGTTTCCTAAGCCTTTAGGCAGGTGTTTAGGCTTTGATTAGCCGCCTAAAGGTCATGAATGGTAACCAACTTTAAGTGTAATGAAAGTAAAGATTTGGAATAGAGAATAAACCTATGTCCTTGCTTTGGCCATTGGTTTGATGTTTGCCCTGAACGTGGTTTGATATTCGCCTGGTCGTGAGTAAGCGGTGCTGGAGCTTACGTGGAAATAACAAGTGTAGGGAACTTACCCCTCCTGCATGCTCTGATATTTGTGTTAGTATGTTGATGCATGTTATTGCTTTGCTTGATTATGTGAAACATTTATGAATGATTAAAGCTATGTTTCAATTTATGATATGGCCATATGTATGTTGTTCGAAGTATTGAGCTTATAGATTTGTCATTGTGTGTGAGCATGAGTTATGCAATCATGTCATGCATTAAACATCTATCTTGTATGCATATTAGTGACATTTGCCTACGACATTCTCTCGAATCTCACCTTCCCCTACCAAAATTTTAGACTGGGTAGCGGATCGAGGATGGAGCAAGCAGCCAAGGGTGACAAGGACTCCCTTTTGGGTTATTTGAGTTTTGGTTGTTGGTTATCATTGTAGGTGGGATATTTGTATTCAATATGGATGTATAATTGATTATGTATGGAGATGAGATTTGTGTAATCCCCATCTGAGGCTTGTAGGGGCGAATATGCCCTGTAATACTTTGATTAATGAATGAAACATGGGGATTAGCCAGGACTTATTTGCGTACTCTGATATTGGTATGAATGCGATTTATCTTCACTAAATAATTGTATTCGAAATATGAATATGAGACCAGGTGAATTGTATTTTGAATGGTATTTGTGGAAAACCCTATCGTGAAGATGGGATTTTAAATAAGTTTTGTTTCTTATTGGTCTCTATTTTATTTTAATAGCAAACTTCAGATATAATTACGGAAGGGGGTTACACATGTGACTTCCCAGTGGTTCACCCATCCCCTTATTTCCCTGGGTTGAACACGCTTAACTACCAATACCCCATGACTGCCCTTATCTCAAAAATTGTGCCTACTTTCTCCAGGCATCAAAATACTGTGTATGGACTTCATATTAGTACTAGTACATGCACTTGGCCACGTCATTTGTGATATGCTCCCTAAAGTCCACCAAGCTATAATTTGGATCCCATTTTATAACCTCATTCTTCCCCAAAACCCTAAAATACATTATCCGGAAAAGCATACATCACTGTACTGATCCAAATGTCATCCGGGTCTCTAAATCCAGAGGACCCTGCTGACTCTCTATTAGGATTAGACTATCTAAGTACTCAGTATGCTAATTTATAAGGGTGTCATGCTTTCAAACAGCCCACAGATATATACTCCTGACATCCTCGAAAGCTCAAGATCTACAACTGGATCTGACTCTTTCTTATTTATCTGTGGCTTATCTTTCTGACACTGATAAGCCAACTGGTTATTCTGTTCTAGGATACGGCCTACACTCTAGCCTTACTCAGACTTGCTCCCTCGGTGTCCGTGACATCCTTGTACCCCCTTACTCCATTATGGTAATACTGGCTACCATCGGGTATTCACTGTTTCTCCAGGGCTGGTTCAAAGAAATACTCCCTTTCTATACATATGTCTTATCACTGATAATCAAGACCATATCAGTATACTATTTTATTGCTAGAACCGCTTAGGCTCCAATAATGGGCTTTTATAAAGACACAAATTAAATTTTATGTCATATTGTGGCAAAAAACTCATGTGGCCACCAATTACACTATTTGGCCATTTCACATATGCCAATATTCACCATTTTATTCACTTTAATACCCCAAAGGGGTAATGGAGTTTTAGTGACTAAAATTTGGGATGTTACAAGCTAGGCACTTGTGAAGCTTTATACAAATCTCTCACCGAGTTACTCCCCCTTACACACTGTAAGGATACAATCGAGTTACTCCCCTTTACGCACTATAAGGATACAACTTTGATGATGAAAGATTATAATCAATCTTCTCTTTCAGAAATGAATAAGATGAACACTGAAGTACAATACAAATAATCATTCTATCAAAGGTAAATGATATAGAAGCTAGAGAATAACAGAGAGTGTTTGGGTCTAAGTGGATAGCTCATGATATTAGCATGTTGGCGTTATTGTTGTCTTCTCTTACGCTTTGATTGCCCTTCTGTTTATAGTTGAAGATCGATGACTGTTGTAACCATTCATCTATTAGAGTCCTATTGCTTCTTTTCACCACTCTTCATATTTGAAAAACTAGCCATTACATTTGGTGGATGCTCCACTCCCATAAAGTAGCTTTTCTTCTCTTCACATGATCTTCTTATTGTTTTCCTAGAAAATTGTAACGGCCCCACATACGCAGCCGCCCGAGCCCATATAGGTGGCCACTCAGGCCCCTAGCAGGAATTGTCCCCTCCTCCATACCATATAGGTACTTGGGGATTTATTTCAACCATATAGGAAGGAATACGCCTCCTCAAGGGATCGAACACACTACCTATGGATAAGTAGTATGCCATGATCCACTTAGTAGCCACTTGTACCACGTGGTGCGAGTGGCTATCAAGTGGGTCATGGCATACTACTTATCCTTAGGTAGTATGTTTGATCCCTTAAGGAGGCAAAACAAATCCCCAAGTACCTGTGTGGTACGGAGGAGGGGACAATTCCTGCCTGAGGCCTGTGTGGGCCCAGTCGGCTGCCTAAGTAGGGCCGTTACAAAAATACTTTAAATACTAATATAATGAAGTGTTAGAGTGATAAGAAGTAAGAAGAATGAGTTACACAATCATTCTTAAGACTTTCGAAAGTTACGAAACATTATCTGACGCATCATTCAAGTGATCCCTTCCAAAATATGGCAGAGAGCATTACTTAAGTGATCTTAAGTTATCCCACGAGTGGTTACTCGAGTGATCTGCCTATTTTGAATACAAATATAGCAAATGGCCTATCATCAGAAAGCTCTTACCTTCTACATTCCAATGCAAAAAGAATCAACTCCAAGTTCATTATATTCTAAAAGTTATGACCCAAATAGTGACTACTATTCTGGACAGTGTTCGAATTCACAAGCGTCAACTTCTAGAAGGCATACCACTTATAATATAACTCCAAATTTCACAAGCGTCAACTTCGAATTCATTAGATCTTGCAAGTTCTTCTTTCTTCAATCTCTTTCTTCTTGTTTTTCCTCTTGATGATCATTCTCCATAGCCTAACTAGATATCTTCTTTCTTTGCTTGACTAATCTACAAGATATTTCACATTAAATATGTTAGAACAAGCGTTTCACCCAAGAGGGGGGTGAATTGGGTGATACTAAAATTTCGTTGGAAATATAAAACTTTAACAGTGGAATTAAAATAGTAATGAGTAAGGAGAAATATCACTGAAGTGTACACCGGGAGTTATACTGGTTCGATCACAACCACTTTGACCTACATCCAGTCCTCAGAGCTTTTCTGAGAATTTTACTATAACTTCCAAGATTCAGTGGGTTCTGTTAGAACCCAAGTTTTGATGATAACAAAAAGTCAATTGTGTGCAAATTATGTTTTTAGAAGATTAAGAAAAGTTTACAAAGTTACCAAATGCATATTTGAAGTTTTCTTATATCTGCTGTGAAATTGCACTGGAGTGCTCGAGCATGAAGTTTGCACTCGAGCATAGATCTCCTCTGTGCTCGAGCAGGTGCGAGTGAAAGCCAGAAAGTGTGTACCCGAGAGGCATTCTCCCATTATGTTCACTGGATCACTCGAGGACTAAGGTGTGCACTCGAGCAGAGGAGTCATTCTCACTCGAGCACATGCGAGTGAGGGTCTGCGAGTGCTTGGTCGAGAGCAAGTAATAGCATGCTTCCTTCATTCACTCGAGCAGAGACATCAATGCTCGAGCATGAGCATTTTGTGCTCGAGCAAGGTACTGCGAGTGCTTGGCCGAGAGTCATGAAGTTCAGAGAAGTGCAAGTGTGCTCGAGCACACCCGTATATGCTCGAGTGACACATCAATGCTTGCAAGTGAAAATTCTATCCCTCTCCAAATCTGTTGCGAGTACTTGTTTAAAAGGTATAATTCTTGAGAATATTCTTCTCACTCGAGCAGGAGTCTGTGTGCTCGAGTGAGGGCCCACATCACCTGCGAGTGATAATTTTATCCCTCTGAAATCTTGATGCGAGTGATGGTATTAAGAGCATATTCCTTGAGAATATACGTCTCACTCGAGCAGAGGTATGTGTGCTCGAGTGAGGGTCCATATCACTCGCGAGTACAAATTCTCACTCTTGTCAAAATGGTGTGCGAGTGATGACCCGAGAAGACACTCCCAGTGGAAAATAAGAGATCACTCGAGCAGAGGAAGTTGTGCTCGAGTGAGACCCCTCTTCACCCACGAGTGAAGATTTTGTCTCTCTGAAATTCTATGCAAGCACAACCCGATAACAGAGGAATATGAAGGAAAATAGGAGATCACTCGAAGTGAGCCTTTCATGCTCGAGTGATGCCCTGTTTGACCACCAACAATGCCAAATCTCACAACGTTCATTTCGAATATGGTTTATTGCTATTTATTCATATCATCATTACTTATTATCATTGTTTAACATTGTTTGGATTGTTTTAAAAGTGTGATACAGGAATATGAACGTTTGAAATAAACCACATAAAGAAAGTCAAACAAAGGCAGACAATATGATTATAAACACGCTGGCACCTACCGCACTCAGATTATTCAAACATGCGCGTGTCTGGCAATAGTTCTAATTCTTGAGAATATTCTTCTCACTCGAGCAGGAGTCTGTGTGCTCGAGTGAGGGCCCACATCACCTGCGAGTGATAATTTTATCCCTCTGAAATCTTGATGCGAGTGATGGTATTAAGAGCATATTCCTTGAGAATATACGTCTCACTCGAGCAGAGGTATGTGTGCTCGAGTGAGGGTCCATATCACTCGCGAGTACAAATTCTCACTCTTGTCAAAATGGTGTGCGAGTGATGACCCGAGAAGACACTCCCAGTGGAAAATAAGAGATCACTCGAGCAGAGGAAGTTGTGCTCGAGTGAGACCCCTCTTCACCCACGAGTGAAGATTTTGTCTCTCTGAAATTCTATGCAAGCACAACCCGATAACAGAGGAATATGAAGGAAAATAGGAGATCACTCGAAGTGAGCCTTTCATGCTCGAGTGATGCCCTGTTTGACCACCAACAATGCCAAATCTCACAACGTTCATTTCGAATATGGTTTATTGCTATTTATTCATATCATCATTACTTATTATCATTGTTTAACATTGTTTGGATTGTTTTAAAAGTGTGATACAGGAATATGAACGTTTGAAATAAACCACATAAAGAAAGTCAAACAAAGGCAGACAATATGATTATAAACACGCTGGCACCTACCGCACTCAGATTATTCAAACATGCGCGTGTCTGCCAATAGTTTCAAATGTCCCGCTCCTCAAATGAAGAATTTCCAAACGGGCAAAAACTGAAGCAACTATATATACAGAGATTCAGAGATAATCTATACAACAACGTAGCACAAGAATTCACAAGCTTATATCAAGTCTCTGCTATTCATCATTTTTCTCTGTATACACATTGATCTTCAGTGTTTATTCATTTGCTCTGTAAGAGAGTCTTCATACAATTCAAAATTCTATGTTTATTTGATCTCAAGGTATTGGGACCTTGAGAGGGTAGTTTTTCCTTACGAGAGAAGCAGTTGAGAGAATTCCTTGTTGTGTCTTCCACTCATAAGCCTTATAAGATACAAACAGGAGAGAACGTTGCTGCTCGTAAGACTTACAGTGGTGTAAGCAGGAGAGAACGTTGCTGCTCATAAGTCTTGTATACATAAGCAAGTGAAAAGAGTCATAGGTTGTTTTTCTGCACGTAAGACTTGTCGTAAGGGGGAGAGAAGTTTCTTGTTGAGAGAATATTTCTGCTCGTAGTTTGTTCAAGAACGATTGTTGTTTTGTGGCATTCTGAGAGCCCATTGAATCTTGGAGGTATAGTGAAAATCTCAGTAGGTCTTGATCTCTGAGGACTGGACGTAGGCCTGGTTGTTAGGCCGAACCAGTATAACTCTCTGTGTTCAAATCTTCTCAACTCTACTCTATCTACTATATTTTTCATATCACCACATCAAGCGAAAAATTTTATAACATCACCCAATTCACCCCCCTCTTGGGTGAAGCTTGCCTCTTACATTTGGTATCAGAGCCTCGTCTTCTCCGAAGAGCCTAACAGCTTGAGAAGGATCCGACAAATGGCAACAATGGGTGAAAATATCCTTCCAGACGGAGCTTCAATCACTAGACCTCCTGGTTTTGCTGGAGAACATTTTTCGTTCTGGAAAGCCAAATTCAGAGTGTTCGTGATGGCCAACGAGTACGGATTATGGAATGTTATACAAGATGGTGACTATGTTCTAATGAAGAAAATCGAAGATAGAGCAGTTAAAAAGAGCCCAGATGAGTTTGACGAGAATGACAAAAGGTTAGTGACATTAAATAGTAAAGCTATTCTAATGATACAGAGTGCTCTTAGTCAAAAAGAATATTTTCGTATATGTACTCTACCAACTGCCAAAGACATGTGGGATGCTCTTGAAATTGCTCACGAAGGTACATCTGGAATCAAAGAAAATAGAATCAATACTTTAATTACAGAATATGATTTATTTCCTATGAAATCTGGAGAAAGTATATCAGAATTTGAACTAAGGTATACTCATCTTGTTAATCAATTATCTGCTCTTGGAAAGTCGTTTGATCAAAATTCCCAGGTAAGAAAGATTCTTAATATTCTTACGAAAGAGTGGGAAGCAACGGTGACAGCCATCGAAGAAGCTAAAGGAGAATCTATGAGATCCGTAGCTGCTCTCTTTGGAAGTCTTTCTGAATATGAAGGTAAGTTGAGATTCAAAAAGGAACTTGAAGAATTCGATGATAAAAAGAAAAAGGGAGTTGCACTTAAAGCTATCAAAGAAGAAGAAGAAACTTCCGAGAATGAAGATGTCCCTAGTGATGATGAAATGGGAATGATCGTGAGAAAATTCAAGAAATTCTACAGAAGAGGACAAAGGAATTTCAAGAACTATCAAGGTGGACCAAGCAAGAAAGAAAACAAAGAACAACAAATAGTATGCTATGAATGTGGGAAACCAGGACACATCAAATCTGAATGCTTCAGAAACAAAGACAAAAAGAAGCTGAAAAAGAAAGCATATATATCATCTATTTGGGGTGATAGTTCGTCAGACGAAGAAAATGACAACGACGAAGTAGCAAATCTATGCTTGGTAGCTAAGGAAGAAGAATCAGACTCTGAGGTAAGTGACTCTAAACCCTCTTATGATGAATTGTTATCTGAATATAATGCATTGCATACAGAGTTCATCAAAGTTGCTAAAGAAATGGTTAGTTATAAGAAAAAAGTAAAAGAATTAGAAAGTAATGTCATATCATCATATGAAATGTGTAAAGAGAAAGATAAGAAAATAGAAGATTTAACAAAGATTGTTGAAAAGTTTACTAAAGGAAGTGAAACTCTCAAGGTTATTTTAAATTCTCAGAAAGTTTCATTTGATAAATCTGGAATTGGATATAATGCTGTGCATAATAAGAATAAGAAGAATAGTAGAGACTATCTTAAATATTTCAGGAATTCTGTGCATACATCGAATCCATTTGCATCATGCAATTATTGTAATAGGAAAAGACATTATACTTTATCGTGTTATTTCAAAAAGGGAAAGGTTGTTGGAACATATAAATGGGTTCCGAAAGGGACACATATTTCAAATACTAACCACAAAGGACCCAAGAAAGTGTGGGTACCTAAAACCTGATCATCTTATTCTAGGTATGTCTCAAAGCATCTCGAGCGAACAAATGGTATATTGATAGTGGATGTTCGAGACACATGACTGGTGACAAAAATAAGTTCACCATGCTTGAAACTAGAGAAGGAGGAAAGGTGACATTTGGAGGAAATCAATCTGGACGTATTGCTGGAATTGGTGAAGTGGGAAGAACCGATGGCATTCAAATCAATGGAGTATATTATGTTGAAGGATTATGCCACAATCTCTTAAGCGTAAGCCAAAGCACTGACAAAGATAACTGGGTGATTTTTGACTCGAAAGAATGCTTGATAGTAAGCAAGAAAGATCTACCCCTAAACAAAGAAACTATCAAGGCAAAGATCCGAGCTCAAAGGAACGGTAATTGTTATACTATTGATTTAAATTCAAATTCTTCTGAAAATTGTTTTCTTAGTCGATCAGAGGAAAGTTGGTTATGGCATAAGCGTTTGGCTCATGTCAATATGAATCAACTTGACAAATTGATTAGAAAAGATTTAGTTGTAGGCCTTCCCAAACTCAAATTCAAAGACGACATGATATGTGAAGCATGTCAAAAAGGCAAACAAACTAAATCTTCTTTTAAAACAAAATATGAAATTTCTACTTCAAAACCTTTACAATTACTTCATATGGATTTGGTAGGACCTGCAAGAGTAAAAAGTTTTGGAGGAAATTTATATACGTTAGTAATTGTTGATGATTTTACAAGATTTGCATGGACTATATTTATTGCCTCAAAAGATGAAACTTTTGCTGAATTTATTATGTTTGCCAAAAAGGTTCAAAATGAGAAAGGTATTTCTATTGTCTCTATTAGAACAGATCATGGAGGAGAATTTGATAATCAATTGTTTGAAGATTATTGCAACAACGAAGGAATAGATCACAACTTCTCAGCTCCTAGAACACCTCAACAAAATGGAGTAGTGGAAAGGAAGAACAGAGTGCTTACAGAAATGGCGAGAGCATTACTTAATGAAAAAGAAATGTCACAAGTGTTCTGGGCAGATGCAATGAGTACTGCATGCTATATTTCAAACAGAGCATATATCAGCAAATCTCTTGGAAAGACACCATATGAACTCTACAAAGGAAGAAAGCCAAATATTGCTCATCTTCATATCTTCGGGTGTAAGTGTTTCATTCACAACAATGGTAAAGAAAATTTAGGTAAATTTGATTCAAAGTCTGTTGAAGGTATTTTTCTAGGATATTCTAATAGAAGTAAAGCTTATAGAGTTTTCAATAAAAGAACATGTACTGTTGAAGAATCTATTCATGTTGTGTTTGATGAAATTGAATCTCAGACAAAACTTAATGATGAAGAAGAAATGGATTCAATCAAGAAAAACAAATCTATTTCAAAGTAGGATGATTTTCAAATAAATGATTTTCAAAATTTAGAAGATGTCGATGATTATACTCAACCTAAAGCATGGAGACATATGAAGGATCATCCAATTGATCAAGTTATAGGAGATATTCATGAAGGTGTCAAAACCAGAAATAGAATCCTCAATGAGGTAACATTTTCAGCTTTAATTTCTGAAATTGAGCCTTCTAATATAGAAGAAGCTTTATCTGACAATGATTGGGTGATTGCTATGCAAGAAGAACTAAATCAATTTCAAAGAAATCAAGTTTGGGATTTGGTTCCTCGACCTAAAGATCATACGGTTATAGGGACCAAATGGGTTTTCAAAAACAAACTTGATGAATCAGCAATCATTGTGAGAAATAAAGCAAGATTGGTTGCCAAAGGCTATAATCAAGAAGAAGGTATTGATTATGAGGAAACATATGCTCCAGTGGCAAGATTGGAAGCAATACGAGTACTCTTAACTTTTGCTTGCATCAAAAGTTTTAAACTTTATCAAATGGATATAAAAAGCGCTTTTCTAAATGGTTATATTATGGAGGAAGTATATGTTGAACAGCCTCCTGGTTTTGAAGATTAAACAAAACCTGATTATGTCTTCAAACTTAAGAAAGCATTATATGGTTTGAAACAAGCACCCAGAGCTTGGTATGAAAGACTAAGCAAATTTCTTCTTGATCAAGGTTTTGTCAGAGGTAAAGTTGATACAACTTTATTCATCAAACATAACAAAAATGATATTCTAATTGTTCAAATTTATGTTGATGATATTATTTTTGGTGCTACTAACGAATCTATGTGTCAAGAATTTTCTAAGATTATGCAGGGAGAATTTGAAATGTCCATGATGGGAGAATTGAACTTCTTCCTTGGACTTCAGATCAAACAAAAGAAGAATGGTATATTTATATCTCAAACAAAGTATTTGAAAGAGTTATTGAAGAAATATGGATTAGATAATGCTAACGGAGCTGATACTCCAATGAGTTCTACAACGTTGTTGGATGCTGATGTAAAAGGACCTAGCTTCAATATTACAAAGTATAGAGGAATGATTGGTTCATTACTCTATCTCACAGCAAGCAGGCCAGATATTCAGTTCAGTATAGGAATGTGTGCAAGGTATCAATCTAATCCTAAGGTATCTCATGCAGAGACAGTAAAAAGAATTTTCAAATATCTAGGAGATACTTCAGAACTTAGTCTTTGGTATCCGAAAAGAGGGAACGAGTATTTAATGGCATATTCAGATTCAGATCACGGTGGATATAAAACTGACAGAAAAAGTACCAGTGGATAATGTCAATTTCTCGGAGGCTCTCTAGTGTCATGGTTCAGCAAGAAACAAAACACAGTCTCATTATCTTCAACTGTAGCTGAATATATAGCTGTGGCAAGTTGCTGTTCTCAAGTGCTATGGTTAAAACAACAACTTCAAGATTTGGGAATTTATTTAAAAGAAATTCCAATCTATTGTGATAATACTAGCACGATAAGCTTGGCAAAGAATCCTGTACAACATTCAAGAACCAAGCATATAGACATTCGACATCACTTCATTCGAAATCATGTTCTAAAGAAAGATGTCAAAGTGGAATTCATACCAACTCATCTTCAACTTGCGGATATTTTCACAAAACCAATTGCAAAAGATCAGTTCCTTTATATTTGAAGAGAATTGTAAATGGTTAATCCCAATGAGTTGTAAGTTTTCTTGTTAAAAAGTTTAATTAAAAGTTTCTTTTGATGATAACCATACTGACTTTAGCATCGGAGTGTTCAAAATTTGTTTTTGCAGGACTGTCACTCGAGCACTGAGGGTGCTGCTCGAGTGATGAGCTGTGTCACTCGAGCACAAGCAGCTCTGCTCGAGCACAGCGCTATTAAAGATACTCTGCTCTTTGACATGTAAAACAGAGGTTAACAGAGGAGTTAAGAATACCAAGGGAATGTATCAGAAATAACAGTGAGAGTTGAACTCACTCGCGAGTGAGGAACTCTCACTCGAGCATGATATGAACATGCTTGAGGTGAGGAGTGCCTGCTCGAGTGAAGAAGAAGAATTTCTTTGCAAAAGCTATCCAAATCATGGTTACTCAAATGATCTTGGAGGATTTGAGTACAAAGATAAAAAAATATATCAAGGAACCCATAATCACCCGGTCTCAATCCAAAGAGGTTCAAGGAAAGGGAAAGAAGAAGGAATCAGAACAACCCTAATCATCTTCTTCTTCTGGGGATACCTTCAGTAGACAACTCCGGGAAGCAATAGAGAAATCCAAACTTGACAAGATAGTTGGGAAGATTGCTTCTCAAGCCGGTGTTTCAAGTTCACATCAAGATAGGCAACCAAGTGCCTCTGCTTCAAGAGCACCTTCTGCATCACAAGCACCAGTGGATGATCATATCACCAGTCCTCCTGAGGGATTCAATGTTGCAGAACTTAAGGCTTTATCTCAGAAGGTATATGATGATGAATTTAAACATAGACATTTCTGCCCTGTAGTATATGTGGATCTGGATTATTTGAAAAAGAATTGTCATTTGGACTTGTACCCTTACCTTCAATAATGCTCCCTGGCTAGATATCCATTTGCCATATTCCCCCACTGTTGTGAAAACCTTTTATTGCAACATGAAGACTCATAATATTATGTCTAGATCTGGAGAGTTGATTGAAGAAGCAGTATCTACTACTGTTAGAGGAAAATTTATCATGATTTCTGCCAAGATTATAAATGACTTACTTGGTTATGTTGCACCTCCTCCTGATCCACCCTCTTTCTCTGCCAATGAAGTTTTTAAAATTCTGAGACCAAAAGACCCAATTGGCCCCCTCATTTTCAAACCTATTGATATGCCTAATAATCACAGAGTCCTTCATTATATATATTCCCGGAGCATAGTCAATAAATCCGAGAATTTTACCCACTTTGCTCAAAAGGATTACTATTTCTTGGCTTCTTTGGTTGCCGGGCAACAAAGGAATGTAGGGGAGATCATTTTTAACGAGATGAGAAGGTTTCGATTTTCATCAACAAGATCCACAACCATACCATATCCTCAACTTGTTTCTTTCATTTTGATGAAAAACAAAATTTGGTATTTAGAAGGAACTGAGAGGATACTCATCTCAAGGTTTGGTAAGACTCAGTTAACTCACATGGGTATCAATCTTCCGGTGAGTCGAACCAAAGCCACATCCAAGAGGGAAGCCACTCCATCCAGAGGTGATGAGGCACAATCATCTGCACAAGGTCCTATTCCTCCTCCTTCCTTTCTCAATGCCTCTCTGTCCAATCATCTGACTGAGGTAATTAATCAAGCTGTATCAAGTTTGAAGAAGGAGTTAGTGACTGAGTATGAGAAGCTTGTGGAGAAGATGGAAGCACAAGTCATTAAATTGGTAGACAAGGCCAATCTTAACTTTGAACTGATGTTCAAAACTCAGGATGAGATGTCACAGAGGATCACTAATATGGAGACCTTCCTGCACTCACATTTTCCCTCTTCATCTTCCGGGGTGCCTCCAGAGACCACTCATACCTCACCACTTCATCCACAGACTCATGTACTTTTCACCAATCCAGAGTCTAATTAGATGTTACCTTTGATCGGTCGCCTTCACTACCTCCCTCATCTTCTGTACCACAGCCAACATCTCCTTCTGATCAGCCCATTGACCCTCTCACTGCCATGGTATCCTTTGTTCCACCTCCACAGCCACCTTCTGATGTTGACAAAACGGGGGAGAAGGATGTGTGATGTTTTTCTGAGCTTCTGTGGAGTGTATTTGGGTGTTTGGGTAGATTTCTGTATGGGTAGGATTTGATGGTGTTATTTTCACTTATAAGTTATTATGTTGTTAACCACTTGAATTCAATATGATTATCAAGTTTAAATAGTGTTTCAAGTTGTTATTAAGTTATATACCTTATACTATACTTACCTTGATTGTTAAGTGTCCAGAGGAAACATTGCAGGAAAACTTGAATTTGAAACTTAAACTTGATATGCATTTGGAAACATTGAAGAATTTCAAAATTTTCAATCTCAATCAATTTCTCTTAAACTTTCATCACAAAGGTTTTGTCATCATCAAAAAGGGGGAGAATGTTAGATCCCAAGTTTTGATGATAACAAAAAGTCAATTGTGTGCAAATCATGTTTTTAGAAGATTAAGAAAAGTTTACAAAGTTACCAAATGCATATTTGAAGTTTTCTTATATCTGCTGTGAAATTGCACTGGAGTGCTCGAGCATGAAGTTTGCACTCGAGCATAGATCTCCTCTGTGCTCAAGCAGGTGCGAGTGAAAGCCAGAAAGTGTGTACCCGAGAGGCATTCTCCCATTATGTTCACTGGATCACTCGAGGACTAAGGTGTGCACTCGAGCAGAGGAGTCATTCTCACTCGAGCACATGCGAGTGAGGGTCTGCGAGTGCTTGGGCGAGAGCAAGTAATAGCATGCTTCCTTCATTCACTCGAGCAGAGACATCAATGCTCGAGCATGAGCATTTTGTGCTCGAGCAAGGTACTGCGAGTGCTTGGCCGAGAGTCATGAAGTTCAGAGAAGTGCAAGTGTGCTCGAGCACACCCGTATATGCTCGAGTGACACATCAATGCTTGCAAGTGAAAATTCTATCCCTCTCCAAATCTGTTGCGAGTACTTGTTTAAAAGGTATAATTCTTGAGAATATTCTTCTCACTCGAGCAGGAGTCTGTATGCTCGAGTGAGGGCCCACATCACCTGCGAGTGATAATTTTATCCCTCTGAAATCCTGATGCGAGTGATGGTATTAAGAGCATATTCCTTGAGAATATACGTCTCACTCGAGCAGAGGTATGTGTGCTCGAGTAAGGGTCCATATCACTCGCGAGTACAAATTCTCACTCTTGTCAAAATGGTGTGCGAGTGATGACCCGAGAAGACACTCCCAGTGGAAAATAAGAGATCACTCGAGCAGAGGAAGTTGTGCTCGAGTGAGACCCCTCTTCACCCGCGAGTGAAGATTTTGTCTCTCTGAAATTCTATGCAAGCACAACCCGATAACAGAGGAATATGAAGGAAAATAGGAGATCACTCGAAGTGAGCCTTTCATGCTCGAGTGATGCCCTGTTTGACCACTAACAATGCCAAATCTCACAACGTTCATTCCGAATATGGTTTATTGTTATTTATTCATATCATCATTGTTTAACATTATTTTGATTGTTTTAAAAGTGTGATACAGGAATATGAACGTTTGAAATAAACCACATGAAGAAAGTCAAACAAAGGCAGAAAATATGATTATAAACACGCTGGCACCTACTGTACTCAGATTATTCAAACATGCGCGTGTCTGCCAATAGTTTCAAATGTCCCGCTCCTCAAATGAAGAATTTCCAAACGGGCAAAAACTGAAGCAACTATATATACAGAGATTCAGAGATAATCTATACAACAACGTAGCACAAGAATTCACAAGCTTATATCAAGTCTCTGCTATTCATCATTTTTCTCTGTATACACATTGATCTTCAGTGTTTATTCATTTGCTCTGTAAGAGAGTCTTCATACAATTCAAAATTCTATGTTTATTTGATCTCAAGGTATTGGGACCTTGAGAGGGTAGTTTTTCCTTACGAGAGAAGCAGTTGAGAGAATTCCTTGTTGTGTCTTCCACTCATAAGCCTTATAAGATACAAGCAGGAGAGAACGTTGCTGCTCGTAAGACTTATAGTGGTGTAAGCAGGAGAGAACGTTGCTGCTCATAAGTCTTGTATACATAAGCAAGTGAAAAGAGTCATAGGTTGTTTTTCTGCATGTAAGACTTGTCGTAAGGGGGAGAGAAGTTTCTTGTTGAGAGAATATTTCTGCTCGTAGTTCGTTCAAGAACGATTGTTGTTTTGTGGCATTCTGAGAGCCCATTGAATCTTGGAGGTATAGTGAAAATCTCAGTAGGTCTTGATCTCTGAGGACTGGACGTAGGCCTGGTTGTTAGGCCGAACCAGTATAACTCTCTGTGTTCAAATCTTCTCAACTCTACTCTATCTACTATATTTTTCATATCACCACATCAAGCGAAAAATTTTATAACATCACGCAATTCACCCCCCTCTTGGGTGAAGCTTGCCTCTTACAGGTTCTTGGCACCTCAGTATAAGCAAGTTCCTTCACCTGGACACTCACTCCCCCTTACAAGTTGTAATCCAATCCCAACTCAAGGTTCCACAACCTTAAGTTATCTCAATAACAAATATTGAGTTTGAATGAAATATCTCTCTTACAGAGTGAATAAGAATCACTGAAGCATAGAAATATAATCTCAACGTGAAAAACAGAGCAATGAACTTGATAATTCATTTGTGTGTGTTCTTGTTATATTTTCTCTGTTTGGATGTTCCCATATATATAGATATGTTGGTAATGACCGTTGAAACATTTTCTTTCGTCCGTTGGAGAGTGCGCAGCCACTATTGACTTTTCAAGTTTTTGAAAAATATCCGTTGGCGGTGGTTGGCATTTGAACGTTTAATTTGACTTCCTTTTCTTGACTTGATTCCTTCATTGTTTATCTGTAAATATGCTAGAAATACTAATACAATGAAAGATTAATCATATAGGAAACAATTTAATGAACGTTTGAATGATTTCTAAATTTCTGGGTTAGCTTACTCGAGTAGCTACTCAAGTATTACTTGAAGTTTACTCGAGTACTTACTCGAGTATCATCGGAAAATCTTTGATCAATTGCAAGTCAATGAATAAATACAAGATTACTCGGGTAGTGCATGAAATAACCAATTTTCAAACCTTTGGAAATATATGTTTACTCGGGTACCTACTCGAGTAATGCACTCACAACTTTATGAGTTACTCGGGTACCAACTCGAGTAAACCTTCAAATAAACTTTTGGTTACTCGATGCTTTACTCCAGTAATGTTGGCAGGATTTCAAGGCCGAGAGCACTTACCTTGTTACTCGAGTACTTACTCGAGTAATGCACTCATTTTTGCATAGGTTACTCGGGTACCACCTCAAGTAAATGTACTTTTTGTGCATGACTTACTCAGGTAATGACTTGAGGTTTACCTTGAAAATATTTCTGCATACTCGGGAACTTACTCGAGGAATCCACTTAAAATAGAACATTAAATACTTGCATACTAGAGTAAGGACTCGAGGAAAATGAGATTAAGTTAATCGGGTACCACCTTCAAGTTTTTACTTACTTTAGTACGTTACTCGAGTAGCTCCTCGAGTAACATTGGCAGTAGTACAAAGGGCCGAGAGCTCCACATTTTCAGAAACAGAGTTACTGGAGTATCATTGGCAACTTGAAAGCAACTGGAAGTTTTTCACATGGTTACTCGAGTAGCTCCTCGAGTAACATTGGCAGGCCGAGAGCAACTCCAAGTTTTTACCTGGTTACTCGAGTCGCTCCTCGAGTAACATTGGCAATCCGAGAGTAACTTGAAAATACTTACACTATTACTCGAGTAACTACTCGAGTAACGTTGGCAGGTTACTGGAAGATGCCTTTGGTTACTTCAAGTTTTGTCTCATTACTCGAGTAGGTACTCGAGTAATGCCTTAGAAAACTTGCTTCTGATCAAGTTCCTCAGCATTTTCTCTTGGCCTTTCTTCATTACTCCAATGCTAACTTCAAGTGATGCTTATCCCTGTTATTCCTTTGTTCAAACTTGTTTATTAATCATTTCCTTTTCAAACCATTCTTTTGTTATCATCAAAACATGAGATCTAACAAAATATAGTAGTTAGTCAATATAGCAGATAAATATATTATACAAACTTTTTGCTCTTAATATTTGGCATCTATATTTAACACCATCATAACTAATCATATCTAACAATTATGTTATCGAAGCCCTTGATTCTGAGACTCATATTATATGCTACATTGCATATTATGGTGGCATTTACAATATTCAAACATAACTTCCTTGCTTTTTCTTCTTAATTATTTGTTTTAGTTTTATGCTTTTCTATATGCTTTGTTTTGCCAACTCCTTTCAACCTTATGGAGGGTTGCATCCTTAGGTGGGAAATGGCAATAAAATGGAGGGCCAATTAAACAAATGAATAGGCACCACAAGACCCTAAATAAGAAATAAAATAGCCACAATCTTAGAATAATGAGGCTCTCACAACTATTGAATCACACATATATGACTCTTAATAAATAACAGTTACAATGAATAAACGTCAGGTTTGTCGAGGCAAAGGTTACTCAATAATAAATAATGCTAAAACTTAATGGTTAAATATGTGCACCATCATATATTGAGAGGTAGAATTCTTAAAAGCAAAAACATAATGGTTGTAATTATTAACCATAATACATGTAGTGACAAATACGATTGTTTTAATAAAACAATCATTATGTAACACTTGCAAATGATTTGTCTTCAACCTTGTAATATAAAAAACAAAAACATAACGGTCATAACAATTGATCATAAAGTATGAATAAGGAAAATGATGTTTCTTAAGAAAAAACCATCATGTAAAACTTTATAATGATCTGTCTTCCCCGACTTTAAAAAACTATAATTTATAGTACTTTTTCATAAATCTCTAATTAAACTTACTAGTTTCAATTCTAGGGAGTTCTTCTACTAAAAGCATTGAAGGGCTCGTCCATATGACCTATGAGCTCTCCATCATATGGTCCAGGTTTACATGTGAGAGTAAGGATATATGGACTAGTACTTGAGGAACTTACCTCTATCACTCAATCTCTGAATGAGAAGGACTGGAGAATGGATAATTTGATGATGCATGAGATTCTTCATCTCACTAACTTTTTTGTTGCTTGTTTTCTTATATTGTCCTTTTCTTTTCTAATTTTTATTTCTAATATGGTGGTTGATTATGCAAACAAAAAAATTTTTAAAAAAATTTCAAATACATAATGGATATTAAATAAAATTCATCACATTTTAGAATACCATGTCAACTTCATAACGGTTATTAAGAAATAACCGTCACCATTTATAAAACCTATCGATTATAACAATTGACCATAAAGTATGAATGAAACAACAACACTTGTTAACAAATAATCATGGCAATTTACAGGGACTCATTCAGCTCGAAAACTAGTGAAACTCTTTTCCGTTCTACTTATATTTAATGTTAACAAGAAATATAATGATCTTTAATACTAAAGAATGTGATCGGTTTGATAATCCATGAAATCATCTCTATTTAGACCTTTAAAAACTGAAATCTACATCTCACTTCCATTTCAACTTCTCTTAGCCAATAGCCAACTTTTATTCTTTGCCAAAATATGAACAAACACAATACAAATTCTAATTCATCATTTATGAAAAATGGAAAGATGAACTCTCTCTACCAACAAGCATTGAAGGGCTTGTCTACGTGACATATGAGCTCCATCATATGGTCTAGGTTTACATGCGAGAGCAAGAATGCATAGACCAGTGCTTGAAGGAACTTACCTCTTCCATTCATTCTCTGAACGAGAAGGTAGACAAATTACTGGAGAAGGATGAATTTGATGATACATCATATTCTTAAAAAATCTCCATAACTTTTTATTTTTTATTTTATTTATATTGTATTTTTGTTTTTAAATTTTTGTTTGCAATATAGGGGTTTCATAATCAACAATCAAAATTTAAAAAAATGTCTGACGCATGCTTCTGTCACTAAAGCAATCAATTAAACTAGGTCCTAATTAATTATGTAATTTAGGGTCAACCTAGGTCATTCTCCCAAGAAGCAAGCTATGGGTTTTCTTTAGGATTGATTTTTAAGTGACAAGAGATGCAATAGAATGGACCTAAACTAAAATGCAAGACTCTACTACCTAAATGCAAATGACTCTAAAATCTATATGAGAATGAAACTAACCTAAATGAATTGGAAATGTAATTTTTTGGGGTTTTATGAAAGAGGAATTAAGATGCTAAGCAAAGAGAATAATCAAAAGCAAGACAATCAACAAGGGTTTAGTTCAGTTATGATGATGAATGGGACAACTTAGGATTCACATGGAATTAGCTTTCTTAGCCATTTAATTTATTAGACCAAAGGGAGGTTGATGAAAAATTGGAATTAATAAACTTAATCACCTAATTGAAACATGGGAAACCCTCAAGCTCAATAACATTTATTCTGCTAGAAAACTCGTAATGAAATAAATGGTGGCTAATTAAATCCATTGAAAACCAATCATAATTGTTTTAGCTTTGGAAATTATGTTCACAATTGCCTAATTAAAAAATTTGACAATTAATCGTCTAATTAAACAATCAAGAGATTAAACCCAAATTGACAATTAAATTAATAATGAAAACTCGATTAATAATCTAATTGACAATCAAAGGTTTGCAAATAAAAATCCCAAATAATCATTTAAGAACAAAGTAAATCCAAAATATCAATTCAATCCAAATCAATAATAAGTCTACAATCTAAAACTAGATTTTTCTCAATTATTACAACTTAAAAATCATTTAAAACTAAATAATCTTAAGTCTTGAATCAAAGAGATAAAAAGAAAGTGACTCCCTTGTAGTCTTCAAGTGTAAGTTCCTAGGCTCTAGCTTCCTCCATGCTTCTCCCAAGTTGCCTCTCAAAAGAATTTAAGCCTCCATGATATTAGTTCTCCCTCCAATCCCCAAACACATCACAGCCATGAGAATAGGAGAATGGACGTGGGATCTGTATGGAGAAAGAATAGCAATTTAATGAATCAATATCCCCTGGAGTGCGTCAATTATATTCAAGCCAAGAACTCCTAGCAATATCGTCCCTCCATAGCTCATCTCTGCGTCTGCGAGTGCCTCTCCGCCTCCTGCTCCAGCATCAGTCCATGTATCCCGTGTCAGCATTCTGCGAGTGTGTTCTCCTTCTGTTGGTGGCTAAGGTAATTTATGGAAGTTAGAGAGGGTTTTTGGGATCCAATCTTGAGCTCATTAAAATTCAAGAAGCCCAATGAAATTCAACCATTGGATATTCTTTTAGCTTCTAAGAAAAATTCTGCACCGTAGGATCTTTCAATTTGCTTTTCCTTGCTCGTTCAGAATTATATAAAATCGTGATCTATCATATATTTGAAAATATTATCCAATCACAAGGTAATAATTAAAATATCATCAATTTAAGCCCAATAATATCATAATTAATTCAAATTTATATTATTTCCTTTAATGGCTAATTACCTAAATATTATCTAATAAATCCAAATTAGCCTAAAATAGTCTCCAAAATAAATGAATAAGAGGAGATAAAATATATAAAATTTAGGATTTATCAACTCCCCCACACTTATCATTTACACTTCTGGGCAAAACAAATCAAGACCAAGGGAGTATAACAAGACAAAACAAAACAAAACTTCAAAAGTGAATATTCCAATCACAAGTAAAAAGTAAACAAGGCATTTCAACATCTCTCTTATCCAAGTGATTTTCTCATGACTCAAGAAAACAAACTTCATGGCAATTTACTTGACAAAGGGGAATCTAAGCTAGAAATCCCTCACTAAGGATATGTGTATGTCTCTCATCACTCAAAAATGTATAGGCTTGTGTTTACACTCAAATCCACCCTATCCAGTACTTTTTCCATAGGCTTGATAAGGATCTAAGTTCTCCACCACTAGCAAAGCAAATGTAAACATAAATCCAAAGAGCTTTTATTAGGTTGTAATGGGGCTAAGGCTAAGAAAGAAAGGGTATAGTGTTTGGAGAAGCAAAGTTGAATATCCCAGAAGATGAAGAGAATGATGCAATAGGATGAAACAGGATGAAAGAAACCAAATCGCACTTGAACTAGGTCATTACTTTTCTTTTATCTTTTTTTCTTCCTTTTTTTCCTTTTTTTTCTTTTTGCAATTCTCTTGGGCTGTTATATATATGTTCTTTTGACATAAACCTATGTATTGATGATACAAAGGCCCAGTTACTCAAACATTTATAACTTAATAGCACCAAGATGCTACTAGCATACTCATAGCTCTTACTAGCCATTTGACGCGAAGATTAACATTGGTGATGAAGACCACCAGTTACTAAGCACAGCTTAAACCAGTGAAGCAGAATCTTATTGCTTTTTTTGTTTTTCTTCTTGCTTTTTTTTCAAGATAACTTACCGTACTTTTCATAATGACCCAACTCCTAATTTTATACATGTTCTTTCATTCAAATAGATATAATGCAATGCTCTTCAACTCCTAAGACATTCAAAAGGGTCAGTTTGTTTTGTGTTATGGGGTGAGAAAATAAAATAAAATAAAATATAGGCTCAAAGGGGCTGAACAAAGGATATATGTATGAAAAGGGTCATTTTTTTTGTCTTATCTGGCTAAAATGAAATGAATGTCTTTATCATCTTTATGAATACACATGCATAAAATGTGGCCTCAAATAAGATTCAAGTCAAGTTCTAGATCAAGTAAAGAAATAGGGGGTACACTGAAAAAAATGCATCAGGCTCAAAATCTCACTAGGTTTATATAATCACTATCTTAAATTCACCTAAGTCAAATCCATTGCCAGTAGGTTCACCAACTTAGAACATTATTAATCACTTTTCAAATAAAGGATGCATCATACTAAAGTTACTTAAAACTTGCAATTTTCACATTCAAAATAAATAAAAATTACTCTTTTCTTTATATTCTTGAGTCTTTCACACTTAGTTAAAGAATTAAATACTATTGACTCCATGTAAGAGAATACGACCTAGGTTGTGCCATTGTGCTACCTAATTTAGTTATTAATTTGAGTGCTAACGACAAGCATGATCACCAATTAGGCTACTTTTGTGAAGTCATGATGTGATATAGAATTCAAGGTGACATTAAATTGCTTTTGTGCAGTCATTTATTTTTTAAAAACCCCTTACTCTATCAAAGCTCCTCTCCTGTTTTTGTATTAAGCACGAGGCACCAAGTCAAGGCTATGAAATTTGACAATGTAAAATTAGTCCTAGATTGTTCAATGTAAGAGTTTCTAAGCTACTTGGACTTGACTCTATATAATTGAGTAGTACTTCCCATATCAAGTAGCCATGAAATTTAAGATGGATCAATATTTTCTCAGCTTTAGAGCTAGAATCAATCGCACTATTGACCTATATATACTATGTAAGTATTGACCTTTACCTTGTGTCTCTACACATCCATTAAGGCAAAAAAAACAAGAAAAGGATGAAAAAGAACAAATATCCCTACCCGAAAGGGCGCAAGGGGAATGTAAACCCTTGAGCAAGCAACGGTGTGCATACCCCTTGCTCCCTTTTTAGTATGGATATTCATTCTTGTTCACTCTCCTTTATTTTCCAAGATTAATTCCTTTAAAGAGACACAATTACAAGACAATGGTTACATTATCACAGATATAGGTCAACAGTTGCTATTGATTCCTCCTATAAAGCCCGAAATGTATAGATCCATTCCTAAATTGCATTACAACTTGTTATGGGAGGTACTATTCTATTATATGCATTCTAGTCCAATTGACTCAAAAACTCTCACATGAAGAGTCTAACATTGATGCATCATAGTTATTATATAATAAGCATAATGTTTTATAAAAGTTCACTATTCTTACTTACAAACTGTTATTTATATTATTATTAGGATAAAGGTACAATTTAGCAATGAACTATTTCCTTATAGGCACCCAACACAATTAACTATTTTAGGGTACAAAGGTAGACATAATCAATGTTTTTGGTAGCATATATAGCAACATCATTAACCCTAGTTAACTTCTGTTACCTTTTGCATTATGGGTCTTGCCGGTCTTCTCATTCTCTACTATTTTAATATATTTTTAGAAGGGCAAAGGTGCAAATTTATCTATAAACATTTTGTTATGAGCACCCCATGCAATTATCTTTTGTTGGGTTTAAAAGTAGACATAAACATTTTTTGTCTTATAAATGCCATATTTGTCCTATAAATTCCCTTATTTGTCTTGTAAACGATGACTAAATTTTGGCTTGTAAAGGGATTCAAAAGAGACTAAGGAGTAAAAAAAGTTTTGGTCACTCACATATTGGTCTTGCACAAAATTTTCTTAGCTCCCTCGATTCTTTTTAATCCATTTATTTATCTTGTGAATACCCTTATTTGTCTTAATAATGCTCTTATAAAAAAATAAAGTAAGGCCAATTTGCCTTTTCACTGACAAAACCTAATTTCATTTTTACCTAAGAAGGTGTAGTGAAATTTCAATATCTTTTGGGGGTTGGCTGAAATAAAATTACTTCCATGGGGTATAAGCAATATTAAAAAAGGCACATATTTCTAAAAATTATTAAAATAATAGAGAGTGAAATGGCAAGTAGGACCCATAATGCAAAAAGTTACAAAAGTTAATTACAGTTAACGGCGTTGCTATGCTTGCTACCAAAAAAAATTGATTACGTCTACTTTTGCACCCCAAAATAGTTAATTGTGTTGGTTACATAGGAAAATAGTATGTTGCTAAATTTGAACCTTAACCCTTATTATTAAACTTCATAGTTCTTACATGACAATCATTGTTTATATTACTAAATAAACAATGGTTGTTTATGTGAGACCATTATGTATTACGCCAGCATTACTAATTATATAATGGTTGTTTACATGAGCCCATATTTTATGATACCATCATTGGGCACATCATAGCCTCACTAAGCTTTAATCCATAATGGGTGTTATATTAGAATTGTTATAATAGATACTAAATAAATCATGGTTTAGAACCGTTATATATTTGCGCTGAGCATATACAACACTTTAATATATGATAATTCAAAACCATGATTTATGGTCGATAATAGCTGTAATATATGCGTGATTCTGTAGTAGTGTCTCCTGGCTTGACTTAGAGACATAATGGTGGCAATGGGTTACTAGTCTTCATTTAGCTTACCGCAAGCGTATGTGTCATAAATAGTATAAAAAGTATCATTCCCACAAGTACTAAGGTAAAAGTAGAGTAATCATCGACTTTTGAATGAATACAGATAAATATTTATCTTTAATCCTTGAATATCTATTTTTTTGTTGAATATTTATCCATATCTTTATCTTTTTCTTGAATTTGGATTTGAAAGATGATGTAGACAAAGGGGATTGATTAAAATATAATCCCTTTGGATAAAAAGATATAATTTTTAATTTGAATTCATCAAAAGGATAAGGGAATACCATGAATTAGGTTAAGGATATGAGAGTGTGATAAGTAGGAGTGTTAGGAGGCTAGGTGATAAGTGGTTGGTGGATTAGGTAGGACTTGAATGAGTCATGGGGAAATATTGTAGATATGGCTATGATCACATTTTTTGTGGCTTGGAGGTGAGGAAAAAATGAATTCAAACAAAAAAATAATATCTAAGAATTGATTTGGACAACTTCTATTGTGATATTGACATGCGGCGCCATGAGAATTGAGATATGATTACGATAGATTTTGGATTTTTATGAAATATCTCTAATTAATTTTCATGGAGACATATGGCAACTTTAGGTGTAAGGCTTGATTAACTTGGTCTTCATCCTCCTTAGGTGGAACCATATGATAGTTTGTGGGAAAAGAAACTATGTAAAATGACCTTCATGCGCTTTATTAATGAGGTGGCACCTTCTTATGACTTGGAGAGCAGGTAACCTTGTGAAATCACCTTTCTACCCTTTATTAATTATAATTGATCACATTTTTGCTCTTCACGGTTCATGGAAAACATGCAATTGGGCTAAAGTAATGGTCATAGGCCAATTTAAGGAGCATAAGTCATAGGATAACACATATAGGCCATAATCATGCTATAATTTAGCCCAAAAGCACTCTTAAGGGCTTGTTTTTCATCAATCTTTCGACCTATATGAAATTCCACATTTTTCATGGTCTATCATCCTCTTTTTGGGGTTGATTTTGTTTTTGACTTTAGTTCCTTAATTTCCATTCGATAAACACAACTAAAAATACCTTCGTGCAAATCAGTTTAATATAAGGAAATAAAAATATGACAATTCTACCCTTTTTAGCAATTATTTCATGCAACACCTTTTATTTCAAAATAATCACAATAGTTACATTAAAGTACAATAATTATGATAAAATTCCATAAATAGATATAAAGATATATAATAAAATAGGAACACATCATAAACTTTTTCATTTTGGAGCCCTAGCTAGTTTGCATTCCTTCGTGTGCTCTGTTCTCTTTATATTTAGGTATGATTTCTCTTATGCATTTCACATTCTCGATTCTACATTCCACATTCTACTTATTTTTTTGTCAAACTCCTTAGCATTTTGATATACACAGAGTAATAAGCGTAAGGTTCCGTAGGGCATACAAAAATAGATGAAAAATACTGACATTAAGCACTTTTTTACATATTGGAGTCTTCTTCGCAGGGTTTAAAAGAATATATACAATTTGTCCAAAATATTAAGAATAAACTAAATATAACCAAAAGCTTCGTCTCTTGACTCGTACACTTCAATTGCCCGTATTTATCATTTTGCCCTTCGAGTTGCTAGCTTCTGCTGAAATATTTTAATTTTGAAAAAGGGTGAGATTCAATCGAATCTCAGTAGTGACATACGACCAATCATATAAAATGCAAAAATAAACATTTCATGCTTTATGTTATGCAACAAATTAATAACAATACCACGGCATGTATACATGAGTTAGGGGCTCAATCCCCCGCCATCTGTAAAACCTCGGTTGGGTTCTTACTCAACAACCAGGTATATGTCAGTTGGGTTCTTGCTTAACAACCAGGTAAGTGTGCCTCTACACTAAAATTGCCTTCCTTGGCAAAACCATGTTCATTAATTATATCACAGAATATGGCATACACAAACATATAAATATTAGCATAATGTATGAAAGATAGAGTTACTACATTAAGTCCCTTTTTACAACACAAATCAGTTCCAAATTTGATTCGGCTTAGGCTCAACATACTGGCCCTAAAATTCCAAGTTTATAAAAAGTAGGTAAATACTTGTTCATGTATCACTCTAGACTCTTCCAAATTATTTTGTTGGTTATATTAGTTTAAAACTACAAAATTACCAAAATACCCCTAAGGACCCGATCTAAGTCCCTTTTTACCCAGTCCGACTGTACCTTTCCAGAAATTTTGACCTAGGCTATCCTTTATAGTTTTGTGTGTAGAATCCATTTTTTACCTTAGTTTTCTCAAAATCACTACCAAATGATATTTTTGCCCTTGACATCCTCTACTTAGGGTTTTAAGGGAATTTTCATACTTTCACTTTCTAAGGCTTTTCTCACAAAGTGATCAACATCAATCCTAAACAATTTTTCCTCCTAAATACCATAAAACCATCAAATTAATGAAATTCCAGCCCTAACCCCTCTAACTAGGTCTACCTAAAACATGCTCTAAGGAAAGGGGGAAATGTGATTTTGTGTTTCAACCCTTAAAGCTTGCTCCTTTTTACTCCTAACAACTTGTTAAACCTTTTACACACTTATTAGACATGATTTAAGGAAATTTGGGTAGCATAACTCCTTAGGGTTTCAACATCCCAACTTTACAAAATCAACAACTAAACCATAAATCATGACAAAAACTACCACAACAAGAATAATAAACCAAAGGGGTTGAAGTTCTTGAAGTTACCTCTTGATCTTCACACTTTTTCTCTCTAGGAGTCACCCTTTCTCTCTTTCCCTTGAGATTTTGCTTGGCTTCACATAATTTCCATGGAGATTAAGAGCTTAGAGAAACTATTACACAAGTTAGGGAGCTTAATCTTTTGAAAACACAAAGTTTACCTTTGATTTTTGCCTATAGAGTTCCTCCTTCTCTCTAGTTTCCAAAGCTTCTCTCTTTCTATTCTTGTTCTTGGCGTGAAAATGGGAAGAGAAAAGATAACCAAGAGCTTTAAAATATCTTCATCTTTCCTTAATTAATTTTATTACTAAATTGTATTTATGACATAGCTTTTGTATTAAGCCTTATCTCTTCATAATTGTGTTATAAACCACCATTACATTTGAACCAATTTTGCTTCATCTTCCCTTGGCCCAAAGATGCCACTTAAGGTGCTTGCTACACCAAATTGGGCTTCCTTCCATTAGTCTAACCACATGTACATATATTATATTTTTAATCTTGATTAACATGTGCTCAAACTTTAATAAACTCTTATTTAAATCCCTTGACTTTAGATGATGCTACTTCACATGTTTATAATTCAAACAATTATTTCCCCTCATATTTTCCATATAATAGGCGAAATTAACAAGGAAGAGGGAATAAATATTTATTTCCATAACCTCTCTCCTCTATTAATTAATTTATGTACACGTATCCAACTTTGACTTTTCAACCCTCGATTTATTTAACCAAGAATGATCCAAATATATATTTCCCCTTTATTTTCCTTAATTAATTGAAATTAAACTTTAATTAATTAGAAAATAATTAATCCTATGCTTTATTGGCAAATTATGATTTTGCCACTACATTTTTACATTTAATTGGCACTTATTCCTTGCATTCCTTTATTTGGTCAAAATTAACCTTAATATTGGGCCAAATAATGTGCTATACTATTCCTCCATTTTGGGCTTTGATAATAGGCTTTTTGAAACACCCAAGAATTAATTTCATAACTTGTTCTAGCTCAATTCTTATGAAAATGAAAATTTACTAGCTTCTTATGTCCCAAGATCATGAATATTCATCATTTCATTTCATTGAATGCCACAAATAATTACAAGACAAATTGGTGAATAAAATTTGGGGTGTTCATTTTTCACTTCATCTTGTGTGGCTAGGTTTTGACCTTAGTTGTAACTCATGTATTTTAAGGATACCCATTGATTTGTTCCCTATGGCAGACTGAATATGTTTTGTTTTCTAGTTAAAATGGCTAGTTCTTCTTCATCCAGCACTGATAATGCCCCTAGGTAGGGCAAGCACTATGCACATTCTATCATGTTTTGATGAAGGTGTATTTGTAAAATCCTGAAGAGACCGATGAGACACAATTCCTCAAGATCTTTAGACCACAATCAAACCAAATAAGTGGAAAGAATTTGTCTTCTCACTTTGAGACATGTGATTCCATGTAATAGTTATTTGCAATTCTAAGACCTACATGTATCTATTTAATATTAATTAGAGTGTTGTCTATTTTCAAATGAATTAAGCTATGTGAATAAGGAGGGTGAAGAACAATAAGTATCCCTACAAGGCAGGGTGAACAAGGCATCACTACTAGAAAAAAGGCCTCTAAAATCACCACATCTAGACCTCTATAGGTGGAGACGATTTAAAAACTATGACCAATTATAAATATTGATACAACTTAACATCGGTCACGCTTTCGCACAGTCTAAATAATATTTTCTAGACCGTTGTAATTTACTGCAGTGTCAATAAGTATTAAATATTAAGAAAATTTAAAAATTTAAATTCATTTTAAACTGGACTCTTATACATCCGATGTAAATATCCTTGTAGATATTGTCATTTCTTTATAACTGGCCTTAAAAATTTCAGCTGCTTCAGCTTCCAAGGTAAACTTCCCAATTACACATCTCGTTGAAATCTGAGGACACTACAATAAATGTAATATTCATTCATCTTGACTATTTAAACTCCTCATTACTTTCGTTTCTTCATATTCAGCTCCTCTTCCTCTCGTCTCTAGAATATCAATATGGTAGGCATTAGGGATGATTCATTTCATCATATTTTTTCTCCTCTTCCTCTATAGCCACATGTACCGCCTCCTTCACCACCTTCAGCCAAGCAACTTCCTCAGTAGCTCCATTCAAGGGTGGAGCATATAGACAGATACCTCATAAGACTCATCATGTTCCTCTATACTGTCAATAGCAAGCTCAATCTAGTACTCAACACCAATAATGTCGAGTATAATCTTTCGGACAACCCCGCCTCTTCCTCTTCCCCTTCTTCCTCTTCTATGTTAGGGGATGAGGAGGAAGATTGATGATTTTTTTATTATGTAAATTATTTTTGTTAATCTATGTACTGATATTGCCCTTGATTGGATAGCATAAAAATATATTATTAATGAAAAATTTATTTTTATTACAAATCTTCATCTTGTTCGATCTTGATCTTGATCACATCCCTTAGATTTGTTTCATTGCTTTTGGGATATTTTTCATGTTAAATATATAATTTAATTGTATTTAGACCTGTCGTAGTGGCACAAGGTATAAATATGTTAATTTGAATTGTCGTTTAACTCTTTATAGTTGTAAATGTTGTTTATTTTTTATTTACATCGGATAAGATAAGCATTTAGTCTCTTACTTATTACTTAAACTGCATTTCAAATATGACTGGTGTAAATACATAATATTTCAAATTCCAATGCTTATCATCATGTCTAGTTAGTATCATCTGAATTATTCGGCTACTAGTCCTGTTTATAAATACCAAGGCACCTTTAGTTCCTAGTTTAAATTCAAAAGTTCCTTTCTAATTCTTTATTTCTTGTTTGAGTGGCAACACTTCCTCTAATAGCAAGATCAAAGAGGTAGCATTCCTCCTCTCCTCCTCAGACGGCAGCTTACGGTGGTTTTTCTTTGCAACCCCTACCACCTCCGACGTTAAAGGAAACCACTACGGCCATCTTTCAACTCCATGGCACTATTCTAGAGGTACGCGAGGCAAGATTACTTCTCTGAATGACTGGAAGAGGTGGTGGCGGTGTTGAATGACATCACCGACCATTTGGACTAGGCGCAATGAGTCTGTTGGAATGATAATGATATTCTGAAGTCCTGAGTTTCAAGAACCCCCATTATTGTTATAATATTTTGATGTAATTTTGATTTCAAGCATGTATACTGTCACCATTAGGCAGTGATTAATAAAAATTTTCATGTCTTTTGATATTTCTTATTGATGATTATATTCATCTGTCTTGTGATATTAATTTGTTGTTGATGAAAAAGTTCCAAGCTTTATGCAAAAGTTCTTGTTTCTACGATTTTATATGTTGTAAAAATTACATTTCAGAGTAGATGATTTGAAAGATATTGTCGTTATGAATTAAAAATATTTTTAACATATTGACATCTACCTTTAATGAGAATCGGGGTGTAATATCCTGAATTTTGGGCCTAGAGACTTGAGGATAAGCCCAATTTGGGAAGAATCCCAATAATGACAGGAGACAGAAAGATTCTCAGGGACTATATGATTTAGTTTTTGGGAAGAGAATGGTTCTCTCAATGATATGAGGGCTCAAATGTTGTACTTAGTCAGAAGAAATATATCGGTGTATGTGTACAAGAGGACACTTGGCACCATCTCATGGGAATAAGGGTTCAAGAAGCCATTTGACAAGCTTTGATATATGTGGTGTAGTCCTAAGTAAAACCCAAGGAAGACCCATACAAAATCCTAAGTAAACACCAGTAAAGTAGCTTTATTAAAGTAACTTTAACAAAGTAAGTAATGATGAGTAATAATGGGATAACTTTAGTGTTGGATTCACTAAGAGGATGACACGTGTCTCTTCATCATGAAATGTACTATTTGACTTTTAAGATGGCTCACTCATAAGGTGCGACATGTCTATTAATTATGAGGGTCACTTTTTGACTTATGTATTGGCTTACTTATGAGGCTCCACATGTCACCTTAGTTAGAGAAATTCATTAAGCTTTCCTTCCTCTAACATTAAAGGGCGACTAAGGAGAGAGAATAAAAGAGGATGATGATAGGTGGACACTTGACACTCTAGGGCTTAATCACTTGACACATGGCATACTAAGAGGCTATCAAATGCAAGATCAAATCCTAACCCTATATCCTTCTTTAAGATTTTGGCTAAGGGCCAAAACTGGAGAAAAATTGGAGAAAATATTAGGAAAAAGAAAGAGGAGAGAAGGAGAGAAAAACCATAGACTTCTTGAGCTCAACCTCCAAAATTCTGTTTCTAGCTCCCGGAGTATTCTCTGATATTGTTCTTCTTAGTGAGAACAATATTTTTATAGTTTTAGATTCTTAATCAGACGTGTTTGGTGCCATCTATAAGTTGTAGGTGCTGCCAAAATCAAGAACTGGATATGGAATTGTGTAATGGTATGTATAAGCTCCGATTTGAACTGAATATCTTGATGTTTCCATGACGCCTTGAATTTCGGTCATACCTAGAATCATATGAAGGAATATAATTTTGATAATATTGAGTCACCAATGGATTCTACACACAAAATTGTGTGGGAATAGTTTGTGAACAAAATTTTAGAAGGGTTGGATAGAAGATACTAAATTTGAAATTAAAATAGCGCTACTAGAGTTGTGTTTTTCAGTAGCAGATTGTTATGAAAAACTTTTTAATGGACAAACCTTGTCTGATGATTATGATACTTTCCAAATTTCAAGTAGACATTATAATTTTTAATTTGATATATAATTTTTGAATTTTTGGTTAGCATATTAGGAGATATGATTTGTTAAATTTAGGCATTGAATCTAGAATAAATTCTATGGCAGTAAGGATTGATTAGAGTTTCTAGAAATATGTACATAGAACTAGTAGTAGAAAGTATTTTTTTTCCTTAAAATAGACTTAAAAAGGATTACATAGGACTTTGAACCACCCCAATTGGAGTTTCCTAGACCAAGTTATGAATTTTCAAAGTTAGGTGAAAATTCTGGAAGCATAGGCTTGATATGTAAAAATGAGGAATTAGAGTGAATTGTAAATAAGAGTGACTTCCAAGGGTAGAATTATGTCCTAGAGGCTAATATAGCCATATTTGGTATTAATTTGTCATGGCTCTAATGATGTAGTTATATATCTAGGGTAATGAGATGACAAAGAAGAGGAATGGAAGAATCTTCAAGCAGCTTCAATGATTGGAAGAAAAGGGGACAAGAAGACCTAAGTCCAAAAGATAGTAAACTTACCTAATTTGTGTGTATTTGATAAGGTTGTTTGTACATTGATGTATGTAATTGCTTTACTTGATTATGTGATGCATAAATGAATGAATAAAGCTCTGTTTCTATATATGCTATAGCCATGAGCATGATGTATGAAACAATGAGCATGCAAATATGTCAGTCATTATGTTGCATGAATTTATGTAAGGCAAGTATGTCATGCATTAAGTATTTATCTTGCATGCTAAGTGGTATTGTGTAACACCCGTCCCTAGACCCCTTTATATAGCACTGTGGAAGCATTACCGACTTAGGGGAAAACGTTACTTAGGCTCCCAAACCCGGGACTTAATCTCTAATTCATATGGTCACTGATCATTAATTAACATATTGCTTGACTTTATTCACGGGGTTACTAAATTCTTCTCATTCTTTATTATCAGAGTTACCTTTGTTTATTTCTCTACTCATTCTTGGTTCATTCACTTACATACATATACAAACAACCAAAATATCTAACCAACAACACAGGGCATATCAATCATCAATTCTCTGCCACAATTCCCTCCTGCTCAACTTCCTAATTACTCTTCTGTACTTCATCAAACCTGTATGGTTGGTTTGGGGAGGGTGAGATTCAGGGGAATCTAGTATCAAACAATGCTAACTTATGCATGCAAGATAATGCTTAGTGTATGACATGCTTGCTTACATAAATTTATGCCAACATAATGACATCTGCATGCTCAGTGTTGTACAATACACTCATGGCCATAGCATAAGTACAAATAAAGCTTCAATCATTCACATATGTTCCATACAATTCATCAAAGAAATAACACATATCATCACACAAGAATACGCATATCAAATACATACAAGTCAGGAGAGTTTAACTATCTCTTGTCTTTGAGTCCTCCTCTTATTCCTTTTCATCCAATCATTGGAGTTGCTTCCTTTTCCTCTTCTTTGTCACCTTATGGCCCTAGTCGCATAACTACATTATTTGTTCACTCATTAGAGCCATGACAATTGAACATCTAATGTGGCTATACTAGCCCAAGTGCTCAGCTTGACCCTTAGAGTTCACATTCATTACAATTCACTCCAATTCCTCAGTTTTTGCATATCAAGCCTATGCTGCCAAAATTTATCACCTTACTTTGAAAAATCATAACTTATTTTCTAGAACCCCAAATAAGGTGGTTCAAAGTCTTAGGTAAAGCTCTTTAAGTCTAATTTATGTAAAAATATCACCTACTACCAGTTATAAGCCCAGAATTTTAGAGTTCTCAATTAACACAAATGTGCCAGGATTTGTTAAAGATTCAGTGCCTAAATTTAAGAAATTCATATCTCCCAAACTACTGACCCAAATGACACATCTTATATATCAAATTAAAGCTTAATGTACCTACAATTATTCTAGAAAATACCAGGATTATTAGACAACATTTGATCATCCAACATTATATCATAAGCAACCTGCCTCCAGAAAATGAAATCTAGCAGCACTATTTCTTTCACTTCAATTTTTGGGTTTTCAATCCAAGCCTTCTAAAATCACAACCACATCTTAATCCCACACAATTTTTCCCAAGGAATCCATTAGAATCCTCAAAATTATCAAATTCATATTCTTTCCTTAAGATTCTAGGTCTTGCCAAAACTTAGGTGTTCTTAGGCCAAAATCCTATTTGTGATCTTAATGCTTCCGGGACCGATTTCTCATCGCTATCCCATATAGTTTTTCATCATGAACCCATTGGAAGTATTAGAACTAACAAAATCATACTCCTTCCCCATAAATCAGGATATGGACAAAATAAGGCAGCACCATAACTCAAGATATTAGGCTTAAATCGAAGCTTAGGCTTACCTTTAGCCGGTGCCATAATTTGTTCTTGATTTTGGCAACACCTCTGCATTTAGATCAGCACCAAACACCTCTAATAAAAAATCTAAAACCATAGAAATGTTGCTCTCATTAAGAGGAACAACATTACAGAAGATTCTGGAAGCTAGAAACCCGAATCAGAGGTGAAATCGGCTCTGGAGCTCAAGAACTTTTACTATTCATATTTCTCTTTCCTCTTCTATTTTCTCTTGATTTTTCTCATTTCCCCCTTATTTTTCATGGGCCGCATGAAATTAATAGCCCTTAGAGGTGTTGGAAGATGCTTCAATGACATGTGTCAAGTGTACAAAAATCCAGGGTGCCTGGTGCTCCTTTTTTCTGACTTAGTCGACCTAACCATAGGGAAATTCACCTGACCTACTTGAGGAATGTCAGGGAATAGAACATGTGGCAAAATATAATCATTCTTGTTTCTCTCTTCTAGTAACCATCCCCCACTGGTCAAAGAAGAAGAGTTCTGATGATTTCATCCAACTTCTGAGCTTGGTGTATGACTTTAGCGGAGACTAGTGAAGTCCCCTGACCATTATGCTAGGTGGCACTTCTTGATTGGTCAACTAGGGAAGAAAGCAAAAAAGTGGCCTTAGTAAAGCTAATTTAGCTTTAATCATTACTTTTACTTTATTACAGCTACTATATACAGAGTCACTCAATTTTGCTCCACATGCTTCTGTGGCCTCATGATCTTGCCGAGAGTCCATAAAAGCCCTCATATGGTGCCATATGGCCTCTGGCTCAAGGAATTACTAACTGTCTGCTTGTAGGCCCCACATAGCACCACAAGCTGTTTCTTTTCCTAAAACACAAGGTATACTAGTGTATTCTACAAAAACGCAAGGCATACCAGTCTATCCTGAAAATACTATATGCCTCACATACCGGCATACTTTACTCGATTAACTTGTCCAATACTTCGTGACATAGTTGGGTGGCATCTTTCTACCCGACACTATATAATGTTTGCTTGATTAATATTCTCTCTAGTTTGTTGTGAAAATGTTTGTAGTTTTGTATCGCAGGTGACTTTTTGATATATATATAGTGGTATTGATTGGGGTATATGCCCTAATCACTTGGTTGTGATTCATTAAGTCCTATCAATACCACCATATATATAACAAAGTTCAATCTGTGATGTAAACCTATACAAGACATGCATACATAGCATAGAGGCAGGATGAGTGCCAAACGGGCCATATATTCATTAGTTAAAAAGTTTCCAATATGTGATTTATGTGGTGGTATGGTAGGCTAGTATATTCATGCTTGCTTCAAGTTCAATATAGCTTGTGACCATATAGTTTATACATAATACATTGAATTTGAAGCAAGTAGTGGTAATTCTCCCTAATCAACACCACCACACATAGCACAAACAGTAGTTGAGTGCTAAAGAGGCTAGTAATAACAACTGATATTAATTCCAGTAATATGAAGAGTGCCAAGTTGAGTGATTTTTTATAGATTTCACTTATATTTATGATGGATTTCTATTTAATATGATCATTAATAATTTTTTTCTTTTTAGTTGCAGAAAGGAGTATGAAGAGCGCCAAAAAAATATGTGAAGAGCTTTAAGTTGAGTATTTTTGAAGCTCTCACTTTTGTTTTTGTACACATGTTAATAGCATTAAATAATCTGATCTAATATTGTAACTCTATGTAATTGTTAATAAGGGATCAGATGACCACAGTTGGCAAAGTGTCTAAATGGACATATATCACAAACGATTCCTATAGGACTTGGAAAATGAAAAAAGCCTTCCTTCCATAAGCATGTTAATTGTGTATTCATAGGTTTAGATTTTTTTACTAGCTGTATATTCTTTGTGGTTATTGTAGTTATTGTATACGATTTTTGTCCATGGAATTCATAATGACTGGAGTTGTGAAATTTGTGATTATGACAATGATGCAATTTCAATGGATCATTCTTAAAATGGCAAGTTTCACAAATCCAATATCCACTAATTTGATAGACAAAAGTTTGCACACACATATGTTAATTGAATATTATTTGCCATGCCTTTGTTCTTTTCAATTTTTTTGTTTGGGTGCCCCTTCCTTGAAAGGGCTTAGATAATTTTTGAGTATTAGGTGGGAGTATTGATTGTAATTTTAACCCCGATGTGTGGAAGCTATAGGTGCATGGTTTGTATCATGAGTCTTCTTTAGAGTTAATTGCAGAAACCCTTAGATTGGGTGCTAAGTTTACTATTCTTAGGTATTTTTGTTCTTTTGAGATTTCGGATAGAATATGGCTATGGCCTACCTCAGTTTTAGGTGATAAAGGTAGAGTATAAATTCAAGACCTCTCCATGAGATCATATTCACACGTATAAATCAAGTTCTCAACTTGTATAATAATTATACTCAGGTTTATTATATAAGAATCTTCTCCTTTATCGCATGAGATTGGGGTAGGGAAGAGCCATTTCATATTTGAAGTCCAAAAGGATCAAAATGCATAATTATGGTAACCTAACAGATAATCAATGGGTAGCCACATTCAACTATAGAGATGCTCACAATATAAATCATGCATCAACAGCATGTAGATGCTGGGCCTAAAATTGCATATACTAAATCCAACACTCAGAAATCATCTAACTCCATTTGGGGTAGGGAAAATGCAAGCAAGAAAAGTAAACCTTGAGAAAACAAATGCCAGAATTAAGATTCACTAATTATATAAGGGTTAAGGTGCAAAAATACACATGTGATTGTCCTCGAAGTGCACCCAACACCAAATGCTTTTTTTAGGTGCAACAGTGACTATGTGGTTACAAAATAAGGGCAAAAATACCCTTTGACCGTTAGTTTGACTGTTTGACCGTTAGTTTGACTTTTTTATCCTGAAAGTGATGACGGGTAGGATGACATAGACGCTGGAGTGACATTCTGAAAAAAAAAACCTGCTGAAAATCAAATTTTCCTAATAAATCATATAATTTAATAAAAATTAGTAATATAATATATGTATTATAATGATTTTAATTTAATAATATTGGGAATCTAGGGTTGGGAAAAAATTGAACAATCAGTATGTTTTTTAGGGCAACAGCTCTGCTGAGTGAGTTAAGCACTATGCACTCAGATTTGAATCTACTTCAGCGAATGTGGTACTAAAATAGTGAAAAGTGGGTAATATTAATTGCAAAGCTTTACCAGTCAGCAAGTTTTTTTTTCTAAAATGTCATTCTAGCATCCATGTCATCGTACACGTCATCACTTTCAAGGTCAAAAAGTCAAACTAACGGTCAAAGGGTATTTTTGCACCTATTTTGTAACCACATAGTCACTCTTGCACCTAAAAAAAGCATTTGGTATTGGATGCACTTTGAGGACAATCACATATGTATTTTTGCACCTTAACCCATTATATAATAATATAGGGCTTTAGATTCATGGTTATTAGTCATATTTATTTGTTATGTCGATTGCATTTTTTTTATGAATGTCTTTGTCTGTACAATTCATATTGTATAATATAACTTTTAGATATAACAATAATATCCAACAAGGCTTATGTGAAAAAAAATAAATTGTACATTAAAAAAAAAATGCCCACTTTTTAGACTAGCTAGTATGAAATTACTTGGTCTAAATTGTGGGCATTTTTTTATTGTAAATTGAAACTTTTTAACGCTAGTCATCTAACCAACCGATCTAAAAGGGTAACTTTTAAGATTGGTCATAGGTTTGATCTTGATAATGACAGACTTTTTAAACCAGTCAATATATGACTAAACCTTAACCTGGTCTAAAAAGCCAATTTCAACCGGTCCCAAAAGCCTTTTTTCTAGTAGTATATGCTCACATTGCTTAATAATTGTCTGCCAAGAGTGGGGATGGTAATAGACCTCCCCGTTATGAACCTTATTCGATGATGAGGCAAAATAAAGATGGCTCTTATGATGATCTTCAAGTGAAGGAGGTTTTTAAAAAATTTTGAAGAATTAATATCTTCAATTAACTATCTATGTTGACATTATTGTTAAATGCATAGCAAGCCATGTCCCATGAAGTTACTACAGTAGGCTACCTTTTTGTGGATGAGGATGATTGAACAAGATATTGGGGCCTCTGTAACATCCCAAATTTCAGTCACTAAAATTCCTCATATCTAAGGGGATAAAATGGTGAATAAAAGAGCACATGGAATGACAAAAACAAGGAGATTAGTGGTGACACAATATTGTTATATAGGAACACAAGTTGTACAAGTTGATGTTTGCTGCCAGTAAGTTTCCCTGTGAACAATCTAGCTCACAACCATATACTTAATCAAGCCATATAATCATGAACAAGAAAGAGAGCTTAAAGGAATTCAACTAAAGCTTAGAAACTTAGACCATTACCCAACTCAAGAAAATCACTGAAACTTAGCTACTCATGAAAGAAGAAGAAGCTTGATACACAAAATGGTCTAGCCTCCATATGCGTCTTGCTTCTCCCTTTTTTTCTAGAATTGTTGCCTCTCCTTGCCTCCCTAATTGCTTCACCAAGTCGGTAAAAAATAGCCTTGATTCTCCATTGTCAATTCTTTTCACCAAATTCTTTTCCATGTATGGTCCCCTCTTCCCTTTTCTTTCTTTAATCGATGCTCTCTCTTTCTTCCATTCTCTAGCTGATTCTCACACCCCAAAACACCCTCTAATTCTCTTTAGATTAAAAAGTGAGTTAAAACATGTTTGGATGGTGTGAAAATTTGTTTTAGGATTAGACACAAAATTGAAACCATAAAACAAGGCCTTTACTCATTTAATCTCCTCTTATAAAAAATATGAAAATAAATGCTGCACTTGTGAAGTTCCTCTTTTGCCCTTCATTAAGCTTCAAAATGACATCTTTTGTAATATCCCAAAAAGCGATTAAGGGCTAATGACTTCAAAAGTGAATGTAATTATTGTTGAATAAACACTTTTGGAGAATGGATGATGGGAATTTGGATATTTTAATGATTCCAATGGCTTCCTTGTGATAATTCGTGTGGAGAGAGTGTTTATTGTGAAATTGGAACCATTGGGAACAATTGTGCAAAAGTTGGAAACTCTGTCCATTGAAACTCTGTACAGGGCATCCGATTTGTATGGACGTTTTAAATAGGAAAATGGTGTCTAAAAATTCTGAAATTTTCCAGTCTTAAATTTCACATTCCAAGATTTAAAACGGACATAAAATTTGTGTCATTTCAGTTTTTGAGCTAAGATTTATGATTTTCCAAAGTTTGGGATGGAAACTGGAATCTGTTTTGGAGCAGTATGGACTTTTGTGCAATTCTGTATTTTTGAGGTTATTAAATGCAGTGATCCATATTTTTCGAATAAAGAGGACTTAAATAGCTTTCCATTGGCTTTGGGATCACCCCATTTTTATATTTCTAGAATTAGTTATGATTTTTCAAATTTGGGAAGAAATCTGCCAGAATTTTGTAAAAATCCGAAATTGATGGAAATTTAGTAAATAATTAGAAAATAATATTATATCATATTAAATCATCATCCACCTCTTCCATCAGCCCAAAACCGTGACATTCAGCTGCAACAAGAGAGAGAAGGTGTGAGAAATTCTAGAGAGAGAAGGAGAAGAAAACTTGTATGGTAAGTCGATTTCTTCGGTAAATCCATACCTAACGCGTATAACTCCGCTCCTAAGCTATTCTTCTATGTTCTTTAAGTTTTGTGGAGCACAAATTTGGGTGTTCTAAGGCTAGAGTTTCCAGCCACCTTGAGGAAAAGCTAGTGGGAGCTTGAGCTAACTTCCAAACTTTTGTATATTGCTTATTTTGGCTGCTGTGGGCAATTTAATCGGTGAAATTTCGCCGAATTGTCATTGGTTTTAAAGTTTGGAAATGATATGGCCTAGGGGTTATGCTGCCCAAATTGGGTCTTAATGTTAGTTGTAACCTAATGTAATGGTTAATAAAGTGATTAGGAGTAGAAAGAAACACGTCTGCGGAGTCGAAACCGAAAAACCCCAATTTTTCCCGGGGAACTGAGAATTTTGGCCAATGCTAGTTTGGAGGGTTTAGAGTTGGATTTTCAATGATTTGATGGTTCCATTATGTTCAGGAGCAAAAATTAGGTAGGGTTACAGTTGGTCGCTATTTTGGAAAAGGCCGAAAAAGCATAATTACGAAAAACGCCCCTGAAACCCTTAAAGTAGGGCTGCCAAGGGTAAATTTGTAATTTGACATTGAATTTGATAATTCTGAATCCGGAAATGGATTCATTGGTGGAAATATGTTAGGATAGCCCATATTTGAATTTCGGGAAAAGTGCAACTGGACCAGGTACTGCAGGCCCGAGCCGGTCCCCGGGGGCATTTTTGTAAATTTTCATTATAGACTCATATAACCCCAAGAAACACTATGGAAGTGTCTAAATAGTGCATTTGGAATTGTAGGATTCGATATTTGCCCTATTCGTGATCCACCTGCGCTAGAGCACAATCGGAAAGAACAAAGTAGTGACTCTTTTCCCTTATACTATATGTGATACATGATATGTTTGTTTGATCATTGTTTGTGATTCTATCACTTACGGTCCATCGGTGTTGACGGTGGGATGATCGTACCTTCGGGGCGGTGGAATCTAGGGGATGAGACTATGTGAAAGTCGTAAGGCTATATGTGAAAGCCGAAAGGCTATTTGTGAAACCTTCACCTACGGCCCATCGGTGTTGACGGTATGAGGACGTGCCTTCAGGGCGGTGGAATACTAGGGATGAGATTATGTGATTATGTGCATATGTGGCAGTCGGCATGCTGTGCTTTATGCTATGATGCTGCTTGATGATTTTCTTGCATGCTTTGTGATTACATGTGGTATGAGTGATTTGTTACTACTGGGATTCTTTGAATCTCATTCTTTCCATTGACAAACCTTCAGACAAGGCAAGTGGCTCCAAGGGAAAGGAGACAACCAAGGGCGGATAAGGCTCCTTAGGGAGATTTATATTTTGGTGTTAGATATCATGTTTTGTTGGGAGATCACCGTATATCTTACAAAAGTTGTTTTAGAGACAGTGGTGTAATCCCCTAATGGGAATTTATAAACCTTTAGTTTATGTATGAAACCTAGGGGTTGCTAGGATTTTGTTGTACACTTTGATATGTAAATGCGATGTAACTGCATAGGGTAATTATATTCGAGTTGTGGAATTTGAGACTAGGGTAAGGCAGAAACTTTGAAAATATTTGGGAAAACCTTTCCGTAAGGAAGGAATTGTAAATGAGTTTGATTATTATTAGTCTCTATTTCATTTTAAAATATGTATTTCGAATCATAATTACGAAGGTAGTTACATCTTTGACCTTGATTATGCCCAAAATATTCAATTAAGTCCTACAAAAGCCTAAAATTAATTTCTAAAAATATATAAATATTGAGATCTATCAAAGAGTCATTTTGCTTTTATCCTCAATATTTTTTAAATTTTTTGAATTGTATTATAGTTAGGAAGTTTCTTTATTTAAAGGTAGAGTCATACTCAACTATTTTCAAAGATGATAAAAAAGAAGATTTCTTTTTGTGAGTAAATTTACTTGTGAGTTCGTATTTATGATAGAATATGAGTGGTTGCAAGAGTTTGATAAACTCTTATGGAGCCTTTTATAGTGAAGGATTTAGAGACAAATTCCTCTAGGGTTTTAGCTGATCAATTCATATATTTTTTTAGTTTTATCATACAAAATTTGCATTTAATATAATCAAATTAGGTAAATAGGTCTTATATTAAGGAGCAAAGTGAGTAAATCAAATGTCATCATTCTCTCTTTTCCTAGGAAAGTGCTTACTTCCATCTATGATAAAGGGTATCATTTCCATCTTAGTTGTGGTATTTATGTGATGTGTTTGATGAGTCTGATTGCAGGATCTTTGCATCGAAGTGGATGGACTCATGGACCATTCATTTTTTTTCCAACATTGTTTGTAGGAGGATGTTTTGTTATGGTCTACGGAGTGTCATGCATATTCTTGTATCTTGCTATTAGGTGTGTTATGGTATATCTTCATTGTAGTGTTGTTTCATGATGTTTAGTGCAGAATATCCTTTTGTATCAGTTACATGTATAATTTACTTTTATATTACCTTTCTCATATGAGAAAGAGGAGAGAGAGATAGATGTTTCCTTTGTGTAATAGCATAGTTACGTACAAAAAAATTGTGATTTGTTTCCTTGAGATAAGCTTCAATTTTGTTGACTAACACTCATACAATTTTCTTATGTAGTATTGAGAATTAAAGTTCTTATTTTTATTATTTCTCAACATCAATTTGTATTTAATTCATTTTTCCCGACCCAATACTCACTAGTATAGAAAAAACTTTTAACATATGTTTTTAGGCCCTTTCTATGTCCTTTTTCAAGGGGACGCCTATATGAGCGACGTAGTAAAGCCTGGGAATAACATCTGTTAAAAAAGGGATGCTATAAGGTAGTCACTTATGGCATCCCTCTTTCCAGAAAGGGATGTTGTAAGTGACATACAACATCCCTTTTTGGAAAAAGGGAAGCTGTAAGTGACCAACTTACAATGGCCTTTCAGGACAGAGGGACACTATAAGTCATTTTTACGGACGTTGAATGATTTGTTTCAAAAAAATTTTGTTTATATTTTTCACTACCCAATAATTAAACCCTACAGAAACATTATCGAGCAATTCTTCAAAAACCAAAATGTTCTTACAAATAGTTAGGGAACATCCAACACTAGCTAATTAAAGTGTTAACTCCTACTAATAATGTGTACAATAATCACCACAAAGTGTCAAAAAGTTATTTGCACAATTACTAACTAGTATAAAAATAAACTTTACATATCTATGTGTTGAAGAAGATGCCTAGGCAAAAGGTCTCGGTGAGTGTCGCTGTAATAGACAATGACAGTGGAGGACTGTGGTTCCTCAGGTATTGGCAAAAATTGTTCTAGTCATGATGCTTTTGGTTCTCATATCGGCTCAAAGTTGCTACCATTGCCAATGGCAACGGAGTGTTGGGGTTCCTCATCACCGCCTCCGTTGTTTCTAAAGCCAAATCTATACGGGAAACGAAGCAAATTTCAAGCTTTATGGGATTAGATCTAATACATCGTGGAGGCAGAGATTTGAGCTGCTTGTTAGGGTTTGCCTTGTGACTATGAAAATAATGGGCGGGGACATGTGATTGTTGCCCATAAAAAAATACTTGGAAAAGGGAAGGTGCTATAATATAGTATATGTAGAGGAGGTGAGGTGGAAGGTCAAATGGAGCATGGTTTTCCCAAGCTAGATTGGAATACTTAATATTTAATTAATTTCTATTATATCATTAGAGAGACACAACGTAGCTAGGCAAGTGTAAAAATGTGATTTGCTGATTAATGTTAAGTTGGAGAGGAAGAGAGGTGAGGGAATTTAGAGTTAGAAGGGGGAAGGAGGAAGAGAGGAGGGAATATGCACTATTTGTTTGGTTATAGGAGAAGGAGGAGGAGTTGAGTTTTGTTTACAGTTTTAGGAAATAGGTTAAATGGAGAGAAGAGAAGAGGAGAGAGAGAAGGAAGAGGCTATAAGAGGACAAAGTTTGGCAGGAGGCATTGATGATAGTGACCAAAGCACGACATTGAACATTCTAAAACCCTACTTTTCAGCCCATGTTTTTCCTACACTCTTTTTCCATCCATCCTCACCAAATACCCCTCTTGTAACATACAACCTTTTGGAGTCCCAAATTCTAGCTTTTGATGTCCCTTTTGGATTGGGATGTCTAAAGTGGTACTTTAGGCATCTGTATTTTTATTTGGGATGACAAAAGTTGACTTTTGGTGTCCTTTTCCATTAAAGGATACCCAATATGTCAAAATTCTCACCCATAATTACAAAAATTGCCACCGTCTTTATTTTTACTTCCCTTTTTGAAAAACGGATGTTTTTTGGGGAAGTAAAATCTGTCTTGTAGTAGTGATTGTTTCATGTTGGTGCTTTTTTATTTTGTGTAAAAGTTGTTTTACTTGTTTCCAACAACATGATTTACAATACGTCTTATCCTATCTTAAAGAATTCTAATGTACATGAAACACACCTGTCTTATTTCAAAAACAATTTCCACCCAAAAACTAATGAAAAAGTCTATTCATGTAAAATGGAGAAATATTAAATGTGAGCTTTGAAAATGAGATTTCGGCAATGAGAGAAAGAATGATCAAAAAAGATTTAATGAATGCTTTTATACAGCTAAATCTCACCATCTCACTCAAGTATACATCACCTTAAGTTAGCTTTTGAAGTACGAGAAGTAACATGTTAAAAACAAGTTTGCTCAAAGCAAGAGTTAGCAAAAATTAAAGGGTATATGTACTCAAAGATACTTTTAATCTTTTACCCAAAGTGCATCCAGCATCATATAATTTTTAGAGTTTCAAAAGTATCAATGAACTTGTAAAATCATAGCAAAAATGATGTTAGCGTTAAAAAAGGCTAATGTTCATTTATTACAATTTGAAAGCACTAAAATATCCCCAACTCAAAAGAAAATCCCTCTCCCATCCAACCTCTCTCCAAATCTCTCATCAATCTAAATGATAATAGACATTATATGTTTGATAATCAAGATTTCACTCTCCTGACAGGAAAAATGGCAATGAATTTGAAAATTAAAAGTTAATATATAAAACAAAAGAAAGCATACCAAGGGTAATTAAAGAAAATTAAAGAAATAATGGTGCTACATGCTTTGAATCTCAAAAGCAAGGTATGTCAAAAAGTCCCCTATGACTTCATATCTCAAGGAGACGAGTGACATAAAACACCAAGTTGAAAGAAATTAAGCAACAATAAATTACACTACTATAGATTCACTCATAGTTGACACTTCATACTTAACAGTTTTAACGAAACCATTAAATATAAAGTGACAGAGTTACAAGAATGAAATAGATAATGGTTATATTAAGCAACAGTTAAGTACATGAGAAAATATTTGATGGTTTTGTAGGACAACCATGATATATTAGTTAGTTTTTTTTTTTTTGGAAAACAAATTGTAGCGTTGACTTGACAGTTGTATGTGAACAACCATTAAATATGGTTCACATATATTTCACGGTTGTTTGTAAATAACTGTAAACTATCATATATTTCATATTTGTTTAATAATAATCGTTAATTTTTTTAAAAGCCCTTCGATACCCATTTTCACTCGACATTTGAAAGTTACAAGTATAGAGAGCTCTCTTCCAACACCTTTGAGAACTTGATTCTGGCTTTTCCACCATCACTTTGCTCTCCTCCATCGATCCCTTGGTGGTTTTACTCCTATCTCCTTCTTAGCTCTCCTTTGTCATCCACGGGTTTGTTTATTCAAGGGTTTCATTCGTTCTGGAGCTATTCTAGGTTCATGGGTTGTCTATCTATTGGTGTTTGGGTTGGTTTATTCTTTTGGGACTCGTGGGTCAGTTTTTTGAGCTCGTCTCTTCTTCCTAAGGGCGAATTTAGTGCAATTTGTCCTACTAGTTGTTTTTCAGCTTGTTTTTTTGATATTGATTTGAGCAAAGAATTTATAAAGATTGGTTTTTGAGTAATTTTATTTGTGCTCAGGGTTTTACCACTAATGTTAAGCGTTTGTTGTTATTAAAGTTGTTATTTATTAGTATTGATTTGAGTAAAAAGTATGTAAAGATTTTTTTGAGTGATTTTGTATGTGCATAGAGTTTTGGCATTGATTTTAAGTGTTTGCACCATTAATGTTTTTATTTGTTAGTATTGATTTTAATAAATTTTTTGGAAATATTATTTTTTCAGTAGTTTTGTTAAGTTGTTATCACATTTCCCTCTACATACATGATATTGTTAGATCAAGCGTTTCACCCAAGAGGGGGTGAATTGGGTGATACTAAAATTTCTTCAGAAATATAAAACTTTAACAGTGGAATTAAAAACAGTAATGAGTAAGGAGAAATATCACCGAAGTATACACCAGGAGTTATACTGGTTCGGTCACAACCACTTTGACCTACGTCCAGTCCTTAGAGCTTCTCTGAGAGTTTCACTACAACTTCCAAGATTCAGTGGGTTCTTGGCACCTCAGTACAAGCAAGTTCCTACACCTGGACACTCGCTCCCCCTTACAAGTTGTAATCCAATCCCAACTCAAGGTTCCACAACCTTAAGTTATCTCAATAACAAATATTGAGTTTGAATGAAATATCTCTCTTACAGAGTGAATGAGAATCACTGAAGCATAGAAATACAATTTCAACGTGAAAACAGAGCAATGAACTTAGTAATTTGTATGTGTGTGTGCTTGTTCTTTCTCTGTTTGGAGGTTCCCATATATATAGATATGTTGGTGATGACCGTTGGAACATTTCCTTTCGTCCGTTGGAGAGTTGCGCAGCCACTATTGACTTTTCAAGTTTTTGAAAAATATCCGTTGGCGGTGGTTGGCATTTGAACGTTTCATTTGACTTCCATCTCTTGAAGTGATTTCTTCATTGTTTATCTGTAAATAGACTAAGAATACTAATACAATGAAAGATTAATCATATAGGAAACAATATAATAAACGTTTGAATGATTTCTAAATTTCTGGGTATGCTTACTCGAGTAGCTACTCGAGTATCCCTTGAAGTTTACTCGAGTACCTACTCGAGTATCATCGGGAAATCTTTGATTAACTGCAAGTTAATGAACAAGTATAAGATTACTCAGGTAGTGCATGGAGTAAAATAAATTTCAAACCTTTGGGAATAGTTATTTACTCGGATACTTACTCCAGTAATGCATTTACAACTTCATAGGTTATTGGGGTAATACCTCAAGTAAGCTTTCAAAATACTTTTGATTACTCGATGCTTTACTCCAGTAATGTTGGCAGGATTTCAAAGCCGAGAGCAATTACCTTGTTACTCGGGTAGGGACTCGAGTAATGCACTCATTTTTGCATAGGTTACTCGGGTACCACCTCGAGTAACTGAGATTTTTGAGCATGACTTACCCGGGTAATGACTTGTAGTTTACATTGAAAATATTTCTGCATACTGGGATACTTACTCGAGGAATCCACTTCAAGTTTTCACTTACTTCAGTGTGTTACTCGAGTAGCTCCTCGAGTAACATTGGCAGTAGTATAAAATGCCGAGAGGTCCACATTTTCAGAAACAGAGTTACTCGAGTAGCTCCTCGAGTATCATTGGCAACTTGAAGGCAACTGGAAGTTTTTCACATGGTTACTCGAGTAGCTCCTCGAGTAACATTGGCAGGCCAAGAGCAACTCCAAGTTTTTTACTTGGTTACTCGAGTAGCTCCTCGAGTAACATTAGCAGGCCGAGAGCACATTGAAAATTTTTACACTATTACTCGAGTAGCTCCTCGAGTAACGTTGGCAGGTTACTGGAAGTTGTCTCTAGTTACTTCAAGTTTTGTCTCATTACTCGAGTAGCTCCTCGAGTAATGCCTTAGAAAATTTGCTTCTGATCAAGTTCCTCGGCATTTTCTCTTGGCCTTTCATCATTACTTCAATGCTTACTCCAAGTGATGCTTGTTCCTATCATAACTTAGTTCAAACTTGTATATTAATTATTTCCTTTTCAAACCATACTTTTGTTATCATCAAAACATGAGATCTAACATTCTCCCCCTTTTTGATGATGACAAAACTTGGTGATTTTGAACATGGTTTTTCAAATTGAATTATTGATTAAATATGTCTTATTAAGTTTGAATATACCTTGCATACATAACAACTTCATTAGTCCAAATATGTATCATAATTCAAAACTTTAATGAACTTAAAATGAAATCATAACACACTTGCATTAAACTTTCAAATTACAAGATAAAGTTCAAAATGAAATCAAAATGCTCCCTAAAAATCCCATGTACACCCAAATACCCCAAAATAAACTAGGACACATCCACAAAATCACTCTCAAGCTCTTCTCCCCCTTTTTGGCTTCATCAATCAAGTAGAGGGCTAGGAGGCTTGACCATGGAAATGGGTGTCACTGGAAAGACCATGGAATCATCTGAATCCAAAGAATTAAATGAACTAGAGGGCACAGGGTCAGGCAGATGAACTGGAGGGATATGGATGTCATCACCAGGAGGAGAAGGTTGAAAGACAACCATAGTAGAGGTTTCTCCTTCTGGGGTGGTCTGAGTCTCAGGAGTAATCTCAACCTCAGGTGTATGATGTTCAGGGGAGGAAGAGGGAGATATTTCCTCTGTTTGAGTAGGAGAGGGAATAGATTTAGGAGCGGTTTCTGGCTGAGGTTTGGGAGGTGAATCATCAATGATGATATGTGTGGTCTCATGGGTATCAGGATCATCCACTGTGAATAAAATATCTTTGCCTTAGGGCTCAAGTGGATCAGAGACCAGAGGGGTAGATGGTTCAGCCTCAGGAATAGGAGTATCAGTAGGAGGGTTCTCTGGAGGTGGTGGAGGTGCAGATGAGGAGGGACCGGCAGAAGGTCCAGGACCCAAGGAGTCCAATCGTGCCAGAATCAGTCTCAATGTCTCTCCCTAGGCACGTTGCTCTGCTAGCAACTCCTCATGCCTTCTATCCATTCTCTCAACCAACTCCTTATGCCTTTTGTCTATTCTCTCAACCAGCTCCCCCATCTTGAAGTTCGTATTGGTAATTAGCTCAGCGTTTGTGTTGGCTATGTCCACATGGAAACCTTTGAGTATGTTCTCCATGAAGTGCTGGAGAGTGGCATTGAGGAAGGATGGCGAAGATGTGGTAGCAGCTGGAGCCGATGACTGAGTGTCATCCAACTTGCTGGTCTCTGCCTCAGTGGCCTTCCGCTTCTTCTTGGACCCAGACTCCAAAGGCCCTTTGAGAGGGATGTCAATATTCAACTTTCCAATTTGGTTTCTCCCCACTGGGGTCATCCTCTCAATTGTCTCCTTACTATCCAAGTACCATATCTTGTTTTCTTTCAAGATTAGTGACACAATCTGTGGATATGGCATTGGTGTAGTAGCCTTCCCATCTACCTTATATCTCTTCATCTCCAAGAAAATATACTCTCCCAGATCCTTCTGCTCCTTCAGGAGAAGTGAAGCAAACCACCTATAGTCCCTATCGGAGAAGTGGGTATAATTGTTGGCTTTGTTCACTAGGGACCTAGAGTAAATGTACCAAAGGACCCTATGATGATCACACATGTCACTGGGCTTGAAATTTAGAGGGCCAACTAGCTCATCGAGTTTGAGAATAGTGAAGATTTGGTTTGGCTCAAGTTCAGAATATATATCATCTGGGGGGTTCTCTATCCCTAACCACAAGTTAATCCTAGAGGGAGATATAAGTATCTTTTGTCCTCTCACAGTGGTGGTCATCTCTTCCTCGACTAAGGTTCGGTTAGGCTCATCTATGATCTCTAAGTTACAGTAAAAATGAGTGATTACCTTTGTGCAAAAAGGCAATCGAATGGATAACCAAGGCATAAAAGGATCTAAATAAGGACTAAGATCGTGCTTCAATACCTCCTGAAGTAGCCTGAGATCCACATAGTGTGTCTTGCACACTTTCCTTCTGGAGAATTGGGATAGATACTTGGGAGACTCCACCAATTTGCTCACATTGAACCCCTTTGGTGGGTTGGTGATCTCTGCTTCCGGTATTTTTGACTTCTTGGAAGATTGACCCTTCTCCATTTGATCAATGATTCCAGCCATAGCCTTAGCCACATTCTTGTCATACTTTGGCTTTTTGATAGGCTTTGGTGTGAAAGAAGGGGTAGAAGAATCAAAGGGAGGAGGTGAGGGAGATTTGGCACTCTTGCCTCTTCCGGTAGATGTACTCTTTTTGGATTGAGCCCTTGTAACAATAGGCTCTTTAATCACCACACCTTTGGCTTTCGGTTGTGATTGAGGTTGAAGAGGGATTTTAGCTTTTGGTCTCGGGGTTAACTTTCTTCTCTTTTTGGGAGGGGAGGAAAGAGGATCAAAATGTTGTTGGGATTCAGAGGATTCTATGGGAGTAAGGTTTTTGGTTCACATCTTTCAGAAAGATTGAAAACTGAGATTTTACAGAAAAACAGAGGCACTAGTGCGAATTAGGGCAACGAGATTCTGAGCAAAATAGTAAGTTTCTAGGACTGAAATTACTTGGGTTTTGACGGAAATAGGACAAGGAATCACTTGTGAAAAATTTCTATGAGAGAGAATAGTGATTTACTCGAGGAGATTTTGTGAAAATGATCGAGTTTGCGACAGATAAAGATCTAGAACCCGACGTTACTCGAGGCCTTACTCGAGTAAACTTTAAGTTTACTCGAGGCCTTCCTCGGGTGTTCATATAGAAAAATTAAAAAATAATTCATTTAAATTGCATACCTGGCATGAATAATATAGTAATTATCCATGGTTGTTCCCTCGATCATTTATAACCCATTTTGATCAGATTTGAGTCATTTTTCATCAATTTGATATTCTGGACTCCAACATTACTCGAGGCCTTCCTCGAGTAAGCTTCAAGTGTACTCGAGGCCTGCCTCGAGTAACCTGCTTTTCAACTTCTGACTCTTCATTTCTTTGAAACTAAACCGTTACATTTAAAAATCCAAGTAACTTGATCCGTTACTTCCAGTTTTGGGGTCCATTACTCGAGTACATACTCGAGTAACCTGCTACTTTACCTCAAGTTGCTCCTCAGGTAATGCTTCTCTGTTATCCATAACTTCAAGTTGTTACTCCAGTAAAGTTGTCCTCTGATAATCTCTGTTTTTGTTTCTCAAAACAGAGTTTCTTTCTTCCTGCAAAACAAGTTTCTATATACTCCGATGCTTAAGTTAGTGATCATCAAAACATTATCAAACGACTTCATCTAATATTATGAAATGCTGAAATTTCTTATAACTCATTGGGATTTACCATTCCCAATTCTCTTCTAATATATAGAAATTGATCTTTTGCAAGGGGTTTTGTAAAGATATCTGCTAGTTGAAGATGAGTAGGAATGAATATCACTTTCACATCTTTCTTTTGAACATGATCTCTGATGAAGTGATGCCTGACATCGATATGCTTGGTTCTAGAGTGTTGAACTGGATTCTTTGCCAAGCTTATCGTACTTGTATTATCACAATAGATTGGTATTTCTTTGAGGTAAATACTAAGGTCTTGTAGTTGTTGTTTTAACCATATTACTTGTGCACAACAACTTGAGACTGCAACATATTCGGCTTCCGTTGACGAAAGAGACACTGTATTTTGTTTCTTGCTGAACCATGATACAAGAGATCCTCCAAGAAATTGTCCTTGTCCACTGGTGCTCTTTCTGTCTGTTTTGTATCCTCCATGATCCGAATCTGAATATGCAACAAGATATTCACTTCTTCCTTTGGGATACCACAAACCCAATTCAGATGTGTCACCAAGATATCTAAAGATTCGTTTGACCGTTTCAGCATGTGATTCCTTTGGTGCTGATTGATATCTTGCACATATGCCAACACTAAATTGAATGTCTGGTCTGCTTGCCGTGAGATAGAGTAATGATCCAATCATTCCTCTATATTTCGTGATGTTGTAGTCTTTTCCTTTGACATCAGCATCAAGTAACGTAGTTGAGCTCATAGGTGTGTCCGTGCCATTTGCTTCATCCATTCCATACTTCTTCAATAGCTCTTTTAAATACTTTGTTTGAGATATAAAGATTCCATTCTTTCTTTGTTTGATTTGCAAACCAAGAAAGAAATTCAATTCTCCCATCATTGACATTTCAAATTCTCCCTGCATAATCTCAGAAAATTCCTTACACAGAGATTCATTAGTAGCACCGAATATAATATCATCAACATATATTTGAACAATTAAAATATCATTTTGTTTTCGTTTTATGAAGAGTGTTGTATCAACTTTTCCCCGTACAAAACCTTGATCGATAAGAAACTTACTAAGCCTTTCATACCAGGCTCTAGGAGCTTGTTTTAAACCATATAAAGCCTTTTTAAGTTTGAAAACATGGTCAGGTTTAGTAACATCCTCAAAACCTGGAGGTTGTTCTACATACACTTCTTCCATGATGTAACCATTTAGAAAAGCACTCTTAACATCCATTTGATAGAGTTTGAATCCTTTGATGCATACAAAGGCTAAAAGTACACGTATAGCTTCCAATCTAGCCACTGGAGCATACGTTTCCTCATAATCAATCCCTTCTTCCTGATTATAGCCTTTGGCCACCAATCTTGCCTTGTTTCTGACAATAATTGCAGATTCATCGAGTTTGTTTTTGAATACCCATTTAGTACCAATGATCGGATGATCTTTGGGTCGGGGCACTAAATCCCAAACTTGATTTCTCTCAAATTGATTTAGTTCTTCTTGCATTGCTATAACCCAATCATTGTCTGATAAGGCTTCATCAATATTAGAAGGTTCAATCTCAGAAATGAATGCAGAAAAACTTACTTCATTGAAAATTCTATTTCTAGTTTTGATCCCTTCATTCACATCTCCTATGACTTGATCTAAGGGATGACTTTTATTGTATTTCCAAGCTCTCGGTTGACCTAGGGATTGCTCTTCTTCCTTAGTTTCATCAACCTCTGGAATAAGAGACTTAGAAATAGATTGACTATTTTCTTGATTTAAAACAACTTCCTATTCTTCATCAACGGTTTTGTCAGAGGATTCAAATTCATCAAATACAACATGAATTGATTCTTCAACAACACAATTTCTTTTATTGAAAATTCTATATGCTTTACTTCGGTTAGAATATCCTAGGAAAATTCCTTCATCAGTTTTAGAAACAAATTTTCCTAAGTTATCTTTGCCATTATTATGAATGAAACACTTACAACCGAAGATGTGAAGATGAGCAATATTTGGCTTTCTTCCTTTGTACAACTCGTATGGTGCCTTTCCAAGTTTTGTTCTGACATAAGCTCTATTTGAAACATAGCATGCTGTACTCATAGCATCGGCCCAAAACACTTGAGACACATTCTTTTCATTCAACATTGCTCTAGCCATCTCTGTGAGCACTCTATTCTTATGTTCCACAACTCCATTTTGTTGAGGCGTCCTTGGAGCAGAGAAATTGTGATTAATGCTATTAGTATCACAATACTCTTCAAAGGCTTGATTTTCAAATTCTCCACCATGATCAGTCCTAATACCTGCAATAGACATACCTTTCTCATTTTGCACTTTCTTGGCAAAAACAATAAATTCTTCAAAGGTTTCATCTTTTGATGATAGAAAAATAACCCATGTAAATATAGAGAAATCATCAACAATGACCAATGAATATAAGTTGCCACCAAGACTCTTTACTCTTTCTGGACCAACTAAATCCATATGTAGTAATTGTAATGGTCTATTTGTTGAAATCTCATTTTTCAATTTGAAAGATGATTTAGTTTGTTTACCCTTTTGACATGCATCACAAATCAAGTCATTTTTGAAATTAACTTTGGGTAATCCAAGCACTAAATCCTTTTTGAGTAATTTCCCTAGTTGATGCATATTGACATGAGCCAATCTCTTATGCCATAATCAACTTTCATCGGTATTACTCAGAAAACAGTTTTCAGATTCATTTCTACTAATATCTAGAGTATAGCAATTACCTTCCCTTTTTGCTCTGAGCTTAGCCTTGATATTCTTCTTATCAAGCTGTAAGTCACTATTGTTGATGATTAAACATTCTTCTGAGTCAAATATCACCCAGTTGTTTTTATCCGCACTTTGACTTACGCTCAGCAAATTGTGACACAAGCCTTCAACATAATATACATCTTTGACTTGTATTCCTTTGTCATTTTTGATTTCACCAATTCTTGCTATCCTTCCGGATTGATTTCCTCCAAAATTTAACTTTCCACCTTCCTTAGGTTGTAATGTGGTAAAACTTTCGAAATCTCCGGTCATATGTCTAAAGCATCCACTATCTATGTACCACTTGCTATTTTTGGATGCTTTGAGAAATACCTGCAATCAATTGACTAAGTCTTAGGTACCCACATCTTTTTGGGTCCTTTTGGGTTAGTACAAATGATTTTCTGAATATATGAACCTTTAGGTACCCATTTGTAGGTTCCTATGGTTCCTTTCTTCTTATGAATGCATGAAGATGTATGATGTCCTTTTCTATTACAGTAATTACAAAATGCAAAAGGATTTGATGTATGCACAGAATGTTGGAAATAATTCAAATATGTCTTACCTCCTGCTTTCTTTCTTCCTTTTCTTTTATCTGATTTTGGATCATATCCAATTCCAGATCGATCATTTACAAATCGTTGAGCTTTTAAAATAACATTTAGCATCTCACTTCCTTGTGTGAATTTTTCAAGAGTTTTTGTGAGATCAATATTTTTCTTTTTCAAAGATAAACAATTTTCACAATCCTTTCCTTTAAGTTTAGTTTCAAGAACTTTGTTTTTCTTTTTAACAACAATCAATTCTTTAACTATTTTGATGAATTCAGAATGTAAAGCATTATATTCGGAAAGTAGTTCATCATAGGTAGGTTCAGAATCATTTACCTCTTCTTCTGTTTCTTCTTGAGCAACAAGACATATATTAGCTACTTCTTCCTTATCACTTTCTTTGTCTGAGGAGCTGTCACCCCATATAGCATATACAAAGGCTTTCTTTTTGTTGAAGAATTTACCTTTTCTCTTTTCTTTGCTCTTTTGGTTCAAATCTGGACATTCTGACTTGATATGTCCTAGTTTCCCACATTCATAGCAAATGATATGATCTTTGCTACTATTTCCTCCTTTCTGAAAATGTTTGAATCCTTGACCTTTCTTGTAGAACTTTCTGAACCGTTTTATGATTAGACCCATCTCGTCATCGTCGAACTCTTCATCCTCATCCTGATTCTCTTCTTTCGCTTTTAGAGCTAGACCTTTCTTTTTCTTGTCGCCAATGTCATCTAGTTCTCTTTTGAACTTTAGTTTGCTTTCATATTCAGAAAGACTTCCAAATAAAGAAGCAACTGATCTCATTGATTCTCCTTTTGCTTCTTCTATTGCAGTAACTTTTGCTTCCCACTCTTTAGAAAGAATATTCAAAATCTTTCGTACTTGGGTGTGCTGATCATAGACTTTCCCAAGAGCTGCAAGTTGATTAACAAGATGAGTATATCTAAGTTTGAATTCAGAAATTGACTCACCTGATTTCATTCGAAGCAAATCGAATTCGGTGACCAAGGTGTTGATTCGATTCTCCTTTATTCCCGAAGTTCCCTCATGAGCTATTTCCAGAGCTTCCCACATTTGCTTTGCTGTTGGAAGTGTGTAAATTATGAAATATTCACTTTGACTCAAAGCGCTTTGTAACATCAGAATTGCCTTACTGTTGAGAGTGATAAGTTTCTTGTCATTCTCATCATATTCCGCTGGCGTTTTTGGAATTTTCTGAGAATCTTCAATCTTTGTAGGTTGATAGTTTCCACTCTCAATTACATCCCATAGCCCATATTCAGTAGCCATCACAAACACTCTGAACTTAGCTTTCCAGAAAGAAAAGTGTTCTCCATTGAAACCAGGGGGTCTAGTGATGATGCTCCGTCGGGAAGAATTCCTTCACCCATGCTTGCCATTGGATCCTTCTTAGGCTGTTAAACCTTAACAAGAAGACCTACGCTCTGATACCAAATGTTAGATCAAGTGTTTCACCCAAGAGGGGGTGAATTGGGTGATACTAAAATTTCTTCGGAAATATAAAACTTTAACAGTGGAATTAAAAACAGTAATGAGTAAGGAGAAATATCACTGAAGTATACACCAGGAGTTATACTGGTTCGATCACAACCACTTTGACCTACGTCCAGTCCTCAGAGCTTCTCTGAGAGTTTCACTACAACTTCCAAGATTCAGTGGGTTCTTGGCACCTCAGTATAAGCAAGTTCCTACACCTGGACACTCGCTCCCCCTTACAAGTTGTAATCCAATCCCAACTCAAGGTTCCACAACCTTAAGTTATCTCAATAACAAATATTGAGTTTGAATGAAATATCTCTCTTACAGAGTGAATGAGAATTACTGAAGCATAGAAATACAATTTCAACGTGAAAACAGAGCAATGAACTTAGTAATTCGTATGTGTGTGTGCTTGTTCTTCTTTCTCTGTTTGGAGGTTCCCATATATATAGATATGTTGGTGATGACCGTTGGAACATTTCCTTTCGTCTGTTGGAGAGTTGCGCAGCCACTATTGACTTTTCAAGTTTTTGAAAAATATCCGTTGGCGGTGGTTGGCATTTGAACGTTTCATTTGACTTCCATCTCTTGAAGTGATTTCTTCATTGTTTATCTGTAAATAGACTAAGAATACTAATACAATGAAAGATTAATCATATAGGAAACAATATAATAAATGTTTGAATGATTTCTAAATTTCTGGGTATGCTTACTCGAGTAGCTACTCGAGTATCCCTTGAAGTTTACTCGAGTACCTACTCGAGTATCATTGGGAAATCTTTGATTAACTGCAAGTTAATGAACAAGTATAAGATTACTCGGGTAGTGCATGGAGTAAACTAAATTTCAAACCTTTGGGAATAGTTATTTACTCGGATACTTACTCCAGTAATGCATTTACAACTTCATAGGTTACTGGGGTAACACCTCGAGTAAGCTTTCAAAACACTTTTGATTACTCGATGCTTTACTCCAGTAATGTTGGCAGGATTTCAAGGCCGAGAGCAATTACTTTGTTACTCGGGTAGGGACTCGAGTAATGCACTCATTTTTGCATAGGTTACTCGGGTACCACCTCGAGTAACTGAGATTTTTGAGCATGACTTACCCGGGTAATGACTTGTAGTTTACATTGAAAATATTTCTGCATACTGGGATACTTACTCGAGGAATCCACTTCAAGTTTTCACTTACTTCAGTGTGTTACTCGAGTAGCTCCTCGAGTAACATTGGCAGTAGTATAAAATGCCGAGAGGTCCACATTTTCAGAAACAGAGTTACTCGAGTAGCTCCTCGAGTATCATTGGCAACTTGAAGGCAACTGGAAGTTTTTCACATGGTTACTCGAGTAGCTCCTCAAGTAACATTGGCAGGCCGAGAGCAACTCCAAGTTTTTTACCTGGTTACTCGAGTAGCTCCTCGAGTAACATTAGCAGGCCGAGAGCACATTGAAAATTTTTACACTATTACTCGAGTAGCTCCTCGAGTAACGTTGGCAGGTTACTGGAAGTTGTCTCTGGTTACTTCAAGTTTTGTCTCATTACTCGAGTAGCTCCTCGAGTAATGCCTTAGAAAATTTGCTTCTGATCAAGTTCCTCATCATTTTCTCTTGGCCTTTCATCATTACTTCAATGCTTACTCCAAGTGATGCTTGTTCCTGTCATAACTTAGTTCAAACTTGTATATTAATTATTTCCTTTTCAAACCATACTTTTGTTATCATCAAAACATGAGATCTAACAGATATGCTCTAGATAGGGAGTGCAAATAAAGAATGGATATTTGTCAATCGTCTATTGAAGGAGTACTAGGATGGGGTGGATGATTTCATCAGGTTTAGTGTTTATAAAAATGCTAACTATCACGGTATGATTTTTTGCCCTTATGTCAATTGTAGCATTGTGAAGTGTGTTGATTTAGATAGTTGTGAGTTGCACTTAATGATGTATGGAATTTATTAGAGTTATACTTGTTGGATAAAACATAGGCAGAACAAGTGATGAGCACTGTTAGAATCGGCAGGCACAACGGAAGAATTTTTAAAAAAAATTTCACTGATCCTAATCGAGGATCTATCAACGGCGTTTAGACCAAGTTGGAAGGATTCATACCTTTTGATGATTTAGGGTTTTCATGATCTCTAGGAGCCAACACGTCAGGTCCGCTCCCCCTACCGGTATCCACACGAATGTTCTCCAACCGAGACTGCATGCTAGCGCCTATAATATCTTCTAGGGTTTTCCTTGCGGCTCTCAATTGTAATGTGTATCTTAGTATATCTACTCTATCAAGTTTATAACCTATGAGGGCTATTTTCAAATTTTAAAATTAATCATCATTAATTTGGAAATTAATTAACAATTAATTATCTTGATGAGCTAATTAAATAAATTCAGTTTAAATTAAATATGTCCAACAGTTTTAATTTCACCTATTTATTTAATCCAAATAAAGAGCCATAAGATTTAAGTTATCTTCATAAATTAAATCTGAGATATCATATCTCTATCATGTTAGTTATTAGATTTAATTTATCTTAATAAATTAAATTAAAAAATAACACAATATAATAATATCATATAATATATATATATATACATAATATATAATATGTTTTTCGAAAATTCATATCTATATAATATTATTAACAAATTTTTTTTATATTACATATATACATATACATATATATATATAAATATAAAATTCGTCCACCCTAATTAAACATTATCTCGTGTTGGGCCATTCTTGTGTGCGACCCTGTAGGCTCATATGAAGTTGGCAGTAGGCCAATAACTGTATTAATCCACAAGTCGCAAGCGGCCTATAGCAAGACATCATGACCACCCAATTCATATGAGGATCGTTAACACGATGCAATCTGTCATACAACCATGCCACGTCGCTTTTGTCACACGATATATCGGTCAAGGATGAGGCATGGATAATGTCATCCTCTTATTCCTGACTATTACTTTCTCGATTCCTGAGTAGTCTGACAATAGAAGTGGAAACTCCTTTCCATTGTAGTATGGCCATACATTTCTCAGACTTACTCATCGAGGGGCCCAGTTATATCTCTCCACTAATGTGAGGTACAAATTGTTGGAAATTGTGCCCTAAGGGCCAATCATTATACTTTGAACATTATTATTTTAATGAATTTCTCCATTCTGTTATCATATTATTTGTATGTTAACTGTGATAATTGTATCCTTGGATAATTCATAAAGATTGTCCTAAAATGTCCCTGGTTGGCCATCTATGCGGGAGCAGAGATGAAACAAGATCAGTATGACTTTGATAAGATATGGAGATAAGAATCAAAGTCTTAGGTACTTGTAAGAGTACAAGGTGCTGGACCGACCCACTATGAGAAAGCTACATGGATCAAGTCATAAGCTTTTCTCATGTATAACCACGTCACAATGCCCTTAGACATGAGGTAATCATGGATTCCTACATGAGAGTTGCTAAGCTTGGAACTAGTCAAAAGTGACTTTTGACCGGGTGATGATAAAGACTACGATCGGGCTTAGTGGTTTTTCATGCAGAGGAATATGAATGATCAAGATGGAATTTGTCCCTCACATTAGTAGAGAGATATTACTGGGCCCCTCGATGAGTGAGTCTGAGAAATGTATGGCCATACTATGATGAAAGGAGTTTCTGTCTCTGTTATCAGGCTACTCAGGAATCGAGAAAGTAATGGTCAGGAACAAGAGGATGACATTATCCATGCCTTATCCTTGATCGATATATCGTGTGACAAAAGGGACGTGACATGGTTATATGACAGGTTGCATCGTGATAACGATCCTCATATGAATTGGGTAGTCGTAATGTCTTGCTAGAGGCCGCTTGCGACTTTTGGGTTAGTATAGTTATTGGCCCACTGCCAACTTCATATGGGCCTACGGGGTCGCACACAAGAATGGCCCAACACAAGATAATGTTTAATTAGGGTGGACGAATTTTATATATATATATAATATAAAATTCATTAATAATATTATATAGATATATATATTTTTGAAATATATATCTTATATATATATGTATGTATATATATATTATATGATATTATTATATTTTGTTAGTTTTAAATTTAATTTATTAAGATATATTAAATTTAATAACTAACATGATAGAGATATAGTATCCAGATTTAATTTATGAAGATAAATTAAATCTAATTGCTCTTTATTTGGATTAAATAAATAGGTTAAATTAAAACTGTTGGACAGATTTAATTTAAACTGAATTTATTTAATTAGCTCATCAAGATAATTAATTGTTAATTAATTTTGAAATTAATGATAATTAATTTTGAAATTTGAAAATAGCCCTCATAGGTTATAAACTTTGTAGAGCATATATATTGATATGCACATGAGAATTGAGAGCCGCAAGTAAAAGCCTAGGAGACATTAGAGGTGCTAGCACGCAGTCTCGGTTGGAGAGCATTCGTGTGGATACCGGTAGAGGGAGCGGACCTGATGTGTTGGCTCCTAGAGATCGTGAAAACTCTGAATTATCAAAAGGTATGAATCCTTCTACCTTGGTTTAAACGCCGTTGATAGATCCTCAATTAGGATCGGTGAAAATTTTTAAAATTCTTGCGCTGTGTCTACCGATTCTAACATAGAGCGGGACTAATATCCAAAGCCCCATACAGGATGGCTCTAAATGAAATTGCAGAATTGGAAAAGTAAATTGAGGAGCTATTGAAGAAAGGGTTTATCCAACCCAATGTCTCACCATGGGGAGCTCTAGTATTCTTTGTCAAAAAGAAAGATAGAAGCCTGCAACTTTATATTGATTACATAGAATTAAACAAGATGACCATTAAGAACAAATACCTACTTCCTAGAATTGACAATTTACTTGATCAGTCATCTGGTTCTTACATGTTTTCAAAAATTGATTTGAGATCAGCGTATCATCAACTTTGAGTAAAAGCTGAGGATGTACCAAAAACTGATTCACAACCAGACATGATCATTATGAATTTCTAGTAATGCCATTTGGCCTTACCAATGTAGCTGCAGTATTTATGGACTACATGAATTGAATTTTTTGTTCGTATCTGGCCAATTCATAGTAGTCTTTATTGATGATATTCTAGTATATTCATGAAGAAAAGCAAAACATGAAGAGCATTTAAGAATAGTACTGGGCACATTGAGAAATAAGCAACTCTATGCCAAGCTAAGCAAGTGTGAGTTTTGGATTTTAGAAGCTAAACAAGAAGGGGGCTCGATAGATCCTAGCAAAGTGGAAGCAGTGCTGAACTAGAAAAGGCTGGAGACTATTGCTAAAATATACAGTTTTCTAGGTCTTTCCAGTTATTACAGAAGATTCATTCAGAATTTCTCCAGAATTGCTTTGCCTTTGATAAAGTTGACACGAAAAACTCAAACTTTTGTGTGAGACAATAGTTGTGAGAGGAGCTTCTTAGAGCTAAAAGAGAGATTGGAAACAGAACCAATGTTAACAATCCCTAATTCACATTTGACCTATAGGGTCTATAATGATACAAGCAAACATGGATTAGGATGTGTCCTGATGCAATAGGGCAGAGTTGTAGCAAATGCCTCTCGTTAGCTGAAGCCTCACAAAATAAATTATCCCACACATGATCTTGAGTTAGCAACAATTGTGTTTGTACTGAAAATCTCGAGACACCATAGGGCAACCAAGAGTTGTATTGTGACCACAAGAGTTTGAAATGCTTGTATAATCAAAAAGAGTTGAATATAAGACAACGTAGATGAATGGAGTTGCTTAAAAATTACAACCTAGAAATTAATACCATCTAAGAGAGGCTAATGTCGTGGCAGATGCATTAAGCCATAAGATAGTGTAGGTGGCAGCCTTAATGATTCAAAAGCAAAACTGATTAAAGATTTTAGGGACCTCAATCTCTCAATCAGATTATGATTAGTGGCAACAATATCAGTCAAAGAGAAAATAATATGAGAATAGAAACTGATAAAGCTCAAATGCAAGATAAAGGTACAAAGTCCATCAAGAACATGATTGAAAGACGAGAAACTTAAGAATATGACATGTCACCAAGTGGACTAGTCAGATACAAAAAGCGGATATATGTCCCATCACAAACAGAACTAAAACGGAAAATCATGCATAAAGCATATAAGAGTAAATATAATATACACCTACGAGCAATTAAAATGTATCATTACTTAAAGTCCATGTATTGGTGGACGGGGATGAAAAAGGATGTGACAAAATTTGTGGCTCGTTGTCTCACTTGCTATAAGGTGAAAGTTAAGCATCAAAGACTGTCAGGGCTTTTGTAAAACGCTTAAATTCTTGAATGGAAATAGGAAAGCATTCCCATGGATTTCTATACAGGATTAGTCAAGATTAGGAATTATGATACAATATGGGTAATCGTCAATCGATTCAAGAAGACAACTCATTTCTTACTAATTAGTATTAATTATTCTTCTAATAAGCTTATAGAGATGTATATGAAGGAGATTGTATAATTTCATGGTACGCCAAAGAATATAATTTTAGATCGAGATCCTCGATTTGCTTCTAGGTTTTGGAGATCCTTGCATAAGGCTTTAGGTACCAAACTCAAATTCAGTATAGCTTATTATCTTCAGACAGATGGACAAAAAGAAAGAACAATACAGATGCTAGAAGCTATGTTAAGGGTGTATGTATTAGATTTCTAAGGGAGCTGAGATCGATTCCTTCCATTTGCATAATTTGCATACAACAACAAGTATCATTCGAGCATTCAAATAGCTATATATGAAATGTTGTATTGAAGGAAGTGTCAATCATCCTTGCGCTAGGCAGAACTATTCGAGAGGAAGTTATATACATCAAATAAAGTAGATCAAACAACATAACAAATTAAATTGATAAAGTAGAGATTGCAAGCTACTCAAAACAAGAAGAAGAGTTATGCCAATAAGAGGCGGAATCCTCTTGAATTTAAAGTCAGAGATCATGTGTTTTTAGAAGTCTCATTTGTCACTGGTATTGATAGGGCATTAAAGGTGAAGAAGTTAAGCCCTAGGTACATGTCCATTTGAAATATTATCAAGAATTTGGCTAGTAGCATACCAAATAGCTTTACCCCCAAATTTGAACAGATCACATGATGTCTCCCACATCTCACAGTTAAAGAAGTATCTACCCAATCCAGAGCATGTAAATGAATATGAAGAGGTAGATGTGAGGGATCTTACATATGAGGTCAAACCTGACTGAATCATTGATCGACAAGAGAAACAACTCATGCTCAGGAGTATCCCATTCTTGAAAGTAGTTTGAAAGGGATTATCTCCTAGAGAAGCTACCTGGGAAACAAAAGAAGACAAGGGAAGACGTTACTCGGCATTTATGAAAATGTTCATATAGCAAATTTTGGTGACAAAATTTTATTGGGGGGCAGAGCTACAATTTCCCAAATTTCGTTCACCAAAATTTCGTTGTACATTTGTTACATTAAATGAAATATAATGGTGGGTTTATTGTGCACTTGAAATGGCAAAATATTAGAAGTTCTAATTACATGAAATTTGGCTAATTTTGTTGCCCAAAATGGAGAAAAGAATAGCACAATTTTTGGCCCAATTTTGATATGAAGTTTTCGGCCAAGGATAAAAAGGGAAGAAGGAAGACAACATTTCATTAAAAAATTGAAGAAATGTAAGGGCAAAATGGTCATTTGGCTAATAGATCAAGAAGCCTCTTACTTCTTCATAATTGTGGAACTAAATGGAAGCTTATAGAACTAAGTGCAAGCTTATGAACCAAGTGGAAGCTTATGGAACTAAGTGGAAGCACGTGAGACCAAGTGGAAAAAGAAGGAATAAAATATTCAAGACATGTGCAAAATTTTCATTAAATTATTATTATTTTAAGGAGGTGGAAGGAGATATTTCATGAAGCACTTAGGCACTTCCAAGGGGCCAAAATTTCGGCGAAAAGAGAGAGAGAGAATAGAGAACACAAAGGTTGAAGAACACCAACACATAGAGAAGAGACAAGAGATCAAAAAGTAAACCTATGTAAGTTTTTAAGCAAAATTTACTTGTTCTTGTCTTTAAATCCTTAGAAACCTCTTCTAATCCTTATATCCTTCTTGAAATAACATGAAGGAAGGAAAAAAAAATCAAAGGACAACAAGTAGGAGAGGGAACAATTTTGAAGAGAAAAGAGGATAATCAAGAGGTAATTCAAGAAACTTTGTTCTACTTGTTCACTTATAATTGTTGTTGGTAAATTAGTTGATGGGTTAGTTTGGTTGTCATGATTTTGTTATTAGGGAAACATAAGCCCTAAGGGGAGATACTGTCCAAATTTGGATTATGTTAGATCTCTCATGTTTTGATGATAACAAAGGATGGTATAGATTTGATAAACAAATAAGTTTGAACAAAGTAATAATAGGGCAAAATCATCACTTCAAGTAAGCATTGGAGTAATGAAGAAAGACCAACAGAAAAAGCTGAGAAACTTCATCACTGGCAAGTTTTTTAAAGGGTTACTCGAGTAAGTACTCGAGTAATGGGACAGAAACTGAAGTAACTAGAGCAACCTTCAAGTAACCTGCCAACATTACTCGAGTAAGTACTCAAGTAAGAAGGTAAATGACTCCAAGTTGCTCTCGACCTGCCAATGTTACTTGAGTAGCTACTCGAGTAACCAGGTAAATCACTGGCAGTTGCTCTTAGCCTGCCAACGTTACTCGAGTAAGTACTCGAGTAACCATGTCAAAGACTTCTAGTTACTCTTGGCATTTTCAACCCTGCCAATGATACTCGAGTCTGTACTCGAGTTACTCTGTTTCAAGAAATGTGTTGATCTTGGCATTTTCAACCCTACCGATGTTACTCGAAGAACTACTCGAGGAACTCACTGTGGTAAGCAAAACCTAAAGGTAGTACTCGAATAACATAAAATGCTTTTCTCACACTTTACTTCAAGTCACTACTCGAGTATGCATAGTTATTTAGAAGAAAAACTTCAAGTTACTACTCGAGTATGCAGAGTTAGTTGGAAGAGAACTTCAAGTCATTACCTGAGTAAGCTATGCAGAAAATTTATGTTTACTCGAGTAAGGACTCGAGTAACAAGGTAATCAAACTTGAAGTACTCTCGATCTTGAAATCCTGCCAACGTTACTGGGGTAAAGCATCTAGTAACCTAAAGTTTATTTGAAAGATTACTCGAGTAACCTATGAAGAAAAGGGTGCCAAACTCGAGTAAGTACACGAGTAAACAGGTATTTCCAAAGGTTTGAAATTTTGTTTACTTCATGCACTACCCGAGTAATGTTATGTTTGTTTATTGACTTGCAGTTTATCAAAGTTTTCCCGATAATACTCGAGTATGTACTCGAGTAAACTTTAATGAATACTCGAGTAGCTACTCGAGTATGCAAGTTCAGATTTTGAAAAATTATTCCAACGTTCATTGATTTGTTTCCTATATGATTAACCTTTTATTGTATTAGTATTCTTAGCATATCCACAAAAAACAATGAAGAGATCTTACCAAATAAGGAAAATCAAATACAACATTCAAATGCCACCTACCGTCACCTACCGCAAACGGATATTTTTCAAATACTGAAAAAGTCAATAGTGGTTGCGCACTCTCTAACGGACATGAAGAAAAATGTTCCAACGATCACAACCAACACATCTATATATACGGGAACATCCAAATAGAGAAGAAAAAAAAGAACACACACGAATGCATTATCAAGCTCATTACTCTGTTTTACATTATACTTGTAATTCTATGCTTCAGTGATTCTTATTCACTCTGTGAGAGAGATATTTCATTCAAACTCAATATTTGTTATTGAGGTAACTTAAGGTTGTGGAACCTTGAGTTGGGATTGGATTACAACTTGTAAGGGGGAGCGAGTGTCCAGGCAAGGAACTTGCTTCTACTGAGGTGCCAAGAACCCACTGAATCTTGGAAGTTATAGTGAAACTCTCAGAGAAGCTCTGAGGACTGGACGTAGGTCAAAGTGGTTGTGGCCGAACCAGTATAACTCTCGGTGTACGCTTCGGTGATATTTCTCCTTACTCTTTATTGCTTTATATTCACCGTCAAGTTTTTATATTTGCAACGAAATTTTAATATCACCCAATTCATCCCCCTCTTGGGTGAAACGCTTGCTCTAACATTTGGTATCAGAATGTAGGTCTTCTTGTTAAGGTATAACAACCTAAGAAGGATCCAATGGCAAGCATGGGTGAAGGAATTCTTCCCGACGGAGCATCCATCACGAGACCTCCAGGTTTCAGTGGCGAACACTTTTCTTTCTGGAAAGCAAAGTTCAGAGTATTCGTGATGGCTACTGAATATGGGCTATGGGATGTAATTGAGAGTGGAAACTATCAACCTACAAAGACTGTAGATTCTCAAAAAATTCCAAAGACGCCAGCGGAATATGATGAGAACGCCAGCAAGGCAATTCTGATGTTACAAAGTGCCTTGAGTCAAAGTGAATATTTCAGAATTTGCACACTTCCAACAGCAAAGGAAATGTGTGAAGCTTTGGAAATAGCTCATGAAGGAACTTCGGGAATAAAGGAGAATCGGATCAACACCTTGGTCACTGAATTGGATCTACTTCGAATGAAATCAGGTGAATCAATATCTGAATTTGAACTTAGATATACTCATCTTGTTAATCAACTTGCAGTACTTGGGAAAGTTTATGATCAGCATACCCAAGTACAAAAGATTTTGAATATTCTTTCTAAAGAGTGGGAGCCCAAAGTCACTGCGATAGAAGAAGCAAAAGGAGAATCAATGAGATCAGTTGCTTCTCTATTTGGAAGTCTTTTGAATATGAAAGCAAACTAAAGTTCAAACGGGAACTAGATGACATTGGTGACAAGAAAAAGAAAGGTCTAGTACTAAAAGCAAAAGAAGAGAATCAAGATGAGGATGAGGAGTTTGACGATGATGAAATGGGCCTAATCATAAAACGATTTAGAAAGTTCTACAAGAAAGGACAAGGATTCAAACACTTTTAGAAAGGAGAAACTAGCATCAAAGATCATATCATTTGCTACGAATGTGGAAAACCAGGAAATATCAAATCAGAATGTCCAGAACTAAATCATAAGAGCAAAGAAAAGAGAAAAGGCAAATTCTTTAACAAAAAGAAGGCCTTCGTATCTGCTATATGGGGTGATAGCTCCTCTGACGAAGAAAGTGATGAGGAAGAAGTAGCCAATATATGTCTTGTTGCTCAAGAAGAAACAGAAGAAGAGGTAAATGATTCTGATCCTACCTATGATGAATTACTCTCTGAATATAATGCTTTACATTCTGAATTCATCAAAGTAGTTAAAGAATTAATCATTTTCAAAAAGAAAAACAAAGCTCTTGAAATTGAACTTAAAGAAAGTTCAGAAAAGAATTGTGAAAATTGTTCTTCTTTGAAAAAGAAAAACACTTATCTTACAAAAACTCTTGAAAAATTTACACAAGGAAGTGAGATACTAAATGTTATTTTAAAAGCACAACGATTTGTAAATGACCGATCTGGAATTGGATATGATCCAAAATCAGATAAAAGGAAAGGTAGAAAGAAAGCAGGAGGTAAGTCGTATTTGAATTATTTCCAGCATTCTGTGTATACATCGAATCCTTTTGCATTTTGTAATTACTGTAATAGAAAAGATCATTATACTTCTTCATGCATTCATAAGAAGAAAGGAAACATAGGAACCTATAAATGGGTACCGAAAGGCTCATATGTTTAGAAAATTATTTGTACTAACCTAAAAGGACCCAAAAAGATGTGGGTACCTAAGACTTAGTCATTTAATTGCAGATATGTCTCAAGGCATCCAAAAACAACAAATGGTACATAGACAGTGGATGCTCTAGACATATGACCGGAGATTTCGAAAGTTTTACCACATTGCAACCTAAGGAAGGTGGAAAGGTAAAATTTGGAGGAAATCAATCCGGAAAGATAGCAGGAATTGGTGAAATAAAAAAAACAAAGGAATACAAGTCAAAAATGTATATTATATTGAAGGCTTGTGTCACAATTTGCTGAGTGTAAGTTAAAGTGTAGATAAAGACAACTGGATAATATTTGATTCAGAGGAATGTCTGATTGCCAACAAGAAAGACTTACTACTTGATAAGAAGAATATCAAGGCTAAACTCAGAGCAAAAAGGGAAGGTAACAGCTATACTCTAGATATTAGTAGAAATGAATCTGAAAACTATTTTCTAAGTAATGCCGATGAAAGTTGGCTATGGCATAAGAGATTGGCTCATGTCAACATGCATCAACTAGGAAAATTACTCAAAAAGGATTTAGTTCTTGGATTACCCAAAGTAAATTTCAAAAACGATTTGATTTGTGACGCATGTCAAAAGGGTAAACAAACTAAATCATCTTTCAAATTGAAAAATGAGATTTCAACAAATAGACCACTACAATTATTGCATATGGATCTAGTTGGCCCAGCAAGAGTAAAGAGTCTTGGTAGCAACTTATATTCATTGGTCATTATTGATGATTTTTCCAGATTTACATGGGTTATTTTTCTATCATCAAAGGATGAAACCTTTGAAGAATTTATTGTTTTTGCCAAGAAAGTGCAAAATGAGAAAGTTATGTCCATTGCAGGTATTAGGACTGATCATGGTAGAGAATTTGAAAATCAAGCCTTTGAAGAATATTATGATACTAATGGCATTGATCACAATTTCTCTGCTCCAAGGACACCTCAACAAAATGGAGTCGTGGAACGTAAGAATAGAGTGCTCACTGAAATGGCTAGAGCAATGTTAAATGAAAAGAACGCGTCTCAAGTGTTCTGGGCTGATGCTATAAGTATAGCATGCTATATTTCAAATAGAGCATATATTAGAACAAATCTTGGAAAGACACCATACGAGCTGTACAAAGGAAGGAAGCCAAACATTGCTCATCTATACATCTTCGATTGTAAGTGTTTCATTCATAATAATGGTAAAGATAACTTAGGAAAATTTGATTCTAAAACTGATGAAGGAATTTTCCTAGGGTATTCTAACCGAAGTAAAGCATATAGAGTTTTTAATAAAAGAACATGTGTTGTTGAAGAATCAATTCACATTATTTTTGATGAATTTAAATCCTCTGACAAAACCATTGATGAAGAACAGGAAGTTGTTTTAAATCAAGAAAATGGTCCATCTATTTCTAAATCTCTTATTCCAGAAGTTGATGAAACCAAGGATGAAGAGCAATCACTAGGACAACCTAGAGCCTGGAAATACAATAAAAGTCATCCCTTAGATCAAATCATAGGAGATGTGAATGAAGGGATCAAAACTAGAAATAGAATTTTCAATGAAGTAAGTTTTTCTGCATTCATTTCTGAGATTGAACCTTCTAACATTGATGAAGCCCTATCAGACAATGATTGGGTTATAGCAATGCAAGAAGAACTAAATCAATTTGAAAGAAATCAAGTTTAGGATTTGGTACCCTGACCCAAAGATCATCCGATCATTGGAACTAAATGGGTATTTAAGAACAAACTCGATGAATCCGCAATTATTGTCAAAAACAAGGCAAGATTGGTGGCCAAAGGCTACAATCAGGAAAAAGGGATTGATTATGAGGAAATGCATGCTCTAGTGGCTAGATTGGAAGCTATACGCGTACTCTTAGCCTTTACGTGTATCAAAGGATTTAAACTCTATAAAATGGACGTAAAGAGTGCATTTCTAAATGGATACATTATAGAAGAAGTATACGTAGAGCAACCTCCAGGTTTTGAAGATGTAACCAAACCGAACCATGTTTTCAAACTCAAAAAGGCTTTATATGGTTCAAAACAAGCTCCTAGAGCATGGTACGAAAGGCTCAGTAAATTTCTTATTGATCAAGGTTTTGTACGAGGAAAAGTTGATACAACACTTTTTATAAAATGAAAATGTGATGATATTTTAATTGTTCAAATATATGTTGATGACATTGTTTTCGGTGCTACTAATGAATCTCTGTGTAAGGAATTTTCTGAGATAATGCAGGGAGAGTTTGAGATGTCAATGATGGGAGAATTAAATTTCTTTCTCAGTTTGCAAATTAAACAAAGAAAGAATGGAATCTTCATATCTCAAACAAAGTATTTGAAAGAGTTGTTGAAAAAGTATGGAATGGATGAAGCAAATGGAACGGACACACCTATGAGCTCAACTACGTTGCTAGATGCTGATGTCAAAGGGAAAGACTACAACATCACAAAATATAGAGGAATGATTGGATCATTACTCTATCTTACAGCAAGCAGACCAGACATCCAATTTAGTGTTGGCATATGTGCAAGATATCAATCAGCACCAAAGGAATCACATGCCGAAACTGTCAAACGAATCTTTAGATACCTTGCTGACACACCAGATTTGGGTCTGTGGTATCCTAAAGGAAGAAGTGAATATCTTGTTGCATATTTAGATTCAGATCATGGAGGATACAAGACAGACAGAAAGAGCACCAGTGGACAAGGAGAATTTCTTGGAGGATCTCTTGTCTCATGGTTTAGCAAGAAACAAAATACAGTGTCTCTTTCGTCAATGGAAGCCGAATATGTTGCAGTTTCAAGTTGTTGTGCACAAGTGATATAGTTAAAACAACAACTACAAGATCTTGGTATTTATCTCAAAGAAATACCAATCTATTGTGACAATACTAGTACGATAAGCTTGGCACAGAATCCAGTTCAACATTCTAGAACCAAGCATATCGATGTCAAACATCACTTCATTAGAGATAATGTCCAGAAGAAAGATGTAAAAGTGATATTCATCCCTACTCATCTTCAACTAGCTGATATCTTCATGAAACCCCTTGCAAAAGATCAATTTCTATACATTAGAAGAGAATTGGGAATGGTAAATCCCAATGAATTGTAAGTTATTTCAGTCTCTTATAATGTTAGATAAAGATATTTGATAATGTTTTGATGATTACTAATTTAAACATTGGAGTATGTAGAAACTTGTTTTGCAGGAAGATTGAAACTCTGTTTAGAGAAATAAAAACAGAGGTTATCAGAGGACACCTTTACTGGAGTACCAACTTCAAGTAATGACTGACAGTGAAGCATTACCCGAGGAACAACTTGAAGTAAAAGAGCACTTTACTCGAGTAACTACTCGAGTAATGGTCTTCCAAAACTAGAAGTAACGTATCAAGTTTCTTGGAATTTGAATCAAACGGTTCATTGGTGAGAAATGAACAATCCAAACTAGAAATGACAGGTTACCCGAGGAGAGCCTCGAGTAAACTTGAAGGTTACTCGAGTAAGGCCTCGAGTAACTGCAGGTCCAGATCACAAATTTGATGAGAATCGACTCAAATCTGATCTAAAATGGTTGTAAAATGATCGAGGGAACATACATGGATAATTACAATATTCTTCATGCCAGGTACGCAATTTAAATGAATTATTTTAGAAATTTTCTGTATGATCACTCGAGTAAGGACTCGAGTAAACATGATATTTACTCGAGTAAGGCCTTGAGTAACGTCAGGTTCTAGGTCTTTATCAATTGCAAACTCGGTCATTTCCACAAAATCTCCTCGAGTAAATCACCCAGTCCTCTCACAAAAACTTTTCACAATCTCTTTCTTACTTCATTTCCGTCAAAACCCATTGATTTTCAACTCCAAAAACCACATATTCTGTTCAGATTCTTCCTGACCTAACTCGTGACCTTCACTCTATTTACTGGTTTTTTAAAGTCTTTCACTGATTCAAAATGGTTAGAACCAAAAACCTTACTCCTACAGATTCCCCTGGATCCCCACAACTCACTGACCCTCTTTCTTCTCCTCCCAGAAAGAGAAGAAAACTCAAAACTAGATCCAAAGCTAAAGTCCAACCCAAACCTCAACCGAAACCAAAAGGTGTTGTGATTAAAGAGCCTGTGGTTACAAGGGCTTAATCCAAGAAGAGCACCTCTACTGGGAGAGGCAAAAGTGCCAAGTCTCCTTCTCCTCCACCTTCGGATTCATCCACTCCCTCTTTCACTCCAAAACCATAGAAAAAGCCCAAATATGATGTGAATGTGGCTAAGGCAATGGCTGGCATTCTAGATAAGCTTGAGAAGGGGTAGTCTTCAAAGAAATCTGTATTGCCAGAAGAGGAGATCACTAAACCTCCAAAGGGGTTTAATGTCAACAAGCTAGAGGAGTCCCAGAAGTATCTCTCTTAGTTTTCAAGGAGAAAAGTATGCAAGACTCACTATGTGGACCTTAAAGTACTTCAGATGGTATTTAAGCATGATCTTAGTCCCTTTCTAGAACCATTTATGCCTTGGCTATCTATTAGACTTCCTTTTTGTACCAAAGTAGTCATATACTTTTACTGCAATCTTGAAATTCTTGATGAGCCCAATAAAAATTCTGCAGAGGAAGAAATGACTACCACTGTTAGAGGCCAAAAGATACTTATCTCACCTTCTAGGATCAATCTGTGGTTAGGAATAGAGAACCCACCATATGACATTTACTCTAAACTTGACTCAAACCAAATTTTCTATGTCTTTAAACCTGGTGAGCTTGTAGGCCCTTTGAATTTCAAATCTAGTGATATGTGTGATCATCACAGGGTTCTATGGTATATCTACTCTAGATCCCTTGTGAACAAGGCCAACAATTATACCCACTTTTCTGATAGGGACTTTAGATGGTTTGCTTCCTTACTCCTGAAGGAACAAAAAGATTTGGGGGAGTACATATTTTTGGAGATGAAGAGATACAGAGTAGATGGGAAAGCTACTACGCTTATGCCATATCCTTATATTGTTTCGCTCATTCTGAAGGAAAATAAGATATGGTATCTGGAGATCAAAGAGCATATTGAGAGGATTACTCCAGTTGGGAGAAATCAAATTGGCAAGCTCAACATTGAAATTCCTCTCAAGGGTCCTCTAGAATCTGGGTCTAAAAAGAAGAAGACAACTGAGACTGAGATGAGTAAATTGGATGACACTCAGTCTTCGGCTCTACCTGTCACTACCTCTACACCCTCTTTCCTCAATGCCACTCTCCAACACTTTATGGAGAATATGCTCAAGGGATTCCATGTAGACATTACTAACACAAATGCTGAGCTAATAACTCACATGAATCACAAGATGGGTGAGCTGGTTGAGAAAGGATGGATAAGAGGCACGAAGAGTTGCTAGCTGAGCAACGTGCCTAAGGTGAGACCTTGAAGTTGATTATGGCACAATTGGACTCTTTGGGTCCTGGACCTTCTGCCGGTCCATCATCTTCTGCACATGAGACTTTTTCATCTCCAGAGCATATACCATCCCCAGAGCATATACCACCACCTCCAGAGAACATCCCATCTGACCTTCATCACACTGAGGTTGAGCCACTTATTCCTCCAGTCTCTAATCCAACTGAACCAAGACCCGAAGATATCCTATGTTCAGTGGATAACCCTGAAACCAATGAGACCATCCATATCATTATTGAGGATTCACCACCTAAACCTCAGCCTAAACCCTCTCCTAAACCTATTCTATCTCCTACCCATACGAGGAAATCTCTCCCTCATCTTCTGATCATCATACTCCAGAGGTTGAGACTACCACTATGGTTGTCTACTAGCCTTCTCCTATTACTCCCAGAGAAGACATCCATATTCCTCCACTTAATCTTCCTAAACCAGAATCTTCCATTTCTTCATCTTTTGATTCTTCTGGTTCAGATGGTTCTTTGGTTCTACCTGTGAAGCCTATTTCTATTGTCAAGTATTCCCATCCTTCTCTTAAATGATGAAGATAAAAAGGGGGAGAAGAGCTTGAGTGATTTTGTGGAGTGGTTGAGTTTTATTTTGGGTATATGGGTGTACATGGGATTTAGGGAGCTTTTCAACTTATTTTTCATCTTGTAATGTAATGTTTAAGCTTAATGCAAGTTTCCTTAAGTTATTATTTCATTTCAAGTCCATTTAATCTTTTAAGCTATAATACATTGTGGGGACTAATGAGTTTGTTATGTATGCAAGGTCAATTGTTTTTTCTTAAAAACACTTTGAATGTAAACTTAACAAGGTTTTCAAAAATTATCATTGAATTCAAGAAGTGTTTATTTGATAACTTAATTTCAAAGATCTTGTTCAAAATCACCAAGTTTTGTCATCATCAAAAAGGGGGAGAATAATAGATCTCTCATGTTTTGATGATAACAAAGGATGGTATAGATTTGATAAACAAATAAGTTTGAACAAAGTAATAACAGGGCAAAATCGTCACTTGAAGTAAGCATTAGAGTAAAAAGACCAACATAAAAAGCTAAGAAACTTCATCACTGGCAAGTTTTTTAAAGGGTTACTTGAGTAAGTACTCGAGTAATGGGACAGAAACTTGAAGTAACCAGAGCAACCTTCAAGTAACCTGCCAACGTTACTCGAGTAAGTACTCGAGTAAGAAGGTAAATGACTCCAAGTTGCTCTCGGCCTGCAATATTACTCGAGTAGCTACTCGAGTAACCTGGTAAATCACTAGCAGTTGCTCTCGGCCTGCCAACGTTACTCAAGTAAGTACTCGAGTAACCATGTCAAAGACTTTCAGTTACTCTCGGCATTTTCAACCCTGCCAATGATACTTGAGTCTGTACTCGAGTTACTCTGTTTCAAAAAATGTGTTGCTCTCAGCATTTTTAACCCTGCTAATGTTACTCGAGGAACTACTCGAGTAACTCACTGTGGTAAGCAAAACCTAAAGGTAGTACTCGAATAACATAAAATGCTTTTCTCACACTTCATTTCAAGTCACTACTCGAGTATGCACAGTTATTTAGAAGAAAAACTTCAAGTCACTACTCGAGTATGCAGAGTTAGTTGGAAGAGAACTTCAAGTCATTACCCGAGTAAGCTATGTAGAAAATTTATGTTTACTCGAGTAAGGACTCGAGTAACAAGGTAATCAAACTTGAGTGCTCTCAGCCTTGAAATCCTGCCAACGTTACTGGGGTAAAGCATCGAGTAACCTAAAGTTTATTTGAAAGATTACTCGAGTTAATACTCGAGTAACCTATGAAGAAAAGGGTGCCATACTCGAGTAAGTACCTGAGTAAACATGTAATTCCAAAGGTTTGAAATTTTGTTTACTTCATACACTACCCGAGTAATGTTATGTTTGTTTATTGACTTGCAGTTTATCAAAGTTTTCCCGATGATACTCGAGTATGTACTCGAGTAAACTTTAATGAATACTCAAGTAGCTACTCGAGTATGCAAGTTCATATTTTGAAAATTTATTCCAACGTTTATTGATTTGTTTCCTATATGATTAACCTTCATTGTATTAGTATTCTTAGCATATCCATAGAAAAACAATGAAGAGATCTTACCAAATAAGGAAAGTCAAATGCAACGTTCAAATGCCACCTACCGTCACCTACCGCAAACGGATATTTTTCAAATACTAGAAAAGTCAATAGTGGCTGTATACTCTCTAACGGACATGAAGAAAAACGTTCCAACGATCACTACCAACACATCTATATATACGGGAACATCCAAACAGAGAAGGAAAAAAAATAACTCACACGAACGCATTATCAAGCTCATTACTCTGTTTTACATTATACTTGTAATTCTATGCTTCAGTGATTCTTATTCACTCTGTGAGAGTGATATTTCATTCAAACTCAATATTTGTTATTGAGGTAACTTAAGGTTGTGGAACCTTGAGTTGGGATTGGATTACAACTTGTAAGGGGGAGCGAGTGTCCAGGCGAAGGAACTTGCTTCTACTGAGGTGCCAAGAACCCACTGAATCTTGGAAGTTATAGTGAAACTCTCAGAGAAGCTCTGAGGACTGGACGTAGGTCAAAGTGGTTGTGGCTGAACCAGTATAACTCTCGGTGTACACTACGGTGATATTTCTCCTTACTCTTTATTGCTTTATATTCACCGTCAAGTTTTTATATTTGCAACGAAATTTTAATATCACCCAATTCACCCCCCTCTTGGGTGAAACGCTTGCTCTAACAGATTAGTCATATAGGAAGTGTGATCCAAGAGTTTAAGAAGTGATTTAAAGTGAAAAAAGGTGTTATGTTGAAAGAAAACATGAAACTTCATTTTCCCAAATTTTTCTTGATTTTTGGCCTAAGGAAAATTTTGTATTTTGGCTAATGAATTAGATGATTTCATTATGTTTATAATGAAAAGTTGTGTTGGGAACATGTGAAAAATGAACTTTGGAGGCTTCAGGGAAATGACATTTTACCCCTAAAACCCAAACATATGTGGCTGTAAGGGTAATTTGGGAAATAGAGTGTGATTTTGGATAAATTGAGGTAAAAAATGGATTCTACATACAAAATTGTGTAGAAGTAGCTCGGGTCATAATTTTTGTTAAAGTACAATTATACCGGGTATAAAGGGAAATTAGTCCATATTCCTAAGGGCATTTTGGTCATTATGTGTTTTTTATAGAGATAACCAACTATATGAATTTAGGAATAAGACATGAATAAGTAATAACTCATTTAATATAAATTTGGAATTTTAGGATTTGGTAATTGCCCGACCCGGACTAAGAATCTTTAGACCAGATTAATTAGATAGTTGGAAAGGATTACAGGTAGTAATCCTTTTGTCATACACTATGTGATTGTTTATATGCTTTGAGTTGCCATGTTCTAAGGTAGTAACCCTTTTGTCATACACTATATGGTTGTTTATAGGCTTTGAGTTTCCATGTTCTATGATATGAATTGTTTGTTATAAAGCCTAGCTATGGTATGGGAAAAGCACAAATACCACCCAGTAGGAAAAGCACAAGTATCATTAGGCCAAGAGGGACCCAGCTCAGGTAGTGAGACAAGCACAGATTGATATTTATCTGCTCTGGAACATTACAGCAAGTAAGGGTTAAATAGTCATTTGATCCAAAACAATGTATACAGCATGGCTAGTAGGGACAAATAGTCATTTGATCCTGAACACCGAACAGAAGAACATGTTTACAGTATATTTGTTTTGTTACTGATATGGTGCATTGCATCTTTATTTGTCACATTTTTATATGATTGATTATGTGTTACTACTGAGATTCCTATGAATCTCACCCCATTCCAAATATTTAAAAATTTATCTATGAGAGACAGTGTCTCCAAGGTTAAGGAAGTAGATACCAGCAACTAAAGATCTTGAATCTGTCCAAGCTGTAGTGTTGGTTATTTGTAGTTTTTATGTTATTTTGGGTTTAGTAAATATTATGTACAAACCCTGTGGGGATTCCTGTAATATAATCAAGTACTTTATATCATTACATTTAGCTATTTCTTTCCACCTATTGAACTGCACGCTAATCTCTGATAAATGTCAAAATATGAAGGGGTTTGACAATTCTCATGATAGATTGAAATGGTTATATTCTTGATGTCATCATAACTTCTAAATTCATAATTGATCCAATTTTGCAAAATCACTTTTGGAATGCTTAATTTAAAAATCAACAAGATTTGTCATCATAAAAAATAGGAATAATGTTATATCCCGTGTTTTAATGATAACAAAAGATGTTACCAACAGTTTGATTAAACACAAAAGTTTTTTTAAACAACTAAGCTAAGCTTTCTAAGGCATATAATGTCATCACTCGAGTGACCACTGAGTGATGAAGTAAGAAAAGCTACTCTCTTTTAGTGACGCTCTCTATCATGTTTTGGAAGGGATCACTCGAGTGATGAGATAAAAAACATCACTAACACAACACTGGAGTGATTCTGAAAGTAATCTACTATTGAAAATTTTTCTAAGGTCAAATCACTCGAGTAACCACTTAAGTGATCCCATTTCTGGAATCCCTAGCAGAGCACTCGAGTGATATATCAAGTCAAGGATTACTAGCAGAGCACTCGAGTGATACATCAAGTGATCCATGGCAGATCACTTGAGTGATGCAATTTGTAAGATCACTAGCAGAGCACTCGAGTAATTCATCAAGTAATCTATTACAGATCACTCGAGTGATCATTGGAGTGATACAATTTGTGGATCACTAGCAGAGCACTCGAGTGATACATCAAATGATCTATTACAAATCACTTGAGTGACCACTTGAGTAATGCAATTTGTGGATCACTAGTACAATACTCGAGTAATCCAGCCATTGATCTGTTATGCTCCAGAAATGCTAAGGCAAGATCACTTAAGTGATGGTTTCTAGAAAAACATAGCACTTTCGGCCAATTTGTATTTTAAAAAATCACTAAAAGATTATATAAATGCTTATATTTGATTCTCTTTCAGTCTAACATCTTATTTCTTTAGTGTATAAAGCTTTCTCAAGTAAAAGATTAAGAGATCCAGTAAAGATATGAAAAAGTTATCGTGTGTCAGAAGCATTTAATGCGAGTGATATTTGAATCAAGATATTCTCTCTACTCCAACGACTACTTTACCATACACGAAGAATGTTTAGAGGTCATTTATTTGATTCCAACTTTAAATACGAAGCATCAAAGTGGATAAACCACCGAACTACAAAATTATTCAAGTTTGTCTTAAGTGCCCTTTCTCGTATTCATTATTATACTTTTTCTATGTACTTCAGTGATTATACATTTACTCTGTGAGAGAGAAATTCACCAAAATTCATTTCATCTTCTTGAGATTACTTAAGGTAGGGGACTTTAAGTAGGGTATTGGTTTACATTTTGTAAGGGGGAGTGAGTGTCCAGAGAAGGAACTTACTGTACTAAGGTGCCAAGAACCCATTGAATCTTGGAAGCTATGGTGAAAATCTTAAAGGCGATATGAGGACTAGACGTTGGTTAAAGAGATTGTGACTGAACCAGTATAACTCTCTGGTGTACACTACGGTGAAATTCTTCTAACCCTTAACTGTACTTTAATTTCTGTTAAGTATCATTGTTAGAATTTAATGTTTTATAATTACCTAATTCACCCCCTCGCTTAGGTGAAAAGCTTGCACTAATAAATTGCATAGTTTAATAAAATACAATGAGAAAGGAGTAATCCTAAGTCTTTAACCTCTTGAAGTTAGAAACAATTTTTCGATTTCCTTGGTTTTACTTTGTTGTTTTCATCAAAAACCCTTACTCAACTTGATCAATTTCAAATAGTTCCATTCCACCTAATTAATAGGATGGTTATACTAGTTAGCTCACTTTTGTCATAGTCCTTTATGGAATGTATAATATCCCGAATTTTAGGACTAGAAGCTTGAGAATACTATGAAGTCCAGTTTGGCAAGAGTCCCAAAGATTGAATGAATTTTATGGGACTATATGATTAAGCCCTTTGCGTTGAGAATGAGTCTCTAGATTACATTTTTGGTATCAGAGCATATATGTATGAATTATAACCCTCCTTTATTTAACGTATACATATGAATTATAACTGAATTTCCTTATTTCTATTCATACAATACCAATATTGACACTAACTTCATGGTTGCATACTCTGCTACCAAAAATGTAATCTGGAGACTTGTCCTCAACCCAAAGGGCTAAATCATATAGTCCCATAAAACTTATTTTATCTTTGGGACTCTTGCCAAACTAGGCTTAGTAGTCTTCTTGACTTAGGCTTATTCTCAAGCTTCTAGTCCCAAGATCGGGATATTACAAAATGACACTTTTTTTATCATTATACTATTACTTGCAACCTGTACACTTGCAGTAAGCAAGATAGTAAACAACTATATAGGAATTTTTCATACTATGCTTCAACCTAACTGACTGTGTACCCTGTTCACAAATATGGCATCCAAGTTATCCTTTAATGATTAACTTGACAAATTACTATCTGAACGAAAGTCATTGATTGTGCCAAATAGCATGGCCTTTATATTGTATGTTTCTTTCTCGTGAGCATCATATACAAGCTTCCATTTGTTCCACAACTTCTTCAAGTCTTGAACTAGTAGCACAAGGTATACATCTATGTCATTCCCTGGTTGACTTGACCCTGAGTTTATAATTGACAATATCATATACTTGCATTTTATCAAGAGCCATGGAGGGAGATTATATACAAACAACATAGCTAGCCATGTTTTGTGGGTACTGCTCTACATCCCATATGGGTTCATCCCATTACTAGCCAATGCTAGGCATAGGTTTCTTGGTTCTTTAGCAAAGTTAGGTACTCAAAATCAAACTTACTCCATTTTTGCATAGTCAGCAGAATGCCAAAGCATCCCATCTTGAATCATTTTATCCGTATGCCACCTTAAAAGTTTCTCATTATATGTATTGCTATATAAGCATTTAAAGATATGTATAATTGGAAAACATCATATTGCCTTCTTTGGACTCTTCCCATTCTCTTGGTAGTATAAGGCACAACACTGAGGACACTCAGTTATTGATTCATATTCGTTTTTGAACAAAATACAATCACTGAAGCAAATATGTATCTTTTCATAACTCAAGCCAGTAGTACGTGTTGGAAATTGTGCCCAAAGGCCAATCATTGTACTTTGAACATTATTAATTTAATGAAATTTCTACATTATGTTATCATATTATTTGCATGTTAACTTTGATAATTGTATCCTTGGATAATTCATAAAGATTGTCTTAAAATGTCCCTAGTCGGTCATCTATGCGGGAGTAGAGATAAAACAAGATCAGTATGACTTTGATAAGATAAGGAGATACGAATCAAAGTCTTAGGCACTTGTAAGAGTACAAGGTGCTGGACCGACCCACTATGAGAAAGCTACATTGATCAAGTCATAAGCTTTTCTCATGTATAACCACGTCACAATGCCCTTTGACCTGAGGTCATCATGGATTCCTACATGAGAGTTGCTAAGCTTTGAACTAGTCAAAAGTCACGTTTGACCGAGTGATGATAAAGGCTACAATTGGGCTTGGTGGTTTTTCATGCAGAGGAATATGAATGATCAAAATGGAATTTGTGTTAGAATCGGTAGGCACAGTGGAAGAATTTTAAAAATTTTCACCGATCCTAATCGAGGATCTATCAACGGCGTTTAAACCAAGTTGGAAGGATTCATACCTTTTGATGATTCAGAGTTTTCACGATCTCTAAGAGCCCACACGTCAGGTTCGCTCCCTCTACCGGTATCCACACGAATGCTCTCCAACCGAGACTGCGTGCTAGCGCCTCTAATGTCTCCTAGGGTTTCACTTGCAGCTCTCAATTCTCATGTGCTCATGAATATATATATGCTCTATCAAGTTTATAACCTATGAGGGCTATTTTTAAATTTCAAAATTAATCATCATTAATTTCAAAATTAATTAACAATTAATTATCTTGATGAGCTAATTAAATAAATTCAGTTTAAATTAAATCTGTCCAACAGTTTTAATTTAACCTATTTATTTAATCCAAATAAAGAGCCATTAGATTTAATTTATCTTCATAAATTAAATCTGAGATAGTATATATCTATCATGTTAGTTATTAAATTTAATATATCTTAATAAATTAAATTTAAAACTAACACAATATAATAATATAATATAATATAATATATATATATATATACATATATATATATAAGATATATATTTTGAAAATATATATATCTATATAATATTATTAATGAATTTTATATTATATATATATAAATATAAAATTCGTCCACCCTAATTAAACATTATCTCGTGTTGGGCCATTCTTGTGTGCGACCCTGTAGGCCCATATGAAGTTGGCAGTGGGCCAATAACTACACTAACCCAAAAGTCACAAGCGGCCTCTAGCAAGACATTACGACTACCCAATTCATATGAGGATCGTTATCACGATGCAACCTGTCATACAACCATGTCACGTCCCTTTTGTCACACGATATATCGATCAAGGATAAGGCATGGAAAATGTCATCCTCTTGTTCCTGACCATTACTTTCTAGATTCCTAAGTAGCCTGATAACAGAGACAGAAACTCCTTTCATCATAGTATGGTCATACATTTCTCAGACTCACTCATCGGGGGCCCAGTAATATCTCTCTACTAATGTGAGGGACAAATTCCATCTTGATCATTCATATTCCTCTGCATGAAAAACCACTAAGCCCGATCGTGCCTAAGACTTTGATTCGTATCTCCATATCTTATCAAAGTCATACTGATTTTGTTTTATCTCTGCTCCCGCATAGATGACTAACCAGGGACATTTTAGGACAATCTTTATAAATTATCCAAGGATACAATTATCACAGTTAACATGCAAATAATATGATAACAGAATGGAGAAATTCATTAAAATAATAATGTTCAAAGTACAATGATTGGCTCTTAGGGCACAATTTCCAACATCCTCCCACTTGCCCTAGGTTCAATCATTAATTTACCTAATTCCCATTGCCCTAACATGACGCTCATGCTTTTCCTGTGCAAGTGGCTTAGTAAGAGGATCAGCAACATTATCTTCTCCTGCTACTTTGCATATCGTTATATCAGCTCTATCATTGATTTCTCTAATAAGATGAAATCCCCTGAGTATATGCTCGGTCCTTTAAAGTGACCTAGGCTCCTTGGCCTGTGCAATAGCACCGCTATTGTCACATAATAAATCTATTGGATTTGAGATGGTAGGCACCACCCCTAGTTCAGTAATGAACTTTCTGATCCAAACAGCTTCTTTAGCTGCATCTGATGCTGCTATATACTCAGCTTCTATTGCAGAATCTGCTATAGTACTATGCTTGGAGCTCTTCCAGCTTACTGCTCCACCATTCAGGAGGAATACATATCCAGATTGCGATTTAAGGTCATCTTGGTCAGTTTGGAAACTTGCATCTGTGTAACCAATTACGCAGAGCTCATCATCCAATCCACCAAAAACAAAAAATAAGTCCTTAGTCCTTCTTAAGCACTTTAGGATATTCTTGACGGCAGTCTAATGACCCTCACCAGGATCTTGTTGGTATCTGCTGGTCATACTTAAGGCAAACGAGACATCCGGTCAAGTACATAACATGGCATACATGATGGATCCAATGGCTGAGGCATATGGAACCTTACTCATGCGATCTCACTAATCAGGTGTACTAGGACACAGATCCTTGCTAAGATAGATGCCATGAGACATGGGCATGTAACCCCTTTTTAAATCATGCACACTGAACCTATGTAGTATCTTGTCTATGTATGTACTCTGACTTAGGCCTATTAGTCTTTTGGATCTATCCCTATAGATCTTAATCCCTAGGATATAGGTGGCTTCACCTAAGTCTTTCATTGAAAAGGACTTTCATAACCAAGGTAAGAATATCATTCCCAATGAGTAAGATGTCATCTACATAAAGTAGGAGAAATACAACTATGCTCCCACTATCCTTCTTGTAAACACAAGGTTCATCAATGTTTTGAATGAATCCAAACTTTTTGACTACTTCATCAAAACGATGATTCCAGGTCCGAGATGCTTGCTTTAATCCATAAATGGATCTTTGAAGCTTGCAAATTTTACCAGAGTCCTCTGGACGAGCAAAACCTTTAGGTTGTGTCATGTACACATCCTCAAGCAACTTTCTATTAAGGAAGGCTGTTTTGACATCCATCTGCCATATTTCATAGTCATAATATGCTACAATGGCAAGAAGGATTCTGATTGATTTGGCCATTGCAACTGGGGAAAAGGTTTTATCATAGTCTACACCATGAGTTTGAGTGAATCCTTTTGCAACCAGTCGTGCCTTGAAGACATTTACATTGCCATCCATGTCAGTTTTCCCCTTGAAAACCCATTTGCACCCAATGGTTTTTACACCTTCAGGTGGATCGACTAAGGTCCATACCTGATTGTCGTACATAGATTGCATTTCAGACTTTATGGCATTTAGCCATTTCTCAGAGTTTGGTCCCACTATGGCTTCTCGATAGGTGGTGGGCTCATTTTGCTCAATGAGCAACACATCAGGGCCTTCAGTAATCAGAAATCTATATCTCTGAGGCTGATGTCGTGTCCTATCAGATCTTCATGGACCTTGTGTTACTTAAGGAGGCTCAGCAACTTATTGTGAGTCTTCTCTAATTTCTATATGTGGTTCTGTACCATCTTGTAGCTCTCAAATTTCTTCGAGATGTACGTCGCTCCCACTGGTGTTTTAAAGACAAACTCTCTTTCTAGAAACTTGCCATTTCGAATAACAAACACTTTGTTATCGGTGGGATTATAGACATAGTATCCTTTCGTTTCTTTAGGATACCTCACGAAAAGGCACTTTCTGGATCTGGACGCTAATTTATCAGAGGCTTGTTTCTTAACATATACCTCACATCCCCAGATCTTGAGAAAAGATAAACTTGGTTTCTTTCCAGTCCATATCTCATATGGTGTCTTTTCAATTGCCTTAGATGGAACACGATTTAGTGTGAACGCATCTGTCTCAAGGGCATGTCCCCAAAAGGATGGTGGAAGATCTGTTTGACTCATCATAGGTCAAACCATATCTAATAGTGTTCGATTCCTCCGTTCAGAAACGCTATTCCATTGTGGTGTTCTTAGAGGAGTCAATTGTGAGATTATCCCACAACTCCTAAGATGGTCAATGAATTCTTGGCTCAAATATTCACCACCTCGATTAGATCGAAGTGCTTTAATTGTTTTACCAAGTTGGTTTTGTACTTCATTTTGGAATATTTTGACATTTCAAAAGATTCATATTTATGTTTTATTATATAGATATAGCCATATCTACTAAAGTCATCTATAAATGTAATGAAGTAGACATAACCTCCTCTGGCAGCTATATTTAATGGTCCACATACATCTGTATGTATGAGGCCCAATAATTCAGTAGCCCTCTCACTGTGCCTAGTAAAAGGTGCCTTAGTCATCTTTCCTAATAAGCAAGATTTGCATGTATCATATGATTCAAAATCAAATGAGTTTAGAAATCCATCTTGATGGAGTTTAGAAATGCGTTTCTCATTTATGTGGTCTAGACGATAATGCCATAGGTAGGTCAGATTCAAATCATTTGATTTTATCCTCTTAGTAGTTACGTTATAGATATTCCCATTATTAGGATGTTCCAAATTTAATATATACTGACCAACATGCAAATCACCATCAACATAGAAAATGTCATTACGATAAATAGAACATTTACCATTCCTAGTAATGGAAATATAACCTTCCTTATCCAAATAAGAAAGAGAAACAATGTTACTACTCAAAGCAGGAACATAATAGCAATTGTTCAAAACTAACAAAAGCCCACTGGGCAGAACTAATTCATAAGCGCCCAAGGCTAAAGCAGCAACTCTTGCTCTGTTTCCAACTCGTAGGTCCACCTCGCCCTTCTTCAGCTTTCTATTGTTCTTTAGACCCTGCACATTTGTACATATGTGAGAACCACATGCAGTATCTAATACCCATGTACAGGAAGTAGAAAAATGAATGTCTATAACATAAATACCTGAAGCGATAACCTCGCTATCCGTCTTGTTCTTTTTCATATCTTCCAGGTAGAGTTTGCAATTCCTCTTCTAATAACCGGGTTCATTGCAGAAGTAGCAGACTCCTTCCATTCTAGGCTATGCCTTCTTAGGTGCAGGCTTGGTTTCAGGCTTGTTTGACTCTTTGGTCTTACCACTTGAGCCATTACCCTTCCATTTGCCCTTCCCTTTCTTTTTCATACTCTTTCCTTTCTGAACCATCAAAACTGTGCTAGGCTTTTTCTTAATACTTTGCTTAGCAGTTTTAAGCATCCCATACAGCTCAGAAATTGATTTCTCCATGTTGTTTATGTTGTAGTTCATAACAAACTGGTCATAACTCTCCAGGAGTGAGTTAAGGATCAAATCCGTAGCTAACTCCTGGCTCATGGGAAATCCAAGCCTCTCAAGGTGATCAATATAGCCTTTCATATTTAACACATGAGTACTAACTGATGCACCTTCAGCCATTTTACAGGAATGTAAGGCCTTTGTGGTCTCATACCTTTCTTGCCTTGCCTGTTGCTTGAACATTTCCTTGAGATGTACAATAATCTCATGAGCCTCTATGATCCAGATCTCTTTGGAGCTCTGGAACCATAGTGGCAAGCATCAGGCAACCTACATCCACAGAGTCATCCTTATGCTTTACGTAAGCATCTCTCTGAGCTCTTGGAGTATTAGCTGCAGGCTCCTCAGGAATGGGTTGATCTAGGACATAAGCCTTTCTTTCCTGATTGAGAACAATTCTCAAGTTCCTGAACCAGTCAAAAAGTTTGTCCCATGGAGTTTGTCCTTCTCAAGGACCAATTGGAAAGATAGTGTAGCAGTATTACTAGTCGACATGATTCTACAATTAAAACATGCAAAGTTAGTTAGTAATCTCCAACTAAATTAACAACCCTCAATATAATAATTAGTGGGCTAAGATCCATATTTGGCTTAAACTTAAGTCCGCTTTGGTAAGACACTTAAATTCAAGTTATTTAGGTAGGTAACCAATTTACCAATTACATCACAGGTAACTCTTAGATCTTTATGGGATTTAATCATCATATGATCCGGCATGTTTAACCCCATCTAAAGCCTTGAGATTCAAAATCATTTTGTTAATCTCAATTAAGTCAAAACAATAATAAATATTATGAGCAGCACCATTACTCAAGCTTGTCTCATCAAGATACCTCAAGTGCATCCACTTTGGTGGTTTCCACAATTGAGCGATCTAGGTTTTGACAAGTATTCATTAATTGACGGCATTATGACTTAAGATTTGATTCAGAGGGCTTAATTAATTAGTTTTGTTTATATGGATGCAATCGTAGTCGTATCTCATACAGATAAATACATATAAACGTAAAAGTAATCATGCAATGATCTTATCAAAAGCATAATTTAAACATGACACAACATGGCTTACCTAACCTAAAATCCTCCCAAGTCAATGAGAGGACTTCTCTAAATAAAAAAGAAATACATTGAGAGAAACTTTATTTAAACATTCGAGGGGAGTGAGATGAGAAGAGAATGTACATCGAGAGTATTTAGAGAAAGGCACGGCACGCATGCCGTTTTTAAATATTACAACCTTTATAAAATTCTAAAGCCATGTTGTTCACCATACCCAAACAAGGATAAATAATAAACCACAACAAGAATTCATACAATATGAAAAAGCAATAAATGTCATGATCCGAACCTAGACCCGATTTGATTGCCGCCAACTACGATCTCAGGTACCCTACTGATAGAGCTCAATATTTATATCTTTTTATTAATTAATCTTAGGCTTTTGTGGGACTTAATTGAATATTTTGGGCATAATCAAGTGTTAATGTGAGACTTTAATGGAAGAATAATTTGGGAATTAAAGTGGTTAAATTGTTATATTTTTAATTAATATTTGTTATTCCCATTATTCTTTAATTGTGAACAAAAGATATTACCTTTGTGAATATAATTTTGTAGGTGATGATGTGGCACAACTTGAGTGGTAAAGGTAAAAGATGTTATTTTGGAGCTTAATGAAGGACAAAAGTGGAACATCACAAGTACAGAATTTATTTTCACATATTTTCTAAGAGGAGGTTAAATGAGTAAGGGCCTTGTTTGGTGGTTGCAATTTTGTGCCTAATGTTAAAACACATTTTTTATCTCTTATCCAAACAAGGCACAACTCACTTTTAACCTAAAGAATAAAGGAAGAGAAGAGGAGGTCATTGTTTTGGCACTAGAGTGGCGGCTGCTGAATTGAAACACGCTGAACCGAATTGGAGAAGAGAAGCAAGCTGGACCAAACCAAAAGGGACCTTGACCGAGTTGGACAAAGAGGAAGAATAGAAAAAGGAGGGACACGAGACAAAGAAGAGGAGTTGACCGGTTGAAAAGGAAAGGAAAATGGTTAACCGAAATTGAAGAATGAATCAGGATGCAAGCTGGACCGTGAGGGAATTGAATGGAAAGAAGAGAAAGAGTGAGCCGATTTTGTTGACTCAAGAGAAACTTGCTGACCGAATTGGTGAAGGAGAAAAGATCAAAAGGAAAGAAAAAGAACCCAGCCGAAATTATTGACTGGTTTTAGAGATGTTGAACCGATGGAGTTAATGGAGAAATAGAGAAGAAGCTCAGCCGAAATTGTTGACCGGTGAACCAATGAGAAGAGTGGACCGAGAGGGTTGAAAGGAAGAGGGGACGATGGAATAAAAAAAGAGTGTTGCGGCTGTGAAAGAAAAGGGAGGGCTGTGCGTGAGAAGGGAGGCAACACGGAAGAGGAGGCAGCAAATGAGAAGAGTGTTGCGGCTGTGAAAGAAGAGGAGGCGTGAGTGTACTTGGAGGGAGCTGTTCGGTTGTGAATTATCAATGGCTTATTCCTTCTCCTTTCATCAATCATTCTCTTCCTCCATGAGTAGCTAAAGTGTTGGTGATTTCCTTGAGTTGGGTAATGGTTTGAGCTTCTAAACTTCAATGGAATTCCTTTAAGCTCTCTTTTTAGTTCATAATTATGTAGCTTGGTTAAGTATGTAATTGTGATCTAGATTGTTAAGCCAAGTGAATAAACTTGGTTGTTGAGCTAGGAGTTGATTAATTAGGCTTTGTATGATTCATATTATGAGTAGGTTGAATTGTTTATTCCAACTTGGTTAAGTGGATTTAAATGATTAAGCTAAATGTTTTGAATTGTTGTAATGGTAATTACAAGCTAGAATTGGAAGTTGGTTATTCATCTCCTTGAGTCACTATTAGTTGGTAGTATTCATTTAATTGCTTCGGTTGAATGAGTTAAATGATTATTGCAAGTATGGAGCTAGTGGTATCTTAGTTCCATCCTCTTGACTCATTATGGAATTCATATTATTAGCAAGCAAGGAAGACTAAAACCCCAACTCAAGGGAATCACATTTCATCATTATTCTAGTTTATTAAATTTACCTTGTTGTTAGTGTTAATTTCAATTCCTTTTTGCTTCTTTGTTTTGCAAACCGAAAAATACAAAAATATTGCTTTAGCTTAGTTTACTTCATTAGTTTTAAAATCAAATTCTCAAATTGATTTCTCACAACTTTAAGGTTTTTTATCACTTTCCTACTTAGAAAATTGGAAATTAATCTCCTCACAAGAACGACCTAGGTTGAGCTACTATGCTACATTTTCTAACCTAGTTTTATTTTGTGAACTCACACGACATGGGTTCATCAAAATTGGCGCCGTTGCCGGGGAGGATGATTACCAAGGTTTTAAGTAGTTAAGTTTTCTTTTCTGTTGTCATAGTGTGTCTTTGTTTGGTAGGAAGTGTGTAGAACTCATTTGAATTTTGGCGAAATTCTGATTTTCGATTAGCACTGTCTTGCTGGAACTGAAATATTTGTGCCCAGAAAATTATGAAATTTGACATGTCAAAGTTTTTCCGCATTCTGAACAAGACTAATAGCTAAAGCTATTAGGTCTGCTGAATTTTAGCCAAATTCAAAGGTTTGCTATACTTTTCTGAATTTTCTTTCTTTTTTGGTATTTTTCTAAGTTTTTGATTTAGTTTGTTCTTAAGGTTTTCTTTGATTTTTCTTGGTTGCTAGTGTGTTTTTGAGTTTGTTTTAGGTAGTTGTTCATTGTTGGAGTGTTTGATAGTGGTTTAGTCATTTTTCATATTCATAGTTGTTTTGCATTCCATTTGCCATTAGAAAACAAAAACAAAAACAAAAAGAGATTTACATTTTGTTGCTTTGCTATCATGTTCTTAGTGGCTATTATGTGGTTCATTATTGTTTTGTGGTGAGCAACTTTGCATTCTTCATCCTTGGATATTCGTTGGTTGCAACTTGAGATTTCAGGTAGCTATCACATTCTGTAAGTTGTGCTTCCAGTGACTCTACTTACATACTTGCGGTTTGAGGTACTACTTCATTGCTATACCAACTTGTTCCCCTAAAAGGTGAAGTCTTACCTTGCAACTCCTATTTGCCTCTTGTCACATTGTGTTGCACTTGCCTTGTTACTGCTGAAACTGGTCTTACTCTTTAGACACTTGAATTTTGTTGGTTGTGGTTAACTCTTTTGGTTGTCAAAGATTAGTCATCTTGGTTTCCTACAAGTTGCTAATTTTTGCTGTATACAACCCTTCTTCAATTGACCATTTGACCAATTACTTTACTGTAATTTGTGTGTCTATATGAGTCTTCTTACTGTGCATGACTAGATCTCAGAAAACTGAACTTGTGCCTTTAGATAAAGACATTGACAAGACAATTAGGTTGCTTAAGAAAGGTAAGAAAGCTGAATCATCTAGTGTAGGGCTTGGACAAGTCATTGACACTGAAGTTGTTGCACATACTTGTGATAATTCTTCTCATATTGGCTCTTCGTTCATTGTAGATCACCATCTTACCATGGATCCTCCTCTAGAAGACGTACCTGTTCCTCCTCTAGAAGATGTACCTCTACCTATTGGGGAGCGTAGAACTATCAAAGATCTTACCTCTTCTACTGATATTATTGATCCTTTCCTCTCTTGTCCAGAATTTAATATTAATTTTGAGTTGAAAGGTCCTTTGTTGAGTCACTTACCAAAATTTCATGGTTTACCTGCAGAGGACCCTAACAGGCACTTGAGAAATATGTACATTGTGTGCACCTCCATGAAACCAATGGGAGTTGATCTAGATGAGATGTGCCGAAAAGTCTTTCATTTCACATTGGAAAACAAAGCTAAGGAGTGGTTCTTGATGCTACCTCACCACAATCCTAATGCTTTAGCATCCTGGGATAACTTGAAGAGTGCCTTTTTGGAAAAATACTTCCCTTCTTCAAAGATAACATCTCTCACTAAGGAAATCTTCGGTGCTAAACAAGGCCTCCATGAATCTTTTTATGAGTATTGGTGTCGTTTTCAAGAACTTCTAGCCAAGTGTCCACATCACCAAATTCCAGAAGCTCGATTGGTGCAATATTTTCATAGTGGGTTGCTTCCTCAAGATAGGAAGAGTTTGGATTCATCTTCTGGAGGCACTATTCAATTGCTTACACCTGAAGAAGCTTGGGCTTTAATTGAGAAGATAGCTAGTAATGATCAACAATTTGAAGGGTTGGATGCTAGACAAGTCCATGAGATTTCACATGCTTCAAGATCTTCAAGGGAGTATGATAATTTGTCATCCCAAATGACAGATATGAGAACTGACCTCAATAAGCTCATGGCCCATCTAAACAATGTGAACATTCATGGGTCACATTCTCAAGCTCTAGTGGCTCCTAGCTGTGACATATGTAGCTCTCACATGCATATTGCTCCTAATTGCCCACACCAACTTGGGGATGTCTCGGCTGTTTTTCAAGGGAGACAAGGACAGAATCAAAGGCCTTGGAATCCCTACTCTAATACATACAATGAGGGTTTGAGGTCCCATCCCAACTTTGGTTGGAGGAACCAGAATCAATTTCAAGGGAGTTCTTCAAATCAAGCTCCAACTCAAGGACCTTCAAACCAATCTAATCCCCAACAAACAGTGGTTGCTACACCTGAATCCCATGCTACTAAAGATGACATCTCTCAACTTCTCAAGTGTATGAACAATGTGTCATCTTCAATGGGTAACTTGGCCTCGAGATTTGATGAAGAGAGAGCTCAAACCAATTCTAAATTTTCTGACATTGGGACTAAGTTTGACACAATCTTTAACAAGTTGGAGTTGTTGGATTCTAAGAATTCTAACCTTACTTCATTTGTCACTCAAATGTCTGATAGCCTCAATGAGCAACAAGCTAAAAGTGGACAAGGGTTGCCTTCTAATACTGTGATCAATCCTAAGGATGTACATGCTATCTCTTTGAGGAGTGGTAAACAAGTGGGCAAACAAGTCCGATTTGAAGAAAATGTTGAGAGTTTCAAATCTGGAATGCATTCTAGTGATAGGTACAATGAAGAGGTTGAGGTCCCCTTGCAACCACAAGTGGAAGATATTGATGGTAGTGATGATTCTGATCAAAGCTCTCACATTGCTATTGGAAAATCTGAGAGTATGGTTGAACAGAAGCTTCTACAAAGGCATTCTTCTCCAAATTCAAATATGGATAGCAAGCAAGGAGTGTCAACTTCAACAAATGCTAAGGTACTTGACCCTTCAACTTCTTCTTCTTCAAGCAAAGGGGAAGGTAAAAAGGTAAATCTCTCTGAAATTCCATTTCCTAATTCATATGTGCTTAGCAAAAAGGTTTCAAATGAAAAGAAATTTCTTGATATGATGGATATTTTCTGTAAGATTGAAGTTAATTTGCCTTTGCTTGATGTGTTGAAAGGAATGCCTGCTTGTGCTAAATTCTTGAAAGATTTGTGTACCCAAAAGCGTAGGTGTAAACCCAATGAGTGTGTACAGTTGAGTCCTAGTGTGTCTGCTCTGTTTAAACCCCATCTCCCAATTAAGTGTAAAGACCCTGGCTCATTCACTGTTCCATGCACTATAGGTACCATGCCTTTTAGTAATGCTCTTCTTGATCTAGGAGCCGCTATAAATGTCATGCCCTACTCTGTTTACACCTCTCTTGGCCTCACAAACATCAAATCCACTAGTGTCATCCTACAACTAGCTGATCGCACCACTAGGAAACCTCATGGCTTATTGGAAGATATCTTAGTCAAGGTCAAAGACTTAGTGTTTCCTGCTGATTTTTATGTCCTAGACATGTCTATTGAGGTCTCAGTTGAGGAGCCATTGATTTTGGGTAGGCCTTTCATGCGCACAGCTAATACTATCATTAGCATGAAGGATGGGTACATAACTATGGAAGTAGGTGATCATGTCATTCGGTTCAATGTTTATGAAGCTATGAATCACCCATTTGAGGACTACTCCCTTCTTGGCTTGAATGAGATTGATTTGGCCTTGGAAGAGGCAATTGATGAGTCTACTTTTTCATTATGTGTGAAAAATGATTGTCATGATGATGTATGTGCTACCATTGGTTCAAATTCTTCTCCCTCTATTGATTGTGATGATGATGTGTGTAGTATTGATTGCATGTCAATTGATAGCTCACTTTCCACTTCCAATCCTTTAATTTTTGATTTTTCTAACCTTGGTAGTACTATATCTTCATTTGATAGTTATCATGGTGTTGGGAAAGAATTATTGTGTAGCTTTGCAGAATTTGAGAATGTTAGTGAAGTGGATTCCACTTTTGGAAGTGAAGCAACATCTATTAGCACTGAATCTACTCCTAAGGACACAAGTGGAGTCATTGTTGAAGATGAGGAAAGAAATCAATGTGCTACTGATGGCACAATTGCAATTCATGGGTCTAAGCTTCACATTCCTCCATCTTACAAGTTTCAGACTTCTCTTAACCTCAAGGATGATTGTGTGAGTAACCTCACTTCTTTCCAATTATTGAAATACTTACATTCTCCTTTTGGTGATGAACTTAGCAGGTCAAGAGTCATAAATTTCTTTACTGAAAATTTTGGAAATAATGGACAACCACATGTCAAGACTGCAACAGGGGAGACACTCAGTTCTAATCAATTACTACACTGTTGCATACCATTTCATGATGCTACTTCTCATATATTTCACTCTTTGACTGATGTAGGTGGTAGTCAAGGTTGCTTTGTGAATGAGCCACAATCTCAATCCACATCTGAACAAGGGGGACATACTTCCAATCCAACAATCATTGGGAATTCTCATAAGAAAGGGAAGTTTCTTGGTGCACTTGAGTTGAAAGAACTTTTACCTTCAATTGTGCAACCCCCTGAACTTGATTTGAAACCCCTTCCCCCTAATTTGAAGTATGCTTTTCTTGCTGAACATGATCAATTACCTGTCATTATCTCTAGTTCCTTAAGTACATCTGAGGAGTTGAGTTTACTCCATGTGTTGAAGAAACACAAGAGGGCAATAGGGTGGACTTTAGGTGACATTCCAGGTATTAACCCAACTGTGTGCACCCACAAAATACTTTTGAATGAGGGTTCTAAACCTGTGAGACAGCCCCAACGTAGACTCAACCCTCTCATCTTAGATGTAGTTAAGAAGGAGGTCACCAAACTCTTGAGTGCAGGGATCATATTCCTATTTCAGATAGTGAGTGGGTCAGTCCGGTCCAAGTTGTTCCAAAAAAGAGTGGGATAACTGTTGTGCGAAATGAGAAGAATGAACTCATTCCAACAAGAGTCCAAAACTCTTGGAGAGTTTGTATAGACTTTAGAAAGTTGAATGAAGCAACTCGAAAGGACCACTTTCCTCTCCCCTTTATAGATCAAATGCTAGAGAGATTGGCATGTAAATCTCATTATTGTTTCCTTGATGGTTTTTCTGGTTATTTTCAGGTTCCTATTGCACCAGAGGATCAAGAAAAGACAACATTTACTTGCCCATTTGGGACGTTTGCATACCGAAGGATGCCTTTTGGGTTATGCAACGCTCCTGGGACATTTCAAAGATGCATGCTCTCCATTTTTAGTGACTTACTCGAACAAGGTATTGAGGTATTCATGGATGATTTTTCTATATATGGGAATTCTTTTGAAGAATGTTTGCTGAATTTGGAGAGAGCATTAGAAAAATGTGTGCAAAGGAACCTTGTGCTAAATTTTGAGAAATGCCACTTCATGGTAGATCAAGGAATAGTCTTAGGCCACTTGATAAGTAAGAGGGGTATAGAAGTTGACAAATCTAAAATTGAAGTAATTTCATCTCTTCCTTATCCCTCTAACTTAAGAGAACTTAGATCTTTCTTGGGGCATGCTGGGTTTTATAGAAGATTCATTAAGGATTTTAGTAAAATAGCTTGTCCCCTATCTAAGCTTCTCCAAAAGGATGTGGATTTCATATTTGATGATGCATGCAAATTGGCTTTTGATGAAATTAAGTCTAGACTCATTTCTCCACCTATACTCATTGCTCCTAATTGGGATCTTGACTTTGAGCTTTGTTGTGATGCTTCCAATAGTGCTGTTGGTGCAGTTCTAGGTCAGAAAATTGGTAAGACCTCTTGTGTTATTGCTTATGCTTCAAAAACATTGGATAAGGCTCAAATCAATTACACTACCACTGAGAAAGAGCTCTTTTCCATTGTTTTTGCACTTGAGAAGTTTAGGTCTTATCTAGTGAATTCTAAAGTGATTATCTATTCTGATCATTCTGCTGTCAAGTTCTTATCTAGGAAGACTCATACTAAGCCTCGGTTACTAAGGTGGATGTTACTACTTCAAGAATTTAACACAGAGTTTAGGGACAAAGCAGGTGCAGAAAATCTTGTTGCTGATCATCTAAGCCGCTTGCCCCTTGCTACACAGGGAGTAGTTGATGCTGAAGTTACTTGTGATGGTTTTCCTGATGCCCATCTCCTTGCTATTACACTTCATGACCCATGGTTTGCTCATATTGTGAATTATCTTGCTGCTGGGGTGTTCCCTGATTCTTTGTCTCGTTTTCAGAAACAGAAGTTGAAACATGAATCTCAATATTACTTGTGGGATCCTCCTTACTTGTGGCGGCATTGTAGTGATCAAGTCATTAGGAGATGTGTGCCGGATGATGAAATTTCTTCTGTTATAACATCTTGTCATTCTTTGTTGTGTGGTGGTCACTTTGGGGCAAAGAGAACTGCTAGGAAAATCTTAGACTGTGGTTTATATTGGCCTAGCCTCTTTAAGGATTGTTATGCTTTTTGCAAAACTTGTGATGCATGCCAGCGTTTTGGGGGTTTATCTAGAAAGCATGAAATGCCGCAACAACCTATGTTGTTTTGTCAAGTTTTTGATGTTTGGGGCATTGATTTTATGGGTCCATTTCCTGTATCTCATGGATATTTGTACATTTTGTTGGCTGTTGATTACCTTACAAGGTGGATTGAGGCCATTCCTACAAGGAAAGATGATGCTTCTACTGTTATAAAATTCCTACGTACTCATATCTTTTGTAGGTTTGGTGTGCCAAGAGCAATTGTGAGTGATCGAGGCTCACATTTTTGCAATAAATTGATGGACAACTTGCTATCCAAATATGGTGTTCTCCACAAGATTTCTACCCCTTACAATCCACAGACAAATGGGCAAGCTGAGGTGTCTAATAGGGAAATCAAGTATATCTTGGAGCGAATTGTCAAGCCAAGTAGGAAAGATTGGAGTCTCCGGTTGGATGATGCTCTTTGGGCATATCGTACAGCTTTTAAAACTCCCATTGGCATGTCTCCTTTCCGGTTAGTCTTTGGTAAGGGTTGCCATCTACCTGTTGAGCTAGAGCATAGAGCTTACTGGGCTGTGAAGACTTGTAATATGGATCTTCAAGGTTCTGCTGAGGAAAGGATGCTTGAGATACAAGAGCTAGAAGAATTGAGGTTGGATGCATATGAAAGTTCTCGTATCTATAAGGAAAAATCCAAATTGATTCATGATCAAGGCATCTTACGAAAGCAGTTTCATGAAGGAGAGCAAGTGCTTATGTTCAAGGCAAGATTCAAGCTCAAAAATGGGAAGCTTAAAACCAAATGGCAGGGTCCCTACAAAGTGGTTAAGGTGCATAGCTTTGGATTAATAGAGCTCGAAGATCTTGCAAGTGGTGCAAAGTTTCAAGTGAATGGTCACTTGTTGAAGCACTACCATGCTAGTCATCAACCACCATAATGCACACGGTAGTCTCTTTCCTTACCTTGTTTCTTGTTTTATTTGATGATATATGCTATTGAACAAGTGTGGGGGAGGGACTTACCAGTAGTAAAAGGTAGTTTGTTTCTTTGCATTTTTCAATTGAATAAAATCCATTGTGACTCATACCCTTGTGCTTAACCTTATCCTACGCTATCCTTTTCTCTTATCCTTATGCCTAATTTTTGAGAACTATTTCCACTTATGTCTTTTTCTCTCTCTCCTTGTGATGATGATGTGTTGTGCTTCAATCTTGAATTGGACTTCACAACATTCACTTCACCCAAGAGATAAGTGCCTCTAGGTTCTTTGTTTTTGTGCATTACATTGAGGGCAATGTAAGGATTGAGTGTGGGGGAGTGTGTGTTATTCTCATGAGAATTCACTGTGATATCATTGCCTCTATCTCCTGCTTGTGTCCTCTATTGTTTTTGGTCCAATTCACTGAGATTTTTGAAGCCTTTAGTCATGATCAAGTATCTTGATTACTCTTAGTTGGATTCATGGTTGAAACTTGCTTTGAATTAGTGAATTGCCATAAAATTCAAGTGTTTTAATGATGCATGGTTTAATTTTGATGAGTTTGCTAGGAAACAAAAAAGCCTAGTTGGAAGGTATTTTGGGCCTAATTGTTCATTTCATTGTGTGATTTATCTACTTAGATTATTGCTCTCTAGAACTTGTTTTATTTCTTGCTTGAGGCTACATTTTGCAATGGTATGGATAGAGATGACATTGGCATTCATTTCATCACCCATTTACCCAAACACAAACCATTCATCATTTACCTTTGTTTAGCCCCTTGAACCCTTCATTTTCATTTCTATTTCATTATACAAATGCTATGTTTGTATCCTTGATCAAGTTCTTCCTAGCACTATTGAAAAAAGAAAAAAAAAAGAAAAAAAAATACAATGTGAATAGTCAAAAGAAAGAAAATAGAAAAGAAGAAAAAGAAAAGAAAAAGAAAAAGTGTGAATACAAAAAGAAAATCAAAGAAAGAAATAAAGTCACAATAGTAAAATATGTGAATTAAGTTAGTTCTATAGTGCTAAAAGATCTAGCAAGTTATTTGGTGCAAGCATAGTATTTGTTACATTTTCCATCATTTGGCCTATTCAACATTACAACCTTACAAGGTCCTTTGGATTTATTTATGCCATTGTTGTAAGTAGTGGAGAGCCTAGAAATACTACAAGCCTATGGTAGAGTGTGGTTAAAGTGGATGCGAGTGAAAAACTACCCTCCATGAGAGAAGAGTGCAAACACTTGTCATAGTTAAGGTTTCCAATTCAGCTCATTGTAATTAAACTTTGCATTGCTTTAGCTACTTCAATTTTTGGCATGTTCATTGCATTTGGATAAGAGGATACCTTGTTATTTGACTAAGTGTAATTCTTGAAGCTTGATCTTGCCTATCCTTTAAACTTTCATCCCTCTCTTCCTATTGTGAGTTTAATGTTTTGCTCAGGAGTGCAAAAGCTTAAGTGTGGGGGAATCCTACCCAATTTCATGCTTGTTCAAAACAAAAATCACATACATGTTTCAAGATATACATGTTCGGAATCGATTTCATGCTTGTTCCAAAACGAGAATCACATACATGTTTCAAAACCGAAAACGAAACAATTTCAAGATTCAATTTAAACGGAAATGAAAATCAACGGAATTACAAGATCATATCTTTCTAAATAATTTCATTTCGTATTAACCAAATCACATGCATATTCGAGTGTTTCTTATAAACATACGTACACATCCCATATATATCACATGTATAAGAGTCATAAACTCAATTTAAACAGACAATTAATCTAGATATGATACCATTGTTAGAATCGGTAGGCACAGCGTTTAATCTAGCTACAATTAAACTTTTCACTGATCCTAATCGAGGATCTATCAACAGCGTTTAAACCAAGTTGGAAGGATTCATACCTTTTGATGATTCAGAGTTTTCACGATCTCTAGGAGCCCACATGTCAGGTCCGCTCCCTCTACCGGTATCCACACGAATGCTCTCCAACTGAGACTGTGTGCTAGTGCCTCTAATGTCTCCTAGGGTTTCACTTGCGGCTCTCAATTCTCATGTGCATATCAATATATCTGCTCTATCAAGTTTATAACCTATGAGGGCTATTTTCATATTTCAAAATTAATCATCATTAATTTCGACATTAATTAACAATTAATTATCTTGATGAGCTAATTAAATAAATTCAGTTTAAATTAAATCTGTCCAACAGTTTTAATTTAACCTATTTATTTAATCCAAATAAAGAGCAATTAGATTTAATTTATCTTCATAAATTAAATCTGAGATACTATATCTCTATCATGTTAGTTATTAAATTTAATATATCTTAATAAATTAAATTTAAAACTAACATAATATAATAATATCATATAAATATATATACATACATATATATATATATAAGATATATATTTCAAAAATATATATATCTATATAATATTATTAATGAATTTTATATTATATATATATATATATATAATTCATCCACCCTAAATTAAACATTATCTCGTGTTGGGCCATTCTTGTGTGCGACCCTGTAGGCCCATATGAAGTTGGCAGTGGGCCAATAACTATACTAACCCAAAAGTCGCAAGCGGCCTCTAGCAAGACATTACGACTACCCAATTCATATGAGGATCGTTATCACGATGCAACCTGTCATACAACCATATCACGTCCCTTTTGTCACACGATATATCAATCAAGGATAAGGCATGGATAATGTCATCCTCTTGTTCCTGACCATTCTTTCTCAATTCCTGAGTAGCCTGATAATAGAGACAGAAACTCCGTTCATCATAGTATGGCCATACATTTCTCAGACTCACTCATCGAGGGGCCCAGTAATATCTCTCTACTAATGTGAGGGACAAATTCCATCTTGATCATTCATATTCCTCTGCATGAAAAACAACCAAGCCCGAGAAAGTAGCCTTTATCATTACCCGGTCAAAAGTGACTTTTGACTAGTTCAAAGCTTAGCAACTCTCATGTAGGAATCTATGATGACCTCAGGTCTAAGGGTATTGTGACGTGGTTATACATGAGAAAAGCTTATAACTTGATCCATGTAGCTTTCTCATAGTGGGTCGGTCCAGCACCTTATACTCTTACAAGAGCCTAAGACTTTGATTCGTATCTCCATATCTTATCAAAGTCATACTGATCTTGTTTCATCTCTGCTCCCGCATAGATGACCGACCAGGGACATTTTAGGACAATCTTTATGAATTATCCAAGGATACAATTATCACAGTTAACATGCAAATAATATGATAACAGAATGGAGAAATTTCATTAAAATAATAATGTTCAAAGTACAATGATTGGCCCTTAGGGCACAATTTCCAACACTTTAGGCTTAGTTTCAAATACAAACTCTACTTCCCTTTCTGGGGGTAGTCTTTTGATATCTTCCAGAAATACTTCAGGAAACTCATTTACTATGGGGATAATTTCAAGTGTTGTTCAAGTTTCTGACTACATTGAGAGGAATACTATATGCCCCTGACAACCCTTATACAGACATTTCCTTGTTTCAGTTGCTGAGAGAAAAGTAAGATTGACTTATATAGTGACATTTGGTTGTAGATTAGGATAAATAGCCCTTTTGCTTCCACAGTCTAGTAAAACATTATTTACTGTCAATGAGTAAATACCGAGAATTATTTCCAATCTATACAATAGTAAACAAATCAAATCCACTGCTAACTCATGTGCTTCGACATTTAATATGCAATTTAGGCAAACATCAGCTGTGACAAATCTAAGACCCGTAGGCATGGATACAATCAAATCGTATGGTAATCAATACATACTCAAGCCTAGCCATCTTTATATGCAATAAATGAATGACTAGTACCCAAATCATAGAATACTTGTACCGAATTACCATTAAGTAAAATCATACCTTGAATTAATTTAGGAGATTTTTTGGCTTAATCTTGAGTCATAGCGAAGACTCTGCTTTAAGCTCTCTATCTGGGCTCCCCTAACCACTGCTAATATGGACAATCTTTAGCAAAATGTCCCAGTTTTTGGAAATTATAACATTCTATATGCTTTGCTAAGGTATCATATGGCTTTCCAAGATGATATGGCCTGCCACATGCCAACATGTTTTGTTAACAAAGAGGCTCTGGTTATTGTAGCTATTAGATTGATACGGCTTTTTATTATTCCCTCTGGATGGACCTCTCTGATTCTTGCATTTCTGGGAAGAAGTCTCACTGCCAGATGCACCCTTACTGTTAGCATTTCTGTCAAAATACAAGTTCACCAAATTGCTTTTTGTCATCCAGCATTCTTTTACTACTTTATTAAATTCTATAAACTATTTAGAGACTAGCTTCTCTTTCAATTCTGGTCTAAGTCCCCAAATCATCATATATGAGCTCTAGCTCTCATCATCATGGTACCTCAATTAAGATGAGTATCGAGACAACCAGATAAATCGAGCCAAATACTCATCAAAACTTTTCTTCTCACCTTGTCAAATAGAAAGAAACTCTATTTCCTTTACAATTCTGATTGATCAAGGGAAACATTTCTTATAGAATTGTTCTTGAAATAAACCCCATGTGATTGGGATATTTTGTGGCTGAAGGATCATTTCAGTATTCTTCTACCACTTGTCTACATCCCCTTCTAATTTGTAAATAGCCAACTGAGCTTTGATGTTATCCAGGCATTCTAAATTCTAATGATTTTCTCTTGCCAGGATAGCCAGTCCTCTGCTAACTGAGGATCAAATTTGTCCCAAAAGATAGGGGGTTGCTATTAATAGAATCGAGACACCCTTGTCTCCAAACACTTACCCTCAGTAGGAGGTCTAGGATGAGGCCTTTGATTAGGCTCCTCAGGCTGCATAGGTTCATTATCTTGTCCACCAGGATTATTCTGTCTTTCCCCATCTGCATTTTGTTTTTTATTGCATTTCTTATAGCTCATCCCTAAGTCCGTGTATCATTGTTTGTTGTTGGCTAGCATATCCAATATTTGCTATATTGGGTCAAGTTAACTTCTTGACCCTACCTGGTACCTCTATGTCTTGGTCTCATCATCTTTATGTTTCACTATATAAGAATAAGGAAGAGCAAAATTTCACAAAATCATAAGGGCATGCTTGCAATTTCACAAAATTATGAATACAGAGATACTTCAAGATAAACATGCAACAAACATTTATAGCAGTTTTGGGAAGCTATTGATAACATACAGCCTATAGACCATTGTATAACATGTTTGTACTCCTTTACATTACATAACCTAACATGTAAAAGTAACTTCTCAAGGGTATCCTAACATTTTCTTAGGTTGAGCATGCTTAACCTTTATGTACCAATGCAAAAATATTGGTACCGGATCTAACTGCTTCCGAGCATTATCACCCCATGACTGCTCTTATTCTAGTAAGTTGAGTCAACCATCTTTATGTGACCAAATATAGGGTAGAGGCCTTATATCAGTACTATTACATGTAACCAAACATGTACTCTGTGATGTGCTCCATGAAAGCAACAAAATTGTCATTCGAACCCCATTCCATAATATCATTCTTCACCGAGCCCAAAATACAGTATCTGGAAAGAAGTATAGCATCATGCAGTATAACACCTGTCCCTAGACCTAAGGGAACATTGTTTCAGCCCCCAAACCTCAATTTACATTTCTCTTCTTAAAGTCATTATTCATTTGGTAACGTTGTATTTATGAAATTAACTTACTTTATTTACGGGTTCCTATTTCGATTCTTCCATTCATTATTATCAAAGTTTTTCTCAGCTTATCAAGTCCTTTACTTACTTAACTAATAGACTCATACTGTACAATTACCCATTCCTAGTTCATTTAACGTGTTCGAATAATTAATCCCTTCATCATGCAGGTTATACAGTTAACCACATCAAATATTAATATATCACGGAACAACCCATAATAATTCCTCAACTCTTCATCCGCAACTTCTTCTAGTACATTGTCTTGTACTCCTTTCTTGTGCTCAGCTGCCTAAATGGTTGATTTGGGGAAGGTGTTACTCAGGGAAATCTGTAATATCCCAAATTTTGGTTAAGGGTTAAGGACTTCAAAAGTGGGTGTGATTATTGTTAAATCAACACTTTTGGAGAATGTGATATAAGTTGTGATTCGGATGTGTGGTAATTCATACCCAAACCCTGTATATAAGTTCAATTATGGTTCAACATCTAAATGGAATGGAAATTAGGGGGAGGGCATATGTATAGTAAAATGGAATGAGAAGAATGTGTTTAGTGGTGATTCATAAGAATGACCACAATCAGGGGCAAATGGTAAAGTTACCGACCAATTGGTCAATTATCAAAAAGGGAACTCATTGGTAACTTAAAGATCCATGGTTAGGATTGATTTGTGTAGGAGATCAAATGGTGGAATCATGTGTGTACTGTAATATACCAAATTTTGTAATACTAAAAACGTGTAATTATGGAAATAGTAGAATAAAATAAATATCGGTATTTACAATTAAAGGTATAGTTACTTTCGAAATTCCCAGATGTCCATTGTGTCATTTACAGAAATCGAGAAGTCAATATTGTAACAATACAAGTGTTAAAAGTCAGAGCGAAATTCATCAGTGGCTGCAAGGTTCAGGGGTGTAAGTTGCGAGATCAGAGGAATGTGGCCATTTTAAGACATGCCTCGATATGAGTGCCACGATCCCACGTGGGTCCCGCATGGAATTCCGGGTAATGCACCGATGTAGCAACTTTATTAAAAAGAACTTCAGTAAAGTATGTAATGACAGCTCATTATGACTCATGATGACACATCTTTCGTGTTGGCCAAATAAGGAAATGACAAGTGTCCCGAAATTAATACAAAGTAAAAACATGTTTTTGTGTTGGCCAAATGAGGGGGTGACATGTGTCCCTCATCATTACACATCATTACACCCACTTTAAGCCTTTCATGTTGTCATCTCCGGAGTACGCCACCTAGCGTCTGAGTTCGGGGAATTCACTGGTCTCCGGCCGGGTCGCTTACTTTTTGAGTCAAGCACCGAACCCAGGAGTCTGGGGAAATTGTCAGGCCTCCCTTTCCCCTGACCATTTATGACCCACTGAAGAAAGAGAAAAGTGTAAGACAAATGGTTGCATGACACGTGGCACTCTTAAGCATTAAACTTGTGACACGTGGCAAGATGAGATGAGATCATTTTATGTGATTAAATCACAACCATCCATGCCTAATTAAATGGCAAAATTTCGTGCAAGCATGGAAAGAGAAAGAGAAATCAGATTTCTTAAGCTTAAGAACACAAGAAGAGAGAAGGAGGAGGGAATAGTGTGTTTTCTTGACTACCGGAGCCGATTTCAACCCTGAATCACCGTTATTGTCTGGTAAGTCCTTCAGGAAACTTCCTCTACTCACTATAAGCTTCAATTCTATGGTCTTAGATTTCTTATCTGAGGTGTTTTGTGCCAATTAGTCTACCAGAGTGCCGCCGGAATACCGAACCACTTGTAGAAACGCGAAGAGGTAAGCATAGGCTTTCTTTTGAACCGAATACTTTGTGATTTCATTGAGTTTTTCTTAGCTCTTCAACCACCCATGTATTTCATTCAAGGGGTGTTTTTGAAGAAGGAAGATGTTTTAATCATATATATAAGGTGATATATGATGTTTGGAGAAGTATTAGACTTGTTGGTTGTTAAAATCACAAAGTGGAATTTTTGTTGTTTTGGGAGGCAGATTTCGGTTGGGGGCTAAATCTGGTAGAAATAATTTGATTTTGGTATTTTTGAGCTTTCCATTGGATTCTACACAAAAAATTGTGTGGGAATAGGCTCTGGTTATAATTTTTGATAGACTGGTTTAAAGAATCAAAAATTGGAAATTAAGTCTACTTGTTCAACAAAGTTGCCAGTGTGCGTTTTTGTCTGGCAGTTTTGTTGTGGCGAAACTTTCACTGTCCAAAATTCATCTGTTCTTTATGATATTTTCCAGAATTAAAGTACACTTATAGACCTTTAATTTGATATGTATTATGAAGGATTTCGATAAATATACTAGGAGTTATGAGTTTTTGAAGTAGACCATTAAAACTGGTCAGATTTTCTGGCAGCAGGGAGAAAAAGAAAAACTGGTAAGTGTGCGCCGTCTTTCAGCTACTAAAAGTATTTTTCCCTTAAAATAGACTTAATAAGGGTTATATAGAATTTTGGATCACCTCAATTCGATTTTTCTAGAATTAGTTATGATTTTTCAAAGTTCAGTGAAAAATCTGCCAGCTTTTGGTAATTGTGCGAAAATTCAAAGCAAAGAGTTTTTGTAATAAATTGGACATTTAAGATTTAAGTTAAGCATTTGGAGTAGCTTGAGCTCATTAGCTTCATGTTGGGCCTAATGTAGTGACCCTAATGGTAACCTACATAAGAGATTAATTTATGAAGAGTTGGACTAAGAAATAACTTATTGCCCGTAAATTATAATTTATAGGATTTGACACTTGCCCAGAACGTTCAAAGCACGTCAATCAAGATCAAGATTTGGAAAAATTGTCAGGTAGTAACTTATCCCTCACATACTATGTGATATGTTATATGCATGTTTGTACCATTGTGAATTTAAGCATTCAGATGAGAAGGGCTCAGGCCCAGTAGAATTTCCCAGCGCTGTGGCAAGGGACGGTTGTCCTTGAATTGGTAACTTTATGCTTTCTGCATATTGTGAATTTATCTCTGAATGTTGAATATGTTGATTGTACTGTAACTTTGGTTGACATGGCATGATATATGTGCATTTTATATGAGTGATATCTGTTACTACTAAGATTCATTGAATCTCACCCTATTTTTCCAAAACAAATTTTCAGCTCAGGCAAGAAGGTAAACACAGGCAAATGAAGCAAAGGACTTAGAATTTAGTTTTCTGTTAGTTATCTATTTTGGAGATTTATGTAATTTGTATTTAAGTGTGGTCAGTCTCGTACTGACATGTATGTAAGCGCCTGTATATAAGCAAACGCACAACGACATTCGTACCAGTAGTGGACAGCCGTCCACCTAGGGCCGTTAATTAAACATAGTAGCTTGGGTTTCAGCAGAGAACTTATTAGTAAACACTCTGATATGAAGAAATGAACCTAAAACGGATGGCTTAAAATAAATCATATGAGACCCAATCTGAAAATGATTTTTGAAAAGATTTTAAAAACCCATTCAAGTGTAGCTCCACACTCTGCTTGAAGTTGGGACTTCCGCTGTTTACAAAAGATTACTGGTCTCCTTTTTAAAGATATTACTACACTTATGCCATCTATATGCTTTCAAAACACGGGTGTTACATGTACGTGTCTATATGAGCTCATGGAAGATGGAGCAAGAGTGTGACACTTGGCACTTTGTGAGCCCTTAGATTGGGTCAAACTGTCAAAACTCATTACTCTCTCCTTTCTTCTCATTTAGGTCAGCCAAAGGGCCTCTTTTGCCCAAAAAAATGCTGACCTCTCTTCTTTATCTTCATCTCTCTCCCTCATCCATGGACGCCCAAGCACAAGGAAGAAAGATAAAGTTAGAGGTGAGCTTTTGGTTGGTTTGATGTCTTCTTCAGCCCAAATACTCTTCAATAAAATTGTTTATAGTGATGAGAGCTTCATTGCTATAGTTTTAGATTTGTGAAAGAAGTTGTTTGAGTGCTTGAAGAAATTGGAAAGTGGAGGAATCAATACGCAAGTTTGGGAAAGAGGAAGAGGTGAGTATTTGATACCTTTTGATCTAAGTTTTGTGACTTTTAGTTGGGTTTTGTGATTTATGGAATTTTGCCTTGATTTTGTGTAATTTCAAAATGGTGGAATTGGGTGGTTTAAGGTGGTGCAGTTGGTGTTATGTTGTGGCATTTGGTTATTGGAATTGGTTTGGAACTTTGATTAGAAAGGAATTGCAATATTGAGGTTTGTGTATGGCATTGTGTTGACATGTTGTAATCACTGTGGAATATGTCAATGTGATGTGGATTTGGTTGTTTTACTATTTCCATTGGATTCCTTGTTAAAATTTGTGCAAAACTGATGTGTGCTTCAGTCGTTAAAGCAATCAATTAATAACTAAGACAACCTACTAATGCAATATAGTGGCAACCTAGGTCATTCTCCCAAGGAGCAATCTATGGGTTTTCTCTAGAATTGTATTTATGTGACAAAAACTGCAATAGAAAGAACCTAAACTAAAATGCAAGAATCCACTACCTAAATGCAAAATGCAAATTACTCTAAAACCTATATGAGAATGAAAATAACCTAAATAATGAAAATACAATTTTTGGGGGATTTTCTTATGAGAGGCAAATTAAAATCTTAAGGAAAAGAAATAAACTAATATCTAAGAAAATCAAAAAAGAAAAGGTAAAGAAGGCCTACTTGAGACATCGAAAATTTATGAAAATTTGGAATTAATAAACTTAATTATTTAATTGAGACATCGAAAACCCTCAAGCTCAATAACACTTATTTCACTAGAAAACTCATAATGAAATAAGTGGTGGCTAATTAAATTCATTATAAACCAATCACAATAGTTTAAGATAGTTTTGGAAATTATGTTCACAATAGCCTAATTAAACAATTTGACAATTAATCACCCTAATTAAACAATAAAGAGATTAAATCCAAATTGACAATTAAATTAATAATGAAAACTCGATTAATAATCTAATTGACAACCAAAGGGTTTGCAAACAAAAATCCCAACAATCATTTAAGAACAAATCAAATCCAAGATATCAATTCAATCCAAATCAATGATATGATCGAGAACAATCTAAATTTAGATTGTTCTCGATTTTTACAACTCAAAATCATTTTAAACTAAATAATCCCAAGTCTTGAATCAAAAAGATAAAAGAAAAGACACTCCCTTGTAGTCTTCAAGTGTAAGCTCCTAGGCTCTAGCTTCCTCCATGCTCCTCCCAAGTTGCCTCCCAAAAGAGTTAATCTTTCATGATATTTGTCCTCCCTCCAAACTCCTTCCCGAACATATTTGATGAATGATGAGATTGGTGTAGAGGATGATGGAGAATTAACGATGGTGGTGGTACTTATGTGTGAGTTGGTGGGTGGTACACACATTGTACTTGTGCATGAGTGAATTGAAGAAAAGGGCGAGAGATATGTTGTTGAGGTGAATGGTTCCAAAAAAGCAAGAGAGCTTATGTCCTTCCTTATTCCCACCTCCGACCTCCACGTGCATGAGTTCGTGAGTCCTCTTTATGTTGTGGCAACTAGGTTAATTGAGAGAAAGGATGGGAGAGTTTTTGGGTACCAATTTCAGCCCATTAAAATTTAAACCCAATAAAATTTCACCATTAGATTCTCTTTTAGCTCTCAAGAAAAGTTCTGCATCATAGGATTTTCTAATATGCTTTTCCTTGCCTTGCAAGAATCAAATTAAATCGTGATCTATCATATATTTGAAAATATTATCCGATTACAAGATAGTAATTAGAATATTAACAATTTAAACTCAATAATCTCATAATCAATTCAGATTTATATTATTTCCTAAAATTGGCTAACTATCCAAATATTATCTAATAAATCCAAATTAGCCTAAAATAATCCCAAAAATAAATGAATAAGATGGGATAAAATATATTAAATTTGGATTTATCAACTACCCCACACTTATCATTTGCACTCCTGGGCAAAACAAATTAAGACTAAGGGAGAATAACAAAACAAAACAAAACAAAAGCTTTAAAATGAATGTTCCAATCACAAGCAATAAGTAAACAAAAGCATTTCAACATCTCTCTTATCCAAGTAATTTTCTCATGACTCAAGAAAACAAACTTCATGGCAATTATTTGACAAAGGGTAATCTAAGCTAGAAATCCCTCACCAAGGATAATGTGTATGTCACTCGTCACTCAAAAGTGTATGGGCTTGTGTTTACACTCAAATCCACCCTATCTAGTACTCTTTCCATAGGCTTGACAAGGATCTAAGTTCTCCACCACTAGCAAAGAAAATGCAAGCATAAATCCAAAGGACTTTTATTAGGTTGTAATGGGGCTAAGGTTAAGAAAGAAAGGGTATAGTGTTTGGAGAAACAAAGTTAAATATTTTAGAGGATTAAGAGATTATGCAAATGAGAATATGGGATGCAAGAAACCAACTAAACTTGAACTGGGTCATTATTCTTTTCTTTTTTTTCTTTTTCTTTGTTTTTTTTCACGCTCATAGCTCTTAGTGGCCGTTTGACATGAAGATCAACATGCGTGATAAAGACCCCCGGTTACTAAGCATAGTTCAAACCAGAGGAATAGAATCTTATTGCATCTCTTTTTTTCCATTTTTCTTCTTCTTTTTTTCTTTTTCAAGATAACCTTCTATAGTTTTCACAATAACCCAATTCCTAATTTTATACATATTCTTCCATCCCAAAATAGATATAATGTAATTCTCTTCAACTCCTAAGACATTCAAAATGGTAGGATTTTTTTTACGACTATGGGTGTAGATAAGAAAATATAAAATATAGGCTTAAAGGGGCTTAATAGAGGATATATGTATGAAAAAGGCAAGCTTTTTGGCTTATCTGGTTAAAATGAAATGAATGCCTTTATCATCTTTATGAATACACATGCATAAAATGTGACCTCAAATAAGATTCAAGTCAAGTTCTAGATCAAGTAAAGAGATAGAGGGTACATACTAAAAAAATGCATTAGGCTCTGTTAGATCCCAAGTTTTGATGATAACAATAATTCAATTATGTGTAAAACATGTTTTTAGAAGGTTAAGAAAAGATTCCAAGTTACCAAATGCATATTTGAAGTTTTCTGATATCTGCTGTGATAATGCACTGGAGTGCTCGAGCATGAAGTTTGCACTCGAGCACAGATCTACTCTATGCTCGAGCAGATGCGAGAGAATGCCAAGAAGTGAGTTCCCGAGAGGCATTCTCCCTTTGTATTCACTGGATCACTCGAGCACAAGGTATGCACTCGAGCAGAGAAGTCATTCTCACTCGAGCACACATGCGAGTGAGGGCATGCGAGTGTTTGGCCGAGAGCAAGTAATAGCATGCTTCCTCTATTCACTCGAGCAAGGGTCTGCGAGTGTTTGGCCGAGAGTAAGTAATAGCATGCTTCCTCTATTCACTCGAGCAAGGGTCTGCGAGTGTTTGGCCGAGAGTAAGTAATAGCATGCTTCCTCTATTCACTCGAGCAAGGGACTGCGAGTACTTGGCCGAGAGTCATGAAGTTCAGAGATGTACAAGTGTGCTCGAGCACACCCATATATGCTCGAGTGACACGTCCATGCTTGCGAGTAATAATTCCATCCCTCTCCAAATCTGTATGCGAGTGCTTGTTCAAATGGTATGATTCTTGAGAATATTCTTCTCACTCGAGTAGAGGTATGTGTGCTCGAGTGAGGGCCCACATCACTCGGGAGTGAAAATTCTATCCCTCTGAAATTCTGATGCGAGTGATGGTTTTGAGAGCATATTCCTTAAGAATATGCGTCTCACTCGAGCAGAGGTAAGTGTGCTCGAGTGAGGGTCCATATCACTCGCGAGTGCAAATTCTCACTCTTGTTAAAATGATATGCGAGTGATGACCCGAGAAGACATTCCCTGTGTAAATTGCAAAGATCACTCGAGCAGAGGTTTTGTGCTCGAGTGAGACCCCTCTTCACCCGCGAGTGAAGATTTTGTCTCTCTGAAATTTATGCAAGCACAACCCGATAACAGAGGTATATGAAGGAAAATAGGAGATCACTCGAGGTGAGCCTTTCATGCTCGAGTGATGCCCTGTTTGACCACAGAAAATGCTAAGTATCACAACGTTCATTCCAAATATGGTTTATTGTTATTAATTCATATCATCATTACTTTTTATCATTGTTTAACATTGTTTTGATTGTTTTAAAAGTATGATACAGGAATATGAACGTTTAAATTGAATCACATGAGGAAAGTGATACAACGGCAAACAAGATGATTATAAACACGCTGGCACCTACCGCACTCAGATTATTCAAACATGCACGTGTCTGCCAATACTTTCAAATGTCCCGCTCCACAAATGAAGCATTTTCAAAATGGGCAAAAAACTGGAGCAACTATATATACAGAGACTCAAAGAGAAACAATAACAACGTAGCACAAGAATTCACAAGCTTATACCAATTCTCTGTTATTCATCTGTTTTCTCTGTATACACATTGATCTTCAGTGTTTATTCATTTGCTCTGTAAGAGAGTCCTCATACAAACTCAAAATCCTATGTTCATGTGATCTCAAGGTATTGGGACCTTGAGAGGGTAGTTTTTCCTTACGAGAGAAGCAGTTGAGAGAATCCCTTGTTGTGTCTTCCACTCTTAAGCCTTATAAGATATAAGCAGAAGAGAACGTTGCTGCTCGTAAGAGTTACAGTGGTGTAAGCAGGAGAGAACGTTGCTGCTCATAAGTCTTGTATACATAAGCAAGTGAGAAGAGTCATAGGTTGTTTTTCTGCACGTAAGACTTGTCGTAAGGGGGAGAGAAATTTCTTGTTGAGAGAATATTTCTGCTCGTAGTCCGTTTAAGGACGATTGTTGTTTTGTGGCATTCTGAGAGCCCATTGAATCTTAGAGATATAGTGAAAAGCTCAGTAGGTCTTGATCTCTGAGGACTGGACGTAGGCATTGTTGTTAGGCCGAACCAGTATAACTCTCTGTGTTCAAATCTTCTCTACTCTACTCTATATACTATATTTTTATATCACCTCTTCAAACGAAAAATTTATAACATCACCCAATTCACCCCCTCTTGGGTGAAGCTTGCCTCTTACAGGCTCAAAATCTCACTAGATCTATATGATTACTAGCCTAAATCCACTAAGTCAAATCCATTGCCACTTAGTCTATTAACTCAAAATATGATCCATCACTTTTCAAATGAAGAATGCATAATACTAAAGTTACTTAAAACTTGCAATTGTTTTTTCTTCAAAAAATTTCTTTCTTTCTTTCTTTTTTGAAAACAAGGAACAAAAAACAAAGTAGAAACCAGAATATTTTTCTTTTTTCTCATTTTAAAAACAAAAAGCAAAAACCAAGAGTAAGAACAAAATCCCTCCCCCACACTTAAATCTTGCATTGTCCTCAATGCAAAAGATAGATCTAACAAATAAGAACATTCAATGCAAGTAAAAGAGTAAGAAAGTAATACGACCGGACTATCAAAAGATTGAAGACCTAATTAAAGTATCATATATGGCTTCTCTCCTTTGTCTGGTTGTAAGTCATATGAAAGCACTAGTGGTGTTCGCTTCTGATGTTCAGCAAATATCTCCCTCTTTAATATCCTTAGATAACACTTCAACTCAAGTATAGAAGGTGTCTGGATAGGAGGAAGTAATCCATGTACCTACACAAAATCATGCCACCGAGCAGTACCTTGTCCCATATGGATATGCTTAATAAAAAGGGACTTACCAAGAATAAGGAAAGATCCTAAGAGAAATTGATCAATAGAAAGTGTTGGAACTTCCAAATATTTTGAACAACCCACAAAATCAATACGACTCTCCTCAGTAAGAGTCAAGTTCTTTAAGGGATGAATGAAGTAGTCACTTAAAATTGTCTCACCATGCTGTTTCAAATCTAATCAAGACAAATTCCACATGTGACACATCATGATGCATTATGCTCTTACTATCTAAATGCATATCCAAATTAAGGCTTCCCCCATACTTATCCTTAATAGCATCCCCACTAACAACAGTTATGTCAAGATCATTATTAGTATCAATAACATCAATGGAGATATTATTTTCATCATTCAAAGAAACATCATGATTAGTGTTAAGTAGGGTATCTTTAAAATCAATAGTGTTCGGGGATTCAACAATAATCTCTTCATCAACTTCATCATTAAAATCAATAGAATTGATAGGACTAGAAGCATAGGAAGAAGCATTAATGCATGAATCATAAGATTCAACATGATTTAAATCAATAGAACAAGTTAATTCAGAAACCACATTAGTGCATGCATATTCAGTTAATGTATTCAATTATCCCATCATTTGAAGCGGTAGAATAAAAAGGGCATAAATCATTAGAAGGTGAAAGTATATTACCACTTGGAGATTCACTCTAAACTTTTAATTCTTCATTCTGTAAATTGCTAATTACATTTAACAACTCCTCAATTTGAGTATGTAGAGCTTGAATTTATTTTCTATGCTCCATTTCCCCTTCTTGAAATTTGTCCAAAAAGATTTTCATCATAACATCCATCTTGTTATATAACCTTGAGTCCTCGTCTTGAATTGGTACAATTTGATTGACATATCCAAGATTTGAGTGAACATACCATCCAGGAATATATGCACTTGAATATAGATCATCTATCTGCTCAACATCATAGTCATAATGACAAGGCATAGAAGTGTTTGAAAAATTTCCACAAGGTGAAGCATTTCAAGCCATAATAGGATAAAGTTATTTTTTTTTAAAAAAAAGAAACAGAATTGAGTCATGCAATAAACAACTACCTAAGAAATCACCTACAAACTCAAATCTTAAGACAAACCATTGCTCCCCAACAGCGGCGCCAAAATTGATGTGTGCTTCTGTCGCTAAAGCAATCAATTAATAAGTAAGACAACCTACTAATACAATATAGTGGCAACCTAGGTCATTCTCCCAAGGAACAATCTATGGGTTTTCTTTAGAATTGTATTTAGGTGATAAATAGTGCAATAGAATGAACCTAAACTAAAATGCAAAACTCCACTACCTAAATGCAAAATGCAAATTACTCTAAAACCTATATGAGAATGAAAATAACCTAAATAATGAAAACACAATTTTTGGGGGTTTTTCTTATGAGAAGAAAATTAAAATCCTAAGGAAAAGAAATAAACAAATATCTAAGAAAATCAAATAAGAAAACGTAAAGAAGGCCTACTACAAGTATGGTAAAGGGAGCAACTTAGGATTTACAAGGATTTCGCCTTCTTCGCCATTCAATTTATTAGACCAAAGGGAGGTTGATGAAAAATTGGAATTAATAAACTTAATCACCTAATTGAGACATGGGAAACCCTCAAGCTCAATAACACTTATTTCACTAAAAAACTCATAATGAAATAAGTGGTGGCTAATTAAATTCATTTTAAACCAATCACAATAGTTTAAGATAGTTTTGGAAATTATGTTCACAATTGCCTAATTAAACAATTTGACAATTAATCACCCTAATTAAACAATAAAGAGATTAAATCCAAATTGACAATTAAATTAATAATGAAAACTCGATTAATAATCTAATTGACAACCAAAGGGTTTGTAAACAAAAATCCCAACAATCATTTAAGAACAAATCAAATCCAAGATATCAATTCAATCCAAATCAATGATATGTCTATAATCTAAAACTAGATTGTTCTCGATTTTTACAACTCAAAATCATTTAAAACGAAATAATCCCAAGTCTTGAATTAAAAAGATAAAAGAAAAGACACTCCCTTGTGGTCTTCAAGTGTAAGCTTCTAGGCTCTAGCTTCCTCCATGCTCCTCCCAAGTTGCCTCCCAAAAGACTTAATCTTCTTTGATATTTGTCATCCCTCCAAACTCCTTCCCAGACATATTAGATGAATGATGAGATTGGTGTAGAGGATGATGGAGAATTAATGATGGTGGTGGCACTTATGTGTGAGTTGGTGGGTGGTACACACATTGTACCTGTACGTGAGTGAATTGAAGAAAAGGGCGAGGGATATATTGTTGAGGTGAATGGTGCCAAAAAAGCAAGAGAGCTTGTGTCCTTCCTTGTTCCCACCTCTGGCATCCGCATGTGTGAGTTCGTGAGTCCTCTTATGTTGTGGCAGCTAGGTTAATTGAGAGAGAGGATGGGAGGGTTTTTGGGTACCAATTTGAGCCCATTAAAATTTAAACACAATAAAATTCCACCATTAGATTCTCTTTAAGCCCTCAAGAAAATTTCTGCACCATAGGATCTTCTAATCTACTTTTCCTTGCCCTGCCCTACAAGAATCAAATAAAATTGTGATCTATCATATATTTGTAAATATTATCCGATTACAAGATAGTAATCAGAATATTAACAATTTAAACTCAATAATCTCATAATCAATTCATATTTATATTATTTCCTAAAATTGGCTAACTATCCAAATATTATCTAATAAATCCAAATTAGCTTAAAATAATCCCAAAAATAAATAAATAAGGTGGGATAAATATATTAAATTTAGGTTTATCACGGGGAGGTTTGTTGTGAAATTGGAACCATTGGGAACAAAGGTGCAAAAACTGAAATTCTGTCCATTAAAACTCTTTGCTAGGCAGTTTGGTTGAACTTATGTTTTGAATTGGAAATTGGTGTCTAAAAATTCTAAAACTTTTTAGTCTTAAAGTTCACATGCTATGCTTCAAAATAGACATGTAATTCATGTCATTTCATTTTTTGAGCTGGGAGTTATGATTTTCCAAATTTTGGGATTAAAACTCGAATATGTTTTGGAGCAGTGTTGGATTTTGTGTAATTCTGTGGTGATTTCTGATAATGGTTCATATTTTCCCTATGTAGAGGACTTAAATATCTTTCAATAGGCTTTGGGATCACCTTATTTCGAATTTTCAGGAATTAGTTATGAATTTCTGAAATTTCTTTAGCTGCAGCACAACTTTCTGGGCAGTCGTTGGCCACAGCCAGAGAATATTGGTTGTAGCCAAAAAGTTTCTATGCTATTTTTGGCCACAGCTAAAGATTCCTTAGCTGCAGCCAACCCCTGTTTTCAGCACTTTGTGATTTTGAAAAGTGGTTTCTAACCTAGTACTGCCCAATCCCTTTAGGCATATGTTTAGGCTTTGAGTAGCCACCTAAAGATTGTGAATGACAACAAACTTAAGCATTTGAAAGTTAAGGAATTGGAAAAGGGATTAACCCTATGTCCTTTCTTGGTTATAGGGTTTGATGTTCGCCCTGATCGTGAGTAGCCTATACCGAAGCATACATGGAAAGAACAAGGGTAGGGAACTTACCTCTCTTGCATGTATTTGATATTTGTGTTGGTATATTGATGCATGTTATTGCTTTGCTTGATTATGTCAAACATATATGAATGATTGAAGCTCTATTTCTGTTTATGCTATGGCCATAAGTATGTTGTTTGAAATATTGAGCTTGCAGATATGTCATTGTGTGAGTATGAATTATGTAATGCAAGCATGTTATGCATTAAACACTTATCTTGCATGCATATTGGTATTATTTTCCTACTAAGATTCTCTCGAATCTCACTCTCCCCTACCAATAATTTAGACAGGGCAAGAGGCTCGATGAGGGTACAACCAACCAGGGGCTGCGAAGACTCCTTTGGGATGTAGAGATTTGATAGTTGGTTATCAGTTACGGATTGGGATAATTTTATATGGTTGGGATGTGTATTTGGATATTTGGATGTGTATATGTTCGAATGAGTAATTGGTTATGTATTCGAGATGGATTTGTGTAATCCCCTGTTTGGGAAAGTGTAATGGGCGAATGTGACTTGTAAATCCTTAGTAAAGGTATGAACCCGGGATTGCCGGGATTATTATATTGTGCACTTTGATATGTTATGAAAGTGATTTATCTTCGTTAGGTAATTATATTCAAAATATGAATATGAGACTAGATATATTAGATTTCGAAAGGTATTTGTGAAAACTCTATCTTAAGGATAGGGAATTGAATTGAGTTTTATTTATCCGACGGTCTCACATTTATTTTAATCACGTATTTTGAATAATAATTATGAGGGGGTTACAAAATCTCAACAGCAAATAGTACCGCTATGCATGCAAGATATACATTCTGTCATATGACAGCTTCCAGAATCATTACAAACTTTTAAAAATTTGTATCTCCCAATGTACTTGTCCAAATGACACTTATTATATGTCATTTTAAAGCTTATTATGTTCAATTTAATTCTTGAAAATTTTGTGGTCATTGGATTTCATTTGCCTAGACACAAACATGTTAAAATCAGTCCGCTATAGAACAACTTCCAGATTTAATGCCCAAATTTCAAAAATTATAATTAGTTCTAGAAAACTCCAAATTGACTTATTCCAAGTACATTGTAAACCTACTTATGTTTGTTAGATATGATTAGTTTTGATGATGCCAAATATAGATGTGAAATGATAAGAGAAAAAAGTTTATATAATGTATTTCTTTGACTAACTACTATATTTAATGTTACATATCTTGTAGATTAGTCAAGCAAAGAATGAAGAAGATTGAATTAATGAGAATGAACAACAGGGAGAAGAAGAAAGAAACTGAAGATAGTCAAGAAGCTGCCTACTCGGATTATGAAGAATGATTATCAAGAGGAAAATCAAAAAGAAAGATATTGAAGAATAAAGAACTTGGAAGATCTATCAAGAAGATCAAGATTCAAGTTGTTAGAAGTGATATTGGAGGTTTCTATGATGATACCGGAGGTTTCTATGATGATACCGGAGGTTTCTATGATCAAATGATGGTTGGAATAGGTTAATACGAAGCTAAGATGACTTATATCTGAGTTATGGAACTTTTAGGGGAGTTTTACTCAAACACAGATCAAATACTCGAGCACAGGATGAACTCACTCGAGCACAAAATGAACTCACTCGAGCACGGGGTGAACACTCTGTTTTACGTTTAGCCTGATAGAGGTTCGGTATTTTAGCCATATCTCTCAAACCACAAGTTCGATTGACAAGAAACCAGTGGCATATGAACGAAGACTCCCAACACGTAAAATGTGCACTAAGATCACATTGAAAGAAGCTCAAATGAAGGAGATATGATCTGTGGAAGAAGATAGTGAAATCACCATAACGTTTCAACACAGGTTCGGTAATTTGAGCATAACTCACAAACCACACATCGGATTGAGACGAGACCAGTGCCAAATGAAACTAGACTCAAAGATCTTTCCATGAATAGGTAATTTACCTAATGTGAACTTATATTCTAGGAGCTATGCCTTTTGGAAGTTGACGCTTGTGCAGTCTAGCGGAAAAGACACTCTTTCGATCATAACTTGCAGAATACAAGGAGTTTGGAGCTGATTCTTTTTGCATTGGAATGCATATGGCAAGAGCTTTCTTATGATACATCATTAGAATCAAACAAATAATTTTTTTCTAAAGTGGCCTCACATCACCCACGAGTGCAAAAACGCACTCTTGAAAAATGTTGTGCGAGTGATGTCCAGAAGCAACTGAATCGTGAAGAAACTTACAACACTCGAGCACTAGGATCCATAATCGAGCATTAGACTATTTCTCACTCGAGCACATGCAAGTTTTAACATGAGAGTGTTAACCCAAGAAGAAGCTTGTACGTGAAAACAAGAAGCGCACTCGAGCATGACTGGTTGTGCTCGAGTGATGTCTAGAATTCACTCGAGCAGATGCGAGTGAAGAGCAGCGAGTGTTTGCCCGAGAGGAAGCTAGAACGTGAAAATATCAAATGCACTCGAGTGAGCCATACTGCACTCGAGTGAGAACTTGGTAGAATGCAGAAACGAAATAGAGCCTCACAGCAATCACCGCAACATGGTTAAATGCTATACATTCATTATATTTTCACTTGTTATTGTTCCTAAACGTTAACTAACTTATATTTCAAGTGAGAAACAGGAGATTAAACATTTGGATTGCATCTTCAAAAATGGAGGTTATGTATGGCAAAAGTCTTCACTCAACGTGATGAGTCCCAGAAGCAAGAAATTCATCTTTTGACCAATGATCCAACATACCCATAACTAATACTTCATTATATTAGTGATTAAGCATTTTAAAGTGTGAAACAAGAAATTTAACGGTGAGCTTACAGATTCAAATGAAAGAGTTAAGTGTTGCGGGCGACATCATTACACACCGAATGGCGACTACCTATCAAGACAAGCAATTGACCCACCATGAGAGATTGTCTGGAAACTCAAACATATTTATCCCGCTCCACAACGTGACGTACAGCTCAAAATGAATCTTCCTGCTGTTCAACGAGACACTCTGCTTTGCAACGGAAATCTCATGTTAGCTAGTTTTTCAAATTTACTCAACGGTCAAAATGACTCCAACGGACGAATGCTCACAACGGTCATCATCTTCATCAACTATAAATGAGAGAGCATTCAACGTCGATGGGAGACAGAAAAAACAGAGCAACGACACCAACATGCGAATAACATGAATCCTCTGCTTCTACCCAAACACTCTCTGTTCTGCGGTTTCAATATTACTTATCATTGAGAGAGTAATTATTTGTATTGTACTTCAGTGAGTATTATACCCACTCAGTGAGAGAGTCTGTAAACACCTTCAAATATATTTCTAGTTGATCTCAAGGTAGAGGGACTTTGAGAAGGTTGATTTCCTTACGGGAGAAGCTGTAGAGAGAATTGCCAGTAAGACATTCTGCTCGTAAGACTTACAAGGTGCAAGCAGTAGAGAACATTGCTACTCATAAGACTTACAGGGGTGTAAGCAGGAGAGAACGTTGCTGCTCGTAAGACTTGTATGAGTAAGCAAGAGAGGAAGATCTTTAGGATTGCTCTGCTCGTAAGACTTGCCGTAAGAGGGAGTATATTGGTGAGAGATTTGTAAAAGGTTTCACAAGTACCCGGCTAAACTTGTGGGATTGTAAAGGCTTTTCTTGTGCCCGGATTAAATAAGAAGATAGTGGATTTGAAAATCTCAGGAGGAGTCCGGGCACTGGACATAGGCCATCACAGATTCGATCGAACCATGATAAATCACAGTTTGCATATTCTCTTTCCTAAACTCTTATATTTCCAGCATATATTATTTAATCTAACTGTTGATTTATAAACCTTCATACTTACCACTTTTGTTAAGATGCGAAAAGATTTCCAAAGTTCTTAAGTTTTTATTATACACCCAATTCACCCCCCCTCTTGGGTGATAGCCGGTTCTAACAATGTTTAATTTTAAAAAAATCATTTTCTTGAAACAGTAGCCACACAATTTCCAGAAATTCATCAAACCTTAACTGTTCTAGAATTGGTTCCAAAAACAGGGCCAAACTTTGAAAAATTATAGCTTTAAATCCACTAGTCCAAAAATTATGTTCTACCTATTAAAATGAAGCTCAATATGTCCACTTGCATTATGGAAAATTTCAAAGCATTTTGACCAACTTTGGCAACTCAAAAACATGAAAAAATATTACTGCCTCCAGAAAATGAATTTTGGGAGCACCAAACCCTAACTTCCAAAATTTGGCTTTTTTAACACAATCACTTAAAAATCACAACAACATGCTAGTCCACATAGTTTTTTGTATAGAATCCAATGGAGTACTTTAAAACATTAAAATCACACTCGCTCTACCTGTTTTGCCCCATGGCCTAAATGTTTCCCAAGATGAGCAAGCAACAAGTTTCAAGTTTTACTACTTAACTTCTATAGAATCATCATTTGACAACATTTAACATCATTTACAAGACCAAACCACCATAAACCCTAAGATTACCCATATAACAAAAAATTATGGAAAAAATACCCATTCCACAAAGCTCAACCGAACTACATAATATGTAGTTCAAAAGAAAGCTCTTACTCACCTATTGCTTCTTCTAAGCTTTGTTTCTTGATGCCACAACTTTGGACCTTGATAAATACCTCAAAACAACTCATCTTGAAAAAATAAAATTATAGGAATGAAGATTAGACCAAGAGGAACAATGTTTATGCAGATATTTTTGTCTAGAAATGTGAGTAGGTAGGTGAAAATCTAGAGAGAAGTTCCTTACCTTTCTTGCATTCTTGAAAATTTTATCTTGCCTTTCTCTCTCTTCCTTCTTGTTCTAGATGACCAAATAGGTAGAAATGAAGGTAATAAAGATTTTTTAATTCACTTATTGGCCTTTTAATGGTGCTGGCAAAATGGGAGGGAGGAAAGAGAAAAAAATGATGATGTCTCATTTCCTTTAGTTAATCCATCTAATTTGGTTTGGTTAAACGAACTAGATGTGCTTTGGTTGGATAAAAGAGATTATTTTCTCTTCCATTTGGCTTACTTGACCGAAAATTAAAGGGAGAGAGAAGTGGAAATGCTTTACCCAATGGTTCATGGCTTCTTGTACACAAAGAAGCTTATTATCCATTGGTTACCTGGTTGAATTTTCTTGTCTTCTAATTTTCTCCTTCTTTGGCCAAAATTATTGAATTAATTAGGGGGAGCTAATTAAATTTTTGAGTTTTTTAATTACTTCACTTTTCAAGAGTAAATCCTAGCCCTTAATCTTGGGTTCTAATTTTATCCTTAAGATCAAAAGGCAAATTCCTCTTTTGCTCTTTTTCATGATAATCTTATTTGAATTGCCATTATCTTTTCTTTCTTTCTTCCAATATGCATTTCTTCTTCATTTTGGATCCAAATTAGGCTTTATATCATTTTTGCTTTTAGATAAAGGAACTGGGTATTTTCCTTTAACTATGTGGAACCAAATTCAATACTTTATTTTCCCAAATTAGTCCCAAAAAGTCATTCTGTCTCTCAGATAGTTTTGGGACTTTAGTAACTGGGGCTTAGCAATCTGCTTTAGTTAGGCTTAATCTCAAGCTTCTGGTCCTAAAATTAGGATATTACATTTCTCCACCCATTCAATAAATTTTATCCTCAAAATTTGCTACTCAACTTGAGACACATATCCTAGTATCACTTCTTAATTCTATTTCTCATATCATTATTTTCTTGGCTAACTCTGTAGCCCATAAGTGAAATCTAATCTGACAAGTTTAGATATTTGAGCCTTCTATCAGTTCTACTCACTGTTCAAGATTCCTGGGGTCTTAGTACAGTTTCTACGGTCACACCATACAAGTGATATCACTACATTCTCCAAAACGAAGAGAATTGCCGCAAGCTCAAATTCAAATATGGGGAAATTCATTCTTGTGTGGCTTCAACTATTGAGAGGCATACGCCACCATTCTGTCCCGCATTACTTCCACGGCACTAGGACGTATCCCAATCCATTCTTTCTAACATTACTGGAGACCATACTTGCCAATTTTGTAGACCATAAAGGTTAATTCTCGAATCTAGGATAACTCTCAATTGTCCACATGTCAATCTCTCCTTCAGCCATTAGATGTTACACTCACATACATCATCCCACTTAATAACTAATTCTTTTGTATGAGCTTTCCTAACGGCGAGGTGACCTTAAAAATTTCTATACTTCTGAGAATCATACTAGACATTTGATCTATCCCTTTCTTATGCAGGCTCATCAAGCATGCAACACAATTCACTATATTCTCAACACAGATCTCAGATGGTATTCAGCAACCATCATTCAACATTCTCATTCTTTCAGTATGGAGGATGTAGCATAGATTCATACATAAGACCCACTAGCCCATTCCCACAGCGCTTGGTTACACATGCCTCACTGCCTTTTTGGGTCACTACCTGGTATATTCAGCCTTATGGCTTATTTCATTATGGCCTTTCGGCTCATTTTATTCCCACATCGCTTGGGTATTCTACTGTCACAACTATGACCTGGCACAGTTTGAATGTTCTGCCAGCCTTAAAATATACTCTAGACACACTGGTCCAATGTCACCATAATAGGAAACAACCATAGCGCTAGGTTCATAGGTCTTACTGTCGTCTAGCAAACTAGGGCCTTTACCCTATGCAACTTACACCTTACTTTAGTGGTTAGCCGTAGCCCCTACCCTTATGGATTTCTTTCTCTAGAGTCTCAATCTCTTTTATCCAAAAAATGCTTATTACCCTGTCGAGCCTCTCCTTGACCCAATTCTCAAATACAAAATATGTTGCCAATCTAAGGACATAAGAGTCCATCAGGTCTTATGGTCTTAGGACATGCCATCCCTTATCTTTGCTGAATAGATATCAAGTTTAGCTACCTAGGACACATAGTCCACTAGGTATTTTGAATTCATTACAGGCTCCGCCTTTTGCTTCTCAAACCCTTCATATACTTATGTAATGTTCTCGAAGCACGCAAAACAAACCATTTAACAACAATCAATTATTTGGCATTCAGCAATCACAAGACACATGTAAGGCCTTATTAAGTCTATTTTTAAGAAAAAATATTTCCTTCAGACAATTAGACGCACATCATTCCAGAATTATCAATTATTGGACACTGCCATAGAAACTTGCCAGTTTTGCTTGGTTAACTTCAAAAATACATAACTCTTAGTGTACAAGTCTAAAAGACTTTTGTGACCTATCAAATTAAAGCTTGATATGTCTACTTTTATTTTTGAAAATGTCACATTTATTGGATATCATTTGATTATCCAAAACAACTCACAACTAGACTACCACGCAGGAAAATACACTGGCAGCAAATCCAAATTGTAGAATTTGTGTTCCAAACATTATCATATTATGTGTAACCTCCAATTGCATTATTTTGTCATTTATTGTGCTCTATAATTCACCATTTTATTCCCTTTAATATAAAAAAATTTTAGGTGAACAAAATTTGTGATGTTACAACACACAATCCAATGGAAAATCATAGGACACACTATCCATCATCAACTATCTAGATAGCATGTGAGGTCTTATAGCCTAGGAAATCACCCCTATTCCATAGCACATTGGGACTTATAGCCTCAAGACTCTGCCCATCTACCACCAAATATTCAGTAGGTCTTATAACCCTGGGTAACTCCCCATACAATGTGTACTTATGGGCTTTCTGCCTCAAGCCTACCCTGCTCAAGACACTATGGGGTAACTGCCCATACATGGTGCACTCACGGGCTTTCTACCTCAAGCCTACCAGGCTCAAGATGCCCCAGGTAACTCCTGGTGCAACTTATACATACGGCTCTTATTGCATTGGGACTAACTGTCCCATCATTCTCAAGCTTTACAACCTCTTCGGGATAATGATCAAAATCTCATGCATCATGTCACTCCTAGAATCCCATGCATTGAGTCACTGCCAGAAATCTCAAGTATGGATTGCTTAGCAAGTCTTACGGCCTAAGGACACACTAGCCCAATAAGTCTTACTACCTACCGTATATTGATAATACAAATATACTTGATGGTAATACATACATGCAGAACCATTACATAACGTACAAGAGCAAGAGTTGCTTTCCTTTATATCGCCAAGCCTATTCTTCCTGAGTCTAAGACTCCCATCTTTCTTTCAACAGTAGCACTGGAGAATCTCATGGTAATTCACTAGGTCATAAAGAACCCTTACTTTAGTAGTTCTGCAATATACTTCTTTAATTCCGCCATCCCCTCTGGGGTCATTCTGAATGGACTTTCTATATCGGTCTTATTCCAGGCATAAGTCTATTTCCCTTACTAAGTTAACCTATATTGTACAGGGAGTCCGTAAGCCACTAGTACATTATATTCTCTGTCTCAGCCTTAAGATCATAACTCGTGGCTATTCTCTATTCTATAAGAGAACTATTCTCATTTAAGGGAATATTCTATTATCAAGATCTTTCCCTATACTAGAATAGTAACTAGCAACCTCAATAAACCTCATACACATTTTTGTACCACATTCTAGTACCTCAAGCCACTCAGGCTATTTCGAATTCCTTAGAGAATCAATTCAACTATTACATTTGATTCTCAGGTTTACAATTCAACCTCTAAAACCTTAAAACCTTAATGTTTGATGAGCTAAGAAATCATATTCCTCAATTATACCGAACATACATGCATACTAGAATCAAGATTCACAATACCTATTATAATCCTCAAAACATTCAGGTTATATTCTTATAAAATCAGCATTGTTTACGAGATTTTAATTGTACCTCAATCCTCAATATCATAAAGGCATATTTAAATCCTCATTCATTCATCTCAAAGATAATCGCTACCAGCTCCAATTCATGAGTGAGGTATTCTATCTTGTGAGACTTCAGCTATTGAGAGGCATCCACACCATTCTTCCCTACTACACTAGGAATATCCTAATCTCGTATACTCATTTCACTGCAACCCATATCAGTCATTTTATTTACAGACCACCCAGGTTGCTTATCTGTAGACCATACTGACCATACTAGGATTTGGGATAGTCATCACAGGTGTGAATATCAATCTCTCCCTTAGTTTTTGGAAGCTTACTCTCATAGTTACCATCCCACTTAAATATAATTATTTCATTTATATGTGCTCTATTAATGGCAAAGTGATTCGAGAGATATCCTCAATCAATCTTTAGTACAAACCAGCAAGACTCAGACAACTGTGTATCTCTGTACCAATTCCTAGCCGCTTCCAGTTTGATACTGTCTATTAATCCTATATGCCTTTGAATATGATTCACCTAACTAAGATGATCATTAGTCATAGAGAAACTATAAGCAATCACTATTCCTCAAGTCTCCATGACCTTACCAGCTTAGCTTCCTAGGGGGTCACCTACCTCAAAATTGCCCTCACCCCGAGCACGCTTAACCTCAAAGTTTCAATAGGATCTGGGATATGAGTGCTTGTACAAATCCATATATCACTGGTTATTGGTAACTTATATATATCTGCTTTCCTATAAATGTTAAGTACTATCCCCATAGGGAAACATAAACAGTACCAACTTCTTAGTACAACTCCCTTATTTATTCTTGTAACAAAAGATAGAGATCTAAATCATATTCTAACTTAATATCAAGAACCCTAAAGTTAGCAACAGAATTCGAATCATGTGCTATCTCATCTATCTTTAGAACCTCAATTCACCAGAGCCTGAACCCTCTTCCCCAGGGCATGCATCAATACTACTCCATTTCTTTCTCTATACATAGCCTTGCCTCTTCTTTTGGCAAGCTAACTAACTGACAAGGGAAGATCTATCTTTCTAAGTTTGTCTATCACCTATATTTCTTAATCCTAGTATCTCTTAGGACTATCCAAGTATCGACACAGATACTATTCATATTAGCATAGCATACTAGCCAAATGCTAGAATCTCATACTCTGACACCACCAAATATAACACTCGTCCGTAAACCCCTTTGCTATGTGTTGTGGAAGCATTATCGGCTTAAGGGAACATTGCTTAAGCCTCTAAACCTCAATTTACATTTCACTTCTCGGGGTCATTATTCATTTGGTAAAACCGTTTTTACCAAATTAACTTACTTTATTCACAGGGTTACTATTCACTATAAGTTTTTAATTCTTCCATTTATTATTATCCATGCTTTTCTCGGGTAATCAGTTCTTCTACTTACTTAACTAATGGGCTCGTATTGTGCGATTACCCATTCCTAGTTCATTTAAACACATTTGGATAATTAATCGCTTCGTCATATGGGTTACACAGTTAACCCTATCAAATATTAATTCATCATGGAACAGTGCGTAATAATTCCTCAACTCTTCATCCGCAACTTCTTTCGGTGCTTCGTCCTGTACTCCATTCTTATGCTCACCTACCTAAATGGTTGGTTGGGGGAGGGTAAGATTCTAGGGAATCTCAGTGGCAAATACTACCACTATGCATCCAAGATATATATTTAATGCATGACATACTTGCCTTACATAATTTCATGCCAACATAATGACATATCTACATGCTCAATGGTACAATATACTCATGACCATAGCATAAATATAACATAGCTTTAATCAATCAAATATACTCAACACAAAGAAGCTTTAATGCAAATAATATGATAGCAGAATGGAGAAATTTCATTAAAATAATAATGTTTAAAGTACAATGATTGGCCCTTAGGGCACAATTTCCAACAGGTTCATGGCTTCTTGTACACAAAGAAGCTTATTATCCATTGGTTACCTGGTTGAATTTTCTGGTCTTATAATTTTCTCCTTCTTTTACCAAAATTATTGAATTAAGTATGGGGAGCTAATTAAATTTTTGAGCTTCTTAATTGCTTCACTTTCAAGAATAAATCCTAGCCCTTAATCTTGTGTTTAAATTTTCACCTCAAGATCAAATGGAAATTTTCTCTTTTGCCCTTTTTCATGACAATCTTATTTGAATTGCCATTATCTTTTCTTTCTTTCTTCCAAGACGCCTCTCTTTTTCTTTTTAGACCCAAATTAGGCTTTATATCATTTTTGCTTTTAGACAAAGGAATTGGGTATTTTCCTTTAACTATTTGGAACCAAATTCCATACTTTATTTTCCCAAATTAGTCCCTAAAAGTCATTCTATCTGTTAGACATTTTTGGGACTCTTACTAACTAGGGCTTAGTAGTTTGCTTAAGCTAGGCTTACTCTCAAGGTTCTAGTCCTAAAATTTGGTATATTACATTTGAACCCAAATATCATCCAGAATATCTAAATCAAAATATTCCTGACCCCAGTATAATGTGTCTACTTCATCTAGGAACGCTATATACAGGGCTACTGGGGTGTCCCAAAAATGAAAAACCCATTGGTATATTCTTTTGACGTACTCCCATAACTCTTGATCTGGTTGTAAATCATACGGTACGTATATAGTTACAGCTCTGGAACGGGTAACGGAATCCGTATCCGACTCTGACTCATCATTTTATGGTTGATCGATGTCCCCTACTGATGAGCTTATTGATCGTGCCGGTCTAAGATGAGGCCTGAACACTAGCCTTTGTCACACCCATTTCCTCAGGGTTCGTAACATCATTGTACCACCCTCAGTCCGGTATTGTAGTGCTCGTTGCCCCTTAGGTATTTACTGACTCTCCAAAGGCTGATTCACAGATAATGGTGATCCACTCCTCTGGTGCCTCCTTTCACACATATTTCCTACTACCATATAACTAAGACTATATCAGTACGCTTTTCTGCTATTACCATACTGCTTGCTCTGATACCAAAATGTCAAATCCCTTAATATTTTGACATTTGTCAGAGTATTAACGTGCAGTTCAACAGGCCAACAGAAAATAGCATAAATGTACTAATATAAAGTACTTGATTATATTACAGGAATCTCGACAGGGTTTGTACATAATATTTAGAAAGCCTAAAATAACATAAAAATTACATATAACCAACACTACTGCTTGGACAGATCTGGGATCTTCAATTGTTAGTATCTACTTCCTTTCCCTTAGAGACGCTATCTCTTACTAGATAAATTTTTAAATATTTGGAAAGGGGTGAGATTTATACGAATCTCAGTAGTAACACAAAATCAATTATATAAAATGTGATAAATAAACATGCAATGCACCATATCATATAATAGAACAAATATACTTTAAACATGTCTATCTGTTCGGTGTTCAAGATCCAATGACCGTTTGTCCTTACTAGCCACGCTGTGTACACTATTCTGGATCAAATAACTATTTGACCCTTACTTGTTATAATGTTTCGAACCAAATAACTATCTATCTGTACTTGTCTCACTACCTCAGCTTGGTCCCACTTGGCCTGATAGTACTTACGCTTTTCCCACGCCATAGCTAGGTTTTGTAACAAACAATTCATATCTCAGAACATGGCAACACAAAGCATATAAAAAATCACATACTGTATGAAAAGGGTTGCTACCTGCCAAAAATTGTGCCAAAAATTGTGCTCTTCTTTTCTCCATTTTGGGCTACAAAACTAGGCCGTTAAGAATACAAAAATTTGAACTTTCATGTCTCAACTTAGACAAATTTCATGCAACCTCAACTTTAAATATTTTTCCATTTCAAGGACAACATAAAACTACCATTATATTTCATTTAATGTAACAAACGTACAAGGAAATTTTGGTGAACAAAATTTAGAATATTACAAAAACACTGAATCAAACATACATGTTAGTACTAATAAAATTCATAACTTTGTAATCATAATCAGGAGATAGTCAATAAATAACATAAATATATCAAAATATCAAAGGTACATTTCAAAATACTAATATATATATATATAATATCTAAATGCTCATAAGGCCTTCATACACCCGTACTATATCAACATGATTACTAAAACCACTTCCTAGATCTTCCCCCTTTTTTGACATCATCAGGAAAGGTATGCTAAACAAGGGAAGTGGAGCTAAAGCCGAGTGATGAGGCTGGGTCAATGGTTGAGATTGGAGTGGCTGGGATAGGAGAGGAAGCATCATCATGAGTATCACCTTGATTTGTAGCAAAGATGGGTGAATCAGAGGGAATGGGCTCTAGAAAGTGAAGTGGAGGGTAGATCCTCTAGATGAGGGATATATAGGGGAGTGTGCTGAGGTAGTAGAGGTGGTGGATAAGGAGAAGATGAAACGGCTAAGTCCTTAGTATTATCAGGATGCTGAGAGTGTTAAGAGGGAGACTGAGGTAGTAGATCTATAGCTGTAGGTGAGACGTAGGTGTAGGTACTGAGTTGGGAAGGATAGGAACATATTCATCCAGGGTGCTATGAACCTATGTGGATGATGTAGGATCAGCCATAGTAAAGAGGATATTGTTAGGAGTGGGGTAAGGAATGATAGGAGGAGGACCAGAGGCTGGAGCAGAGTCAGGAGCAGAGAATAGTATTCATGAAGTAGGAGTGGAAGAGCTTGGTGTCAAGGCATCAACCTTCTCTTGAAGAGACTAGAGAAGGCTGGTTACCTCTATTATTACACTAGTATAAGCCTCCTGCTGAGCCAATACAACCTGATTGTGCTTATTCATATACTCAACCATCTCTCCCATCTTGAAGTTCATGTAGGTGATTAATTCTGATTTGTGTTGGCTATATCTACATGGAATCCTTAAAACACATCCTTCAGATATGTTTAAGTCTTATAGCCAAAGAACAAAGGTACAGTGGTAGAGGCAGGAGCAAAAGACTGAGTATCATCCATCATACTAGTCTCAGCTTCTGGCTTCTTCTTCTTTGGAGTTGAGCCCATAAGGTGCTGCAGAAGCAATTCTATCCCCAACTTCCCTATCTGATTTCTTCCTACAGGTAGCAATCACTCAACTGGCTCATTGGGCTCTAAATGCCATATCTTGTTGGCCCTAAGAAACAAAGAAACCAGCTGAGGATATGGCTTCAAGGTAGTATGAGTACCAGAGAATCTATATCTCTTGATCTCTGAGAAGATCAATTCTCCTAAATTCCTCGTCTCCTTTAGTAGCAAGGATGCCATTTGTCTGTAGTCTCGACATATGAAATGTATGAAGTTGTTAGACTTGTTGACAATTTCCTAAGAATATATATACTAGAGGACCCTGTGTAGATCACACATGTCCCTAGGGTTGAAAGTCAGTGGCCCTACTTTGTCACCAGGCCTTAAGATATTAAAAATATGATTCGGTGAAAGTTTGGCAAGGTTATCCTTTAGTGGCTTGTTGATTCCTAGCCACTGTTGATCCTAGAGGCAGAGATAAGGAATTTCTTCCCTCTCATATTTGTTTCTAACTCATCCTCTATAATAGAGTTGCTCTCAAAGCAATCTTCTATAGATTATAGATCACAATAGAAATGCCTAACTACCTTGACAGAATAAGGTAGGTGCACTAATAACCAAGGCATATAATGTTCTATCAATTCACTCAAATCAAATTTAATAGCCTCAAAAAGGACTTGAAGATCAACCTAGTACATCTTACAAAATTTTATTGGGCAAAGTATTCGTTAAACTTCTGAGTCCTCAAGAAAAGGCACGGTGATATCTTCTTCTTCTTCCTCACTCTCCTTTTCTTTATTCTCTCCTTAGATTCTTCAGGAGTTTCAGTGAGCTTGGAAGATGGGCCGATTTTTTGTTTACTAGTTCATTTGTGTAGCCCCTTGCCTTATAAACAATAATTATGATTCGAAAATACCTAATTAAGATGAATTAAAGACCAATAGATGATAAAATTACATTTTTAATCCTATCCTTGAGATAGAGTTTTTACAAATTTCTTTCAAAATCATTTTATCCCAGTCTCTTATTCATATTTCGAATATAACTACCCTGTGCAGTTAAATCACATTCATGCATATCAGAGTGTACACCAAAAGTCCTGACAACCCCCGGGTTTCATATATATACTAAGGGTTTACAGATTCCCATTTAGGGGATTACACAACCACATCCAAAATAATATTTACATAATATACAGTGATCTCTAATCAAAATTCGATAGCCAACATTCAAAATCAAATGACCCAACAGAAGTTTTAGCCACCCTTAGTCGTCTCGTTTCCCTTGGAGCCACTTGCCCTGTCGAAAGGTTAGTCAAAGAAAAGAATGAGATTCAAAATAATCCCAATAATAACAAATCACTCATACAATACATAATCACAAAGCATGCAATGACAACATCAAGTAGCATAACATCATGAAATATAGCAAACCAGCTGTCACATATGCACATAATTATATAGTCACATCCCTCGTATCTCCACCGTCCCAAAGGAACAGTCCTCCACCGAAACCACCGATGAGCCACAGCTGAAGGATTCACAAATAGCCTTTCAGCTTTCACATAGACACATCCCCCGTATCTCTACCGCCCTGAAGGCGCGGTCCTCCTACCGAAAACATTGATGGGCCGCAGGTGAAGGTCTCATAAACAATCATAAATCAAACATACAATGTATCACATATAGTATAAGGAAAAGCATCACTACCTTGTTCTTTCCAAGGTATTAAAACTCGGACCGGGTATTGAACCAGTCGGGGTACTAGGTTAAGGGTCAGTAGGTCAAACCGGGACCAAACCGGAGCCAAACCGGGACCAAACTGGTGAGAAATTGAAAATTTTAGACTTATAGCATGAAATTCTAAAGGAAAAATTTTTTAAAAAAAATTTTTTAAAAAGCGAACCCGGACCGGTTTCCCGGCCGGTCCGGTCCGGGTTCACTAACACTGGTTCTTTCCAAGAATGCTCTATCACAAGCTGCTCTTGAGTAGGTCAAATATCAAATCCTATAAACCAAAATTAAGGACGACGGATCAATCCCTATTCCAAGTTCTTAATTTCATAATACCTAAAGTTGGTTATTATTTGAAAACTTTAGGTGGCTATTAGTAGCCTAAACACATGGCCCAAGAGTTTGGGAGGAGCCATATTAAAACCACTTTCAAAAGTTATAGAATGCTAATTTTTGGGAGTTGGCGTGGCCAAGAAGTATTTAACGACAGCCAAAAATAGGTCAAAAATTTCTTGGCTGCGGCAAAAAAGAGGTCAGAAACTTTCTGGCTACGACAAAAAACAAGTCAGAAACTTTTGGGCAACAACCAAGAACTTTTGGCTATGACCAAGAAAATTCTGTTTCTTGGCTGAATTTAAAAAAAAACATAACTAATTCCAGAAAACTTGAAATAAGGTGATCCCAAAGCCTATTGAAATATATTTAAGTCCTATACATAGGAAAAATATGAACAATTACCAAACACCATCACACAAATACAAAATTATACAAAAGTTCACACTGCTCCAAAACAGATTCCAATTTCAATCCCAAATTTGGAAAATCATAACTCCCAGCTCACAAATTGAAATAACATGAATATATATCCATTTTGAAGCTTGTCATGTGGACTTTAAGACTAGAAAGTTTCATAATTTTTAGACTCCATTTGCCCATTCAAAAAGTGCACACAAACAAACTGCCAAGCACAAAGTTTCAATGGATAGAATTCCAAGTTTTTCACAATTATTCCCAATGGTTCCAATTTCACATCAAACATCATTCTCACACAAATTTTTACAAGGAATCCATTAGAAACACCAAATCAACTAAATTCAAATCACCTTGACATGTTTCAGAACAATCATAACATGTCACACAATGGCACAATACCAAACTCAATATTGCAATCCTTTACCTTTAAAGTTTCAAACCAATCCCTATAACACCAAGACACAATATGACACCATTTTTACCACAATACAGTATCCAATTCATTCATTCCACAATTACACTAAAATTAGGGCAAATTCCATAATTCTCAAATCTCAACCAATGATCACAAATCTTATGTTAAAATGCATCAAATACTCACCTCTTCTTCCTCAAGCTTGTTTCTTGATTCCTCCACTTTCAACTTTTCTCAAGCTCTCAAACACCTTCTTTCAAAAATATAAAACCATAGAGATGAAGCTCTCATCAACATGAACAATATTAAAGAAGAGTATTTGAGTATACAAGGTCATCTTTAGGGTCAAAAACTCACCTTTTCTTTTCTCTCTACTTCCTTTACTTGGTGAAAATAGAGTCTAAGAGAGAGAAATATGGCTGAAGATGATGATGCAGATTTTTGGTCTCTCGTACTCCTTTTTGGATGAAATTAATGAGCGATGAGGGAAGAGAATTAGTGTTGACACTTTAACCATATTCCTATGGCTTAAATGTTACCGAGTGTCAAGATCTTGAGCCTCCTCTCAAATCTTTCCATGCTCATGCAAACATGGGATAATTCCCTCTATAACACTTAGACAATTATCACACTTCTTGATCTTTATATTACTAATAAGTTCCCTCTTCGGTTACTGACTAATTGATCATAACTTTTCTTTTTCCCACTTTGCCCCTGACAATAGGAATTCCTACTGAATCACCACCAAACACATTGTCATTCTATTACACCTTACCATGCGCCCTCCCTCTAATTTAATTCAATTTAGATAGTAATCCACAATTGAACTTAAATATAGGGTTTAGGCACTAATATTACACATTCGAATTACAATTAAAATCACATTCTCTAAAAATGTTTGTTTATCAATAATTCCATTCACTTTTGAAGTCATTAGCCCTTAATCATATTTTGGGGCATTAAAATTTGGATTGTAAGGCTTCTTCTAGTATTGTAGCAATGACTTTTGCAATCCTAGTATTGTATTTCTGCTTTTGAATATTTCTCTTCATCCAATAGGAAGTGTCAGTGTCAGAATTTATAGGTGGAGAACTAGGGGCTTTGGATTTGCCTTTCCCTAGAGGTGTTGTAGCCTTTATCTTTGATCTTATAGTCATTGGCTCTTGAATAACTAGCCCCTTTACTTTGATTGGAGGTTTCAGTGGAAATTGTTCTAACAACTTTGGGCGGGGATGTTTCGGTGACTTTTATTTAGGAGTGGAGGATTTCTTCTATTTCTTTAATAGAGGAAGTGGTGGAGACTCAAAAGATCGACCTTGAATGATCTTCATTAATGCCATTTGAGAGATTAGGATTAAAGTTCTTGAAAACTCTTCTTCAGCGTCACAGCTATCTGAAGTTAGGGCAAGGGATTTAGAGAAATTTAGGAAGTTTTTAGAGATGGGAATTAGTAGGGTTTGTTGGAATTGGATGGTAAGAAAGTATGAGAAGATTTTGGCAAAGCACTAGGAGATCACTATAAGAGATTTGGCGAAAATGACACTGTGAATACCGATATAGCTTATTGTTCCCTATATCACTCAAGTGATCATACACAACAATTGAACAAACTTTAACAATTAAGACATTCCTTGCATAATTAATAGCGTAATTACTTATGGATAATTCCTTGCTTGGTTGTAGCTTATGGACTACTGAATTGAGCAGAAAGAGGATTGATTTCCCTTATGTAAATGATATTACTCAAGTGGTCACTGAGTGATTCTACTTGATCACTCAAGTGATCTGTCCCTTCAATTTCTGCCTTTTCATTTTCAACTGTTATGCCATTTTAGTTTGAATCATTTTCAACTGTAATAAGATACTATGATGTGATTTAGGGAATTGTTGACCGATTTATGAAGTCAGCGCACTTTATATCGATCAACACGAGTTACTCTTCAGACAGACTAGTAGAAATCTATATTTAGGAGATATTGAGACTTCATGGCAAACTGAAGAATATCATTTCTAATAGAGATCTTCATTTCACTTTGAGATTCTAGAGGGCTTTACATGAACCTTTGGGTACTAGATTAAGATTCAATATGGCTTATCATCCTCAAATAGATGGACAATCAGAAAGAATCATTCAAACGCTAGAAGATATACTGAGAGCATGTGTCCTAGACTTTAAAGGGAACTAGGTTTACTTTCTTTCGTTAGCTGAGTTTGCCCACAACAATAGCTATCATGCGAGCATTCAGATGGCTCCGTATGAATCATTGTATGGGAGTAAGCGTCAATCACCACTATGCTAGACAAAGCCATCTGAGAGGAGGTTGTATGGGTTAAACCGTGTTGATCAGACCTCAAACATATTAGAATCATCAGGAAGAGGCTACTTACAGCATAAAGTCAATAGAATAGCTACGCCGATAAGAGGCGTTGACCTCTAGAGTTGATGTTGGAGAACATGTGTTTTTGAGGGTGTCTCCGGTCACTGGCATTAGTAGAGTCATTAAGCAAAGAAGTTGAGGCTGTGGTATATAGGTACTTTTGAGATTCTTGCTAGAATCGGGCATGTAGCCTATCGAGTAGCCCTACCCCCAAACTTGAGTAGGCTCCATGATGTGTTCCATGTTTCCCAACTAAAGAATTATCAACCGTATCCATCGCACGTTATTGAGTATAAAGATGTCGACTTTCAAGACAACTTTACCTATATGGTAGAGCCGAAACAAATCATTGATTGAGAAGAAAGATGGCTCAAACACCAAAGTATTCTATTTGTGAAGGTGATCTGAAAGGGAATGTCTCTAAGAGAATTAACATGGGAAGCAGAAACTAATATGCAAAGGCATTATCCAAAGTTTATGGCTCAAGTTATGTAACAAATTTTGACAGTGAAATTTATTGTACAGGGGGAGAATTATACTGCCCCAAAATATGATTAAGGGCTAATGACTCCAAAAGTGAATGTAATTAATGTTAAACAAACACTATCGAATAATGTAATATGAATTATTAGCTGAATGAGTATAAATCAGTACCTAAACCCTGTATTTAAGCTTAATTATGGGTCAAAGTTTAAAATGAACCACAAGAGAAAGGGAGGGGGTATGGATGAGGAATTGAAGGAGGAAATGTGTTAAGTGATGGACCAAAAGGGATTTCCATAGTCAAGGGCAAAATGGGAAAAGAAAAGTTACAAGCCAATTAGCCAGTTATGAAGAGGGAACTCATTAGTAATGTAAAGATTTAGTGGTGTAACTAATTGCCAAGTGCACAAGAGAGAAGAATCATATGGTTGTATGGACATGGAGGGAGTAACAAGATTATGACAAGTGTCACCACAGAGACCATGGTGAGGGTCAAACTTTCAAATCCTTTTCCCTCTCTTCTCTCCTCTTTAAAGATGGCCAAGAGGCCATTTTGGGAGTCCAAAAGCTGACTTCATCATCATCCCTTCTCTCTCTCCAAGCTTGGACATCCATGGTTGTTGAGGAAAAAGAAAGAAGAAATTAAGGTAATCTTTCACCATTTAGTCTAGTAGATTACCTATTAAGCCAAACTCATCTTCATTAATTTTAAACTTTCAAGAGGAAGTGTTTTGTGAGTTCAAAGGAAAATGGTGGTGAGCAATTAAGAAACAAGCAAGGGAAAGTGAGAGACGTGAATAAAAGCTTCCTTTGACATATGTGTTGTGACCATTGTTTAGACTTTGAGTTTTTGGAATTTTGCCTTGATTTTCATGTATATTAGGGTCTTGTGAATCGCATGGTGTTTTGTTATGGAAATGGTGTGATGTTGTCATTTGAACCATGAAATTAGTTGGAGTTATGAATGTAAAGTGTAGCAACTTTATGGTTTTGTGTTGAAATGTGTCTCAAAATAGAACATGTAGATGGAATGAGAATTTGGGTGTTTTGATGTGTCTATTGGATTCCTTGTGAAAAGTTGGGTAGGAATGGGTTTGGTTGTGAATTTTGGAACTATTGGACAACTTAGGTTGAAAACTGGAAATTCTGGAATTTGTTAAGTTAAAATACTATGCAAGGGACCAACTTCGCATACTAATTGAAATAGCAAATAGTGTAAAAATGTTATGAAACTTTATAGTTTTGTAGTACACATTGCAAGCTTTCCAATGGTATAAATTTTGAGTCATTTTGATGTATGTATAAGAAGTTATGGGTGCTTGAAAATTAGCCAAAAAATAGGCCAGTTGTTGGCCGCAGCTAGGGGATGTTGGCTGCGGCCCAAATGCTACTGACTTAATTTTGGGCGCCGCCAGTGGATCTTGGCCGCATCCTAAATTTTTCTGACCATCCATAGGCCATGGCCAGTGGATGGCTTGGCTACGGCCAACTCCTTGAAAACTTTATTCTTAACTTTCAAAAGCTGGTATTTAGTCAAGTCTTTCCCTACCCTTTAGGCATCTGTTTAGGCTTCTAGTAGCTACCTAAAGGTCTCAAATGATAACCAACCCTAAGTATTGTGGAGTTAAATATTGGAATAGAGAATAACTCTTTGTCCTTAATTATGGTTAATAGGATTCAACATTTGCCCTGCACGCAATAGATCAGTGCCAGAGCATGAGTGGAAAGAACAAGGTAGCACCCTTTCTCTTATATTGTGTATAATGCATGGTATATATGTCTTCTCATTGAATTGTGACAAACGGGAATGCCATTGTGAAACATATCGTTGTGAAATATGCCGTTGTTAAACATGCCATTATGAAACATGCCGTTGTGAAACATGCCGTTGTGAAATATGCTGTTGTAAATCATGTCGTTGTGATGAGAGCAAAAGTTGTCATAGAAATGCCATTGGTGTGTTGCTCCTGTGTGATTTGCTTACATGCTTTGTTGTTGTACATGTTATAAGTGAATTATTACTACTAGGATTTTTTTAATCTCATTCTTTCCATTGACTAACCTATAACCAGGGAAAACATTTCGAAGGAAAAGCAAGTGATAAAGGGCGGCTAGAGCTCCTTGCTGGGAGTTTTAGTTTTGGTAGTTGGTTGTCATATTTTGCTGGGATTATTTGTACATGTTGTAAATATTGAACAGTGTTGTGTAATCTCCTGTATGGGAAATTGAAAATTGCAAACATGCCCTATAAACCCTTCACTAAATGAATGAAACCCGAGTGTTGTCAGGAATTTTTGTTACACTTTGATATGTATAAAGGAAACTAAACTTCACCGGCCAAATATATTCAAAATGTGAAAAATTTTTGAAAACCCTGTCTGGAAGATGGGATTTTTAATAATTTTTAAATTATCCGTTGGTCTCTAATTCAACATAATGATACATTTTCAAACTATAATTTTGGCTATTAAGGTAGGGGGTTATAGTTAGAGTGATTAGAAGTAAAGGGAATGAATTACAGAATCATTGCTATGATTTTAAAAGTTATGAGATGTTGTTTGATGCATTACTCAAGTGATCACTCGAGTGATCCCTTCCAAAACTTGGCAGAGAGCATCACTGAAGTGGTTACTTGAGTAATCTGAAGTCATCACTCAAGTGGTCACTTGAGTGATCTACTCATTCTGAACCAAAATATGGCAAATTACCTATCATCAGAAAGATCTTGCACTCTACATTCCAATGTGTAACACCCCGTCCCAGGGAGCACGCACTTCCAGACACCCCTCAGGGCCGTAAGCGTCTCCAAGGGCACGAGTGTGCCACTCACAGGATTCTCCCACGCCCCCTGCGTGGTTTCTTTCACCTCCGCACGGTTCGAACACTCGACCTGGGGGTAAGTACGAGCGCTTGGCAAACCATGCTACTAGCTCAATGGTAGTGGGGATTGTCATGAAGCCTACTTACCCCCAGGTAGTGGCTTCGATCCCTACGGAGGCAGAAAATCTCGCTTGGGGAGCGAGGAACTCTTGTGAGTCTACCTCTTACGGGGTCCATATGTGGTCTGGCTGGAAGTGGGGTGTGACAATAAAAAGGCGCCTTTTTATTTCACAAGGTACTGTCCCCCTCCACACACTTCCAGCCAGGCCACACATGGACCCCATAGTGCCACAAGGCACCGTGTACTTAGGGATTTCTTTTGCCTCCTGCAAGGTTCGAACACGCCACCTGAGGGTCAAGTAGCGCGCCGTGGCGAACCCTGCTACCATTGAGCTACTAGCTCAATGGTAGTGGGGATTGTCATGAGGTGCTACTTAGCCCCAGGTAGTGGCTTCGATCCCTGCGGAGGCAGAAAATCTCGCTTGGGGAGCGAGGAACTCTTGTGAGTCCACCTCTTACGAGGTCCATGTGTGGCCTGGCTGGAAGTGGGGTGTGACAATAAAAAGGCGGCTTTTTATTGTAACACCCCGTCCCAGGGAGCACGCACTTCCAGACACCCCTCAGGGTCGTAAGCGTCTCCAAGGGCACGAGCGTGCCACTCACAGGATTCTCCCACGCCCCCTGCGTGGTTTCTTTCGCCTCCGCACGGTTCGAACACTCGACCTGGGGGTAAGTACGAGCGCTTGGCGAACCATGCTACCATTGAGCTATTAGCTCAATGGTAGCATGGTTCGCCAAGCGCTCGTACTTACCCCCAGGTCGAGTGTTCGAACCGTGCGGAGGCGAAAGAAACCACGCAGGGGGCGTGGGAGAATCCTGTGAGTGGCACGCTCGTGCCCTTGGAGACGCTTACGGCCCTGAGGGGTGTCTGGAAGTATGTGCTCCCTAGGATGGGGTGTTACACAATGCAACAAGAATCATCTCCAAACTCATTGTATTCTGAAAGTTATGGTCCAAATAGTGACTACTACACTAGACAGCACCTGAACTCATGAGTGTCGACTTCTAGAAGGCATACTTCTTCGAATATAACTCCAAATATGACGTATAACCTATCCATAGAAATATCTTTAAGTCTAGTTTTATATGCCACAGGTTTCAACTCAATCGGACGTGTAGTTTTAGAGTTATGTCCAAAATATCGAACTTATTTTAGAATATAGCGGTGATTTGTGTCATCTTCAAAAACTCATATCTCTTTAATATGAACTCCTTTAAGCTTGATCTTGGTGTATATGTGATGCATTGGAAGTCTAGTTTCATATGAAACAAGTTTCAGCTCAATTGGACATGTGGTTTGAGAGATATGTCCAAAATACCGAACCTCTATCATGCTGAATAAAAATATAGCACAATAGAGTGCTCATCACTCGAGTGGTCACTTAAGTGATTAAGGCCATCACTCGAGTGATGCCTACCAAAACATGGAAGAGAGCCATTACTCAAGTGATCACCTTCTAGAAGTTACATAACTTCCATATAAGTTATCTTAGCTTTGAATTGACTCATTCCCCTTTAGATCTTGTGAGTTCTTCTTTTTTCAATCTCTTTCTTCACTATATTCAATCTTCCTCTTTCTTTGCTTAACTAATCTATAAGATATTTCACATTAAATATAGTAGTTAGTCAATATAGGAGATAAGTATATAATGCAAACTTTTTGCTCTTAATATTTGACATATATATTTGACATTATCAAAACTAATCATATCTAACATTGATCATGTAAATTCCCTTACCGTTGTTGCTTTATTTAATTATCATTTTTTTAATCATTGTTTAATTTAAATGATCTTAATGATGATCTTGTTTTGTTTTGTTTGTCAACTTGTTAAAGATAAATCTTCCTTCTAAAAAGTGGTTCCAGTGGTGATGGTCAACTACTGCTCGGTGTATAGATATATACAACTTTGTATGTACATGCACTTCGTTTGTATTCTTATCGATGTACTCATAATTGATAGATAGTACTAGATAATCTATTTTAATTTGTTGGCACTTGTTGGAATTAGTTATTTTGTATATTATGATACCTCCATCCAAAATTGGATCTGTTGGGTGTTTTTGTTAGGGGCTGAACGAAAGCGAGCCCCTAATTTTTCAAAAAAAAAAAAGGTCCCACATACTTCATGGTTATTCACAAATAACCGTCAAGTAACATTTTATATTTTATAGTTATAGACCAACAACCATCAAATACACTCCTTTTAGATGACTAAAACTAGGGGAAAATAATATACCATTTATCATATTAATCGTTAAATATTGTACAAAATATTTCATGGTTTTTATTGAATAACCATTGAATATTGTTCACTATATTTAACAGTCATTGACTAGAAACCGTGAAATATAGTGCCCTTTAAGTAACAATTCTTTTTAAACAATCATGAAATATATGGCCATATATTTCATGGTATACAACCGTTAAATATAAATATTTAGCACTCAAATATTTAATGGTTGAAAACCATTAAATATAAGTAAAAATAACAGTGAAATATAGAAAAATCAGTAATAGTGTTAGTTGATCATGTGATTTTGAAGACGATGAAAAATCCAACATGTGCTTTTGTGGAAAGAGTTCCAAATAATTAAGGTATGTCCTAACCCTCCTCTAAATTTGTATTCCATCGACATGTGCATTGTTGACATATGCTTGAAATGAAAGGGACCAAGAAACACAAAAGTCTCACATCCCTAGTGTGAAAGGTTTGCTTGTTGTGAAAAAGAAGACCAAATTCCAGTGGTGATGATCATGACCAAGCCACTTGGATTATAGGGATTGAAGCTGCTTCAGCTACATATATAAATAAACATAAATTCAAGTATATTAAGTCATACATACATACATATATGTATACACACGCACATAGCAAGTTCCACAGTGCACACGAAAATATGTGTTGTTTAAGTAAAATCAAACCACACAAACTCATAAGACTCTAGAAACAAAGTTGGAAAAGGCAATGGATTGAAAAGAGAACTTTTATTTTCAAAACCTGAATGAAGAAATTTATTTTTAAGTGACAGAAATTTGCAATCATGTAGAAAAACAACACTAATTCAAATTGAAGCTATCCATATATAAGCTTTTATATATTTATAATAAGCTGCATTATTTGTTTATAATCAAAAAACAATGTGACTTCTCTTAATAATTTGTTGTTCACAAGTTATTATGAAGTTTCATAAAAAAACATATGATAAACATTCTTCATATCCTTTGCTCAATCAGTTTGATAACAATTCATTTAATTAATATTTCCATTTTCGTATATGCATATCAAAAAACAAAAAGAAAATACACACACGCATAACAACAAAGTCAAAATATATGTTAAGCAGAAAAATGCATTCCTTAAATTGAGTACATCGAAGAATGGAAGGCAAGCAGGCATGCTAGAGCTGTTATTTGGTAAAGAAATATCTAGCTGTTTTCCTCAAACACAATTTCTTGGAGGCTGTTATTTGCTTGCCAAACTCGTTGTTGTTTCTTCAAAAAGTACTCACTATATTTTATTGTGTTCCCTTCAACCCCAATCCTGAGAGAATTAATAATTAATATTCATGCATCTGCCCTAAGAAATTTTCACACTTAAGTATTGATAAAAAGGATTTAATATAAATTCATTAAAAGAATTTTATCAATAGGTCAATCATCTCAATGCTCATCTTATATATCTCGATACACAATATCGATACGCTTCTTTTGATTGGGTTCTTTTTATTTGCACGCAATGAAGCTAAGATACAAAGTAGGATTTGTTTATGTAACAATTAAAATGAAGATGGTGTTCGTTAAATCCCCTAAAATACTAGAACTCTACACGATGGACTGAAGAGACACTCAACTCATGAAATTCACCTGTGCAAGGTTTTCATCTTCCTCTCCACTACTTTACTCCCTCTCCCTTTACTTTAACGCATATATTGGAGACTTCAAGATGATCTAGGTAAGGTCTCTCTACTCCAAGAACCACATGTTTCTTCTTCTCAAAGAAACTGTCTGAGTCATCTTAAAAAAGGCACTTTTCCTCTTTATAAGACCAAATGTATCTAACATATTTATCACGTATAGCACAAAATCACTTAAAATAAATTAATTTAAACAAGCATAAAGAAAGATAGGTAAACTACATATGTGTGTGATAGAGCTTGATATTTATATATTTTTATTAATTAATCTTAGAATATTTTGGGCATAATTAAGTGTTAAAAGTGAGATTTTAGTGAAAGGATAATTTGAGAATTATATTAGTTAAATTGTTATATTTTTAATTAATATTTGTTATTCCCATTATTTCTTGAATTGTGAGCAAAAGATATTACCTTTGTGAATATAATTTTTTAGGTGATGATATGGCACAACTTTAATGGTCAAGGTCAAAGATGTTACTTTGGAGCTTAATGAAGGACACAAGTGGAACATCACAAGTGCAAAATTTATTTTCATATTTTTTCTAAGAGAAGGTTAAATGAGTAAAGGCCTTGTTTGGCGATTGCAATTTTATGCCTAATGCTAAAACATATTTTCACCTCCTCATCCAAACATGGCACAACTTACTTATTTAACCTAGATGAATTGAAGAAAGAAGAGAAAGTGAGGACCATTGTTTTGTGTGTGAGAGTGGCGGCTGAATTGAGAGAATTGAAGAGAACCAAATTGTTTTTTGGAGTGAGAGGTGGCTGAATAAAAGCAAAGGAGAGTGAACCAAATTTAAGAATTAGAGAAAGCTGGACCAAATAGATTATAAAGGTACACTGAAAAAGAATAGAGAAAAAGAAAAAGGGGATGACCGAATGGAGTAGCAGCTGTACCGTGAGGGAATTGAATGGAAAGGAGAGATGAGATGAGCCTTTTTTGTTGACTGGATTAAAGTAGCTGAACTATTTTAAAGAAGATGAACCATTCTATTTGGGGCTGCAATTACTATGGCTATTCTCCTCTCCTTTCTTCAAGCTTCATCTCCCTCTTCTTTCATGAGTAGCTAAGTTTTGGTGATTTCCTTGAGTTAGGTAATAGTTTGAGGTTCTAAACTTCAATGGAATTCCCTAAGCTCTCTTTCTATTTCATAATTGTAGGGATTGGTTAAGTATGTGATTATGATCTAGATTGTTTTATGCCAAGTGAATAAACTTGGTAGTTGAGCTAGGAGTTGATTAATTAAGCTTTGTATGATTCAAATTATGAGTAGGTTGAGTTGTTTATTCCAACTTGGTTAAGTGGATTGTAAATGACTAAACTGAATGCATTGAACTTTTGTAATGGTAATTATAAGCTAGAATTAGAAGTTGATTATTCATCTCCTTGAGTCTGAATTATTTGGTGGTATTCATTTAATTGCTTCGGTAGAATGATTATTGCAAGTATGGAGCTAGTGGTAGCTTAGTTCCATCCTCTTGACTCATATTATGGAATTCATATCATTAGCAAGAAAGGAAGACTAAAACCTCAACTCAAGGAAATCCCATTTCATTATTATTCTAGTTTATTAAATTTACTTCGATGTTATTGTTAATTTCAATTCTGTTTGCTTCTTTGTCTTATAAACCTAAAAATACAAAAAATATTGCTTTAGCTTAGATTACTTCATTAGTTTAAAAATGCATGCAATTTCTCAAAATGATTTCTCATAACTTTAAGGTATTTATCACTTTTCTGCTTAGAAACTTGGAAATTAATCTCCTCATAAGAACGACCTAAGTTGAGCTACTATGCTATATTTTCAAACCTAGTTTTATTTTGAGAACTTACACGACATGGGTTTATCAAATTGGCGCCGTTGCGGGGAGGATGATTGCCAAGGTTTTAAGTAGTTAAGTGTTTTTTGTTGTTGTCTTATTGTGTCTTAGCTTGGTTGTTAGTGTGTTTTTGAGTTTGTCTTAGTTAGTTGTTAGTTGTTGAAGTGTTAGGTAGTGGTTTAGGTCACTTTTCATTTTCATAGTTTTTTTTTGCATTCCATTTGCAAATAAAATTCTCTGAATTTTTTTTTTGCATTTTGTTGCTTTGCTATAATGTTCTTAGTGGTCATTGTGTGGTTTACTATTGTTTTGTGGTGAGCAACTTTGCATTCTTCATCCTTGGGAAGCTCTTGGTAATAGTACTAGAATGGAAGAACCTCTTTCACAAAGCTTTAAAGACATACAACATCAATTAGAGCTTGTTCAAGCCCAGTTGGAGAGTCTAGAGAGAGGTTCTAATTGTCAATAATATGATTCATCCTTCCACAACCTATATCATGAACCCAATCTCTAACAATCTTTTCCACCACACCAACCTTTCCATAGTCCTTCATTCCCACCACAACCTCCATATAAACCTCAACATAACTTTTGTTCCCCACCATATAACCTAAATCTTGACCTCATCCCTTCACCCCAAAGGCCACCATATGAACCATTTCCTTTACACCATCTACCCTCTTACTGACCATACCAACCCTCATTTCAATCTTCATTCCAATCATTTCAACCACCACTTTGTGAACCTTCCCCACCATCCTACCTTGAACCTCCACCTCCATTTCATGACCCACAACCTAGTGGATTGGATACTATTTTCTCACTTCACAACACGGATTCCCTAACAAGTGACTTAACAAGAAAGTATGAGACACTCCAAGAGCAATACCTTCAGTTACTCATGTATCAAGGAATAATTGATAGCTCTAAGGAGAGAGAAGAGCAATTGAAAGATATTGATGAATTCTTCAAAGCATACTATGATCACATGTTATGGGTAAAGATGGGAGGTAAAGTTGGAACCCATTGGCCTTAAGACCTACAAAAGGAGGAATAAGGAACCCAAAATCAAGAGCTTTATGCTACTTCACATGTGGAGAGTTCACAACCTTCAATGATTCCATCAAATGCATCTATCCAAGCACAAGAAGTGAACCAAGTACAACAGAGAAATGAAGAGTCTTTCTTACCCTTTGGTAATAATCTTATCCTTATAAAATTTGACTCTCCTACTACTTTGATTGATGAAGTAATTCATGGTTTGAGTGATAATGAGGTGGATGAGGAAATAATTGTTAAATTCCCTCTAATGCTTGAACATGTAATTGCTCAACCCATTAATTCTAGTAGTGGTAGCTTGGATGAGCCTATGCCTTGTAATGATTCTACTCCTTTACATGATACTTTGAGTAATGATTTGGATGATAATGATGATGCTAGTGCTGAAATTACATGTTCTTGTGATGAAAATACAATGTGTATGGATTACATTGATGAGAAATATCGTAAATTTGTTGAAATGCATAGGAGTAGAGATGACCATTCTCTAGAACTTAGTAATATGCATGCCATGCATAATGTTGAGAATCAAACTCCTTTATCTTTCCCTTCTTCTCCCTCTCCTACTTGTGAAAGTGACTTGATGTACTCAATTCTATATTGGATTTTGTACTTTCCACTTCACATAAGAGTAAAGATAAAGATGTTAAATCGCAATTGATCACTAATCCTAAGGTCAATCTCTGTTTGCAAGAGTTCAATGTGCACATCTTTTATGATGACAAGCATGTACCCATTGTTTCAATTAACAGTGCTTTTGATTTGGCAAGAGAGATTCACCTTGAATCACTTGAATTGCTTGGACCTAGTTTTATGCTTTGTGATGATCATGCTTCATTACTAGATGATGTCAAGCATATTCATGACTCCTACTTCCAAATCTTATCACATGATTTATCTCTTCATTTATTAGGATTTGATGCTGTTGGCTATTCTATTGATTTGGATTGTTCTTTACATGACAGAGTGGTGCTTGACTATGTCACTACCATTACTGAAATCCAAATTGATTCTTTGATACCTAGTGTAGCTTGTTGTATGCTACTAATTGACTTTATTGGTTGTGAGAAGCACTTGTTATCAAATGAACCTGACTCTAGTCTTCTCACATTACATACACCATTATGCCATTACATTTGTCCTAATGCTTTCCATGGATTTAAGTATTTTGATTCATGTGGCATCCTTGGAGTAGGTACTGCTGTTGTTTTGGTTAATTCTTTACAGGCAAATTCTCTTGGTGGTTGCCCTCATTCTTATTATCTTTGCATTTGGGAAACTCTACTCCTACTTAGGCCTAAACTATTAAGGAGTAAAATACTGAGCTTCCTTTTGATTTTCCTATATAGCTACAAGCCACCATGATTACATGGTAGTCTCTTTCCTTACCTTATTCCTTGTTTTATTTGATGATATATGCTATTGAACAAGTGCAGAGGAGGGACTTACCAATAGTAAAAAGTAGTCTTTTTGTTTTGCATTTTCCAATTGAATAAACTCCATTTTGAAGCATACTCTTGTGCTTAGCCTTATCCTACACTACTCGTTTCTCTTATCCTTGTGTCAAATTTCTAAGAACTATTTACACTTATGTCTTGTCTGCTCTCTCTCCTTGTGATGATGATGTGTTGTGCTTCAATCTTGAATTGGACTTCACAACATTCACTTCACCCAAGAGATAAGTGCGTCTAGGTTCTTTGTTTTTGTGAATTACATTGAGGGCAATGTAAGGATTGAGTGTGAAGGAGTGTGTTTATTCTCATGATGGATTTCACTGTGATATCATATGCCTCTATCTCCTGCTTGTGTCTTCTGTTGTTTTTGGTCCAATATACTGAGATTTTTGAGGTCTTTTGTCATGATCAAGTATCTCGATTACTCTTAGTTGGATTCATGGTTGAAACTTGCTTTAAATTAGTGAATTGCCATAAAATTCAAGTGTTTTAATGATGCATGGTTTAATTTTGATGAGTTTGTTAGGGAACAAAAAGCCTAGTTGGAAGGGCCTAATTATTCATTTCATTGTGTGATTCATCTACTTAGATTATTGCTCTCTAGAACTTGTTTTGTTTCTTGCTTAAGGCTACATTTTGCAATGGTATGGATAGAGATGATATTGGCATTCATTTCATCACCCATTTACCCAAACACAAACCATTTATCATGTACCTTTGTTTAGCCCCTTGAGTCCTTCACTTTCGTTTCCATTTCATTGTACAAATGCTATGTTTACATCCTTTATCAAGTTCTTCCTAGCACTATTGAGAGAGAGAGAGAGAGAGTACTATTATATATTAGGAAAGGAAAAGAGAAAAAATGCCATGTGAATAGTCAAAAGCAAAAAGAAAAAAGAAAAGAAGAAAAAAAGTGTGAAAAAAAAAAGAAAGAAAAATTCAAAGAAAGAAATAAAGTCACAATGGTAAAATATGTGAATTAAGTTTGGTTTTATAGTGCTAAGTGATCTAGCAAATTATTTGATGCAAGCATAGTGTTTGTTACATTTTCCATCATTTGGCCTATTCAACATTACAACCCCACAAAGTCCTTTGGATTTATTTATGCCATTATTGCAAGTAGTGGAGAGCCTAGAAATATTACAAGCCTATGGTAGAGTGTAGTCAAGGAGGATGTGAGTGAAAAACTACCCTATATGAGAGAAGAGTGTAAACACTTATCCTAGTTAAGGTTTCCAATTAAGCTCATTATAATTAAACATTGCATTGCTTTAGCTACTTCAATTTTTGGTATGTTCATTGAATTTGAATTGGAGGATATCTTGTTATTTGACTAAGTGTGATCCTTGAAACTTAATCTTGCCTATTCTTTCAACTTTTATCCCTCTTTGCTTAGTGTTGAGTTTAATGTTTTGCTCATGAGTGCAAAACTTAAGTGTGGGGAATTGATAGAGCTTGATATTTATATATTTTAATTAATTAATCTTAGGCTTTTATGGGACTTAATTGAATATTTTGGGCATAATTAAGTGTTAAAAGTGAGATTTTAGTGAAAGGATAATTTGGGAATTATATTAGTTAAATTGTTATATTTTTAATTAATATTTGTTATTCCTATTATTGCTTTAATTGTTAGCAAAATATATTACCTTTGTGAATATAATTTTGTAGGTAATGATGTGGCACAACATGAGTGGTCAAGGTCCAAGATGTTATTTTGGATCTTAATGAAGGACACAAGTGGAACATCACAAGTGCAAAATTTATTTTCACATTTTTTCTAAGAGGAGGTTAAATGAGTAAAGGCCTTGTTTGGCAGTTGCAATTTTATGCCTAATGCTAAAACATATTTTCACCTCCTCATCCAAACATGGCACAACTTATTTAACCTAGATGAATTGAAGAAAGAAGAGAAAATGGGGACTATTGTTTTTTTGTGTGAGAGTTGTAACCCCCTGACTTTAAACATGTAATTATAATTCGATATTACATAATTAAATTGAATTAGAGACCATCAGATAATTAAACTCATTTCATCTTCCTACTTTATAGTAGGAGTTTCACAAAGTTTTTCAAATATTCTTTCCTATCCTGGTCTCAATTTATAAAACTCAAATATAATTACCTGTGCAGTTAATTTACATTCACATATATCATAGTGTATTACCAAATCCCCGGCAACTCCCTGGTTCTATGCATATATAATCTAATGGTTTATAAGTCTCCACTAGGGGATTACATAACCAAAATCAAATATAATATTTATATATCAGAATATATAGTAATCACGAGTTCAAAAGTAGATAACCAACTCCCAAAATCAAATATACCTCGTAGGGTCCTAATCGCTCCGGGTTGCCCACTTCTCTTTAGCGTTACTAGCCCTGTCTGAAATGTTAGTCATTGGAAAGAATGAGATTCAAGAGAATCCCAGTAGTAACAAATCACTCATATAATGCACAAACACATAGCATATATGATCATGTTAAGCAGTAGCACAACGTATCATGGCTCACGCCATAAACAACAGCACTCATAGCTGTAAACTCTATGCGTTAGCTTTCGCTGCGATCTCTATGTATTCACAGAGATTCACAATGTATCACTATGCGTCAGCTTTCGCTGCGATCTCGATGTATTCACAATGTATCACAATGTATTCTCAATACATGACAAACATACATACAATGTTTCACACATAGTCTAAGAGAAAGAGCCACTACCTTGTTCCTTCCTGACATTCTTCTGCACCGTGGGCTCTCGAGGGCGGCAAATATCAAATCCTATAAATCAAATTAGGGACAACCCGTCAATCTCTTTTCCAAGTTTTCCAATTTTGTAGTACTTTATGTTGGTTATCATTTAGACTCTTTAGGTGGCTATTATAGGCATAAACATATCCCCAAATGGTTGGGAGAAACTACCCTAAAGATACCTTTTCGAGTAAAGCACACTAATTTTGGGCTGCCTCACTCGAGTAAATAAGGCTCACTCGAGTGTTGCCCTCACCCGTGCTCGAGTCTCAGCGAGTACGTCACAGAGAGTATTTGCCCCGCGAGCAAACCTCAAAATATCTCTCACACTCACCCGAGCACAAGAAGCTGCACTCGAGCACGAAAAAGTGAGGCCCAACGAGTGACTACCCGAGAGCAACCATAAACTCCCAGGTCTTAAACTTACTCCCTTACTCGAGCATACCCATGCTCACTCGAGTGGGATCATATCACTCGCAAGTCAGGAAGTGTACTCTCACCCTTCCACTCAAAAATACCACTAAGAAACCAAAGAAAACAGAAATCTATTGATGCACTCGAGTGAGCTCATCCCTCACTCGAGTGATACGCATCAAAAGCCAGAAACGCAGCAACTGGTATGGTTTTCCAAAGTAACCTAAACTGATCTCAATAGGTTCTGCTCTTGTACTAAAGCTCATTCTTACCTAAAATTCCATAAGGAACCTATTGGTAACCTCAAAATATCCAAAATCACACCCCAAGTACAATTTATCCTAAATCCTCACATTCCACTCAACAACTCAATCATTAACACTTTCATTTCTTACTTCTAAATCAATCCCAACCAACTCAAAATACCACAAGCTACCAATTAAACAGTGACACTCCTTCTAATTCCCACTTTCATTTAATACCCATATTCAAGGCAAAATTCCAGAATTTACAAAACTTAACCAATATTCAAAACACAACCATCAAAATACATCAAATCATTACCTCTTTTACTTGGTAAAGATCAAATCTTTGTTTCTCCAACTTTCAGATTTGAGCAAACACCAAATCACCACTTTTTAAAAATTCTGAAAACATAAAGTCAAGCTCTCAACTTCTTGAACAATGTTAATGAAGAGTGTTTGGGCATATGAAGTCATTTAGGGCACCTACCTCAAGTTTTCTTCTTTCTCTTTCCTTCCTTGTTCAGCGAAAATGGAGGATGATAAGGGAGAAATGAGATAAGAGAATGATGATCCAACTTCTTCCTTTTCCCCATGCACAAGCCGACTAGAAGAGAGAGGGAAGAGAAAATGAGTTTGAAAATGTTGACTTCATCCATGGTCCTCAATATGCCACTTGTCATGATCCTAGACTCTCCTTTCATCCACACACATGAACTCATTCATACATAATTCTACCTTCTTAATCACTTAATCCTAGCCATTGATTCCTTTGACTTTTAATCTCAACCGTTGATCTTCAAGTTGCCAATGAGTTTCCTCTTCAGTAACTATCTAATCGGTAAGTGAATTTCCTATTTCGCCCCTGATTAACATAACTTCTACCAAATCATCATCAAACATACATATAAGCTTAAGCATTGTTTATAAGGCATTTACATTAATTACATCACTTTGAAGTTATTAGCCCTTAGTCACAATTCAGGATATTATAAGAGCGGCGGCTGAATTGAGAGAATTGAAGAGAACCGAATTGTTTTTTGGAGTGAAAGGCGGCTGAATAAAATCAAAGGAGAGTGAACCAAATTGAAGAATTAGAGAAAGCTGGACCGAATAAATTATAAAGGTGGACCGAAAAAGAAAATAGAAAACGAAAAGGGAAATGACCGAATGAGAGTAGCAACTATACCATGAGGGAATTGAATGGAAAGGAGAGAAGAGATAAGCCATTTTTGTTTATTGAATTTAAGTTGATGAACCATTTTAAAGAAGCTAGACTAATTGGAAGGAAAAGGAAAGAGGGTTGAACCAAATGTGAAAAGGGATATGAAGGATGGACCGAATTGAATAAACCATGAAGAAGGTGGTGTTGACTGAGGAAAAAGTGACTAGCTGGATCGAATTGGATTTTGGGGGAACTAATAGAGCACTGAAATGAAAGGAAAAAGCTGGACAAATAAAAGAATTGGGAGGCGGCTGTAAAAGAGAGGAAGACACACGATAATGGGAAAAGCAAAGGGCAGCAGCGAATGAAACAAGAGGGGGAAGCATCAAATAGAGAAGGGAGGCGGTTGTTGTGTGTATAAGGGAAAAGGAGATGCAAGCTTCTATTCTGGGCTACAATTCCTATGGCTATTCTCCTTTCCTTTCTTCAAGCTTCATCTCTCTCTTCCTCCATGAGTAGCTAAGTCTTGGTTATTTCCTTGAGTTGGATAATGGTTTGACCCTCTAAACTTCAATAGAATTCCTTAAGCTTTCTTTCTATTTCTTAATTGTATGGTTTGGTTAAGTATGTGATTATGATCTAGATTGTTCTATGCCAAGTGAATAAACTTGGTGGTTGAGCTAGGAGTTGATTAATTAAGCTTTGTATGATTCAAATTAGGAGTAGGTTGAGTTGTTTATTGTAACTTGGTTAAGTGGATTGTAAATGACTAAATTGAATGCATTGAACTTTTATAATGGTAATTACAAGCTAGAATTGGAAGTTGATTATTCATCTCCTTGAGTCTGAATTATTTGGTGCTATTCATTTAATTTCTTCAATAGAATGAATTAAATGATTATTGCAAGTATGGAGCTAGTGGTAGCTTAGTTCCATCCTCTTGACTCATATTATAGAATTCATATCATTAGCAAGTAAGGAAGACTAAAACATCAACTTAAGGGAATCCCATTTCATTATTATTCTAGTTTATTAAATTTACTTCGTTATTATTGTTAATTTTAATTTTGTTTGCTTCTTTGTCTTAAAAACCTAAAAAAACAAAAGTATTGCTTTAGCTTATATTACTTCATTAGTTTAGAAATGCAATTTCTCAAAATGATTTCTCATAACTTTAAGGCATTTATCACTTTACTACTTAGAAACTTGAAAATTAATCTCCTATCAAGAACGACCTAGGTTGAGCTATTATGCTATATTTTCAAACCTAGTTTTATTTTGAGAACTCACGATATGGGTTCATCAAACAAGCATATGTGTCCCCATCTAACATGTTGATCGTTTGTGTCTTTATCTCGGAATTTGTTTTATTAAACTACATAGTGATATATATATATATATATATATCAACCAAGGAGTTGCGTTTAGACTTATTCTGACTAATAAATTGCTCTTAAGAACTACTAGCTTGTAATATTGAGTGTTTACAACTCTCTCAAAGAGTACTCCAACAAGCGGCAATGGAAGTCAATTTGTATATGTTATTGTTTTTTTACTACGTGTACATTTCATGAACTAAAAAGTGTTCCTAGTTTCCAGAGTTAGTATATTATATACTCACTATTGGTTTTCCAATACGAAACAGAAAAAGGTAGGAAAGCACAAGAAACAAGGGCACTAGCCATTCAAATTTTGCGAGCCCATAGTAAATGACAAGGAATGAAAAGTTCCTTGGTTACTCTGAGTGGGAGGTGCACATAGTATTCTAGAGCTTGGTTCACTTCATATTATTATTTTTGTTATTTAACGAAATTGATAATACTTTATGTGTACGACAAATTCTTCCTATACATCATATGACATAAGATTATATTAAAAAAAATATTATTGTATAAAATATGTCATATGAATATTTTATATTATCATATGTTTGTTACAATAACTATATGACAATAGGTGTTTGTTGATAAGATTAACAATAATAATTTAAAAAGACTAGAAGAATATTATATATCAATGTCCACTACTACAAAAAGGGGTTTTAACGTTCCAAATTTGGCACTTTTAACATCCAAAAACGGGGGGACATATATGTTGGGGGCGTAGTATGTTGTAAGAAAAGACGTCCCAAAAAAATGGGACGTCTAAAGTGAGACTTTAGATGTCCCAAATGACATCTAAAGTCCCCCCAAGCGGGACTTTAGATGTCCCAAATCTCAATTTGGGACTTCTGAAGTCCCCCGTGGTGGACTTTAGACGTCCCAATTCTTAATTTAGGACGTTAAAGGGTTAGGTTTTTTTTATACCATCATTTACATTCTATATTACCCAGCGAATTCAAACTGCAGAAACAGAATAGAAGATGGATTCATAAACCACAATGTCCGTTACAAAATGGTAAGGACATCCAGCACTACAATCTTTACTATATATACATACAATAACAACTCATATAACCTACTACTATATATAAACAATAACAACCAGAAAGTATCAAAACGCTGTCATCACACAACTACAAACTGATATAAATAAAAATTTTACTGCTCTATATGTTGAAGAAGATGTCCAGCCAAAAGATCTCTGATCAAATCAAGGTCTTCACGTAGGTAGGCATCTTCATTATCAAAAATCTGAAAATTAGAAAATAAGCTTTGATGAAATGAATCAAGCAAATGAATTAATTAGCATTTCGATTAGAACACCAAAAATATTGTCATTTGAGAATGAAGATGCGATTACCTTTTCAAAATCGCTAGTAATTCCACTTTGAGTGATGTTATACATATAAAGTATAACATAATATCCACATTTAGTGTTGCCAGGTTGCCGAGGGCACTTTAAATCAAAGGCATGCAATTGGTTGTTAAAATCAATAAAGGTATGTCTAAAAGGACCGTCAATGAAACAATCAGGATCAAAACTACTTACTATTGGATAAAACCACTTTGGCTTTTTAACAACTATACCCTCACGTGACCCACCTAGGACTCTATATGTTTGACAAGCACTATCATGAAAATCAAAATGAACAGAAATTAGAACTATTCATTTTTTTAAGAGTCAATGAAATACAAACATAATAACTTACGTGTCAAAGACGGATTTTGTATCTTTGTCTGGCTTTTTAATCAAGGGATCAAACCAATAGACTACGTTGCGGCGAGGACATATAAAACACAAACTCCAGTGGTAACTATAACAACATGTATACATTAAAATGAAGTTAGATGACAAGACAATTATTTATTAAACTTCTTAAATTGACAAAATGAAAATACAAACCATTGAATAATGGGTGCTAGATAACAACGAAGTTTGGTCTCTCCCATTGCGTATCCGACATAGTGAGTCCTATGCGCCACAGTATTGGTATCCCCTATCGTATTCGCAGGACATAAGAATCCATACCAATCACATCTTTCCATGTTTGTGCAAAGACCGTGGAAGGTGCTATAATAGAATTAAAATAAGGAATGAATTATTGAATGTATGAAATCAAAAAACCACTAAATGAATTCTATGGGAAAATTAAAGAAAAAAACTTACCGGACTGTAAATTTCACCTAGCCTGCATCTATCTCCTCCAACCTAATAAACTGCTTGAGATCTGTATTGTCAATCGTGTAGGGATACTCCAATGTAAGGCCCGCAATCCCTGGAGGCATCTTCAGGTCAATCTATTTAATGCCCTTGTAGATCTGTTGTAGCCGTGCTAAGTAGAGCCATTTCCTTGCATCTTCATCATCCTTTTAGAACATCAAAAAACAAATGTTACTAGGATGCCAACAGATTTTCAGTAATAGTAATGTAATTCCTACCATTGGAGGTGTTGCGTCTGAACCAATAAGATTGCGAGGCCAAAGGATGAAAGATCCTATCACCTGACCTAACGTGCTAACCTCTAGATCAGGAATAGGGATGGTTGTACCTTCTTTCCCCTTTCTAACACTTGTCATATTCACCCTACAAAAATCCTGTGGAATTTGCTGATGATGGTGGGTAGTAGCACGTGTGTGAATGAGAGCATCGGCAACAACACACAACAGTGGATCATCCAAATAGAGGGTGGAAGGGTCTCCTGACACTAGAGTGGGAGAAGGGTCACCAAGTGGTTCCTCCAGAGGTTGTAACTTCCTTTGGTGCTATTGAAGGCCGGGGATTCCTGAGTTCTATGCTCGTCCCTTGGGCTTTGCGCTTCGAACATCTTTGCCATTTCAAGTTGAAGCTCTAGCAACAGCTCTTGTCAGAGCTTGTGGGGAAGGTTGGCCTTGAGCTCTCATTCAAGGTCCTCTCGAATCTTGGCCACAAGGTCCTTACTAGGTTCAGCTTGTGACGAATAACGTGAGTCTCGTCCAAAATACCTCACGGCACTAACTCCTCGTGTCTCTCCGCGAACACGACCAAGGTCATCTGCCTGCCCAATAGCCATTGACAAGATGTCCATCCGTCTACTTGGATTGAATGAACCTTGGCTACTCTGATCTTCCAGTTCATCCTATAGTATACAGTTTATCATAAATGTATCGAAACCACTCGCGATATGTAAAAAATTAGGTACTTATACTTACAATCCTCGCAACAACCTCAACAACAGCTGGATTTATGTACTTCCCAGCCTTAATCCTCCCTGCTTTCCATTTTTTGTGATGTGGAGGAGGTGCCCGTGGCTGGATAACAACGCTAGGATCAGATTCCGCTGCTTCCTTCATTTTCTCTAACTCTTCTTGCATCATTTGTCGCTCAAACTTCCGATATCCACCACGAGACATGTAATATTGATATTTATTTTCTGATTGCCTCTATGCATTTGCTGCACTTAGTTTCTATGAACAAAAAACAACAAAAAATAAATCAACAATATCAAGTATATGAAAATTAAAAGCTCTATATCAAGATGATAGAAATCTTACCAAAAACTCAGGATCTACCCATGATGCCGCAAACAACCTCCAGTCCTCTGGAGACAAATACGAATAATGTGTACATGGATCCTGACCCCTAAGGGCCCCTCGAATGTACCGTGCTGTTAGCTTGTTATTGAAAGCTTTCCATTATACACGAACCTTATCCATCCAGTGCCTATACATCTCCCTGGTGTCTGGGACATTGTATGTTTGCTGCAAGGTAAAATATAAGATTATTATATTTGAAACAATAAGAATAAAGCTACAATTAACATAGATGCATCAAAACTTATATACCAAAAGTTGCTGCCAAATCATGTCTTTCATTTTTGGGGGAACTAATCTTCAATTATCGTAGGTAATACGCACTTTGCTTCGACCCAAAAACCCTATGTAGCTAATGAAGTGGTCTTCCTCAGAACCAATTGGATTCAGATTGTCATCGAAGTTTATATGTAGCCTCTCTTGTTGATGTTCATAATGTGCAAGCAATGCTCCCATCTTCGTACAGCCTCTAACCCTCCTTCTTGCAACGGGTTCATCTCTAGGCCTTTCATCATTACTAGGGCTTTCGTCATCACTAGAGTTGTCTATATTCCTGTTAACACAAAAAGCATCATCTGAAACGTAAATAAATTACAATAAAAATGAAATAAACTAAGCCCAAAGTTAAACAGAAAAAACAAATAGTTCTCGTTTACTTGAACGAGTGTTGAATATGACAATGGGGTGAGGGATTTTTTAGACTTTGCTAGAAGAAATACCAATGATGGTAGTGGGTATGGCATGGTGAAGGATTCTATAACAGTTATACAGTATGGGTATGGCATATTGAAGAATTAGAAATGCCAAGTTCATCTCAACAGGGGGAGTGACCTTTGATGATAATGACACGAATATAGATAATCGGATAATCAGATATTATTTGTGATATAGGAGAAGAGGCTTTTGAGCAATCACATGCATATGGTAATATGTGCAGTTATGCTAAGAGGCCATTGTACCTGAGGTGTAAACAATACCAATTGTTGAAAGAAGTATTGAAATTGGTAAGCTTGAAGGCACGGCATAGATGGAGCGACAAGAGCTTTTCAGAAATGATTGAGGCTTTTAAGGACATGCTTCCAGATAATAATGTGTTGCCTTCTCGATACTGTGATGCTAAGAAAATATTGTGTCTACTAGGGATGAAGTATAAAAAGATACATGCATGGCTTAATGATTGTATATTATATAGAAAAGAGCATGAAGAGGAACAACAGTGTTCGATATGTCAAACCTCGAGGTACAAATCAAATAACACCCCTACAAAAGTGTTATGGTATCTTCCAATCATACCAAGGCTCAAACACTTACTTGCTATTGAAAACGATGCAAAAAATTTGAGATGGCATATGGATGAGAGGATATCAAATGGAAAGCTTCGACATCGGGCTGATTCTTCTCAATAGAAGATAATCGATCAATTATTTCCTACCTTCAGTGAAGAGCCTAGAAACCTTACGCTTAGGCTGAGCACGGATGCAAGAATTCTTTTGGTAGCCTGAGTAGTATATATAGTTCATGACCTATTATGTTGGTAATTTATAACTTATCTCCTCTGTTATGTATGAAGCAAAAGAACATCATGTTGTCTATGTTGATTTCGAGACCAAAACAACCCAGAAATGACATAGATGTTTACCTAGAACCCTTGATTGAAGACTTGAAAAAGTTATGGGACGACGGTGTTGATGTTTTTGACGAGAACAAGAAGAAGGTTTATAAAATGTGAGCGATGATATTTTGTACTATAAATGACTTCCCTGTATATGGAAACTTGTTAGGATATAGTGTTAAAGGTCATAAAGCATATCCAATTTGTGAAGAAGGAACATGCTACCATCAACTTCAACATGGAAGAAAGACAGTTTATCTTGACCATAGGAGATTTCTTAGATGAGGCCACACGTATCGTAGATTAAAGAAAGCTTTTTTTGATAGACAAGAGTTTGAAGATGTTCTGAAGACATTGACTAGGGAGCAAGTTTATGAAAAGGTGAAAATTATGAATGTTATCTTTGGTAAGACTACAAAGAATAGTGATGAAAAAAATAAATGGAAAAAGAGGTATGTCTTCTTCAATATTCCATATGGGCCCAATCTTGATGTGAGGTACTGTATTGATTTCATGAATATGAAGAAAAATGTATGTGATAGTATTGTTGGGACACTGCTAAACATACAAGGTAGTTCTAAGGATAGCGTGAAGGCAAGATTAGATTTGTAAGAAATGGGGATACGAGAAGCTTGCATCCAAAGCCATATGGTAAGAGAACTTTTTGTCCTCTAGATGCTCATACTTTGTCTAAGGATGAGAAAAGAAGCTTTTGTGAGTGTTTACACAACATCAAAGTTCCTTCAGGGTATTCTTTAAATTTTAGGAAGCTTGTGTCGATGAAAGACTTGAAGTTAGTAGGGCTAAAGTCTCATGATTGTCATGTCTTAATGCAACAACTACTCCCAGTAGCTATTCAAGGCATTGCCAAATATGATCTTCAACATATTTTGACTATACTTTGTTTCTTCTTCAATGCTATTTGTAGTAAAGTCATTGAGACAGAAATATTGGATGAACTGGAAAATGAAGGATATCTAATCTTGTTCCAACTTAAGAACCTTTTTCTTCCTTCTTGTTTTGACATCATGGTACATCTAATTGTTCATCTAGTCAGGGAGATTAAGTTGTGTGGCCCTATCTATTTACGATAGATGTACCCCATTGAAAGAACTATGAAAATCCTAAAAGGGTATGTGAAGAACCCTAACCAGCCTGAAGTATCTATTGTTCAAAAATATGTTTCTGAAGAAGCCATGGAGTTTTGTAAAGATTACTTGTTAAATGTAAGACACATTGGACTTCCTTAACGTCATGATGAAAAAGGCGGTAGATGCGGGGCTTCCGTAAAGAGTGTGGATCCTGATAAATTGTAACAAGTCCACTTGTACATTTTGAATAATGTTGATGAAGTTCAAGATTACATTAATGCTCATAAAGAAATTGTACGGAAAGGAAATAGTCGAATGACTGAACAAAGGTTAATTAGGGAGCATAACAAAACTTTTGCACATTAGTTTAAACAAAAGGTTGACGGAGAAGACTATGTTTCTGATACAATTAAATGGTTAGCACGTGATTTTGAGGTTGATGTCATAAGCTAGACTTCATTTGTGATCAATAGTTATACATTTTACATGAAGTCCCTTGATGATAGGAGCACCGTCCAGAATAGTGGGGTTATGTTAGTGGCTGAATCTATTCACTTGTCTAGTTTGAAATATAAGAACCCTAGATTGGTAGCAATACCTTATTATGGGGTTATTGAAGAGATTTGGGTGGTTGATTATGTTAAAATTAAATTTCCCATTTTCAAATGCAAGTGGGTTGATATCAACAATGGTGTGATGATTGATCAGTTAGGATTTACATTAGTAAATCTGATTAGTAGAAGTTTTGGAGATAAACCTTTTATTATGGCATATCAAGCAAAACAAGTGTTCTATATTACTGATCAGGCAAATAAAATGTGGTCTGTAGCTCTCCAAGGAAAAAGGGTCATTGATATTAATCAGGAAAGTCATTCGATGAATGATCTTCTTGAGACTCTTTCTTTTTCTAGGGGTCTACTAGAATTGAATGAAGAAGATGAAGCAGTCAATGAACACGGCACAAGAAATGATCATCATGAAGGGATATGGGAGGATTTCCCTTTATAAAACTACTTTGAAGGTTAGTTAGCTAAAATAAATATCATGAACTATATTTGAATTATGTTTATTGTTATTGATATATATAAAACTATTTTTTTGTCGTCACAGAAAAATGAAGGATATGAGGTGTCTTAGTATAGATGCTCCAAAGCTAGCTAGTGATCATCAGCTATGGATTACTGTCTATTGTATGTATTCTGATCTTACCTAAAGTTTTGATTTGTTTTGTCAAACAGTAATATTAAAATAGGGTAATAAAAATGTTTAGCAGCATACCTTAATTTTCATATTGTGTGTGATCATGTGTTAATTTTCAATGTAGTTGTTGCTTCTGTGGAATATGGGGTGTGGAAAGAATGATAATGTAAGTTAAAAGATTTGAAATTATGTTTTAAAATGCTTGACAAAATAGGAATGTGTAAGAGAGAATTATTTATGAGAACCTAGGAAAATGATTTATTGTTGTTGCTTCTGTTGAATGCGGGCTATAAGATGAATGATGTAAGTATTATAACATGTATATCAATTGAAATGCTTGATGAAAATTCTTCTGTATAATATAGATGTTTGTTATATAATGTGTAAGAGAAGATTTTATTAGGATGTTGTTGAAATGGCTGCTTGCTAAGTGAAATGTCCTAACAGGGGAAATGGCTTGCTGGATAAATATTTTTAAACGAAACAATCTTTTTAAAAAAATAAACTTTTTAGACCGATTACTGAGATAACCAATCTAAAATGTACTTTTTATACTGGTTATTTTAACAACCGGTCTAAAAGAAGTTCTTTTAGACCGGTTGTTAAAATAACTGATCTAAAAAGTATTTCTTTTAGACCAGTTATTGAGACATCCGGTCTAAAAAGTTGAACTTTTAGACCAGCTTTTTAGAAAATCGGTCTAAAAAAATGCACTTTTTAGACTGGTTTCTTTCATAATCGGTCTAAAACTAATTATTTTTAGACCGATTATTTCAATAACCGGTCTTAAAACAATTTTTTAAGACTAGTTCCTGAATCAATCTAAAAAGTAGCAGACTTTTTAGATCGGCTGTATCTAGACCGCCTCCAGAACCGGTCTAAAATTTCATTTTTAATCGGTCTTAAAAGTGATTTTTCCACTAGTGGTAGCACATTGGTAATCCATCCTAACAACCTAGATGAAGAGCATCATTCTAAAGAAGAGGAACTTAAGTCTGGATCAGAATCTTTAGAAGAACAAACGTCACATAATCTAATGAAGATCCAATTGAGCATTTGACAAAATTTGTTCAAATGTGTGAAAACTTCAAATAGCAGGGAGTATCTTCTAATGCATTAAGGTTGAGACTCTTCCCCATATCATTAGATAAGAAGGCAATAGCTTGTCTCACAGCTCTACCACCCAATTCATTCTCCATATAAGGAACATTAGCTTCTCTATTCAAAGTAAGATTCATTCTAAGGTCTGAAAAGCAGTACAGAGAGTTGAGTTATTGGGCTTTCCACAAGAACTAAGTGAACTTTTTCAAAAGGCATGGGAGAGATTCAAATAAATATTGCACAACTGCCCTATTCATGAGTAAGAGACTTACGTGTTATTAGAAGCTTTTTAGGTTGGATTAGATAAACCCACCATTTCTATGCTTGAGAATGCCTGTAATGGTGGGATTGGCAAGAAAAAAGTGTCTGAGTCATTAAAGTTATATAATGAAATTGCCTTTAGCACTATGCAATAGTCCAATAAATCATGATCTAGGTATAGGACTTATAAGGAGCCAAATACTTCCAATGTGTCTAGTGTATCTAAAGACATTACTACTCAACTTGCAGCTAGGGCCAAGAGGTTTGATCAACTTGAAATGAAGAAAGAGAAGAGTTCTTCTAAGTGTTTTCATGCTATCCAAGCCTCAGGCCTCTCTTGTAAAACTTATGGAGAAGCATATTCTTATGAGGATTGTTGACACACTATGCAGACAATACATTACTTGAACAACAATAAAAAATATCCTCATGGCAATCCCTATTCTAACACCTACAACAAGGGTATAAGGGATCATCCCAATTTCTCTTGGAAAAATGGACCAAGTAAAAATCCACCTAATCACTATGTTTCTACTAGCAAGCCAATGGCACCACCAGGATTTGAGCTGCAACAAAGATATCACCAGTGGAAAAATGACTTTTTAGACCGGTTCTGAATTAGGTCTTGATACAGCCAATCTAAAAAGTCTATTACTTTTTAGATCGCTTGTGTCTACAACTGGTCTAAAAAGCATGACTTTTTAGACCGATTGTGTCTACAACCGGTCTAAAAACTCTTACTTTTTAGACGTGTTGTAGACACAACTGGTCTAAAAAGTATTTTTTTTTCAAACATCTACATCATTTCTTCTTCTAACCTACTATACAACATTTGAAAAGAGACCCAGCATTTTTAAAAGTATAATTCAATATATAATTCCAACATTCTCATTCCTACAACTCAATATTTTCAAATAACAATTCAAAAGTTTCAAAATAAAATTTAATACCAACAATCTTCTGATTCAAATATCTTTTAATGTAAATATGTCTCATTTATCTCTTCTAACTCTCTATATTGTTTCTCCTCTCTCCTCTACTGATCTAAAGCTTTCTTTCACTGAGCTTCTTCAACCTTCCTCTAATTCTCCTCATACATCCTTCACCAAGCTCTTCTTTCTCTTTCCGAGCTTGCTCCTGGTAAAAGCAACAGACTTTGTGAATGGAAAAATTATTTAAAATTGCAGGATTACAGTAATACCTCTATTGAATCATGATCCAAACAAATGAGTATCAAATATGGTGAACAAGTTGAACTATAGCAAATTGTCATATAAGCTTAAAATGATGAGAATTTTTCAAAGAATACCTTTTAATGAAAATATGGAACTTGGTTTATTTAGATAAATAGTATTCTTTCACTTAATATAGATCGTTAAAACTAACTTATTTTAATCTTCAGACTTGAATTGATCTTGACCGAGGACTTACTAAATCATCTATAAGTATTACAAAGGTTGGCTGTCTATAAACATCAGAAAGTTCTTAATTTGTTTTAAACCCATTTTTAAATATAATGAAATGCATGTCAGAGCAAAATGATTTGCATAAGAAAAAATTAGTTTATGCAACTAAGTATACATACTTTCTATTTTGTATAGGTATCGATAGCTTCCTTGAAAACCAATATTCCTTGCTCTTATGAACAAAGAAGAAACACCCAACGTAGTTTCAGTATTGAATCACTGCTTACAAATTTTACAAATTTAGACGTTTTGATAAAATATAAAACTGCCTCCAGCATACTAGATAAGTAATTAACTATTTTCTATAAGTCTGATTCTCATATCATAGAGGAAAAAACGTAACAGCTTTTTCAAAGTAAAAGCATCAAAACAGGCACTACAAAGTCATAGGGTACAATCATGACTAATTTCTTGCACTACAATGCCAAACTAAAGCAGAAAGAATAAATATATCATATCATATACTTAGGTTCAGACTTAGAAACACATCCAGGATTATAATTAAATAATCATCATAAAGCAAAATGTTAGGGGCATAGCATAATTTTTGTCAAGACAAAGATAGGGACTCAATTCTTGCCATTAAAATCCATATATATATCCACTCAGTCTAAACTCTAAAGGCTACAGAAAAACTGTAAAAAAAAGAAGCAAAGATATACTGAATCCTCGTAATAGTAAAAAAGTTAAACAAATGTCGATTAGCTCTTAACACCATGCAGTGAGCTTTTTCTAGTTTAATAATTAAACAATACTATTGTGAAGAATCTTGAGCTACGAAGCAATGCATATATGCTGATTTTAAGAAAGGGAGAGTTCCAAATTTTGAAGGGGATAAAATCAAGCAAAAGCTTAGTAGAAGTGACGGTGATGAGTGAAAAGGCAGTGTTCTGATATTTAACAATGCAACTCCAAGCAACTTTTATATAGCTGCTTCCATCACACTTGAACTTCCAATCCTACATTGAAGAATTAAGCTTCAACAATTAATGGCAATAGCTTCTTCCTCTATTCTCCTTGCTCTTCTCTTCTACTTTACTCTCCTTTGTCCACTCATAGGTGATTTTCCATCTCTTCATTTCATCCTGACTCCTTTAAATCAAATTAATCTATGTCAGTTTCATGTATCCTTCTTGCCAATTTGATAAGAAGCCATTTATATTTGAATATACTATATAGTATAATCCTATAATTAAGTAGGTGTTTGTTAATTCTTGTTCATAAACTTCAGGATAATAATGAATTTGCTTACTAATTAATCAACTCTTTTGCGTGAAAGTGATGTCCAAAACTGTGGACCTGTGTAATTGTAGATGGAGCTCAGCTCATAGTTACGAACAACTGCACGAAAAGTATGTGGCTTGGAATTCTGGGCAGCACCGGCTGACCAACATGAAGGAAAGGAGGGTTTCACCTCGAAAGCGAAAAAAGAAGTAATACTCGACGTCCCGAAGAAATAGTCTGGTCAAATTTGGGGAAAGCAACACTGTGCCTTCAACAACACTGGGCATGGATCATGCCTCACTGGAGATTGCATAGGGAAACTCCATTGCAGAGGTAGATCCGATAATCCTCTGGCAACGGTAATCAAAATGATGCTTGGATCATCCTCTTCTCCTCTGCATTTCTATAATATGAGTGCAAGTTATCAGTCATATGTGATGGATGATCTGGTTGGTGCCATAGTCGTTGATGTTAGGACCACCGACGACATAAGCACCGACGCCATGGGAGCGAGTGTAGCCATCAGCTACGTAACCGGTGTAATATCCTAAAATGTACTCAAGGGCTAAATATACAGAATAGATTGTGGGATTAATGACAGAATTACCTCTAGAAATTTTGTTACGACTTTAGTCAATTTTCACATGCAAAAAAATTGGCAATTGAATATTATATTGCAAGTGGATATTTTATAAGATCATCATCTCCTTCAAAGGGCCATGACTTACGTAAGATATAAGGAGACAATATAGGTTATTAATATATGACATGTGAAGGCAATTTGACCAAGTTGTAAAAGGTGGTGACTAAGTCAACAATTTCAACTAAAGAAGTAATATTTGAAGAGTTGGAATTATGATTGATTCAAGAAGCTCTTTTGGCTATTCCAAGGGCTACAATTCGTATGGCATGAGGAGGAAAAGAAAATATGTTGAATTGGTCAAATATTGCAACTAAAGTAATGTATTTGAAGAGGCAAAAGTTATGATAAATCAAGGAGTATTTGTTTTTGCTCTTTAAGAGCTATTTTCGGTGACAATAAAGAGAGAAAGAGAAGCACATGAAAGACCAAGTAAGGAGATGAAGACTTGGTCAACAATTGTAGGCCAAGCATAAGATGATATCTTGTATACAAAGGGGAAAACATTTCGGTCAAAAAGGGAGGAGGAAGGAAAGAGAAAACTTAAAGCAAATTACCCTTAGTTAATTCACCATAAGTATATAACCAAGTGAAGTAATTTTCACCACATCTTTTATCTACTTTTGCACCATATTTTCGTTTGGACTTTGAGAGATAAGAGGGGCCAAAAATCTGATCATTAAGTCACATATTTCCTCTCTCCTCAAATCAGTTACAGCAGCAAAAACGTAGAGGAAGAAAAGCAAGGTTTTAAGGTGAGCTTAATCTTGATTTTTCACGTTCTTAACCTCATCTATGGCTCAAGTGACCTTCATGAAACTTGTTCCTCTCTTCCTTAGCTTCATTTCTATGGTTTTTGTTTTTGAAGAGGAGGAGTTTCAGCCACCTTGCAAGAACAAAAGTTGAGGAATCAAGAAAAGAACACAAGAAGAAGCAAAAGGTGAGTAAGAGCATTATGTTGATGTATATGATGCTTTAATTGGCTGAGTTGTGGTGGGCTATTGTGACAGCCCTAATTTCGTTTTTTAGGGTATATTAGGGATCATGAAGCTTTCATCCTATATATGTGCTTATATGTTGGTTTGGAGGCAAATGAGCTAAGCTTAGTGATTAGATAGTGAAGTGGTTGTTTGTTGTGAAATACCCTAAAATTCTGCCAAAACAAGACATGGGGAATGAGTGGGAATTTGTTCATTTTGATGTTACCATTGTGTTCTACATGAAAAATTATGTGGGAATAGGTTTGGTTGTTGATTTTGAAGCCATTGGACACATTGGTTGAAAATTGGAAAAACTGTCAAGTGTAACTTTGTGCAGGGCAGTCAGTTTGTAGGGACATTTTGAATGGGCAATTGGTGTCTAAAAATTCTGAAACTTTCCATTCTTAAAATTCACATTTCAAGCTTCAAAATGGACATATAATTTGTGTCATTTCAGCTTTTGGGGTTGTGAGGTGGACTATCAGACCACTACACTACCTTTGACAAATCCTCCTTGAGATGTTGACATAGTCTGGCTAAAGACTATAAACTTAGTGCTTCTTGAGATGCAGCCCAAGGTTTGGTGATTCAATTTTTTTATCTGTTTTATTGTTTTAGATTGTTTTGATTTGTTTTATAGCCCTTGCTGATGTGTTCCAACATGACAATAATGATGAAGAGCAATTGAGAGTGCAGATCAAGAACAATTAGGGAACTATTCTTCTACTTTACTCCATATTATTTATAGTATGTGCTAGTTATTGATCTTCATTGCTATTTAGCATGTAGAACTTATTATTGAATTGATGCAAATCTAAACCCTTATGAATTTATATCACCCTTGCACCTAAATATAATTAAACAAGTTTCATTCTTCCTTACTTTTACTATTTCATGTTGTATGTTCACATTGAGGGCAATGTGGAATTTAAGTGTGGGGAAGGTAACATTAATTTCACATAACTTGCACAACTTGTCCTTAAGTTTTTAGTTGTTCTTGGGTTTAAAAAGACAAATTCTTTTTAAAAAAACTGTGAACAACATTTTTTTACTCTTGGAAGTTGAGGTTTTACTTGCGAATATTGTTAAGGTGGATTTGATTCAAGCTTGAAAGGATTGAATCAGATTAGGATTCAATTTTTTTTTTAAATTAGTAAATAGGCAAAGATTTAGCTGAGGTTACTCAATTTAGGATGTCAAGGAGCCTATAAGGAATTTTGAGCCTATATTTTTAAGTCTTCAATGAGGGAGTATAGTTATGGTGATTTCATCTCTAGAACTTATCTAAAATCCCTATTGAAGCGGAAAAGTCCCTCTATATACATAAAGATGATTTTGGCATTCGTGTTTATTCTTTACTCTAGTAAATGCTAAGTAAACAAAAAAAGGGAAAATGTCAGCTAGGTCCCAAGCTAGGGAAACAATACCACAAGAGTCCCTTTGAAAAGTCAACTGTCAGAAAAGTAACTAGGAACTTTTCTGACATGAATTCCCAATGTCCATTTACCAAAATACCCCCCAAGCAATTTAATCATTGTCATTGGTTACAACATGTTATGCTATGTTTACAACTTCGTAAGTCATATTAATAACATAGTAAGTTACATTAACAACATGTATATAAAATGCGTGATTGTGTTGCGTTTACAACCTCTTCAGTTACGTTTACAACTCATTAAATGTAACGTAACATGTTGTAAACGTAACTGACTATGTTGTTAATATAACTTACAATGTTGTAAACATAGCATAACATGTTGTAACCAATGACAGTGGTTAAATTGCTTGGGGGTATTTTGGTAAATGGTCATTGGAAATTCATGTCAGGAAAGTCCCTAGGGACTTTCTGATAGTTGACTTTTCAAAGGGACTTTTGTGGTATTTTTTCCCTAGCTTGGGACCTAGCTGACATTTTCCCAAAAAAAAAAGGATTGAAAGGAGTGGGGGAAAAAGGAATAAGAATAAGAAAGGAAAAAACAACTGCACTAACTTTTTTGGACTTGGCTTAGTAACCGGGGGTACTTCATCACCAATGTTGGCACTCGCATCAAATGGTTAAGTCAAAGAAGGCTATGAGTTGGGCTAAAAGCATCTTAAGGTGCCTATTGGAGTGACTGAGTAATCAATGGCGCATTACCCATATGCAGGGTCGCGTCAAAAAGGGACCTACAACGGCTCAAGATTAAAAAAAAGGTTGTTGGAGTATCTGAACAACCGATGCTGCATCACCTATGTACAGGGTTGCATCAAAATGGGACCTCCAATGGCTCAAAAAAAATTAAATAAAATGTTCATTCCTTATAAAATTTCCCTTCATTCTTCATGCCTTTGATTGAATTGCTTGGCACTAGCTAACTAAAGTTTTATCGATTATCAAGTCCTTTTGATTTATGTATGCATTAGGATAATAAAGTAGAGATTGAGATGATGAACAAGACTATAGTAGATGGGTGGCTATAAGTGGAATTGAGTGAACAAGTCCTTAATAATATTGAGAGATGAGTGTAAACACTTGCTTTAGCTTATGAAAAACATTATGTTGTGTTTTATCTTTACCAAATTATTTGCTTTGCTACTTGCATATTTAGGATGTGGAAAAGGGTCCTAGTTGAAGGTTTAATTTTTGAGAGCTTGAGTTGGTTCCACTTTTATAATATTTGCTTCCATTATTTACAAATTAAAATCTTGAGGACAAGATTTGATGCAAGTGTAGGGGTGTGATGACTCCTTATTTTAAGATGATTTTAAGACTTATTTTAATATATTTGAGAGTCATTTTTGATAAATTATAAGGATTTAAGTGAGATTTTGATAAGATATGAGTTTAGAGGGATTTCATTATAAATATCAAATATTAGAAAATAATAATGATATTGATGATGATGATGTGAGATTCTAAAAATGAAATAAAATAAAATAAAAACATTTTAGAATATTATTATTATTATTATTTCCAACCATCTATTCTTTTTATATTTCCTTATCTTTATCCAGAGAAATAGCAGCGTACACAATATCTTGAATCAGAAGATTTGGAAACCCAAAATCACAATCGAAATAGAGAATAGAAGGGAGGCGGCAGTGTTCACGCAAAAGGACAGGACACATCATCTTCAAGAACAGAGGTAGCCGGAAGGAGAGATTAGGAGGATCACAAGAATCAGCTTCTTCCAATGGGATTGTGGGGTGAGAGCAACAGAACCAGAAGGAAGTAGAAAAATTCAGAGACACACAGCACAGATTCGAGGAAACGGAGGTAAACGATCGACTGAAGTCTTCTTCTTCTTCTTCTTCCTTCAACGGCAAGAGTTGAACAAGGGAAGCACAGGAGAGGTCAACAGCGCCAAGCTGTCGTTATCTTCCGTCTTTTCGGACGACCATGGCTAGAGGGAGAAAGAACACAGCTACTGCAAACGCAAGGACCAGAGGATACGATCTCTGTTTCTATTATGCATTTAGTAGTCTCTGGTTTTCTCCTTGTCTCCTTTCCTTTGTGTTGAACTCTGGAATGGTTTATTACTATTGCTGGAAATTTAGTTTTGGTCATGCTTATGGATGAGTAGTAAAATTTCTTACTCCCTCCGGTCATAAATATAGGACATAGTTTGTAGTGCAATTTGCACTATAAACTATGTCCTATATTTAGGACTGGAGGTAGTATTATATGATTGCTTTGAACTATTGGATGGATTAAGATTTTAAAATTTCATTTATGTGTTGATTTTATTTAATACCTAATGTTTTTGGGCGACTGGCTTCCACTTAGAATTTTTCTGAATGTTGTATTATCTGAAAAATCCAATCACTAATATCCAAAATCAACGTGCACCTCATTTCCTATGTGGCATCCTATGTAATCTAATAATTTTATAGTAATTATATAATTTATACAGGGGTTTAACTGTCATTTTATCATTAGAAAAAACCCTAGTCTCATTGTGTTTGATCTCCTTGTCATCTGCATCACACACCTCGTATCAATTCTCAGAAAACCCAACCACGGCTGCTGTAGATTCTCAAAGTGGAATAAAATTTCATTTCTATTTGTTGTGATTCTCTTTTTCTATTTATGAAGGATTTCTACTTATGACATATATACATCGGCCTAAAGGTTTTCCACTGAATCATCAAAGATTGATTTTTGCCTAGAAGCAATTGGAGGATGGACGTACTTTTGCCGTTTATGACATCCAGAAATGTTACTCTATTAATTATTTAATTTGGATGCTTTTCTTTTCTCTTCTTTCAATATTCCTATATATAACTGTTTGGGTTACCAGGAAATCTAAAGAAAAATAAGGGAACTCCAGTTTCATCTGAGTCTAATTTGACGGTTATTCTATTTCACAAAGTCAAGAATGCATCTTGTTTTGAGACTTCGTGGTGGTATTATCGAGCCATCTTTGAAACTCTATGGCAGCAACACGAGGGTTTTCTAAGAATTGAAAGGAGGTGTGTTGCAGACGGCAAGGAGACAAATGTAATAAGATTAGGGTTGCTTTTAATGATAAATTGACGGGAGAATTACATTCAGGTCCCAAGAAAGAAGAGAGAGAAAGAAATGGTCCCTATAGATTGTAAAATGAAAAAATGGTCCCATGGAGTTGTCAATACAGGCTCCTGGAGTTGTTAATGAATTGTCAATACAGGCTCATGAAGTTGTTAATGAGACCATTTTTTTATTTTGCAATCTACAGAGACCATTTCTTCATTTTGCTTCTTTCATGGGACTTAAGTGTAATTCTCCCTAAATTGACAGTTTAGCTCCTGTATTAAAAAAATGATATAATTACTATAAAATTATTAGCTTACATAGGATGCCACATACGATATGGGGTGTCTTCTACTAATCTGATGTTGCATTTTCTATGCAAAAGATAACGGTGAGTTAACGGCAGGAAGTCCATAATAAAAAAAATAAAAGGTCAATGGGGTTATATATAAACTTTGAAATATCAGGGATGTTATATGCAACTGCTCCAAAACTTAGTGGGATTTTGTATAATTTAGCCTAATAATTAATGTATTCCCCAATTTAACACTCATTAACTCCCCAATTAAAATTTCCACAATAACAAACCAAAATCATAATATTTTATGAATTATGGAAGTTTCTCAATAAATAACAAACGGATAGATCCATAACAAACCACGATAAAAATTTTCAGCTTTTACTTTAATTCATTAATTAAATGTCACATAATGTATTTCAAATTTCACTACCAATTCACTATCAATTCATTGATTGCCTGCTACGCCTTATTCAGTATGTATTCCTAAGGCCATTCATATTACAATGTTTATCAGACTATTAAAACACTGATGGAATAACAACAGGAGAGGTTATGCTTTCAGTTACCAGAATGATAAAACTTCCACATTCATCAGTACGAAAATTACTTGGTCAATTAATTATGTGCTTAAGGATTTAATAACTTTTTCCACGAAAAAGTAAGAAACATCAGATTCTAGCTTCATGCTGAAGGCTAAATATATGCACACCTATTAAGCTGCATGAATGATTCAACGATCTGATGACAAAAACCTGTTCAACAACAGCATATCCTCTATCTTTACATAATGGCAATGCCTTCTGGTCTAAGGTCCTCTTCAAGCACTTCAACGACTACCATAGTGTTTATGCCGGGACATATAAAATACGGTGCCTATGAGGTCTTAAGTGAGTCAGGTTAAAGAGACCGATAGCATATAACATAAGCCCCATAACTTTGTTTTATAAATATAATCAGACCACCGCCTCAACACACACTCTTATCGGGTTCACGTCTACCACCAATAGGATAAAGACTCTAGGTGGTTGTGCTCATATACCCACGTGAGTTAAAACTTAACTTTCATATCATCCTTAGTGTCCATAATTACCAAAGGTTCATGCCAACAAGTTTAGCACCCTGATATAAATTAATGTCGCCTCAACAGTACTCTCAGTGCCCGTTTGGCTCCAATTGCCTTCAAGGCCCACCATAAGGAAATACTTTAATATCCCTTTGTATGGCGCTTACTATACAAGGGAAGTACTCTATTTTTTAAACATAACCCCTTATATGTGGCTTTTCTAGACAAACGCTATACAATGTAATAGACACCTGCGGCGCTTTCCTGGTCAAGCGCTGTAGCTGTCACATTTATTTATTTTTTTAAAAAATAGAAGTCTCCTTCAGCGCTTATTTAGAGAAGTGACATAAGATTAGCGCTATTAAATCTATATTTTGTAATAGTGAATGATGATTACATGAACTTGCTTAGTCCGTCATTAACGAAAGATGATGCATATGTATAAAAAGTTTGGTTAGATTACATCGAACATGAGAATATATAGTAACAATATAGTAAGAGACCAAAATTACCCCTATCTACATATATATATATATATATATATATAATGTACATGTTGGGTTTATGGTAATATTTTCAATTTGTGAACTATTCACATTGGCTTTATAGTAATTTTTAATATATAATAGTAGAAATATTATGCAAAGTACATGTTAAGTTCATGTTAATTTTTTAGTATTTAATGGTGGAATAATTTTTTAATATTTTTTTAGTGGAGGAAATTTTTTAAATTTTATATTATTCATTAATTTTTTAATATTTAATACTACCTCCGGTCCTAAATATAGGACAAAGTTTGTAGTGCAATTTGCACTACAAACTTTGTCCTATATTTAGGATCGGAGGGAGTAGCATTTATGAGTGAGCACTTTGGTTAAGTTAAATAATTATAATAGTGATAATTATTTAATATTTAATATTCTAGGCTCTAGATATGATTACTTTACAATCTCTTCCCAAAAGAAAACAGCTAATGTCCAATTTACCAGCATCAATACAAACTATCAGCTAAAATTTTTACTCTGTGTATATTATTTCTGAGAAATTTAATTATTTAATTCTTATTGTTTTACTGAGTTTGCATCTCAATCCTTATAGTTTAACTAATCACAACTTGATCCCTGAAGTTTGGTGTTTTAATAATCTCATCCTTGCTGTTAGTGATTCAAAGGAGATCATGCTGATGTGTCTGCATATATATGTGGCATCCTTAACAGCGCACCCCTCCTTTCCTTCATCACCCCCAAGACAAAAAAACAAAGTGACTCATTTATGTGCAGTGCCCACTATTGCTCCATGCCACTGTTAACGCTCCACCGAACCAAACAATCCTTCCCCTACCTCACGTGGTTCACATCAAGTTCATGGATGAGTCGTCACAAGTTAAACTATAAAGACTAAATTATAAATTTAGTAAAATTATAAGGATTAACTAATTAATTTTCTCATTATTTATTCATAATATTACAAACTTTATTTTCTTTATGGGATTTTTCACTCGATCTATATGAAGTGTTTCACAAAATTATTTAGTCATTCTTTATAACAAATTGTGTTCTTTTATCTATCTTGAATTTTTTAAAACTAAATTAAGCAAAATGAAATAAAAAATCTGCTTTTGTTCTCATCTTTCTTTCTCTGTTCTACTCCCTAATAAACAAATTGAACTTCAATCTTGCATAATTTTAATATTATAATAATCCATTTTTAAATTTTTCAATATATATATGATATCAAAAAATTTGCAGCAAACATTTCTGTTCTTAATCTTAAGTTATAAATATAAACAATATAATTATTAAACCTTGTTGTATATAACAAGAAATATGTCTAGTTAGATTTGAACATCAAAATCTAATTAATAAATTTTAAATTAATTATATATATATATATATATTAAATTACTTCAATAAAAGACATGAGATCAGGCCCAAAAAAATGAAAACAAGACATGAGAGAGAAAAGAAGAGACCAAATTTCAGGAACAGCCCCCATACATCGATCTGAATCTGATGCCACTTTTCGGATTTGCTAAATCTCTATTTTGGACACTGTCTCTACCTGTTCTCGTATATATTTATGAAGAAGACTCTGTGCTGCTTATGTTTCCCTCTTTTGGGACCCAGTGAAATAGAAAGGCCACAAGTAAGAGACAAAAGAGAGGAGGCCACCATATCTTCATCTTCTCTCTTTACATCTTATTCTCCCTACACCTCCATGTTCTCCATTACAACCTCTTCATACTAGTTCTTCTCTAAGTTCTTGCATTTACTGCGATTTCATTTCTCTTTTTCTTAATATTTCTTCCCCAAGAAGTTCTTTTGCCCAATAAGTTCATTCCTCATCAACATTATCCATCTCTTTCTCTCTCTCTCTCTCTCTCACTATGTCACTTACATATCTTCTTCTTCTCTTTCTGTGCTTTTCCTTCCACTCTTGCGATGCTCGGTGCCTTACAGGTTTCAGTAACAAGGAGATAGAGAAGAAATCGCATTTCTTTCCCAAGGTTTGTTATTAGTGTTTTATTAGTGTTAATTATGTAGGCTGCAACAATGCTGATGCTGCACGTTTGATAATCAAAGCACTTACTACTTTTAGAAGTTTTCCCAGCTAGTATTCTTTCCTCCCTAAATTTCTCCCAATCCAAACAAAGAGTTACTGATTGAGATATATTATTCAGTCTTACGAGATGTCTATTTTTTTTTTTGGTGCAGAATGATGATGGTAATAAGAGTGTTGATCTCTCTTCAAAGCGGCTTGCATCACAGAGAAATGGAGAAGAAGACATGAAGAAGACTGGAATAATGGTTGCTGAAGCTGAAAAGTCAAAAGCGACGAACACAAGAAGCAACAAGAGGGTGTTAAAAGTGAAGAAGGGGAAAACAGGTTCATCATCAGGTTCTTTAAAATCTCATGAATCTCTTGTTTCGGTTCCTTGGCGTGTCCCTCGCAAGAAGAAGGGCGACAAAAATCCAGGCTTTAACTTGGATTATTCACCGCCCAAGACTCACCCTCCTTCTCACAACTGATCGAGTTACGTTGTTTCTTGTTTATACCTATATACAATTCTCCCTGCTGCGTTATTATGTATAATGGGAAGCCCTACGGAACGCGGAAGATGAATGAAGTTTGATTAAGAATGAAGGCTCAAGGCATATGCTTTCTCATTGTACGGTGAAATGTTCTAGTTTTGTCGACGCATATGAAGAATATATTGTCTTTAATTATATGACTCTATATATGTCTATGGCATACGCTATTTTAAGCGTTTCTTTTCATAATGTAAATCGATTAGACAATGCTTTCCTGCAAGACCATTAATTTCTTTTTAATATATATATATATATATATATATCATCCTCTCTCTCTCTCTCTCAAAATTCTGTTGTCATCCATATCTTGTTGTCAGAAGTGTAATAATCATCTTGAAAATATTTGTTGATGAACTCTTCAGCGCATTCTTTGAATTTGAAGTAGTTATGTTAAAGGTTCATGGAATATGCAAGAAACTTGAATTCTACCTACTAAAGCTCTATGCCATATTCATGTCGGTTCGTTATACATTATATTGTGCATGGCCATTAATGCTCTTCAAGGTATATCGTTTGGCATGAGAAGGAGAATGAAAGATTTTGACTTTACCTTGATTTTTATGGCATCTTTGACTGAAGAATATAGATGAACATGGAAAAGAAGTGAATTTTTAATATGGGTTAAGGTATCAATTTGTCCCAGAAGTTTTCATTGAGTAGTAATATTTCGTCCAAAATTTTTTTAGGTTTGATATTGCCCCGTAAGTATTAAAATAGAGTAAATGTTGTTTTTTATTGTTAAAAAATTAATAGTCAATATCAATTTTTTAGTAGTTAACGCTAGTCTTTTAACGGTATGAGGTAAAATTGCTAAGTTTTGAAACTTCCGAGGTAATATAGAACCTGATAAAACTTCCGATGTAACATTGTTTCTTAGCAAAAACTTCCAACGCAAATTTTCACCTTAACCCTTTTAAATATTAATATTCTTTTCTTTGGTTTGGATTTAAATTTACAATATTTACTTTAGTAGAATATTCTTATATCAAATGAGTATGACAAGGGAAGGAAATAATATTTATCTAAATTAAATGAAAAAAATAGAAAAAAGTGTGAAATTTCATTGGTTTCGTTCCTTCCTTCCTTTAATTTTCAAACTTTTTCCCCTCAATTTACACGTGTGCCTTAAATATACCACACCCTACACAATTTTCCAATAGATATAGGCTATAGCTAGCAATAACTTTATGAATATATGTTTTTCTGTGTAAATAAAATATCTTTTACAAACTTTCTTTCTTCAACGTTTGATCTTCAAAAATGTAACTGTTCTCCTTCGCTTGAAAGATGTCAAGGAAAATAATTAATTAATTGTATAAATGAATCCCCAATTTGCAAAAGGAAATTATTTATGCGAAGAGCTAATAAAAATCATCCAACAATTAATTTTTGAAGATAGAGTCCACATACCGAACTTGAATTCTGTGTGTGGAAGCAATATCCTCTGCTGTGGGAAAACAAGTTTTTTTTTTTTGGAGATTTACACTTAGGTCCCATGCAAGGAAAAAAATGAAAAAATGGTCCCTATAGATTGCAAAATGAAAAAATGGTCCCATGGAGTTGTCAATACAGGCTCCTGGAGTTGTTAATGACAACTCCAGGAGCCTGTATTGACAACTCCATGGGACCATTTTTTCATTTTGCAATCTATAGGGACCATTTCTTCATTTCTCCTCTTCCTTGGGACTTTACTGTCATTCTCCCTTTTTTTTTATATTTTTGGAACTAAGGGAAAACAGTTATTCTACTATTGCGGTAGTTGGTTTCTATTAAATCTGGGAAAATAAATGTAGGTTCCAATATTTCCACATGGTTTGGGGTATTTTGTCGAGTGAATTAACTGTTTTGTTTCCCTTTAATCTTTTCCTTGAATGAAGTTGACTAGTTTGCAAGCTAAGCAATACTCTAATTCTATTTATAAAACAATTCCAACATGTTTAACTGAAGTAAAAAAAAAATCTAAATTTTATTAACTCTATCTTAATATTTAATAAATTTACTTATATTTAATATTTATATTTTGCATCGCAAGAATACAAAGTCAGCTCAATAATAAATTAATGATAAAATTGTATCACTCTATTTTTTTTATAAGTCACTTGTACTCTATTCTAGCAAAGCAAGAATTAAATAGATAAATTTTTCTATATTTGCCATTATTTATGAATGGTGTACATCTTCTCTCACTTCTCTTTATCTCTCTCTATTTATATCCCCCTAATTAATGAATGGTTAAATTGTCAAAAGCTCATTTATTACATTACAAGTGACTTATATTTTGAAACCAACTTTTTGGGTATAAATGAATTATAAAAAGGAACAAAGTAATATATTCATATGAAAAATTTAATGATTTGACTTATAAATATGAGCAAAAACAATTTTTTTCTCTGTCTTACCTTAAGGGTCTTTGGCAGGAGGGAAATGGAGAGAAAGAAAGGAGAAGGGAAATTTTTATGAGTTGGTTTTGAAAAAATTAGAGAAGTGAGGTTATAAAATTTTAATAAAGATAAGATATATACAAAATAAAAGACTAAGAAAAATTAATTAAAAACTTTCAACCTCACTTCTCTAATTTTTCTAAATCTTAGTCATAAAAATTTTCCTTCCCCTCCCCTTCCCTCCAATCCCTCGTACCAAATGTAGCATCCCAATTTTCAGTCATTAAAATTTCTTTATGCCTTTGTGGTATTAAAGGGAATAAAATGGTGAATTTTGGCACATTTGGAATGGCCAAATAGTGATTACACACAACATGATTATGTTTGAACACAAATTGTAAAATGTGAATTTGCTGCAAGTGTGTTTTCCTACGTAACAGTCTGGTTGAGTGATGGTTTTGGATAATCAAATGATGTCCAATAAATGTGAAATTTTTCAGAATAAAAGTAGACTTATCAAGCTTTAATTTGACAGGTCATATAAGTCAATTGAAACAGTGAATTGAATATTATGATTTTCCAAAGTTTGACCTTGATTCTGGAACGAAATCTGTAACAGTTTGAGTATGACGAATTTATGGGAAATGAATGGCTATAATTAGGGCTCTGTGATATTTTTCATTGAAAGAGGACTTAAAGAGATTTTTATAGAACCTAGAACCAACCCATTTGGATTTTGTAAAATTAATTATGAATTTTTAAAGTTTGATCAACAAAACTGGCAGATCGGGTTAACCTACGAATTTATGGCAATTGTGTTGAATTGTTGTAAATATTGGGCCAAATATAAGAGATATGTCCTAAAGGCTCATGTAGCCCCATTAGACATTCATTTTCATGGCACTAATAATATGTGTATTTATTTAGGGCCATGAAAAGTCAAGTAGAAGCATCTTCAATGTTGGAAAAGAAAAGGTACAAGAGGAGGACTCACAGATAATTGATAGTTAAACTTTTTTAACTTGCATGTATTTTATATGTGTATGTTTGTGTATTGGTGCTTGATATTGCTTTGATGAATTGTGTGGAATATACATGAATGATTGAAGCTCTGTTTGTACTTATGTTATGGCAATAAGCGTATTATAAAGATTAAGCATGCATATGTCATTATGTTGGCATAAATTTATATAAGCAAGCATATCATATACTAAGCATTATCTTACATGCATAGTTAACATTATTTACTACTGAGATTCCCCTGAATCTCACCCTCCCTAACCAACTATTTAGACCAGTGATTAAAGGAGGTGTGCTGAGTACAAAGAAGAGTATTGCACGAGAGGAATGTTGTGGTGGAACGAAGACGGAAAGTTATCTGAGTTTTATTAAACGAGTTTAGACAACCTAGTAGCCCTGTGCGGCTACATTATTTGTGATTATTATATACAATCCCTGTAGGGAATTTCTGTAACCAAACACTTATTATCAGTATATCTATAATATTCTTGTATGCCCACTGAACTGTACATTGCTACTCTAGTTAATATCAGAATAAATAAGGGTGCTTACATCAAACAACCCCTAAACGGAACAAGAGGAGTACACAATACTCTCTTTGAACGTTACTGCAGTTTTGGACTTCTAATTTAATATTATGTATTTTCTATGTTGATATGTTTATGGTTTACTTCATATGTATTCTCAAAGGTTATTTTGAAATTAAAGTACTACTCCCTCATTCCCTATTATTATGGCCCTATTTTTTAAAATTAGTTCATCATCTTTTATACGGACTTCTTTGGGGTTACCCCTAACTAATTTTTTCCATACACTCTTTCATCATTTTTCTCACTATCGCTCTCTTTCATTTATCCACTTATAAATAAGGACATATATAGAAAAACAAGTATATTTCATATACATTTATTGTCAACACCCGTTTACATTTCGATATCAACAGAATAATAAAGGCATAGTTCCACAAGCATACAGAAAAATACAAATATACTAATAAAGGTAATTGTTTACATATAGGAATCAACCGTGCAGGGTTTGATAATATTTACAAGTTTTTCCAAAATATTCAAAAATATACAACATATAACCACTATCTTTGCCTCGAGATCCATGCCTGTTACTTTCCCGTGTCTACCACCTTTCCTTTAGAACTGCTGGTTCCCATTGGAACATTTTTATTTATGAAAAAGGATGAGATTCCAAAGTATCCTAGTAGTAACAAACTATCGTTTATATAAAATGCGAAAGGTAAATATGTTATGCACCATATATGCACAAATTAATAAACATTATAATAACATGTATACACGGGATAGGGCTCAACCACCACTATCCGTGAACCTTGGTTGGAGTGTTGCTCAACAACCAGATAATAGCTCTCTTCTCACACTAACTGCCCCTTCTCAGTAGATTGCCCCTCTCGGTAAACCATGTTGATTAATTAAATACAAACAATAGCGAACACAATCATATGAACTATGACATGATGTATGAAGGATATAGTCACTACCTTAAACCTTTTTCACCTCGAAATGTGTTCCTTGAAATGCGTGCCAACAACTTGGCTCTCAACTCGGTCCTAAAATTGCAAATGTACAAGAATTAGGTTAAAACCCATTCATGTACCACTTTAGACACTTCCCAAATGTTTTTGGTTGTTATATGAGTCTACAGTGAAAAATTACTAAAATGCCCCTAGGAACCCGGCTCGGCCCCAACTTACCCGGTCTGACTGTACTTTTCTCAAAATTTTGACTTAGGCTATTTTGACAATTTTTTTCCCAAGGAATTCATTTTTGGCCTCGTAATTACCAAATTCACTGGCAAAAGATAAAAATTCCCTTGATAACCCTTAATTTAGAGTTGTAGGGGCGTTTTTGGTCATTACGCTCTTTAGAGCTTTTCTGGAAAAGTGTTCAACTGTAAACCCTCCTAATTTTCCCTCCTGAACACAATGGAATCATCATATCATCAAAAATCCAAGTCCAACTCCTCCAATTGGACCTAGCCGAAACTCAAGATTCTCTAGGAAAAATTTAGGTTTTTGAATTCTGACTTCGCAGACTTGCTCTTTTTTACTGCTAATTACTTTATTAACTATTTCATGACATTCCCAACATGATTTAGACTCAATTTGGGCAGTATAACGGCTAGGGCTCAACATTTCCCAAATTTTACAATTACATCAAATTAATCAGAAATTCACTTATTAAACCAACCACAGCAGCAATAACAACCAAAGATTGAAGTTTATGGAGTTACCTTTAGCTCCTTCTTCCTCTTTCCTCTTTGGCCGAAATCCTAGCCCTCTCAAACACTAAAAGTTTGCATCAAAACATCTTGAATCACATGGAGGAATAGCTTAGAGGAAGGATTATACAAATTAGGAGCTAATTCACCGAAGAAATTAACTTATCTTGTGAGTTCTTTCCTTCCTTCTCTCTCTAAGATCACCAAGTTCTCTCTCTCTCTCTCTCATTGAGCACTCAAAACCAACAGTTTGGGGCATGGAAGATGATGAAAATTGTTTTATATTATTTTTCCTTTATCCCTCCTTTTATTTAATTAACCAAAGTTCAAAAATTTTGACTTTTTGGGTCATACATTTTATGTACATACAATTGATGTCCTAAGCCCAATTACATGTACGTAATATTTCCCTCTTCTTGGCCCATGCAAAAAACGTCCAAGCTCCTCCTCCCAACATGTCTCAATTTGCTTCTTAATTACCATGTTTCCATCACATTTTTTCTTCATTTTTAGATTTATGACATTTCTGGCAGATTTTCTACCCAAACCTTGAAAAATCATAACTAAATTTGTAGACTTCAAATTGGAGTAATTCTAAAGGCTATAGAACCCTTATTGAATCTAGTTTCAGGGAAAATATATCCTTTAGCCAAATGAAAGCTGAAATTTCCCAGAATTTAAGTATTTGGACACTATTCCAGAAAATACACAGTTTTTCTGGGCCAATTTAAAAAATTCATAACTATTTGCATACATCTCCAAAAACTATCTTTAACCTATCAAATTAAAGCTTAGGATGTCTATTTTCATCTTGTAAAATTTCATAATTTTTACTCATCATTTGGTTATACAAAATTACATGACAAACCCACTGCCTCACAGAAAGTTTACACTGGCAACATAACCACATCCTCCAAAATTCACTATTTTATTTCATTGATTATTTTCAATAATTACAATATATTTTGGTGAATAAAATTTTGGGCGTTACATTTATTACTTTAGTTTTGACAAATTTTAACTATTTTTTAACAACACAATTTGATTAATAGGTCTTTATAAAAATAGATGGACCAAGTAGTTAATTTTATTTAGTTATTTAACAGGTATAATTTTATATACCATATACGTTAATATAAAATTTCAAGAGCATATATAACAAGTCAATATTTATCAGGTATACATGAAAAATACTGCTTATTCCTCAAATTAAATATAATAAATCTAATTATAGCTTTTGTTTTCCTACTCTAATTAATCAACCTTTTATTAAAATAATTAGATTATTTGTATCTTATAATAAGGATCAAAGGATGTTTTAAAGCATGTAGTGTCTCTAAAATCAATAAAAAAAGCACACATATGTATGTGTGCGCGCGCTCGCTCACGCTTGTGTAATGTAAATATTACCGGTCAAACACTTGATGACAAGGAGACTTATGATCCTGACACTTTTACAATAAAAAAAGATGATTTAATTTTGAAACTTGGATCAAACTAAAAAATCATGCATTGAAGAAATCTTTTATGTTTTATGTTACATACCCTCTAATCCTTTTAATAAGAATCTAAAATTTAAATTAGCTTAATTTTTTTTATACAAGTCTAATACGAATTATATGAGCTACCGTATTAGAAGTGTTTTTTATATGTATTGTTTGATGCACTTGATTAAACAAATTGTTTATTTGCCTAGTGTGCTAAAATAGCTAGCCTTCGTGTTCCGTACCTAACAAGGGACAGAAGATGCAACAGTTCCAAGTATGTCTCCTGAGAAAGCAAACATGATATTCAAGTAATTTAAAGATTATTAAAATCCCAATAAAATTGTTTGGGATTGAGAAAATTGAAGTTAGAGTTCTTGTTTGAAACCAAACACTAGTATCCAACTAAGAAAGAAGGGTCGTCGTTGTTCTCATGTCGACACTCACATTAATATAATAGAAATGTATAATATTTACAAATAATAAAAATGTCTTATTTTTATTTTATATAATTTAGATCATTCACTGTTAATTGAAATGAAAAATTATATTTTTATCTGAAAATAAAATACTATAACTCTTTTAATCTATTTTTTGCCAACTATAACTCTTTTAATTCTTATACTTTCACAGCATTTACATTCAAATTTCGCGCCTTTTAAGATACCACGCGCGCCACGAACATTCGAGGTCTAAATGTTGTATTGCCCATGCAATAGAAGTCATGGAATTTAGCCTCTAAATTGCATTTATATTGTTAATTTCTTCAATAAAATCAACGTATATGAAGTTTCCCTATGATAATTATTTAAGCTTGTGGCTAACTTCCACGGGGACTTGGTGGTGGGATGAGACTGTTTAAGAGAAAGTCAAGCATAAGAAAGATTGTTTTAGAGCAATACACTTGTGTAATAATGTGGAAAATTGGGAAAGGTATCGTTTGGCTAAAAAGGAGACTAAGAAGGCAGTGAGTGAAGCTCGTAATAAAGCATATGAGGAGTTTTATAAGGAGTTAGGAATAAAGGCGGGAGAGCGTAAGATTTACAAGATTGTAAAGAACAAGGAGAGAAAATCGAGAGACTTGAATCAAGTGAGGTGTATAAAGGATGAAGAAGGCAAAGTTTTGGTTACTGATGGAGATATTAAGAATAGGTGGTAAGCCTACTTTTATAAGTTGTTCAATGATGGAGGGGGAGGGCCTTGTGATTGCGAAGATTTGACAACTCGAGAAGGTGATCTCAATTTGTCATTTTACCACAGGATTTAAGTTGGCAAGATTAGGGAAGCTCTTAAGAAAATAGAAAATGGTAAAGCTGTTGGGCCTGATGGGATTCCTATTGAAGTTTGGAAATGCTTGGGTGAGAGGGTGTTTTGTGGCTCACAAAATTATTTAATGATATTTTACGATTCAATAAAATGCCGGATGAGTGGAGGAAAAGTACTTTGATTCCTATTTAAAAGAATAAAGGAGATATTCAAAATTATGCAAACTATAGAGGAATTAAGCTTATGAGTCAAACAATGAAATTATGGGAAAATGTGATTGAACGCCGGTTGAGGTTAGAGACTGAAATTGCGGAAAACCAATTTGGATTCATGCTAGGAAGGTCTACAACAAAAGCAATTTATTTATTAAGGGGGTGTATGGAGAAGTATATGAGCAAAGGAAGAGATTTGCATATGGTTTTCATCGATTTGGAAAAAGCATATGACCGTGTGCCAAGAGATATACTATGGAAAGCCTTGGAAAAGAAGGGGGTGCGGTTTGCATATATCAAAGCCATTCAGGATATGTATGAGGGGGTTACAACCAATGTTAGAATGCCTGGAGGTGTAACAAAGGACTTTCCTATAAGGATTGGCCTACATCAGGGATCAGCTTTGAGCCCTTATTTGTTTAACCTAGTGGTAGATGTTCTAACTGAGCCTATAAGAGAGGAGATCCCTAAATGCATGCTTTTTACGGATGATATAGTTCTGTTGGCTGAATCCAGGGAGGAAATTAATTCTAAACTTGAGATATGGAGACGGACTTTGGAAGTGAAGGGTTTTCATCTAAGTAGGAGCAAAACTGAATATATGCATTATAAGCATGGTTTTAAGAGCCGGACCGGGCCGGACCATCACCCGGTCTCAGCAGCGGGCCGGTTCTGGCCGTCCAACCGTTTTTGCTAAAAAACCATTTTGGACTGCTTTTGGGCCGCCATCCGCTGTTGGCCCGGAACCCGAAACGGGTTTTCAAAAATCGGATGGGTCAGCATTTATCTGATTTAAAAAAAAAAAAAGTAGGCCCAATTTTTTTTGGCAAACTGAAGTAGATACTGAGAATCTGATAGACATAATCAGAAATTCCCAAATCGAATTCTTCGCCTTTACGCTTTCATCTGAGTTCTGGGACAGCGACGACTCTTCTCGCGCCGTTTGCAGCGACGCCGGCCGCCTTCTGTGGCCATCGTCTTCCGCCATATGCGGCGTCATCCTCCGCTGTATTCGAAGTCCTCCTCTTGTTCAGCTCCAACATCCAAGTCGCTCACTTTTTTGAACTGAGGTATTGTGATAGTCTGATAAAATTAGATTTCCCTGTGTGGCCTCCTAGCGTCTGCTCTTGCGGCTATATTCGGCATGTGCTCTGAATCTAATAGTCTAATTTTTTTTTATGAATTCCCCTGTGGCGGTGTGAACTGGGATTGGGAAAAACAAAAAAATCAAATGAAACATATAGACTATTTAGTTTACTTTATTCATTTGTTTGCTGGTTTACTTTTTCAAGGTCTTTAGAATTGACAAATCAGGCCAACTTGTCTCTTAGTGCTGCTGCTGTCTTATTACCAAAGTGAAAGTGGTTTCACTTTATGTTGAATTATCTTTTCTTTATACTGTAAGGCCTCGAGCAAAAGAAAAAAAATTCTCTACACATAAGCTTTATTATAATCACCTTTAAGAAGCTTTGTCCTTATTCCTTAGTCATTATGGGTCAAATTTGTTTGTATGTGTGGGTCTTGGCATGTCCAGTTACACATGGGCAAATAATAAAGTGGACCAACTTTGTCTTTATTACATGTAATCTTTTTGCTCAAAGTCTTTGTTACATATAATTGATGCAGATAAGGGAAATCTTGGCTTAGTTTTTTTTCTTTGGTTTCATTTTTTCTTTTTTTGAATCCAACTGCAATATTTTAGAAGGGCCCGGTTAGAGCCTTTGGTATGCAATAATGCACATAAGGGAAAAGAAATGGATATTTTAACAATGTCCATATTTTAACAATCCTCCATTTTTATTCCCTGCACCTTATACCCTGTATGTGTATGTCAATTTATTTCACCTGCCTAATGCTTACTTGTATCCCCTATTTAAGCTATAATAATTGTGTGCATATTTATTGTCTTTATTGAACTTTATGCTATGCAAATAGCTATACCTAATTGTGTTTTATCTTCCTGCTTCAGTATTATTACAATAATTGTTATTTTTATATTGTAGGAATTAGAAGATGTCATCCCAAGCAGAACAAGTATCTACTACTGCTCCATCCACCCAATCTGTTAGATCAAAGGCTGATCCAGCATGGGAGCATTGTGTGCAAGTGCCTAACAAAACCAAAGGTGGCAAACCTCTCTTGAGATGTTTGTATTGTGGAAAGGAATTTACTGGAGGAGGAATACACAGAATGAAGCAATATCTTGCTAGGATAAAAGGGGACATCATAAGTTGTAAAAAGGTTCCAGCAGATATTCACTTTCAGTTGGAAGAAAATTTGAAAGAAATCGATGAGAGAAAGGGAAAGAAACAAGATCAATTTAAAGAGGAAAATCCATATGGCCCTACATTTAAAGGGGATGCTCCAAATTTGCAAGAAGTTCCTCTTTCACATACCCAAACTTCTAATCTATCTCAATAAAGTGTTCAAAATCCTTCTTCAAGAACATCTGAAGGTTTGAAAAGAAAGGCACCTACAGTTACAAATAACTTCTTTGCTCCAAGGACAACTCCAGGTGCACAACCAGGAATAAGAAGAGCATTTGCAAGTAAAGAAGCTGTGCATAGAGCAGATATGTCAGTGGCTAGGTGGTTGTATGATTGTTGCATTCCCAATAATTCTGCGAATTCAGTTTACTTCCAGCCTATGATAGATGCTATTGCAGCTATAGGCCTTGGTTATAAACCACCATCTTATCACACCTTTAGAACAAAATTATTACAAGACATGAAGAAGGAAGTTCAATTGTTAGTTGATGAGTGCAGGAATTTTTGGGCAGAAACTGGTTGCACAGTGATGATAGATGGTTGGCAAGACCAACGAAATAGGCAATTGATTAATTTTTTTGGTTTATTGTCCTAAAGGAATTGTCTTCATCAAATCTGTTGATGCCTCAGACATTGTTAAAGATGCCCAAACGCTATGCAACTTATTTATGGACATGGTTATGTTTGCTGGTGTGAACAATGTTGTCCACCTTGTTACTGATAATGCAGCTAATTATACAGCTGCTGGGAAATTATTGACTGAAAAGTATCCATCTATTTATTGGTCTCCATGTGTAGCATATTGCTTAAATCTTATTTTGTCTTACATTGGCAAAATGGAGATTGTCGAACGTTTATCCAGACGTGCATCTTTGATTTCAAAATTCATTTACAACCATGGATTTTTGCTAGCTTGGTTGAGAAAAAGAGAAGGTTGGACGGAAATTATCAGACCAGGAGCAACATGATTTGATACTACTTTTATTGCCTTGAAAAGTATTCTTGAGCACAAATGATTTACAAGCCTTGGTAACTAGCAAGACATTTATAGACTCTAGATACTCGAGAGACCATAAGGCAAGGGATGTAGTTGCGGTTGTATTAGATAGTGGATTTTGGAATGATTGTCAGGGTATTGTTGAAGTTGTCAAACCTCTCATAAGACTTTTGAGAATTGTAGATTCTGATGATAGGCCTTCACTTGGATATATATATGAAGGGATGTATAGGGCAAGGAAAGCTATCAAACATACTTTTAATCACATAAAAAAATTACAAGCCATTCACGAGTATTATCAAGAATAGGTGGGATTCTCAGCTTCGTCAAGATCTTCATGCAGCAACTTACATCTTAATGCAAGGATATCTGTCTGTCATAAGTAGGAAAGTAACAACTAATAAGACCAAGTTCTTGCAAGAAGGCACATTATACCAAGAAAGAAGTGGCTCCTTCAGTAATCCTTTAGCTCTTGAATCAGCAAAATCAATGCGACATGGTAACATTTCTTACTTCTTAATTATTATACCATAAACCTCTGGTATGGTTTTTTTTATTTGATTATGTTCAATTTAATATGATAGATGAATGGTAGCGGTATTTTGGAGGTATTTGCCCAAATGTTAAGAAGTTGGCTATTCAATTGTTGAGTCAAACTGCTTCTTCTTCCGGTTGTGAAAGGAATTGGAGTGTCTTTGAAAGAATACACTCTAAAAGAAGAAATAGATTAGAACATCAATGACTGAATGATCTTGTCTTTCTTCATTATAACTTTCGTTTGAGAAATAGGTATATTTTCTAAGGTTTTCAGTTTTCACTTTACAGTTTATTGAAATTTGTATCTCTAAAAAATTAATTGAATTACTTGTAATAATAACACTAATACCTTATGTTAATGTGTTTTTTTAGAGTTTGACAAGAAAAAAGCTTTTGATCCTATTGATTGTGAAAGTATTGATAACATTGAATATTGGATAATGGAAGAAGTTGATTCTGCTCCTCTTTCAACACTTTCTGCTGAAGAGATAGAAGAAGACGTCATTTATAATGATGCCACCCTTCCAATACCAAAAGCTACAATCAATGATGAAGGATGGATATTTTAAATTTTAGACATGTTAATTTTTTTAAAGTATATGTTACTAATTTTAATAATTTGGTTTGTTGCATACTCTTTTATAAAGATGTTTTTCAAGAGCAAGGCAATGAGGTTCATCCTCAAACTAAGGATGGAATTGGAAGCTTAGAGATTGGAGTTGGCGGTCTTGATTTTGGATCTTTTCCTCAAGCAGATGATGATATTTATGGTCCAAATGCTTATCAAGAAACTCATACTTGGATCAATCAAGAGCCACCAATGTCTGATAAGTGATGAAGTCATTATGATTGAATGCATTTTGTTAGGTTGATACTTGATTGTTGACTTAATATTCTTCCTTCAACCATATTTTGTTACCTAGTTAATTTCCTATCAAATTATACCACTAAAGATTACTTGTATAATATATATATAAATATAAATATATATATATATATATATGCATATAATATTTTTAATTTTATTTATTACGTCACCAGTCCGACCGAACGGCCCAACCATTCCAACCGGTTGAACCTTGACCCGCTAACCTTTCCGGCTCGACGTCCGGTCCGGCTTTTAAAACATTGATTGTAAGTATGATAAGAGACAACGTCAAAATGAAGTGGAAGTTAAATTGGGAGGGCAAGTCATTCCGCAAGTGACAAAATTTCGATATTTGGGATCAATTATACAACAAGATGGTGAAATTGATGGTGATGTCAATCACATAATTCAAGCTGGATGGTGTAAATGGAGAAAAGCTACTGGAGTTATTTGTGATCAGAAAGTACCTAATAAGGTAAAAGGGAAGTTCTACCGCACTGCCATAAGACCAGCAATGCTTTATGGTAGTGAGTGTTGGGCTTTAAAGGGAATACATGAGCATAAAATGGGGGTGGCCAAGATGAGGATATTGAGATGGATGTGTGGTCATACAAGAAAAGACAAGATTCGTAATAATCATATACGTGAATGAGTTGAAGTGGCCTCTATTAAAGGAAAAATGGTAGAAAATCGTTTGAGATGGTTTGGACATGTTCAACGAAGGCCGTTGAATGCACCGGTGAGGAGGGTGGATCAAGCCGTATGGAGTCCTGTAAAACGAGGTCGCAGAAAAAGCGTACGCTTAATGAAGTCATAGAGAGAGACCTTTTGATTAATAATATACCAAAAAATATGGTTTTCGACAGAGCACAATGGCGTCGTGCGATCCATGTAGCCGATTCCACCTAGTGGGATAAAGGCTTTGTTGTTGTTGTGGCTGACTTCCATTGAAAAATTTATTTTGTTAGATCCCAAACAGAAATTTCATTATGCCATTAAAAAATCAACGTTAGTGAATAATAAAAGAAGGGATACTTATTTTCAGCCACAAAACATGATCATAGATTGCAACGTGCACAGGAATATCCCCCAAGATGATGGTTTTATAAAACAAATATAAAAGCTTCTGATATACTTAATAATATGCAAAAGCGTTGATTAAATGTTAGATTTGATGAGTTTGAACTTCGATCCATTATCATTCTTGATCGATAATCAAGTTATTAATAGATAACTTTAATACATACGTACGTACATATATATATATATATATATAACTAAACCTGAAGTTATTTTTAATTAGTCTCACTGTTTGTAAGATTTGAGGAATAAATACAATGATAACTCCTAAATAAATCATATGAATTCTGTAACAAAAAATAGTAGCGGAAAACGTTTTTACATTATAAATACCTCTCACCATGCTTTTATAATGTGAACTCGTAATCCATATAATCATGATCTATTATAGGAAACTAAAGAACATAAAATACAATTAGTAGAAAAAGATTAGGGTCTTTTCTAATGGGAAGGTGGGCATGATGATGGCCTGGGAATAGTCACCACCCATCAGGCGGAAACCCTCAGGGAGCAAGAACATATTTCTATGTTACTACTCTAAGACCCAGTCTACACTATTTATAATATCCCATCAAGGCTTGTAATAGCTTACCAGCTAGGTAGGTAACTCTAAAATAAATCTTTATCCAAATCACTTGCGGGACATAATAAGGAGATATTTTATCGAAAATATATTAAACTAGTAATATTTAAAGCAATCCAATAATATTAAAAATAATTACATAATATCTAGAATATTTAATTTGATTAAAATAATAAACTAGTATATCCTTTATATGACGAATCAATTATGAATATATCTAGATACAATCTTAAAACAACAAAAAGATATAATATTATCATTTTAATAAAACATCTAACATTCTCTAGTTGGCCCTCAACGTAATGTTATTTGATGAGTAAAGTTAATTTAAGCAATACTACATAAATCATGGCGGTAAATCCTTTTTGATTGATTATTACCTTCCATGGATCACAAGTAGTACCCTTACTTAATGGGTTACAAGTTTAATGAATAAACCCTGAATGTTTTTTCAGTTTCAACTTAAATGTTTGCTAAAATTTCATAATTTAGGTACCAATAATTGAAACAACAAACTTCAACTTGAATTTTATCATTTAAATAATGCCTCATCTAGACAACTAAATACGATCTATCCCTGATAAGATACTTGATCCTTTTAATTTCTCTAAAAGCATGCTCTTCATTAAAGGATCTATGCTTTGTGTGTTTATCACTACAAAAAAACTAGGTATTTCCGATGGAAATCTATGATGGAATTCTATCAGGAAAACTTTTATAGACCGAAAATACCGACGGAATTCTGTCAGAAATGATCTTCAGATGGATTTTTTGACAAACAAATTTCATTCACTAAAAGGTTCATGGCAAACCAGATTTAAGATGGAAGAAAAATTCCGTCACAAATTCATCATGGCTTTTGGATAGGTATTTCCGTTTGTAATTGGCGATGGTTCATTGATGAAATACTTCAAGGTAAATTTGCCATGGAATGCCATGGGTAATTAGTGACGGATTTGTCATGGCATTTTATGGGCAATTAGACATTGATTGCCAATGGAATGCCGTGGGTGAGTTACAACAGAATTTTGGCCAAATTACGTGGATGATTTAAGATGGATTTCACACAGAATTCTGTGGGTGATTTGACACGGATTGTCCATGGGTCATTGGCAGCGAATTCTCATGGAATTCTGTGGATGATTGGAGATGGATTTCCCATGGAATTCCGTGGGAGATATGTAGTTGATTTGAGATAGATTTCCCACGGATCATGGAGAACACTTATCTAAGATTGTGATTGTCTTCTTCGATCTGTGTCATCCTCACATGCAAGTCCTCATCATGAGAATATTAGCCCGGGGTGTTGATAGAAGGAGGTGAGGCAGAAGCAACAGTATCTTGATGTTCAGACCCTAACCCATAAATGCAGCCCTTCTTGTTCTTACTACTTGTAGCCTCTAACCACAAGTTAAAGTCATCTTGGTTAGACTGTGCACTTCCTGAATCTGAGCTTGCAGCTACCTTAAGCCCAAAAAAATCATCCTATAAGCAAGGTAACATAGTTAATTTCTAACTAGGTACCACATAAAATGTACTACATAAGCAAAATTTCTAACTTGGTACTACATATTAATAGAAGCAGAAGAAAATCAAGATAGAACAACATAACAATGATAATTAAAATAAAGCAAAAATTGCGCTTTAATATGACTCATAGTACTAAACACCATGTATTGTTCCTCTTAAAATATCCTTGCACTTGTTGTAACCCCATGCCTTGGAAACTGTAATTATGATTCGAAAATGTGTAATTAGAATGGATGAGAGATCGACAGATAATTAAAAATTCATTTCCAATCCCTTCCTTCCGATAGGGTTTTCACAAATTCCTTTAAAATTTCTGCCTTACCCTAGTCTCAAATTCAATATTCCGAATATAATTACCTGTGCAGTTAAATCACATTTATACATATCAGAGTGTATAGAAAAAATCTCGGCAACCCCCGGGTTATATATATATATACTAAGGGTCCATACATTTCCATTTAGGGGATTACACAACCGTATCCAAAATAATATTTACATCCCAACAATATACAGTAATCCCAAACAAAAATCCGATAACCAACAACCCAAATTATATTCCCACTAAAGTCCTAGCGGCCCTTGGTCGTCTCCTTCCCTTTGGATCCACTTGCCCTGTCTGAAGGTTAGTCAAAGGAAATAATGAGATTCAAAAGAATCACAATAGTAACAAATCACTTATTCCACACATAAACACATAGCATGCAAGTAAATCATCAAACCGCACAGCAGCACAAAACACAACATATCGGCTATCATATATACATGTTGCCTTACTGGCATTTAAATAGCCTCACTGGCTTTTACATAGCCTCTCTGGCTTTCATATTACCTCTCTGGCATTCACATAGCCTCACTGGCTTTCACATATAAAATTATCATAAAACAATGATAACACATACATACAATGCATTTACACATAGTATAATAGAAAGTGTCACTACCTTGTTCTTTTAGGAGGTGCTCAGGCACATGGTGTTCGCGTACAGGGCAAATATCGAATCTTATAAACCAAAATCAAGGACGACGGATTAATCTCTATTACACTCTTTAGTTGGTTACTAGAAGCCTAAACACATGCTTAAAGGATTGGGAAGTACTAAGTTGGAAACCACTTTTCCAAAATCACAAAATGCTGAAAATGGGAGTTGGCTGTAGCCAAGAATCCTCTGGCTATAGCCAAAATGCACACAGAAGGTTTTTGGCTGCAGCCAATATTTTCTGGTTGCAGCCAAAACGTGCACAGAAAGTTTTGCGCTACAGCTAAGAATTCTAGCTGTAGCCAATGAAACTTCAAAAAATCATAACTAATTTTAGGAAAATCAAAATAAGGTGATCCCAAAGCCAAATGAAATATATTTAAGTCCTCTTCATAGGAAAAATATGAATCATTAATAGAAATAACCATAAAATTCCAGGATTATAAAAAATTCCATACTGCTCCAGAATTCAGTCCAGTTTTGATAGAAATAACCAGTTTTGATTGTACAAGCACATCCAATCAATTACGTGAATAAGGTGTTACAGTTTTAGTATTAAAGCAGTGATTCTGGTAATGGAATTATTTGCTTAGAGATACAGGTCCAGTCAGAGCAAAGGGTTCTGACTATAGGTTACATTCTCTGCTCATATGAGTAGTATAGTGATTCCCTGCTAGTACTACTATAACTGGGAGTTACAGATAGCTAGGGAACCTAAGGAACTAGACCACCCATATCTATTAATCAACTTGTTAAAGGAAGGGGCAACGGGTCTATATAGAGGAAGTGGCTCTACTTGATAGGGATGTTAGCGGTGCCCAGTCCCAGTGAGGATTCCTCTACTGGAGATAATGACAATGAGACCCTATTGATAGAAGTAGAAGTGCAGGATTCAGATTCTATTGCTAACTCTAGGGCTACTGATATTGAGTTAGTGTATAACCTAGATTTTCCCCGTGTTATGGGAACACATAAAGGGCTTATACCAAGAAGCTGGCACTGCTTATGTTTCCCTGAGGGATAATATCTAGCATTTTTTAGTAGGATAGCATGGTATATTAGGATCGAGGTATATGTGGGATACCGATGCCCATAGATGTATAGGTCTGTACGAGTACTAATACCCTGGATCCCATAAGCACTCTGTGGTTAAGCGTGCTTAGGTGTTAGAAATCTTGGGATGGGTGACCCCCTGGGAAGTTAAGTTGGTAAGGTTATAGAGAGTTAGGGAATAGTGATTGTTTTGAGGTTTCTCCATGCTAAGTAATGATTCTTAGTAATACCATGGTGTTAAAGGTATGTAGGTATGATATACGGTGATGCATAATTAGTAGTGATTATGTAGTATATCAATCCTAAAGGATCCAATCTGGTGATACTGAAGGTTGAGAATATGTTTGAATCAGATCTAAGTTGGAATAGTACTTAGGTCAAAATGCAAATCAGGTTACACTATGGTTCTGTTCCATGAAGGAAGTTTGAACCTTTTGAACATTATAGATAGTGTTGAACCTTCAGTAATGTTTTTAAAATAATACTTGAATACCATGAAGGTTAGAATAGGCGCTATTGATCATGATTTTGGCATGCCTATTAGGTATAATTGAGGAAAGTGATTTCTGATCTGTGTGATGTTGAGGTTCTAGATTTATTGATGAACCTAAGAGTTGGATGTCTACACAATATCCAGAGAAGGGTTACCAAGAGAACCATAACCCAAGAATAAATTGTTAAATTTTTATTCCTGAAAACTTTAAGATGGTCCAAAGTTGGTCAAGATATTTAAGTGTGAATGCCCAAATGATATAGAAATGATTTGAGGTATTAGAATGTTGTAAAGATGTATATGAGGTTTCTTGAGGTTGCTAGTTGCTAATCTAGCATAGGGAAAGATCTTAATAATAGAATATTCCCTTAGAATTGTGAATATACCTGAGCTGGACTAACAACTAAAGTCCATATAGAATAACCCAGTGAATTATCATAGGGTGCTCTAGTGTTGTTTGTAGAAAGAAAGATAAGGAAGGGAATTAAGGAAGAACAGGCTCGACAATGTAAGGGAAAGCAACTCTTGCTCTCACATCTTATATAATGGTTCTATTTGTATGTGTTTACCATCACGTGTATTCATTTCATGAATATACAGAATTGTTACAAATGTAAAGTAGGTTATGAATGTCAAGTATGTTATGAATTTTATGAAACGCTCTAAGAGTTAGTGGGCAATATGTCCTTAAGCAGGCAGTGTTATCTTATGAAATGCCCTAAGACCTAATGGGTAGTATGGCCTTAGGATGGCAATTATTAAGCTATGAGATGGTTTGTTTAGCATGCTTTGTGAATATTACATAAGTATATGAAGGGTTTGAGTAGTAAGAGGTAGAGCCTAGAATGGATTTAGAATACCTTGTGGGCTGTGTGCCCTAAGGTCATTGGTCTCAATTTGTATTCAGCAAAGATGATAAACTAAATATTTTGAGGCTATAAGACCTAAGGGACATGTATATCCTTAGACTGGCAGAATGTTATGTAATCAAGACTGGTGACTAGCAGAGGCTAGAGGCAGTAAGTCCCGAAGTGCTTATAAGTATAGGGGGATTCCCTGGGCAGTATGACTTGGTGTGTAAGATTGCATGGGGCAGTGTCCCTAGGCTGTAAGATCCTACATGCCCATTATGTTGTAGTGGACCAGTATGTCCAGAGGCCCTAAGACCTAGTGGACCAGTATGTCCTTAGGATGACAGATGTATTCAGATTTGTGTTGGGTAGTAACCCAAGGAATAGGAGCAGAGACCCTCGGCTATACAATCTTATATGCTAGTTGTTTATGTTTCACACTGAATGTTTAATGTTATTATGATGAATACGAATGCTGAATACTATTTAAGACTTATATTAAGAATATAATTATGGTTATGTTGCATGGTTTGTGAGCCTGCATATGAAAGAGATAGACTGAGTAATAAAAGTGTTTCCTTAAGGTGTAGATGATTCTATATGATGTTCAAATTTTGAGAATGAAATTTTAGAGGCTTGAGAATAAGCCTAAATCAAGTGGACTACTAAGCCCTAATTTAGCAAGAGTCCCAGGAATGACGAATTTGCTACTAGTGTGGCAGTTTAGTTGTGTGTCATTTTTAAATAGGAAAAAGATGTCCAATGCCTATAATATTTTCTAGAATGAAAATAGACTTATCAAGCTTTAATTTGATAGGTAATAAATGTCATTTGAAGCTGTACACAAAGAGTTATGCATTTTTGAAGTTAGCCCAGTAAAATTGGTGATTTTCAGAGGTGACATTCAAAGACAATAATTCTGGGAAAAGTGAGCTTCCAGTTGGCTAAAGACTATATTTTTCCTTGAAAATAGACTTAATAAGGGTCACATAGCCTTTGAAATCACACCAATTGCATCTCAATAAATAAAGACATGAATTTTCAAAGTTTGATAGAAATTCTACCTAATTTTCCAGCAAGTACAAAAATGAAAATAAATGTAAGGGCTAAGTATATGGTAATTTTAAGAGGAAATTGAAGAAGCTATGTGGTTCATTCTTAAGCTCCATTTACGTCACTTTATGGCATGAAGCAAAGGGAATTGATGATTAAACTCCAAGTGCCAAGTTGGAGGAACTAAGTCAAGCAAAAGGCCAAAGTTTGAAATGTTAACAATTGCAACTAAAGCAATATGTGAGGAGGAGATAAATTATGATAATTTAAGAGGCTTATTTGATTATTTTAATAGCCCATACATGTCCATTTGAAGAGATAAAATTGATTCAAATGTACTTTCCACCCTTTAGTCAATTATGGTAGCTAATGTTAGAGCAAGCGTTTCACCCAAGAGGGGGTGAATTGGGTGATACTAAAAATTCGTTGCAAATATAAAACTTGACGGTGAAATTAAAATAGTAAAGAGTAAGGAGAAATATCACCGAAGTGTACACCGGGAGTTATACTGGTTCGGCCATAACCACTTTGACCTACGTCCAGTCCTCAGAGCTTCTCTGAGAATTTCTCTATAACTTCCAAGATTCAGTGGGTTCTTGGCACCTCAGTACAAGCAAGTTCCTTCACCTGGACACTCGCTCCCCCTTACAAGTTGTATTCAAATCCCAACTCAAGGTTCCACAACCTTAAGTTATCTCAATAACAAATATTGAGTTTGAATGAAATATCTCTCTCACAGAGTGAATAAGAATCACTGAAGCATAGAATTACAAGTACAATGTAAAATAGAGTAATGAACTTGATGATATGTTTGTGTGTGTTCTTGTTGTTCTTCCTCTGTTTGGATGTTCCCATATATATAGATATGTTGGTGATGACCATTGGAACATTTTCTACTCGTCCGTTGGAGAGTGCGCATCCACTGTTGACTTTTCTACTATTTGAAAAATATCCATTGGCGGTAGGTAATATTTGAACGTTGCATTTGACTTTCTCTGTTTGATAAGATCTCTTCATTTTTTATCTGTAAATATGCTAAGAATACTAATACAATGAAAGATTAATCATATAAGAAATAAATCAATGAACGTTGGAATGATTTCTAAATTTTTGGACTTACATACTCGAGTAGCTACTCGAGTATTCATTAAAGTTTACTCGAGTACATACTCGAGTATCATCGAGAAAACTTTGATAAACTGCAAGTCAATAAGCAAATATAACATTACTCGAGTAGTGCATGAAATAAACAAAATTTCAAACCTTTAGAAATGCTTGTTTACTCGGGTACCTACTCGGGTATTGCACTTTTTACTTGATAGGTTACTCGGATACCAACTCGAGTAAACCTTCAAATAAATTTTAGGTTACTTGATGCTTTACTCCAGTAATGTTGGCAGGATTTCAAGGCCGAGAGCACTTCAAGTTTGATTACCTTGTTACTTGAGTACATACCCGAGTAAACATAATTTTTTTGCATAGCTTACTCGGGTAATGACTTGAGGTTTTACTTCAAAATAACTCTGCATACTCGAGTACTTACTCGAGTAATCCACTTTAAATAAGTCATTGAATACCTGCATACTTGAGTAACACCTCGAGTGAAGTGTGATAAAACCAGATCAAGTTATTCGAGTATTACCTTCAGGTTATTGCTTACCACAGTGAGTTACTCGAGTAGCTCCTTGAGTAATGTTGGCAGGGTTGAAAATGCCGAGAGCAACATATTTCTTGAAACAGGGGACTCAAGTACATACTCGAGTATCATTGGCAGGCCGAGAGCAACTGGAAGTTTTTTACATGGTTACTCGAGTAGCTACTAGAGTAATATTGGCAGGCCGAGAAAAACTTGAAAACATTTACATTATTACTCGAGTACTTACTCGAGTTACGTTGGCAGGTTACTTGAAGGTGTCTCTGGTTACTTCAAGTTTTTGTCGCTTTACTCGAGTACTTACTCGAGTAATGCCTTAGAAAACTTGCTTCTGATCAAGTTTCTCATCTTTTTCTCTTGGCCTTTCTTCATTACTCCAATGCTTACTTCAAGTGATGCTTTTCCCTGTTATCACTTTGTTCAAACTTATCAAATCTTTTTCATAATATTCTTTGTTATCATCAAAACATGAGATCTAACATTCTCGCCCTTTTTGATGATGACAAAACTTGGTGATTTTGAACAAGATTTTTGAAAGTAAGTTATTAAATAAACACTTCTTGAATTCAATAATAACTTTGAAAACTTTGTTAAGTTTATATTCAAAATGTTTTGAAAAAGATTGAAATTTTAACATATACACCTTGCATACATAATAAACTTCATTAGTCCAACAATGTATCATAATTTAAAACTCAAATGGACTTGAAAGGAAATCATAACTTAAATAAACTTGTATTAAACTTAAGGAATTACAAGATGAAAATTTGAAAAAGTTCAAAAGCTCCCTAAAACCCATATACACCCATATACCTAAAAATAAACATAGACACTCCACAAAATCACACTCAAGCTCTTCTACCCCTTTTTGACTTCATCAATCAAGTGGAGGACTAGAAGGCTTGACCATGGAGATAGGCTTCGCTGGAAGAACCATAGAATCATCTGAACCAGAGGAGTCAAATGAACTAGAAGAGACTGGTTCAGGAAGATTAACTGGAGGGATATGGATATCATCTCATGGAGGAATAGGAGAAGGCTGGAAGACAATCATAGTAGTGGTCTCAAACTCTAGAGTATGATGATCAGAGGATGAAGAAGAAGAGATTTCCTCAGTATGGGTAGGAGATGGAATAGGTTTAGGAGCAAGTTCAGGCTGAGGTTTGGGTGGTGAATCATCAATGATGATATGGATGGTCTCATTTATTTCGGGGTTATCCACTGAGTATAAGATATCTTTGGGTTGTGGCTCAGGTGGACTAGAGACCGGAGGGATAGAAGGCTCAGCCTCAGTGTGAGGAATATCAGAAGGAATGATCTCTGGAGGTGGTGGTGGTGTAGAAGATGATGGACCGGCAGAAGGTCTGGGACCCAAGGAATCTAGTCGTGCCAGAATCAATCTCAATGTCTCACCCTGGGCACGTTGCTCAGCTAGCAACTCCTCGTGCCTTTTATCCATCTTCTCAACCAGCTCAGTCATCTTGTGATTCATGTGGGTTATCAGTTCAGCATTGGTATTGGCAATATCCACATGGAATCCTCTGAGCATATTTTTCATAAAATGTTGAAGTATTGCATTGAGAAAAGATGGTGATGATGTAGTGGCAGTTGGAGCCGACGACTGAGTGTAATCCATCTTGCTAGTTTCAGTCTCATCTTCTTCTTCTTCTTCGACCTAGACTCCAGAGGACCCTTGAGAGGAATGTCAATGTTGAACTTGCCAATCTGATTTCTCCCAACCGGAGTAATCCTCTCAATAGGTTCCTTGTTCTCCAGATACCATATCTTATTCTCCTTCAGAATAAGTGACACAACCTGGGGATATGGCATTGGTGTGGTAGCCTTCCCATTAACTCTATATCTCTTCATCTCAGAGAATATGTACTCCCTCAAGTCTTTCTGTTCCTTCAGGAGTAAAGAAGCAAACCATCTAAAGTCCCTATCAGAGAAGTAGGTATAATTGTTGGCCTTGTTCACAAGGGATCTAGAGTAGATGTACCATAGAACCCTGTGATGATCACATATATCACTCGGTTTGAAATTTAAAGGGCCAACTAACTCACCAGGTTTAAGGACAGAAAAGATTTGGTTTGAGTTAAGTTTGGAGTAAATGTCATCTGGGGGGTTCTCTATCCCTAACCACAAATTTATCCTAGAGGGTGATATGAGAATCTTTTGGCCTCTCACAGAGGTAGTCATCTCTTCCTCAGCTGAGGTCCTATTCGGTTCATCTAGGATCTCAAGATTGCAATAAAAATGGGTGACTACTTTTGTGCAAAAAGGAAGTCTAATAGAAAGCCAGGGCATAAAAGGTTCTAGAAATGAACTAAGATCATGTTTCAATACCTCCTGAAGTAACTTGAGGTCCACATAGTGTGTCTTGCACACTTTTCTCCTGGAGAATTGAGTGAGATACTTCAAGGACTCTTCCAGTTTGTTGACATTGAATCTCTTTGGAGGGTTGGTGATCTCCTCTTCTGGCAATTTAGACTTCTTTGATGACTGCCCTTTCTCAAGTTGATCCAAAATGCTAGCCATAGCCTTAGCCACATTCACATCATATTTGGGCTTTTTAGGAGGTTTTGGTGTAAATGAGGGAGTTAAGGAATCAGAGGGTAGAGGAGAGGGAGATTTGGCACTTTTGCCTCTCCCAGTAGAGGTGCTCTTTTTGGATTGAGCCCTTGTAACTATTGGCTCTTTGATCACAACCCCTTTTGGTTTCGGTTGAGGTTGAGGTTTGGGTTGAATTTTGGCTTTTGATCTAGGGGTAAGTTTTCTTCTCTTTCTGGGAGGAGAAGAAAGAGGGTCAGATTGTTGTGGGGATCCAGAAGAATCTGTGGGAGTGAGGTTTTTGGTTCTAACCATTTTGAATCAGTGAAGGTTTTCAAAAACTCAGAAAAACAGAGTGACAGTTGCGAGTTTAGGGCACAGAGAATCTGAGTAGAATAGGAGGTTTCTGAGGTTGAAATTTGTTGGGTTTTGACGAAAATGGTGCAAGGAAGAGATTGTGAAAAATTTTTGTGAGAGAGTAGAGTGATTTACTAGAGGAGATTTTGTGGAAATGATCGAGTTTGCGACGGATAAAGACCTAAAACCTGACGTTACTCGAGGCCTTACTCGAGTAAACTTCATAGTTACTCGAGTGATCATACAGAAAATCTCCAAAATAATTCATTTAAATTGCGTACCTGGCATGAATAATATTGTAATCATCCATGTATGTTCCCTCGATCATTTTGTAGCCAATCTGGAACAGATTTGAGTCGTTTTTCATCAATTTAGTAATCTGGACTTGCAGTTACTCGAGTCCTTACTCGAGTAAGCTTCAAGTTTACTCAAGGCTCACCTTGGGTAACTTGTCTTTTCCACTTCTGACTGTTCATTTCTTAGTAACTGAACCGCTTGATTTAAATTCCAGGTAACTTGATCTGTTACTTCCAGTTTTGGAAGACCATTACTCGAGTAGTTACTCGAGTAAAGTGCTTCTTGACTTCAAGTTGTTCCTCAGGTAATGGTTCTCTGTCAGTTATTACTTCAAGTTGGTACTCCAGTAAACGTGTCCTCTGATAACCTCTATTTTTGTTTCTCAAAACAGAGTTTCAATCTTCCTGCAAAACAAGTTTCTATATACTCCGATACTTAAATTAGTAATCATCAAAACATTATCAAATGACTTCATCTAATATTATGAGAAACTGAAATATCTTACAACTCATTGGGATTTACCATTCCCAATTCTCTTCTAATGTATAGAAATTGATCTTTTGCAAGGGGTTTTGTGAAGATATCAGCTAGTTGAAGATGAGTAGGAATGAATATCACTTTCATATCTTTCTTTTGGACATGATCTCTGATGAAGTGATGTCTGACATCGATATGCTTGGTTCTAGAATGTTGAACTGGATTTTTCGCCAAGCTTATCATACTGGTATTGTCACAATAGATTGGTATTTCTTTGAGATAAATACCAAGATCTTGTAGTTGTTGTTTTAACCATATCACTTGTGCACAACAACTTAAGACTGCAACATATTCGGCTTCCGTTGACGAAAGAGACACTGTATTTTGTTTCTTGTTAAACCATGATACAAGAGATCATCCAAGAAATTGTCCTTATCCGCTGGTGCTCTTTCTGTCTGTCTTGTATCCTCCATGATCTGAATCTGAATATGCAACAAGATATTCACTTCTTCCTTTGGGATACCACATACCCAATTCGGGTGTGTCAGCAAGGTATCTAAAGATTCCTTTGGTGCTGATTGATATCTTGCACATATGCCAACACTAAATTGGATGTCTGGTCTGCTTGTCGTGAGATAGAGTAATGATCCAATCATTCCTCTATATTTTGTGATGTTGTAGTCTTTCCCTTTGACATCAGCATCAAGCAACATAGTTGAGTTTATAGGCGTGTCCGTGCCATTTGCTTCATCCATTCCATACTTCTTCAATAGCTCTTTCAAGTACTTTGTTTGAGATATGAAGATTCCATTCTTTCTTTGTTTGATTTGTAAGCCAAGAAAGAAATTCAATTCTCCCATTATTGACATCTCAAACTCTCCCTACATTATCTCAGAAAATTCCTTACACAGAGATTCATTAGTAGCACCGAAAACAATGTCATCAACATATATTTGAATAATTAAAATATCATCACGTTTTCGTTTTATAAAGAGTGTTGTATCAACTTTTCCCCGTACAAAACCTTGATCAATAAGAAATTTACTGAGCCATTCGTACCATACTCTAGGAGCTTGTTTTAAACCATATAAAGCCTTTTTGAGTTTAAAAACATGGTTAGGTTTGGTAACATCTTCAAAACCTGGAGGTTGTTCTACATATACTTCTTCCATAATGTAACCATTTAGAAATGCACTCTTTACATCCATTTGATAAAGTTTGAATCCTTTGATGCATGCAAAGGCTAAGAGTATGCGTATAGCTTCCAATCTAGCCACTGGAGCATACACTTCCTCATAATCAATCCCTTCTTCCTGATTATAGCCTTTGGCCACCAGTCTTGCCTTGTTTCTGACAATAATTACGGATTCATCGAGTTTGTTCTTGAATACCCATTTAGTACCAATAAACCAATGATCCTTGGGTCGGGGTACCAAATCCCAAACTTGATTTCTTTCAAATTGATTTAGTTCTTCTTGCATTGCTATAACCCAATTATTGTCTGATAGGACTTTATCAATGTTAGAAGGTTCAATCTTAGAAATGAATGCAGAAAAACTTACTTCATTGAAAATTCTATTTCTAGTTTTGATCCCTTCATTCACATCTCCTATGACTTGATCTAAGGGATGACTTTTATTGTATTTCCAGGCTCTAGGTTGTCCTAGTGATTGCTCTTCTTCCTTAGTTTCATTAACTTCTGGAATAAGAGACTTAGAAATAGATTGACCATTTTCTTGATTTAAAACAACTTCCTGTTCTTCATAAATGGTTTTGTCAGATGATTCAAATTCATCAAATACAATATGAATTGATTCTTCAACAACATATGTTCTTTTATTGTAAACTCTATATGCTTTACTTCGGTTAGAGTATCCTAGGAAAATTACTTCATCAGTTTTAGATTCAAATTTTCCTAAGTTATCCTTACCATTATTATGAGTGAAGCACTTACAACCAAAGATGTGTGAATGAGCAATGTTTGGCTTTCTTCCTTTGTACAGCTCGTATGTTGTCTTTCCAAGTTTTGTTCTGATATAGGCTCTATTTGAAATGTAGCATGCTGTACTCATAGCATCAGCCCAGAAAACTTGAGACACGTTCTTTTCATTCAATATTGCTCTAGCCATTTCAGTAAGCACTCTATTCTTGCGTTCCACAACTCCATTTTGTTGAGGTGTCCTTGGAGCAGAGAAATTGTGATCAATGCCATTAGTATCACAATATTCTTTAAAGTCTTGATTCTCAAATTCTCCACCATGATTAGTCCTAATACCTGCAATGGACATACCTTTCTCATTTTGTACTTGCTTGGCAAAAACAATAAATTCTTCAAAGGTTTCATCTTTTGATAATAGAAAAATAACCCATGTAAATCTGGAGAAATCATCAACAATGACCAATGAATATAAGTTGCCACCAAGACTCTTTACTCTTGCTGGGCTAACTAAATCCATATGCAATAATTGTAATGGTCTATTTTGTTGAAATCTCATTTTTCAGTTTGAAAGATGATTTAGTTTGTTTACCCTTTTGACATGCGTCACAAATCAAGTCATTTTTGAAAGATACTTTGGGTAATCCAAGAACTAAATCCTTTTTGAGTAGTTTGCCTAATTGATGCATATTGACATGAGCCAATCTCTTATGCCATAGCCAACTTTCATCAGCATTACTCAGAAAATAGTTTTCAGATTCATTTCTACTAATATCTAGAGTATAGCAGTTACCTTCCCTTTTTGTTCTAAGCTTAGCTTTGATATTCTTCTTATCAAGCTGTAAGTCATTCTTGTTGATAATTAAACATTTTTCTGAGTCAAATATTACCCAGTTGTCTTTATTTGCACTTTGACTTACGCTCAGCAAATTGTGACACAAGCCTTCAACATAATATACATCTTTGACTTGTATTCCTTTGTCATTTTTGATTTCACCAATTCCTACTATCCTTTCGGATTGATTTCCTCCAAAATTTACCTTTCTACCTTCCTTAGGTTGCAATGTGGTAAAACTTTCGAAATCTCCGGTCATATGTCTAGAGCATCCACTATCTATGTACCACTTTTTATTTTTGGATGCTTTGAGACATACCTGCAATCAAATGACTAAGTCTTAGGTACCCATATCTTTTTGGGTCCTTTTGGGTTAGTACAAATAATTTTCTGAACATATGAGCCTTTAGGTACCCATTTGTAGGTTCCTATCGTTCCTTTCTTCTTATGAATGCATGAAGAGGTATAATGGCCTTTTCTATTACAGTAATTACAAAATGCAAAAGGATTTGATGTATGCACAGAATGCTGGAAATAATTTAAATATGACTTACCTCCTGCTTTCTTTCTACCTTTCCTTCTATCTGATTTTGGATCATATCCAATTTCAGATCGGTCATTTACAAATCATTGAGCTTTTAAAATAACATTTAGCATCTCACTTTCTTGAGTAAATTTTTCAAGAGTTTTTGTGAGATCAATGTTTTTCTTTTTCAAAGAGGAACAATTTTCACAATCCTTTACTGAACTTTCTTTAAGTTCAATTTCAAGAGCTTTGTTTTTCTTTTTGAAAACAACCAATTCTTTAACTACTTTGATGAATTCAGAATGTAAATCATTATATTCAGAAAGTAATTCATCATAGGTAGGTTCAGAAACGTTTACCTCTTCTTCTGTTTCTTCTTGAGCAACAAGACATATATTTGCTACTTCTTCTTTATCACTTTCTTCGCTAGAAGAACTATCACCCCATTTAGCTGACACAAAGGCCTTCTTTTTATTGAAGAACTTGCCTTTTCTCTTTTCTTTTCTCTTTTGGTTCAGCTCTGGACATTTTGACTTGATATGTCCTAGTTTTCCACATTCGTAGCATATGATATGATCTTTGCTACTAGTTCCTCCTTTCTGAAAGTTTTTGAATCCTTGACCTTTCTTGTAGAACTTTCTGAATCGTTTTATGATTAAGCCCATTTCATCATTATCAAATTCCTCATCCTCTTCTTGATTCTCTTCTTTTGCTTTTAGTGCTAGACCTTTCTTTCTCTTGTCACTGATATCATCTAGTTCCCGTTTGAACTTTAGTTTGCTTTCATATTCAGAAAGACTTCCAAATAGAGAAACAACTGATCTCATTGATTCTCCTTTTGCCTCTTCTATCGCAATGACTTTGGCCTCCCAGTCTTTAGAAAGAATATTCAAAATCGTTCGTACTTGGGTATGTTGATCATAAACTTTCCCAAGTGCTGCAAGTTGATTAACAACATGAGTATATCTAAGTTCAAATTCAGATATTGATTCACCTGATTTCATTCGAAGTAGATCAAATTCAGTTATCAAGGTGTTGATCCGATTCTCCTTTATTCCCGAAGTTCCTTCATGAGCTATTTCCAGAGCTTCCCATATTTGCTTTTCTGTTGGAAGTGTGCAAATTCTAAAATATTCACTTTGACTCAAAGCACTTTGAATCATCAGAATTTCTTTGCTGTTGAGAGTGATAAGTTTCTTATCATTCTCATCATATTCTGCTGGTAGCCATCACGAACACTATGAATTTTGCTTTCCAGAAGGAAAAGTGTTCTCCATTGAAACCGGGAGGTCTAGTGATGGATGCTCCATCGGGAAGAATTCCTTCACCCATGCTTGCCATTGGATCCTTCTTAGGTTGTTATACCGTAACAAGAAGACCTACGCTCTGATACCAAATGTTAGAGCAAGTGTTTCACCCAAGAGGGGGTGAATTGGGTGATACTAAAAATTCGTTGCAAATATAAAACTTGACGGTGAAATTAAAACAGTAAAGAGTAAGGAGAAATATCACCGAAGTGTACACCGGGAGTTATACTGGTTCGGCCACAACCACTTTGATCTACGTCCAGTCCTCAGAGCTTCTCTGAGAATTTCTCTATAACTTCCAAGATTCAGTGGGTTCTTGGCACCTCAGTATAAGCAAGTTCCTTCACCTGGACACTCGCTCTGCCTTACAAGTTGTAATCCAATCCCAACTCAAGGTTCCACAGCCTTAAGTTATCTCAATAACAAATATTGAGTTTGAATGAAATATCTCTCTCACAGAGTGAATAAGAATCACTGAAGCATAGAATTACAAGTACAATGTAAAATAGAGTAATGAACTTAATGATACGTTTGTGTGTGTTCTTGTTGTTCTTCCTCTGTTTGGATGTTCCCATATATATAGATATGTTGGTGATGACCGTTGGAACATTTTCTACTCGTCTGTTGGAGAGTGCGCAGCCACTGTTGACTTTTCCAGTATTTGAAAAATATCCGTTGGCGGTAGGTAATATTTGAATGTTGCATTTGACTTTCTCTGTTTGATAAGATCTCTTCATTTTTTATCTGTAAATATGCTAAGAATACTAATACAATGAAAGATTAATCATATAGGAAATAAATCAATGAACGTTGGAATGATTTCTAAATTTCTGGACTTGCATACTCGAGTAGCTACTCGAGTATTCATTAAAGTTTACTCGAGTACATACTCGAGTATCATCGAGAAAACTTTGATAAACTGCAAGTCAAGAAGCAAATATAACATTACTCGGGTAGTGCATGAAATAAACAAAATTTCAAACCTTTGGAAATGCTTGTTTACTCAGGTACCTACTCGGGTATTGCACTTTTTACTTGATAGGTTACTCGGATACCAACTCGAGTAAACCTTCAAATAAATTTTATGTTACTTGATGCTTTACTCCAGTAATGTTGGCAAGATTTCAAGGCCGAGAGCACTTCAAGTTTGATTACCTTGTTACTCGAGTACATACTCGAGTAAACATAATTTTTTTGCATAGCTTACTCCGGTAATGACTTGAGGTTTTACTTCAAAATAACTTTGCATACTCGAGTACTTACTCGAGTAATCCACTTTAAATAAGTCATTGAATACCTGCATACTTGAGTAACACCTCGAGTGAAGTGTGATAAAACCAGATCAAGTTATTCGAGTATTACCTTCAGGTTTTTGCTTACCACAGTGAGTTACTCGAGTGGCTCCTCGAGTAACGTTGGTAGAGTTGAAAATGTTGAGAGCAACATATTTCTTGAAACAGGGGACTCGAGTATCATTGGCAGGCCGAGAGCAACTGGAATTTTTTTACATGGTTATTCGAGTAGCTACTCGAGTAACATTGGCAGGCCGAGAATAACTTGAAAACATTTACATTATTACTCGAGTACTTACTCGAGTAACGTTGGCAGGTTTCTTGAAGGTGTCTCTGGTTACTTCAAGTTTTTATCCCTTTACTCGAGTACTTACTCGAGTAATGCCTTAGAAAACTTGCTTCTGATCAAGTTTTTTAGCTTTTTCTCTTGGCCTTTCTTCATTACTCCAATGCTTACTTCAAGTGATGCTTTTCCCTGTTATCACTTTGTTCAAACTTATCAAATCTTTTTCATAATATTCTTTGTTATCATCAAAACATGAGATCTAATAGCTAAGGCATAAAAGATGAAGCAAGAGAAATCAATTAATACAATCCCTCTTCTCTTATCTAAAAGAGACAATCAAAGTGAAGAAGGGAAAAGTATATATTTAGTCAACCTTTTTCCTCATCCCTTGCTCATCCAAGTCGGTTAAGAAAACTAAAGAAAAAAAAGGAAGGTTGGTCAAAAATTCCAGTTACTTTAAACTCTTGACACATGGCCACTCATTTAGCTAAGCATTCACATACACTCCAAACTCTCTCAAACTTTTGGCCAAGACATGAGAAGGATGAGGATTATTGGATTTAAAACATCTCACTATCTCTTACATCTTTAAAAGTCAGCCAAGGCTAAGGAAAATTAGAGAGAGAGGGAGTTAGATGTAAAGAGCTACAGAAAAGAGAAGCAAGAAGAGTTTCAAGCAAAAATCCAAGGTAAGTATGTTGAAATCTTGGTGTTTATGCCTTCTAGCTCTTGTAATACCTCTTAGAATCCCTAATTCTTCATGAATATGTCATGTGGCAAGCAAAATCAAGAAGTTAGATAGAGAGACAACCATGGTTGTAGAGAGAGAAAGAAGAGAAATCTAAGGTAATCACACTAAACCTTGTTATCTTGTTGATTCATGGTTGTTTGTTGTGGTTGTTGTTGTTTTATGGCTTTGGTTGGCTTATTTTCATGATTGGGATGCACAAACCCTAAGGGGAGGTGCTACCCAAATCAAAATTAATCATGTTTAAAAGGTGCTTAAGTGGTTAATCATGTGATCAGAAGCGTAAGGAAGATGTTTAATTGCATGGAAAGTGAAAATCACATTTTCCCTAAATTTTATCAATATCATCCAGGCAATAGTCACAGAGGGTTTGGACTGGAATTTTGTTGATTTGATGTTCCCATTGTGTTTAGAAGAGAAAATTGTGTAAGAACACATATGTTCATGATTTTTTGGATAATTGTATACAAATCTAGAAATTTATGAATTTTAGGGGAGCTGCTATTTGATTTGTTTCACTGGAGGCAGTTTTATTGTGCAATGAATTTCATTAGTCAAACCAAGTTCAAATGCTATGAAACTTTCTAGGATTAAAGTAGAGATGTAGATCTTTAATTTGATAGGTAGGTCATAATTTTTGGACTTGTATACTAAAAGGTATGGATTTTTAAAGTTGTGCCCTATTTTTGGAATGTAATTGGAACAGGGGAGGTTTTGTGAATTTCTGAACAAAATGTGATAACAGTGGCTAGCTTTAGGTTTTTTTCCATGAAAATAAACTTACAGAGCTTTCCATAGAACTTTGAACAACTCCATTTCGATTTTTATGGATTAAGTTTTGATTCTTGGAAATGGAGCTAAGAAACAGAGGATTTATTGGCCCCAGCCTAAATATTTCTAACCTCTTATGGTTGCAGCCAAAGGATTCCTGGTTGCAGCCAAGACCCCAAATTCCAGGATTTCATATTTTTCCAAAACAAATTGACTTGTTTACCCTTCCTAACTTATTGGGCATTAATATACACTTCAAAAACTCTTTATTATGTCTCTAATAATGTGATTGGGCATCTAAGGTCATGAAGTGACATGGAATGAGCATCTTCAATAGTTGAAGTAGAGGTACAAGAGGACTCAAGACAAAAGGTAGGGAACTTACCTTATTTGCATATGGTTGATATTTCTGCTTGTGTAGTGATGTATGTGATTGCTTTACTTGATTGTGTAGAGCATATTTGAATAATGAAGCTCTATTTTTGTTTATACTGTGGCCATAGTTTTGTTGCATGAAACATTGAGCATGCAGAAATGTTATTATAGGGCATGCATATAGTTAAAGCTAACATGTCATACATAGCATCTATCATGCATGCATTATGGTAACTGTGTCCTTCGAAGATTCTCTTAAATCTCATTCCCTCAACTAACCATACCGGTATGATGAAGTACAAAAGAGTACTGTAGGGAGTTACGCCAGAGGGAACTATGGCAGAGAAGTGAATATTGATCTGTTGTGTATTATATTAGACACTCATGTAGCCCTATGTGGCTACACTGTTTGTATAAATAGACAAATAAATGAACTAAAAATGAGCAAAGGAATAATATGGCTAGAGAAATGAGCAGCGAATTACTATGATTAACTTAAATGAAGATAAGAATCGATGGTTAATACTAAAGTCATAAACTGCTAAAAGTCGCTTCCTTAAGATTATAAAAAATTCAAAAAAACCCACTCAACTACAATTCGAATCCTGTCTTGAGATTGGGAATTCAAAACAATTTTATGAAAGTGGATTGGATTTAGCTCATCCGATAGATTATGAGAATAAAGCGTTACAAAAAGTCAACTATAAGGAGATATGAACATCTGTTAGAACATAAATGGCAAGTGTATATATATATATATATCTATTACTCCTCCAACCAAGGCCTTAAATTATAGATGCATTATCCTTTATATGCCTATTACTTTATGGCTTTAGAGTTATGTTACGAGTGTAAATGGTATATTAAATAGTGAAAGTGTACACTGTCGTAATCAAGTAATATAGAAGTAAGTAGAGTATCGTTCCCACGAGGATTGATCACTAAGTATCAAAATAGGTAATTTTAATTCTATTTAGTCAATCGATTCGTTGGTGATTAAGAGTACAAAATAAAAGATGAGCAAATATGAATGCAAATGATATGAAACAACAATGAGAAAAAGTCCTAGGGATTATATTTCACTTAACAAATTCTGGATTGAATCACTTATCTAATCTAGTCCAATTTATTCCACGTGATTGATAGTCGAGTTTCCCTAATTTAATTACTAGCCTCTTCCAAGGTCAAGCAATTCTATAATTAATTTCTAATCCAATATATTCCTATATGAATTTAAGCAATTAATTATGCATTAAAATTTATGGAACTCTATAAGACTACACAACTCATAAGAATATATTCCTATTTCATATGTAAGTTATGGTTTTAATTATAGGGTCTACACACATGTATCTCCTTCCAGTCTCAACATATATATTGGAATCATTCGAAAGATGGCCAATCAAATGAAAGCATTAAGAGTAATAATTAAAACTCAATCATAAAGGAAAAATAAAACTAGACTTAATAAGTTAAGATTCAATCCGTTATTAGTAAGCTACGTCATCACCCTAGGAAAATGAAAATTTAGCTCATGATAAAATTAAAAACAAAACTAAAATAAATTGACATTATATAAAGCTAGAATGAAATCCTTATAAATACTGCATAAAACTTGAATATTAAATTCTCAAACATAAATATAGAACCAAAAGATGCATAAAAAATGTAAAAATCTAGCCGTCTCTTTAGGAGGTAAAACCTTCCATATAGGTGGCATACAAAGAGTAATACAATCCTAAGCCTTTCAAGATGGAGGCATGCAAGAAAATAATACAATACCTAAAATTAATTCTCAGATGATGTAGTAAGTAGAAAAGAGATGAGAGTAATGAAATGGTGTGTAAGTAGATAAGAAAGAAGAGTAATGGAAATGAAATGGTATGTGTGGAGAAGAGGTGTGAGTAATGGATATGAATTGGTGTGTCAAATGTGAAGGAGAGGGTGGCTATATATAGGGAAAAATGGAGTAAGGTAGATGAAGTGGTAGATGAAATGTGATAGGTGGATTAATAGATAGAATGTGGTAGATGGAGTAGTAGGTGAAATGTGATAGGTGGATTAATAGATAGAATGTGGTAGATGGAGTAGTAGGTGAAAAGGAAGATGAAGTGGTAGATGAAGTAGTAGGTGAAATGTGATAGGTGGATTAATAGATAGAATGTGGTAGATGGAGTAGTAGGTGAAAAGAAAGATGAAGAGGTAGATGGAATGGTTGGTGGAATGGTAGATGATTCCCGCTCTCAACTTTCAAGCAAAATTCGAAACCATTGGAGATAGAACTGGAATTTCATCTCAACATAACAGTTGTAGAGCTCTTTCTTAGCTTTTTATCCATATAAAGAATGTCCCGATCCGACATCTAGAGCTCCAGATATTGCCTGAAAACTGAAAGAGGGTCTAATTTAGTATTTTCCAAGAAATTCTATTTTATGCCAAAATCATTATTTATTTATAAATTACACCCAAATTTATTAAATTGAGCTCAAATATCATCCATAAAATCATCATGTAAGGGAAAATAAATATGCAAATATTTTACTTATCAAATTCCCCCACACTTAGCTCTTGGACGTCCTCGGACAAGGAGTGACCATTAAGTGCTTCCAACAAAATTAGAAGTGTCAAGTCATAAGCAAGAATACAATTGAAAAATAAAGAAATCATAGTATTCATGAATCAATGAAAATATAAACTCGTAATTTCATTTGAAAATGAATAAACTGAGTTCGTAGTTATGACTCATTCTCCCAATCTCTCAAGTGTTTAAGGGTAAGTGTTTCACTCGAATTCAACCGAAAAAATTGCACTACCATAGGCTTGCTAAAAATCTCAATCTCCACTATCTAATTCACATGCATAATTCAAATCAAAAGGACTTGTTAAGGGTTGTAATGGAGTTAAGGTAAAAGGAATATAAAACGTGATATGGAAAACTAAATATAAAAATTAATAGAACAATAAAAAAAATGGGCCAGCTTCTGAATAAATCTATTTCATCACAACAACCCATAATTCGAATACTCAAAATTTTTTTTTTTCATTTTTTTTTCAACTTTTTTTTTCAATTTTTTTTGCAGCTTTAAAGTTGATGATATATACACCCCCACACTTGTCAAAAGCCCATTTCACAAAACTTTCAAATGCTCTACTAATCTTCCGAAGCATTTGATATATCATTAAAGTATATGTCAATGGGTTGTAAACAAAGAAACAGTCAATGAGGCTCAAAGGGGCTTATCAACGGTATAATTGCAAGGTTGGCTATTTGGCTCTAGCTAAACAAAATGAATGCCTTTATCATCTTTGAATGTGCATGTGAAATGTAATTTCAACAAGATTTAAAGCAAGTTCTAGAGTGACAATTTAATAGGTGAATATCACACATAAGAAAAATAATCATTATAGGCTCAAAAGCTCACGGTTGGGGGCTTTCAAACTCAGCTCATTCAATCTCAAAATTCATCACCAATTGTAACAATCGGTTGTTCATTCATGCTATGAAATCTCTAAATTCAATTGATCCATACTTAAAACTTATATACTTCTTAAGATCATTACAAAGCACTTAAATAGGATGATTTTTTTTTACTTTTACTCTCTCTTTTTTATAATGAACAAAAAACATGCAACTACTAAAATGCGTCTCAGGAGTTAAGAATAACTCCTTACTCTGCCATTTTTTTCCCACACCCCATGCATCTAATGGTTTGACTAACTAACAAAAGAAAAACAAAGAAATTTTTTTTTTCCTTCCCCAACCTAAATCAGACATTGTCCCCAATGTCTTCTAGAGCTCAGAGAAGGTTTTTTTTTGGAAACATAAACACATAATAAAGTAAAATCAAAATACTAAAAGTAAAACCAAGAGATTAAGGAAAGTTACAACCGAAGGGTGGTATCTGGGTTCTGCTTCTGACTGCTATCTGAAGATTGCCCACCTATTTGCTTGACGAGTAGATCTGGTTTAGGTTCATAGGTTTGCAGTTGATCGAGCAGCTGATCAGCAGTTGGTGCAGAAATTATGGAATGGCAAGTCACTTGGGGTATGAATCCTGTTTCCACAGCATGATCAAGAAAAGACAACAGATTATCATAAAAACCATTAACATTTAACAATCCTAATGGCTTTTTGTGATAGTTTAACTTAGCCCAATATACAACGCTAGAAATGCCATCCAACGTCTCCAAACCACCGGGTAGAGCAATGAAAGCTTAAGCATGGTAGAATATTAGTCCCATTTGTTCAGGCAAGCTCGAAACCTATAACTCTTGTCCTAAGGAAAAAGTGTGATCTTCCAACTCCTTCACCCTTACACTTAAACCCTTGCTTCCATTCATGGATGTAGAAATGGCCACACTTCCTTTTAGGCCTTGAATGCCTCCCCCGTACACAAAGTTGATTCCTCTGGCAACTAATCCAATTCCCAGTTCATTTGCTGCTATTATAAACTCTCCTTTCTTGCACAAATCAGTTTCACCAAAAATGCAAATAGATGTAAATTTACATTTTTGTGAAATACCCTTTTTCTCTTTCTTTCTCTCGGACCATGTATGCTCACTAGTGGAAGACTGCATATTTACAAGTGGAAGTGTATATGCTACAAGTAGAAGAGTACGTGCATATATAACACTAAAAAAGCCACAACAAAATCACACAAATCACACATTTTTCAAAGAAGTTTGAAAAAAATTTCTGACACAGATGACCGGTGGGCCATTGCGTGAAGAAATTAAACAAAAAGAGGAAAGAAAGTCAAAAGATAAAGTAGAGTAGGCAAAAGCTATTGAAAAGATAAGAAAGAAATGACAAAAGCTACAGAAAAGATAAGACGATTAGATAAAAGCATGATTATGTACAGTAGTTGTGATTTTGGCTCACATCTTCCTCTGGTTTTACGTCCAGAAATGGCTTAAATGCTTTCTATGAATCGAGGATTTGCTTCCCATCCAGTTTTCTTATAAACTGGCAAACAGGGTCTTTTAACGTCAGATTCCCAAGACACTAACGCTCTTTTTCTCTGTTGAATATGTCTGCTAAATCAAGAAGAATACGATGAACATCACCACTCAGATGCGTCTCAAGAGTTTGAATGATATCATCCAGTGACTCCTTACTCAGTCTATCCTTTATAAATTTAATTTTATCTTCTCGATTTACAGAAATCATACCTTTACTCTTACAGTGCTGATCACATGTCCACCTTGCACATTTATAGCAGACATTCATTCTTTTAGCTCTTCTCTTTTTGGAGTAAGAACTTCTTCCCATTCCTAGCAAAGGTTTAACAAATGAATTATGAATCTCACCTGCTAAATGTATCTTAGCTTCAATGATCCAACGTACATCCACAGGAAGTCCCAAACGATTGAATATCATCATCCTTTCAAGTCAACTGTTATAGATCTTCCTGAGCACATCTTTGGGAAGAGTGGGGAACCTGTTCTTAAGCTTTGCAAGAGATTCCTCCATGGTAACTTAAAATGAAATTGATGAAGACTAGAATTCTCAACCCAGTGCAGTATTTTTCGATGAGTAGGAAAGAAAAATGAGAGAGTAGGAAAGAAATTTGGAGAGAGTAGGAAAGGAATTTTTGGGTTGCCTCCCAAATAGCTGCCCTTCTTTAACGTCTTTAGCTAAACAAATATCAAACCAAAAAAATATATTTTTTTAATTTTTTTATTTTTTTTCTTATCTTTTTTTTTTTATTTTTTTAAAAAAATTTAATTACTAGATTGAGGGCTTACCTGTTGGTTCCTCAAACATGATGACAGATTTCAAAGTGTTGAGTGCACCTTCATTGTATTCTTTGAGCCTTTGCCCATTCACTTTGAATTTTAGATCACCATCTTGAATCTCCACAGTTCCATATGGCCATACTTGAATCACAGTAAAAGGACCTGACCACCTTGATCTCAGCTTTCCTGGAAAGAGCTTTAATCTTGAGTTATATAAAAGCACTTTTTGTCCCGGTGTAAACTCTCTCTTCAAAATTCTTCTGTCACGCCACATTTTTGTCTTCTCCTTGTATAACTTTGCATTTTCATAAGCTTGTTGTCTAAATTCTTCAAGCTCATTGAGTTGGAGAAGCCTTTTCTCACCAGCTGCCTTTAAGTCAAAATTTAATGCTTTTACTGCCCAATATGCTTTGTGCTCCATTTCTACTGGAAGATGGCATGCTTTTCCATAAACCAATTGATATAGGGATGTACCAATTGGTGTTTTGAAGGAAGTTCTATAAGCCCAGAGTGCATCATCTAACTTTTGAGCCCAATCCTTCCGGTTGGAATTCACTGTCTTCTCTAAGATCCACTTCAGTTCTCTATTTGAGATTTCTACCTGCCCATTAGTTTGTGGATGATATAGAGTTGCAACCTTATGAGTTACTCCATATTTAGCTAGCACAGACTGAAGCTGCTGATTGCAGAAATGCCTTCCTCTATCACTGATAATAGCTCTAGGCACCCCAAATCTTGAAAAAATATTCTTCCTTAAGAACTTCACAACTACTCGAGAATCATTTGTAGGAAAGGCAGCTGCTTCAACCCACTTGGAGACATAATCAACAGCTACTAAAATGAACTGGTTACTAAATGAAGATGGAAAAGGCCCCATAAAATCGATCCCCCATACATCAAAAAGTTCAACTTCTAAAATATTGGTTAAAGGGGCTTCATGTCTCCTTGAGATATTTCCCGTTCTTTGACATCTGTCACAGGTTGCCACAAGTCTGTGAGCGTCCTTGAAGAGTGTAGGCCAGTAAAATCCTGATTGAAGGACTTTAGTAGCTGTTCTATTTGCTCCAAAATGACCACCATATATGGGCATGAATGGTAGTGATTTAAGATGCTGTCCATTTCTTCTTCAGGAACACATCGCCTGATAATTCGATCTGGGCTTTGTTTGTATAAGAACGGATCCTCCTAAAAGTAATGCCTTACATCAGCCAGAAACTTCTTCTTTTGCACTTTAGAAAGTTCATAAGGCATAACTCCGCTTGCCAAATAATTCACAAAATCAGCATACCAAGGAGTAGGTTGTGACTGCATGCTAAAAAGTTGCTCATCTGGGAAATTCTCCTGGATTGGTGATTCTCTCTTTCGTTCAGGTGGTTCTAACCGAGAAAGATGATCTGCAATGAGATTCTCAGTCCCTTTTTTATCTTTGATCTCTAAGTCAAATTTTTGTAGTAGAAGCACCCATCTGATCAGTCTAGGCTTTGCATCTTTCTTCTCAATCAGGTATTTGATTGCTGAGTGGTCTGTCCAGATAATGACCTTTGACCCGATCTAGTATTCTATGAATTTGTCGAATGCAAACACTACTGCTAATAGCTCCTTTTCTGTTGTTGCATAATTCAGCTGTGTATCTGAGAGTGTCCTATTGGCATAATAGATGCCATGAAAGACCTTGTTTTTTCTTTGGCCCAAAACAGCTCCAACTGCATAATCACTTGCATCGCACATAATCTCGAATGGAAGATTCCAATCTGGAGCTATGATAACTGGTGCAGAAGTTAAGGCACTTTTTAGAGTTTGGAAGGCTGATAAGCACTCCTTATTAAACACAAAAGGAGTATTTTTCTCCAACAGCATGCAAAGTGGCTTTGTGATTTTTGAGAAGTCCTTAATAAATCTTCTATAGAAGCCAGCATGTCCTAAAAAACTCCGAATACCCTTGATTGAAGAAGGAGGTGGTAGCTTTTGAATTGTTTCAATCTTAGCTCGGTCTACTTCAATCCTTCGATCAGATACCTTGTGACCCAACACGATTCCTTCTTTCACCATAAAATGGCATTTCTCCTAATTTAGAACCAAATTTGTCTCCACACAACGTTGCAAGACTTTTGCCAAATTTGAAAGACAATGATCAAATAATTCTCCAAAAACTGAAAAATCATCCATGAATACCTCAATGAACCTTTCCACCATGTCTGAGAAGATAGCCATCATACTTCTTTGAAATGTTGCTGGTGCATTACATAGACTAAATGGCGTACCATATGGACATGTAAAAGTTGTTTTCTCTTGATCCTCTGGTGTAATTGTAATTTGATTATATCCTGTGTACCCATCTAGGAAACAATAATAGGCTTTCCCTGCTAGTCTGTCAAGCATATGATCTATAAATGGCAAAGGGAAGTGATCTTTTCTGGTGGCTTTATTGAGCTTTCTGTAGTCGATGCACACTCTCCACCCAATCACCGTTCGTTGTAGAATCTGTTCATTTTTCTCATTGGGCACTACTGTCATTCCACCTTTCTTTGGCACAACCTGAACTGGACTTACCCATTGACTATCAAAGATTGGGTAGATTATGCCAGCATCCAGCCACTTTATTATCTCCTTTCTCACCACCTCCTTCATATTTGGATTGAGTCTTCTCAGGTGCTCAACTGTTGGCTTGTAGTTGTCCTCCATCAAGATCTTATGCATACAGATTGAAGGACTAATTCCTCTTATATCAGCTATTGACCATCCAAATGTTGTTTTATGCTCCCTTAGAACTCTTAATAACTTTTCTTCTTCATCAGGAGTAAGAGCAGCTGAGACAATTACTGGAAGTGTTGAATTTCCTCCCAGATAAGCATACTTCAAATGGGATGGCAGTACTTTCAACTCTAAAATTGGTGGTTTTTCTGTTGATGGCACCGGCTTACTCGACCTTTCCCTCAAATCTTCAAATGGTTTCTTGATAAAAATTGGGGAATTTGCTTCAAGGTACTTTATCTAGTGGTTGATCCATGCAGATTTCATTTACCACATCTTTTATGCAGCTGGTCAATGCATCGACTCTGTAGCAGGTGTCACCTTCATCTGCAAAGGATAAAGCCTTGAAAATGTTGAAGGATACTTGATTATCTTGAACTCGCAAGGTTAACTTCCCCTGTTGCACATCTATTAACGTTCTCCCAGTTGCTAGGAATGGCCTCCCAAGAATGATGGGAATTTCTTAGTCTTCTTCCATATCGAGTATTATGAAATCAGCTGGGAATATGAGTTTGTCCACCTTCACTAGAACATCTTCTAAGACACCCCTCGAATGTTTTATTGATCGGTCAGCCAAAAGTAATGAAACTGTGGTTAGCTTCACCTCTCCAAGACCAAGTTTGTTGTATACAGATAGAGGCATGAGGTTTACACTTGCTCCAAGATCACAAAGTGCTCTTTCAAAATGACATTGACCTATGGTGCAAGGTATGCAGAAGCTTCCTGGATCTTTTAGCTTTAGAGGTAATTTCTTTTGGAGAATAGCGCTGCACTCCTTAGTAAGTGCAACTGTTTCAAATTCCTCAAGCTTACGCTTATTTGAGAGAATGTCCTTCGTGAATCTTGCATAACTGGGTATTTGGGCAAGAGCATCTGTAAAAGGAATATTGATGTGCAACTTTTTGAAAACCTCCAAAAAATTTGCAAACTGCTTGTCTAGCTTTGCCTTTGCAAGTCTCTGAGGGTATGGAACTGGTGGTACATATGGAGGAGGATTGTCTGGAAAGCTTATTCTTCCTGGTATCACATTATCCTCCTTCTGTTCTTCTCCGCTTTCTTTCTTTTCTCCGTCATCCTTCTTGATTACAGGATCTTTCAATTCTTTACCACTTCTTAGTGCAACGGCCTTCACATGTTCTTTTGGGTTTCTTTCTGTGTCACTTGGTAGAGTTCTGTTACGAGTGTAAATGGTCTATTAAATAGTGCAAGTGTACACTGTCGTAATCAAGTAATATAGAAGTAAGTAGAGTATCGTTCCCATGAGGATTGATCACTAAGTACCAAAATAGGTAATTTTAATTCTATTTAGTCGATCGATTCGTTGGTGATTAAGAGTACGAAATAAAAGATGAGCAAATATGAATGCAAATGATATGAAACAACAATGAGAAAACGTCCTAGGGATTATATTTCACTTAACAAATTCCGGATTGAATCACTTATCTAATCTAGTCCAATTTATTCCATGTGATTGATAGTCGAGTTTCCCTAATTTAATTACTAGCCTCTTCCAAGGTCAAGCAATTCTATAATTAATTTCTAATCCAATATATTCCTATATGAATTTAAGAAATTAATTATGCATTAAAATTTATGGAACTCTATAAGACTACACAACTCATATGAATATATTCCTATTTCATATGCAAGTTATGGTTTTAATTATAGGGTCTACATACATGTATCTCCTTCCGGTCTCAACATATATATTGGAATCATTCGAAAGATGGCCAATCAAATGAAAGTATTAAGAGTACTAATTAAAACTCAATCATAAAGGAAAAATAAAACTAGACTTAATAAGTTAAGATTCAATCCGTTATTAGTAAGCTACGTCATCACCCTAGGAAAATGAAAATTTAGCTCATGATAAAATTAAAAACAAAACCGAAATAAATTGACATTATATAAAGCTAGAATGAAATCCTTATAAATACTGCATAAAACTTGAATATTAAATTCTCAAACATAAATATAGAACCAAAAGATGCATAAAAAATGTAAAAATCTAGCCGTCCCTTTAGGAGGTAAAACCTTCCATGTAGGTGGCATACAAAGAGTAATACAATCCTAAGCCTTCCAAGATGGAGGCATGCAAGAAAATAATACAATACCTAAAATTAATTCTCAGATGATGTAGTAAGTGGAGAAGAGATGAGAGTAATGAAATGGTGTGTAAGTAGATAAGAAAGAAGAGTAATGGAAATGAAATGGTATGTGTGGAGAAGAGGTGTAAGTAATGGATATGAATTGGTGTGTCAAATGTGAAGGAGATGGTGGCTATATATAGGGAAAAATGGAGTAAGGTAGATGAAGTGGTAGATGAAATGTGATAGGTGGATTAATAGATAGAATGTGGTAGATGGAGTAGTAGGTGAAATGTGATAGGTGGATTAATAGATAGAATGTGGTAGATGGAGTAGTAGGTGAAAAGGAAGATGAAGTGGTAAATGAAGTGGTAGATGAAGTAGTAGGTGAAATGTGATAGGTGGATTAATAGATAGAATGTGGTAGATGGAGTAGTAGGTGAAAAGAAAGATGAAGAGGTAGATGGAATGGTTGGTGGAATGGTAGATGATTCTCGCTCTCAACTTTCAAGCAAAATTCGAAACCCTGAGAGATAGAACTGGAATTTCGTTTCAACATAAAAGTGGTAGAGCTCTTTCTTAGCATTTTATCCATATAAAGAATGTCCCGATCCAACATCTAGAGCTCCAGATATTGCCTGAAAACTGAAAGAGGGTCTAATTTAGTATTTTCCAAGAAATTCTATTTTATGCCAAAATCATTATTTATTTATAAATTGCACCCAAATTTATTAAATTGAGCTCAAATATCATCTATAAAATCATCATATAAGGGAAAATAAATATGCAAATATTTTACTTATCAAGTTAGTAGCTTAATAGTCCTAATTTAAAATCTCATTCTTTTCCAAATTTGAGACAAACCTTTATATACATAATTTCAATAAATATTCAATATCTATGAAGAAGGTATAGTGACTCATGTTAATGAGAAAATAAATTGAAGATCTAATCCACCAAAATTAATGGAGTCATCTTACCCTATTACGAAGAATCATTTTGTAGTTAACAATATAGTGCAATGACATTTATGAGAATTTCTAAGTTTGTCATTTAGCCTATAAACAACCCTTGATATTGTTCCATTCTTTATGTACCTATGATGACTGGCTCTTAATTGAGATAATTTTAATGAGACAATTACTTATCATAATGCTATCTCCCTTTCATTAAGTACTAGAACTTTCTTGATGTTAGTCTTATCCTAAAGGATGGAGATATATTTATCTCCTTATAGGTTCAACAATTATATCTAATATAAAACTAAACAACTAAATAACTAGTAGAACAATCACTTTTAAGATTGGTTAAAAACGACATTTTAAACCGATTATGGATCAGGTCTTGATACAGCCAGTCTTAAAAGTCTGTTACTTTTTAGACTGGTTATGGAACCAGTCTTAAAAAAGGTTTTAAGACTGGTTATTTATAAAACCGGTCTTAAAATAATTATTTTTAGACCGGTTATCAAAGAAACCAGTCTAAAAGGTTCTAATATTAAGACTGATAAAGTAATACTTTTAAGACCAGGTTTTTATACAACTGATCTTAAATGTACTTTTTAGACCGGTTGTGGAAACAACAAGTCTAAAAAGATGGATTTTTTTCAAAAAAAAATTGTTCCTTTTAAAACATTTGCCCAGCAAGCCATTTCCCCTGTTAAAATATTTCACTCAACAAATAACCATTTCAGCGACATCCAAATAAATTATTCTCTCACACATTATAACAAACATCTTATACAAAGCATCATTGTTAACTACATGCCAAACCACATTGAAAAAATTAATATAAGAATAATAAACTTTCCTAACAAATACATCACATACAAGACTAAAACTATCCCAATAGAAACCACAATGATCAAGTTACTTGCACCTCAGACTAAAATTACAATTCCACCTAGATCTAAATATTGACAAGCCAACTAAGTATACAATATGATACCTTAACCATAGAAGAGGACAGATAAGAAGGCTCACAACAGATAGCTTCGGTATCTATAGCCTAACTAGAGCACTTTATGGATGCTCTATAGGCCAGCCACAAGGTTGTATCACATGCAACTGCCAGGATTTCACCTATAAACATTACTCAAGAAGATCAAAAAAAGTTTTCCTATGACGACATAAAAAAAAGTAGTTTTATATATATAGCAATAACAATATACATAATTCAACTATAGTTCATGATAATTATTTTAGCTAACTAACCTTCAAAGTAGTTTTATAAAGGGATATCCTCCCATATCCTTTCATGATGATCGTTTCTTGTGCCATGTTCATTGTCTTCTTCATCTTCTTCATTCAATTCTAGTAGACCTCTAGAAAAAGAAAGTCTCAAGAAGATCATTCATTGAATGACTTTCTTGATTAATATCAATGACCCTTTTTCCTTGAAGAGCTACAGACAACATTTTATTTGTCTGATCTGTAATATAGAACACTTGTTTCCCTTGATATGCCATAATAAAAGGTTCATCTCCAAAACTTCTACTAATCATATCAACCAATGTAAATCCCAACTGATCAATCCTTACATCATTGTTGACATTAAACCACTTGCATTTGAAAATGGGAAATTTAATTTTAACATAATCAACTACCCAAATCTCTTCAATAACCTCATAATAAGGTATTGCTGCCAATCTAGGGTTCTTATCTGTCAACCTTTTGTTTGAACCAATCCGCAAAAGTTTTGTTATGCTCTCTAATTAACCTCTGTTCGGTCATTCGACTATTTTCTTTCCGGACAATTTCTTTATGAGCATTAATGTAATCTTGAACATTATCAACATTATTCAAGATGTACAAGTGGACTTATTGCAATTTATCAGGATTAACACTCTTTACTGTAGCCCCACGTCTACCCCCTTCTTCATCATGACGTTCAAGAAGCTCAATATGTCTTACATTTGATAGATAATCTTGACAAAACTCCATGGCTTCTTCATAAACATATGTTTGAACAATAGATGCTTTAGGCCAATTTGCATTCTTTACATACCCTTTTAGGATTTTCATAGTTCTTTCAATTGGGTACATCCACCATAAATAAACAAGACCACACAACTTTATCTCCCTCACTAGATGAACAATTAGATGTACCATTATGTCACAAAAAAGGAAGAAAAAACTTCTCAAGCTGGCACAAGATCAGATATCCTTTATTTTCCAGTTCATTCAATCTTTCTATCTCAATGACTTTACTACAAATAGCATTGAAGAAGAAACAAAGTCTAGTCAAAATATGTTGAAGATCATATTCGGCAAAGCCTCGAATACCTACTAGGAGTAGTTGTTGCATTAAGACATGATAATCATGAGCCTTTAGCCTTACTAACTTCAAGTCTTTCATCGACACAAGCTTCCTAAAATTTGAAGAATACCCTTAAGGAACTTTGATGGCATGTAAACACTCACAAAAGCTTATTTTCTTATCCTTAGACAAAGTATAAGTAGCTGGAGGACAAAACGTTCTCTTACCATATGGCAGTGTCCCAACAACACTATTACAAAAAGTATGTAAGCAGTGTCCCAACAATACTATCACATACATTTTTCTCCATATGCATGAAATCAATACAGTGTCTCACATCAAGATTGGGCCAATGTGGAAGATTGAAGAAGACATGCCACTTTTTCAATTTATTTTTTTCATTACTATTCTTTATAGTCTTACCAAAGATAACATTGATATTTTTCACCTTTTTATAAACTTGCTCCCCAGTCAATGCCTTTGGAGCATCTTCAAACTCCTGTCCACCAAAAAAAGTTTTCTTCAATCTATGATATGGGTAACCTCATCTAAGAAATCTCCTATGGCCAAGATAAATTGTCTTTCTTCCATGTTGAAGTTGATGGAAGCACTTTCCTTCTTCATAAATTGAACATGCTTTATAGCCTTTAACACTCTATCCTAACAAGTTTCCATATCAGGGAAGTCATTTATAATACAAAAGATCATGGCTCGCATTTTAAAAATATCCTTCCTGTTCGGGTCAAAAACATCAACACCTTCACCTTATAACTCTTTTAAGTCTTCGATCAAGGGTCCTAGGTAAACATCTATGTCATTTCCGGATTGTTTTGGTCCTGAAATCAACATAGACAACATTATGAACTTTTGTTTCATGCATAACAGAGGAGATAAGTTGTAAATTACTAACAGAATAGGCCATGAACTATGTATACTGCTCAGGCTACCAAAAGGATTAATGCCATCCATGCTCAGCCCAAGCCTAAGTTTCTAAGGTTCTTCACCGAAGGTAGGAAATAATTGATCGATTTTCTTCTATTGAGAAGAATCAGCCAGATGTCGAAGCTTTCCATCGGATATCCTCTCATCCATTTGCCATCTTAAATTTTTTGCATCGTTTTCATTAGCAAACAAGTGCTTGAACCTTGGTATGTTTGGAAGATACCACAACACTTTTGTAGGGGCGTTATTTGATTTGTACCTCAAGGTTTCACGTATCAGACACTGTTGTTCCTCTTCATATTCTTTTCTATACAATATACACTCATTAAGGCATGCATGGTTCTTTTTATACTTCATCCCTAGTCGAGAAGGCAACACATTATTATCTAGAAGCATGTACTTAAAAGCCTCAAGCATTTCTGAAAAATTCTTGTCGGTCTATCCATGTCGTGCTTTCAAGCTTACCAATTTCAATATTGCTTTAAACAATTAGTATTTTTGACACCTTGGGTACAGCGGAGTTTTAGCATCAATGCATATATTACCATATGTATGTGATTAGTTAAAAGCCTCTTCCCCTATATCACGAATAATATCCTCTATCCGATTATCCATATCCGTGTCATTATCATTAAAGGCCACTCCCCCTATTGAGATGAACTTAGCATTTTTAATTCTTCACTATGCCATACCCATACTGTATAACTCTTATAAAATCCTTCAAAAATTAAATGTGTATATATATCTGCAGCACTTAATCGCTTCTCATTCAAACATACTACATAAGGGCAATAAAACTTCCCACTACCATCATCAACATTTCTTCTAGCGAAGTCTAAAAAACCCTCACCCCATTATCATATTCAACACTCATTCATTTAGCTTTTATCCAACTATGATCCATATATATCTCAATACTTGTAGCACCCTATATCCAACAACAAAAGGATAGACAAAAAAACAATAACCATAGAGTTTTAGAGATTTTAACGAATTTTAACATGCACCATTTGAAACTAGTATTGTTTCAATAAACCAATAACACTGACAATCAAACAATCACACTAAATTAAAACAGAACTTAGAATGGTATTACTCGAAGCCAAATGTCACAAGTCAGAGCATCTTATTTACTTTTGGTCCAAAACAAGAAAAACGTATATAGTAATAAAGTCATCACAAAGTTTTCCCTTCACCTTAATTACTTTTTTCTGCAATTATTTCGTGTCTAACTATATTGTCAAAGTTAATATTGTTGAGAATAAGCAAATACAAGCTGAAAGTTGAGGGCTTTAATTAACAGAACACTAACCTGATTGAAAACCAAGGAGTGAGCTTCTACCCAAAGTCACAGTGGCATCAACTAAGGTTAAAATGAAGTCCTCAAATTCACGGCACTGACAAAGGAAAGTCACAGCAGAAGAGAATAGTCACTACATAGAATAGAGGTAGTGGCGGAGGAGAGTGACGATGATCAAAGAACAGCGATGAGGAACACAACAACGGCATCTGTAATGATAGAGGAGAGTTGAGCAAATGAGAAATGGGGAGTGATGGAGGAGTTCAAAACAAGTAGCGACAAAGCTCACAGAGAAATGGCGACAAGAGAAGAAAGAGTTCAAAGCGTGAGATCTAGACGCGGGAGTAAAAATTCGGGCAAAATGCTCACTTTTAAGACCAGTTTTCAATAAAAACCAATCTTAAAAGGGTGAATTTTTTTTTTCATTTTTTCATCTTTAAGACCGGTTTTTATGAAAACCGGTCTTAAATCTTTTATATTTAAGACCGATTATTATTAATAACTGGTCTTAAAAGTGTCAAATTTTTAATTTTTTAAATATTTTGATATTTTAAGACCGGTTTTATTTATAACCAATGTAAATAATTTTTTTTAAAATCGGTTTTTTGGAGAACCAGTCTTAGAAGTTCTATATAATTACAAAACTACTACCGGTCAAAATTTTAAGACCTTATCCACTATAACATGTCTAAATGTGGCGGTCTAAAAAGGGATTTTTATACTAGTGAATAGATAATAATCATGTTATAAAGTCAAAATAAAAAGTAAATTATGCTTGGAAAATAAATAAAAGAGGAAAGAAAACAAAACTATTACAAATAAGCGTAAGCGTATGTTTACTATTGTAAATCATACAATTATAAATTCGCATAACTAAGCTTTACCTGTGGGCAAAGACATTAGCATGGCATGAATGTATCTTGAATTGATGAATCTAGAATGCAGTTATGTTTTTTAATACCTGTGGGCTACTTAGAAAATACAATGTGTAACATCCCAAATTTTATTCACCAAAATTTGTTATATTAAAGGGAATAAAATGGTGAATTAAAGAGCACCGAAAATGACAAACCAAAACAATTAGTGGTCACACATAACATGGTTAAGTTAGAACACAATTTACAAAGTTACAATGTGCTACCAGTGCTTTTTCCTGCATGCCAGTCTGGCTGGTGATGTTTTTGGATAACAAAATGATGTCCAATAAATGTGAAAGTTTTCAGAATAAAAATAGACATATCATGCTTTAAATTGATAGGTAATATAAGTCATATTGACCTGTATACTAAGAGTTATGTATTTTTGAAGTTAGCCAAGTAAAATTGAAAAATATCTGTGATAGTGTCCAATAAATGATAATTCTGCAATTGTGTGGTGATAATTAGGGTTTTGTGATATTTTTCATTGAAAGAAGACTTAAATAGTTTTTTATGGAACCTAGAACCAACCCATTTGGATATTTGTAGAATTAATTATGAATTTCTAAAGTTTAGTCAATAAAACTGGCAAATTGGGTTAACCTACAAATTTATGGCAATTGTGTTAAAATTGTCATAAGTATTGGGCCAAATATAAGAGACAAGTCATAAAGGTCCATGTAATCCCATTGGACATTTATTTTCATGGCTCTAATAATATGTGTATTTATTTAGGGCCATGAGAAGTCAATAAGAAGCATTTTCAATGTTTGGAAAAGAAAAGGTATAAGAGGAGGACTCAAGACAAGAGGTAGTGAACTTACTTAACTTGCATGTATTTGATGTTTTTGTTGTGCATTGATTTATAGTATTGCTTTACTTGATTATGTGAAGCATTTATGAATGAATGAAGCTCTATTTTTGTTTATACTATAGCCATAGATATGTTGCATGAAACACTAAACATGTAGAAATGTCATTATGTGAACATGAGCCTATGTAAGGCAAGCATATCATGCACTAGAATTCATCTTGCATGCATCATACTATTGTTTGCTACTGAGATTCTCTCGAATCTCACCCTCCCCAACCAACCATTCAGACAAGTGAAAATAGGAGGTTTGCTGAGAATAGAGAAGTGAACTGCACGAGAGGAATGCAGTGGTGGAACGAAGATGGGAAGATGTATGTGTTTCACTGTAATGGGTTTAGACACCTTAGTAGCCTTATACGGCTACATTATTTGTAAATATTATATACAATCCATTTCAGGAATTCCTATAATCAAGTACCTATTATCAGCATATATATATGTTATTCCTGTGTGCCCACCAAACTACGCGATAACACTGAGAAATGTGGAAATAAGATGAAGGTCTTACACAATGCCATTCTATTCTACTCCAATTAAAAATGCAATTTTAATTATCTACTTGTGGGCAAAGATTAATTATAACCACATATTTAATTACAATTGATGTCTTTAAACCTTTATGTAATGTATTTCGTTTGTTAAAACAAAATAGAGTGCATGTCCATATGTAAGGATGCTGTGGCTACTCCTCGATTCTACATGCTCATCACAAGAACATCAGACTATTGTGTACATTAATTGCATAGTTAACTATAATTGATACCATAAAGCCTTATGTGATTGACTATGCATGCAACATTTGTATAAGGATGTTATGGCTACTCCTTAAACAAAAATATGTATGCTAATCACTAATATCAAATATATACAATTAAACTCCATATATACATATAATTGTCAATGAGAATCATAATTAATTAATTTAATCTTTTAAATCATTTATGAGAATAAATCAAATTTAATCACCTAAATTAGCAAGTTTCTCATCGATCATGGTTTTGTACGAGGAAAATTTAATACAACACTTTTTATAAAATGAAAACAAAATGATATTTTGATAATTCAAATACACGTTGATGATATCATGTTTAGTTCTACTAATGAAATTCTGTGGAAGAACTTTCTAAGATAATGTAGGGGGAGTTTGAAATATCAATGATGAGAAAATTGAACTTCTTTCTTGGTCTACAAATTAAGCAAAGAAAGAATGGAATTTTCATATCTCAAACAAAATACCCAAAGGAGTATGAAAGAAATACGGGATGGATCAATCAAATGGAGAAGACACGCCTATGAGCTCAACTACATTGCTTGATGCTGATATCAAAGGAAAAAACTATAACATCACTAAATATATAAGAATGATTGGCTCATACTCTATCTCACTACAAGTAGACCTTGCATCCAATTTAGTGCTGGTATGTGTGTAAGATATCAATCAGCCCCAAAGGAATCACATGCTGAAATTGTCAAAAGAATCTTCAGATATCTTGCCCACACAGCAGAATTAGGTATCTAGTATCCTAAAGGAGGAAATGAAAACCTAGTTGCATACTTAGACTCTAATCATAGAGGTTACAAGACTGACAAAGAGAGTACTAGTGGGCAATGCCAGTTTCATGGAGGCTCACTTGTATCATGGTTCAGCAAGAAATAGAGCACAGTGTCTCTTTCATCAGCGGAAGCTGAGTATGTTGTAGTGTCAAGTTGTTGTGAACAAGTACTATGGCTGAAGCAATAACTACAAGACCTTGGTATACACTTGAAAGAGATACCTATCTACTTTAACAACACTAGCATGATAAGCTTGGCAAAGAATCCAGTTCTAAACTCCATAACCAAGCATATCTATATTAGACATCACTTTATTAGGGATCATGTTTAAAAGAAGGATGTCAAAGTGATATTCATCCTAACTCATCTTCAAATAGCAGATATCTTCACAAAACCTCTCGCCAAAGATCAATTTCTATTCATAAGAAGAGAATTGGGAATAGTAAATCCCAACGAATCACAAGTTGTTATATGTTAGAAAATGTAATTTGATTATGTTTTGATGATAACTGACTTAAGCATCAGAGTAACTAGTAATTTGTTTTTGTAGGACCTTGATACTATGTTATGTGGTAAGAAGAACTGAGCTAAACAGAGATGTTGTTCAACACAACATTACTCAAGTGACAACTTTCAGTGATCAAGATATCACTCAAGCGATACCTGGTAATGATGGTTGCATCACTCGAGTGACTACTCGAGTGATGACCTGGAAATCAAGGTAGTGGGCATTAATTCAAATTTATTCAAATTGAAATGGCATAACAGTTGAATATGAACAATCAGAAGTTGAAGAGACTAATTACTCGAGTGATGTCTCAGAATCACTCGAGTGATGATCAGCGCAGTGTGAATTCAAAATCAAGTTTCAGCTTAATTTTGCCATCCAGAGACTATACATCATCAAGGAAACATTCATGGATAATTACTATATTATTTATGGCAGGTATGATTTAACATTGCATTATTTTTAACTGATTGGCACGATCACTCAAGTGATCACTAGAGTAATGTCGGGCACAATAGGTTAAAAGTGTCAGCACTCTGTCATTTTGACCAAACCACTTCAAGTGATTCTCCAAGTGCTTTGTCCAAAACATTTGACAAAAGTTTACCCACTTAAAACTGAACAAAACCTATCTCATTGCATATCCAAAACCATCCTGGATTTCTCATATTTCTCTACCTTAGCATTTGACATTCGGTACTCCAATAAAGGAAAATAGGAGTTTTTGCTTCAATCTCTCAATGGCTAGGACCAAGGTGCCTCATGAGCAACCTTCTGAGTCTTATGAGTCTCCACCACCTCCTCCACACAAGGATCAAAAGACAAAAACCACTCCAAAGTCGAAATCACATCTACGACTGAAAGTTCAAAAAAAGATCCATCCAAAATGCAACCCAAGACCAAAGGAGTTATGATCAAGGAATAGGCCTCCTTGAAAGGAAGAATAAAGAAGGCTGCACCTCCAAGAAATGGGAAGAAATCTACCACTTCTACTCTACCCTCATAGCATATACTTTCTCATGGTCTTGAAAGGGTTCCAAGGACCCAAAATATGATAAAACGATTGCCAAGGCAATGGCAAACATATTGGAGGAAGCTTTTCCATCCAAGGGAGACACATAAGAAACCATTTCAAAACCTTCAAGATCTCATACAAAGGTTTCAAAAAAGGAGTTGGAGAAGAATTAGAAGTCACTGTCCCTCCTAAAGGCTTCAACACGAACAAACTTGAAGAAACAAAGAAGAATTAGGTTGATTCTAAGTCCTGTGTCCCTCATTAAGTCTATTTGGAAGGAAAAATATCTCCTTCAACCAATTAGGTGCACTTCATTCCAGAATTACCATTTATTAAATAATGTCACAGAAACTTGCCAGTTTTACTTAGCAAACTTCAAAAATATATAACTCTTAGTGTAGAGGTTCAAATGAGTAATACACCTATCAAATTAAAGCTTGATTGGTCTACTTTTATTCTGGAAAGTATCATGGCCATTAGGTCACATTTGGTTATTCAAAGACTCATCACAATTACACTGCCTCCCAAAACTCATAGCCTGGCAGTACAATGTTCAAATTCCAAATTTTGGATTTCAAATCCATTCATTTTAAAATCAACCAACAACCTATTCCTACACAATTTTGCCCAAAGAATACATTGGAAACCTAAAATTTAGAAAAATCCAATTCCTTTTTAAAGCCCTTCACCTGACTGAAAATTAGGGTTTCAAAACAACAATCACAAATTCTCAATTTATGCACCAAACTAGGTTCATGTGCTTCCCAAACATCATATAACCATATGTATATGATTAAAGATTCATGAACCCTAACAAACCCTAAATGGCAGAAATTAGGGCAGCAAAAACAACCTACCAAAACTCAGCCAAATCACAAGATACTAAGCTCAAATCAAAGCTTAAGCTTACCTCTTTTACTTTTTATGGCTTGTTCATTATTTCTCCAACTTTGGCTCAACTTAGCAGTAGCAAAACACTTATCATTGATAAACAAAAACCATAGAAATGAATCTCTTGATGAGATAAACAACATTTATGAAGACCTCAAGAGCTAGAAAGGTGATTTGGAAGGTGAAAATTGAGCTAGAAGCTCTTACCTTGCTTCTTGGCTTCTTTTTCTCTTTATTTACCTAGCTTAGCCTAAATTTAGACATGAGAGATACAGTGTTATGTTCTGATTTTTGTCTTCCTTGGCCACTTAATACATTGCTGAAAATGGCCCAAAAAGAATTAGGGAAAAAGAAAATAACATGTGGCAAAAAATGCTTCTTCTTTTCCAAGCCAAGTTAACTAACCAAGTATAGTTAATTCCACTTTGCTGACTTTTCTTTCCTATTTTCCATTTAGAGAGAAAATGTTGACCAAAAAGTCTTTTATTGCTTCCTTTAGGTCTTGGCCACAATTTTTGACCAAGTCTTCTTGTAAAGTATGTTGATTAATCCCCTTTTTCTCTTGGTATGCCTTTCTGGACTTTTTTGTGGTCTTTTGGGAGTGAGATAATTTGCTTTTCATTCTTATAATTGCTTCTAGGTTTTTAAGAGCAAATCCTAGCCCTTCATTTTGTCTTCCAATCTTAACCTTAAGATCAAGTGACAATTGTCTCTTTTTCCCTTGATTATGGAAACATTATTTCTTGTGCAATTAATTCCTTCAATTCTCTTTGTTTCTTCTTTCTTGACACCATTTCCCTTTTCCTTTGGATCTAAGGCAGGTTCTACGACAATTTGACACATCTTAAAGGAATCAGGTATTTCCTTTTGACTAATTCGCACTGAAATTCTTATCCTGTTCTAAGTGCAATGTCTATAAGCCATTTTGCTTCTTAAGCCTTCATAGGATACTTGCTAAACCAAGGCTTAGCAATCTAGTTGATTCAGGTTTATTCTCAAGCCTCTAATCCCAAGATTTAGGATGTTACCAAGCCTGTTGCATAGTTAAAGTTTTGCTTTGACGATATTCCTTAATCTCAGGTAAACATATTAATTATCAAAAATCAATATTAGCTTGTAACCCCTCTATCTCTCATCAGCTGAAATGAGCCTTGTTCGAATAGCTTGAAATTGGATTCCACGCTCGCTTGGGAAAGAATCTGGTACATATATTGATGATCCAAGTCTGAGAAACAAAAGTATCTTGAAGTTATTGAGAAGCTTGACAAACAACTTGATGGATGGAAATGCAATCTTCTCTCTCAAGCTGGATGACTGGTATTAATTAATCATTTGTTGTCATCTTTATTTGTGTATCCTTTCTCTTATACCAAATGTTCTAGCCATTTATGTCATGTCATAGCAATGAAGATTGCAAATTTCTTCTGGGGATTACACTGATAATTCACAAAGAGCTCATCTTCTCCACTAGGACAAGCTATGCTTGCCTCATGCTAATGGTGCTCTACAAATTATTTGATTGGAGGCCTTCAATGATCCTCTATTAGCTTAAACACTTATGGTGAGTTATCTCTAATCAATTGACTTTACTTAGTCAAATAATGCTAATGAAGTATTTGAATCTTGATCGACAATATATTTTTAAATCTCCTTACAATAGTTCATCTTTATGTAGGAAAATTCTTAAAACCAGCAACATAATCACTGACGATCTTACTTAGCAGGTAGGTAAGGGATCTTCTATTTGTTTAAATTTTGGTAGCATTTGCAGTAGTTTGATCTTGCATTCCCTGATCTTAGAGTGTCAGACCTTATACTTCGCTCTTTTGGAAAATGGAATTTTCCTCTTTTATCCTCACTCTACCCTAGGCAAGTGGGGCAACAGTTTGCAAGATATCAGGTTTTGATATCTGAAGTCCATGATATAGTATGCTAGTCAAGTAATAGTATAGGTAATTATACTATCAGAACTGGATATCTTTTGCTTCAGTCTACTATTGGGATTTCTAGTCAAGCGCAAAGTGAGGTATGTGAATTTATTTGGAAATCTCTTCTACCTTCATGAATTAAGTTGTTGCTATGGAAAATTGTTCGACGTACTTTACCAACAACTTAGTTTCTTAGTGCTCGTCAGTTAGTCTCTTTAAAGGTTTGTTATTTTTAAGGGTATCATAATGAGTCTTTAGACTTTATTTTTATACTATCCTTTTTCAAATCTTGTTGGTTTAGAAGTGTTGTAGGTTTTAGAATTGATATTGATCCTAATATGGAGCTTCAATAGTGGATAATGACATTGTTGATCAACCATAGGGATCCTAATAATTCTATGACATAGTTGCCTTTTTAACTACTAGAATCACTACAGCTTGCTAGAAATAAAGCATGTCATGCAGGAATGAGAATTCTTCCTCAACAGGTGATTAAGGAGGCACAAACTAGAGCAAAATTTGTCACATCCTTGTCCATGCATCAGCTGTTAGAATTGGCAGGCATAGCAGAAGAATTTTTAAAAAAAATTTCACCAATCCTAATTGAGGATCTATCAACAGCGTTTAAACCAAGTTGGAAGGATTCATACCTTTTGATGATTCAGGGTTTTCACGATCTCTAGAAGCCAACACGTCAGGTCCGCTCCCTCTACAGGTATCCACACGAATTCTCTCCAACCGAGACTGTGGGCTAGCGCCTCTAATGTCTCCTAGGGTTTCCCTTGCAGCTCTCAATTCTAATATGTATCTCAGTATATCTGCTCTATCAAGTTTATAACCTATGAGGGCTATTTTAAAATTTCAAAATTAATCATCATTAATTTCAAAATTAATTAACTATTAATTATCTTGATGAGCTAATTAAATAAATTCAGTTTAAATTAAATCTGTCCAACAATTTTAATTTAACCTATTTATTTAATCTAAATAAAGAGCCATTAGATTTAAGTTATCTTCATAAATTAAATCTGAGATACCATATATCTATCATGTTAGTTATTAGATTTAATTTATCTTAATAAATTAAATTTGAAACTAACAATATAATAATATCATATAATATATATATATACATATATATATAATATGTATTTCAAAAATACATATCTATATAATATTATTAACGAATTTTTTTTATATTACATATATACATATATATAAATATAAATATAAAATTCGTCCACCTTAATTAAACATTATCTCATGTTGGGCCATTCTTGTGTGCGACCCTGTAGGCCCATATGAAGTTGGCAGTGGGTCAATAACTGAATTAACCCATAAGTCGCAAGTGGCCTCTAGCAAGACATCACGACTACCCAATTCATATGAGGATCATTAACATGATGCAACCTGTCATACAACCATGCCACGTCTCTTTTGTCACACGATATATCGGTCAAGGATGAGGTATGGAAAATTTCGTCCTCTTATTCCTAACTATTACTCTCTCGATTCCTGAGTAGTCTGACAATAGAAATGGAAACTCCTTTCCATTGTAGTATGGCCATACATTTCTCAGACTTACTTATCGAGGGGCCTAGTAATATCTCTCTACTAATGTGAGGGACAAATTCCATCTTGATCATTCATATTCCTCTGCATGAAAAACCACCAAGCCCGATTGTAGCCTTTATCATCACCCGATCAAAGGTGACTTTTGACTAGCATGTAGGAATCCATGATGACCTCAGGTCTAAGGGCATTGTGATGTGGTTATACATAAGAAAAGCTTATGACTTGATCCATGTAGCTTTCTCATAGTGGGTCGGTCCAACACTTGTACTCTTACAAGTGCCTAAAACTTTGATTCGTATCTCCATATCTTATTAAAGTCATACTGATCTTGTTTCATCTCTGCTCCCGCATAGATGACCGACCAGGGAAAATTAGGACAATCTTTATGAATTATACAAGGATATAATTATCACAGTTAACATGCAAATAATATGATAACAGAATGGAGAAATTTCATTAAATTAATAATGTTCAAAGTATAACGATTGGCCCTTTGAGCACAATTTCCAACATCAGCAACATCAACTTACTCACATAAAGGACGGCCAAGTACCCTTGACTGACAACGGTGATCATGGTATGAGAAACTACTGCTGCTCTGTAATACCCCAAATTTAGAGACTCAAGACTAGAGAATAAGCCTGAGATTAGTGGATTGCTAAGCCCCAGTTTAGCAAGATCCTAAATTGTGATTAAGGGTTAATGACTCCAAAAGTAGATGTGGTTAGTGATAAATAACCCTTTTGGAGAATATGATGTGATTTGACACTCGAATATGATTCGTGTGTGTTGTGAGCAGCGCCGAAACCTTGTATTTGAGTTCAATTGTGGATTAACATCCAAATTGACTTAGAATAGAGGGAAGAATTGAATGGGGTATAGTGTTAGAAATGGTGTCATAGTGTCAGTCTTAAATTTCTCATCCCAAGCTTCAAAATGGACATATAATTTGTGCCATTTCGTTTTGGGAATTGGGAGATATGACTGTCCAAAGTTTGAGGTAAAAAATGGACTCTGTTTTGGGGCAGTGATGAAACTTGTGTAATTCTGGAATTTTGTGGTGAGTTCTGGTAATGGATCATATTTTTCCAATGCAGAGGACTTAAATACCTTTCATTTGGCTTTGGAATCACCTCATTTCGATTTTTCTACAATTAGTTATTATTTTTCAAAGTTTGGGCAGAAAATCTGCTAGAATATCCAAAAATGGGAATTATGACATCATCTCAATAAAAGATGACATCAGCATGGAATTAAATATTTTCTCATCTTCTTCAGCTCTCATTTTCTGTCGTGCTGAACTAGCTGAAACTAGTGAGAGAAAGTTGAGAGCTCTTAGAGAGAGAGAGAGGAGAAATCTCGCAAGGTAAGCCGATTTCTCCGACGATCTAGCTCCTAACGTGTATAACCTTACTTCTAAGCTTCTCTTTCATGTTCTTTAAGGTTTTGGAAGCTCAATTTTCATGGTTTAAAAGGGGCTAGGGTTCAGCCATATTGAGTAAAAGCCAGAGGGAGCTTGTGGTAACTTCCGAAACTTCAATCTTTGATTGTTCTGGCTGCTGTGGTTGATTTAATCGGTGAAATTTCACCGGATTGTCTTTGTTTGTAAATTTGGAAAATGGGTTGGCCTAGGTGTTATGCTGCCCAAATTGATACTAAATGGTAGTTCTAACCCAATGTAATGGTCAATAAAGTGGTTAGGAGTAGAAAGGAACGCATTTGCGGAGCCAAAACCGAAAAACCCCAATTTTTCTGGGAGAATTGAGAATTTCGGCCAAGCCTAGTTTAGAGGGGTTAGAGATGAATTTTCAATGATTTGATGATTCCATTGAGTTCAGGAGCGAAAATTAGGTGGGGTTACAGTTGGTTACTTTTTTGGAAAAGGCCGAAAAAGCATAATTACGAAAACGCCCCTGAAACCCTTAAAGTGGGGCTGTCAAGGGTGAATTTGTAAATTGACATTGAATTTGATAATTCCAAGTCGGGAAATGGATTCCTTGGGCGAAAATATGTAAGAATAGCCCATGTCAAAGTTTCAAGAAAAGTACAGCCGGACCGGGTACGGCGGGGCCGGGTCGGGTCTCCGGGGGTATTTTAGTAAATTTTCAATATAGCCTCATATAACCCCCAGAAACACTATGGAAGTGTCTAAATAGTACATTTGACATTGTAGGACCAAATGTGAAGCCCCGAGTTGCTGGCACGCAAATCGAGGAGAAAAGACTGGAGGTAGGGGGACTTACCTTACTTGCATGTATTTGATATCTTTGCTTGTGCAGTGATGTATGTGATTGCTTTACTTGATTGTGTAGAGCATATTTGTATAAATGAAACTCTGTTTCTGTTTTGCTGTGGCTATAATTTTGTTACATGAAACATTGAGCATGCAAAAATGTCATTATGGGGCATGCATCTAGATAAAGCTAACATGTCATACACATAACATCTATCATGCATGCATTATGGTATCTGTTTCCTACTGAGATTCTCTCGAATCTCACCCTCCCCTACAAACAATTTAGACAGGGCAAGTGGCTCGTGGAGGGAGCGGCTAGGACTCCTTCGAGATGAGAATTAGTAGTTGGTTACCAATGAGTTGTGAAGACTGTATATGATTCGATTGAATATATGGTTATTAATTTGAGATGAGATTGTGTAATCCCCATTTAAAGAATTGTAATGGGTAATTGTGCCTTATGTATCTTTAGCGAAGGTATGTACCCGGGATTGATGGGATGATTATGTTGTGCACTGTGATATTTATATGAATGTGATTTATCTTCACGTAGTAATTGTATTCGAAATATGAATATGAGACCAAGTTAATTAGATTTTAAAAGGTATTTTTGAAAACCCTATCTCAAGGATGGGATTATTTCATTTTAATCACGTATTTCGGATATAATTACGGAGGGGGTTACATGCTCTGTTTAGTAGGATGTCATGTTTAGTATCAAGAATGCAAAGACAAGTCCCTATAGTGTAATAATCAAGATATATATTTTGATCACCGCATCTTTCATGAATGGATATTTACTCCATCAATTCGAGTTGGTGGTTTACATTTAATCTCTACGGGATGCCATGGCCTTCATACTTAACAAATATCAGCTGCCCCATTCGACTACTTTTCCCATCCACTATAACTTCTTAGGAGATCCCATATAAACATTCGTACTAATACTCAGACTATCCCTTGGAACCTATCTTATCTTTTACAGGATATTTGCATATTACTATGATATTTTGTACATATACGTTTTCATCATGAATGCATAGTTATATTTCATAAAAAAATAAATAATAAAAAATAACTATATGTAATAAAAAAAGTAAATACATTATGGTTATTAACAAATAACTGTTATATATGTCCTCAATATATTATAGTTTGGAACCATTATATATCTTGCGTTAAGTATATATAACGCCCACATATATAACAATTCGGAACCGTAATTTATGGCCAATAATAACCACCATATATAGCCAATTTCGTAGTAGTGTCGTATTCAGCATTTCAACTTACAACTCTCTTCTTCAAAATTCTTCTGCTCTTCCCTTCACATTGCAATCCTTTTCAATCCTCGTGTTTATTCACTCCCTTGTTCTCGACTTCTCATTACTCAAATTAAGCTTATTTGGAATATTTCTCTTCTATAAACTAGTTTTCAAAACCTCCCAAAAAAAAGAACGATTTTTGTTTTCAATTGCATACCCCTCTTCATTCATTTTTTTTTTTCTGCGTCAACTTGCTTTTTTTGATCTTCTTGGCCATGTCCTTTAATCCAATTTTTCTCACTTGTGTTAAAGTATTTAGATATGAACTAAATTAAAAAAATGGAAAAAGGAAAAAAAGATGGGTTAAAGATTTCTTTTCCTGCAACAATTCTTCCTCATATACTATTGCTTTTGTTGTGATCAATTATATACACAAATCTAAGAAGTCTGCAGTTTAGAAGTTTTAGTGCTACCAACTTCTATGTCTTCTTGTTCGCAAGAAAGTGGTGGTGATTAGAAAGTTATACAGGTAAAATCTTTCTGTTGATGGGTTAGAAATTTTAAATTTGTATTGGAACAAACATTAATATATTTCTTGTATTGGAATAAATATTGAAATAATTCTTAAATACATAATATATAAACTCTAAAACTAAAAGTAACAACAAAAGACTTTAGTAGTACCTCTAGCCATAGTAACTCTACAAGCTATATCTCACAACCCAAGAACTAAAAAAGAGAAAAGGAGATTAGAAGAAAATAACTCAATATTCTTCTAATAGGAAGATAAGGTATATAGATGGTCTAGGAATAGCTGTCACCCATCAGGTAACCCTTAAGGAGTAAGTAAGTGTATTTCAACACTACGCTATTTATAACCTCCTATCAAGACTGGTAATAGCTTACTAGTCAGTTAAGTAACCTTGAACCAAATCTCTATACAAATCATGCACAGGCCACAATCAGGGGATATTTTATTCAAATACAATGATAAGATAATATCAAGATATAATATGTATTAGATAATAATAAAATATATAATCTTAAATAATAACATATCTAACAGTCTCCCACTTGGCTTGTAACCTAATGTTACTTGGTGAGTATGGTTCATTTAAGCAGTCCTACAGGAATCAGGGCGATAAGTCCTCTTTGATCAAGTATTATCTTCCAACTTAAATGTTTGCTAAGATCTCATAATTTAGGTACTAATAATTGAGACCACAAACTTCAATTTGAATTTAATCACTTAAATAATGTCTCATCTAAATCACTAAATGCGATCTATCCCTGATGAGATATTTGATCCTTTTGATTTCTGTAAAAGCATGCTCTCCCATATGTGTTTATGACCCATTGATTCTATGGTCATATAACACCCTTAATTGGTTTGAATTAATATAATAATTCTAAATACCCTTTGATGAAATTCCTTATTTGACAATCTTGTAACTTGCCTCCAAGAATGACTAGGACAAGTGATTTATGGTTGAATTAAGAATTTAGTAACTGCTTAGTAATCTTCTTTATACTCCTCCATGATGCAACTTGTTTAGCAAGTGTAATGATGTATCATAATGTTAACATTCATATATTTAACTCATTATATAAAACTAAACAAGCTAATCATTCAACAATATATAAAGTGTAATATCAAGAATTTTGGGCCTAGGACATTGAGGATAAGCCTATATCAAGCAAACTACTAAGCTCAGTTTAGGAAGAGTCCCAAAAATGATGAGAGATAGAAAGACTCTCAGGAACTATGTGATCCGGCCCAACTAGGTGGATGGCCCAGTATGCGTAGGTAGTAGGATCAAAGTGTCAGTGCATATGTGCACAGGACACATATACGGTGCCATTAGGTTGGTAGAAAGATGCCACCCAGCTATGTCATGAGGTATGTGATTGATTAGTCAAATAAAATATGCTGGTATAAGTGTGCACATGGCATTTTCAAGGCAGACATGAGTACCCTACTTTTTTAGGAAAAGATACTAAAATGTGGTGCCATGTGGGGTCCACACACACTTTAATTAGGATGTCATTTGGCAGGCATTGATATGCGTACGACAATCCCGAGTAACACCGTATAAAATCCCAAGTAAGCACTGATAAAGTAACTTTAATAAAGTAGGTCATGATGTGTAATGATTACTCTACTTTTGTGGTGTATGAATATGAATATAACACTTGTCATTAAAGTGCACATCATTATGACAAACACTATTCACACTTTTTGGTTGGAATAATTGGAGGGTGACACTTGTCCCTTCATCATGAGGTGTCCTTCTTGCCTTCTTGTTTGCATCCAAGATGGTGACATGTGGCACTGAAGTCAAGGGAATCCATCGGTTTCTAGCCCTGTTGCATACTTAACTTCCCAAACACAGAAACTGAGAGTCCAGGAAAATTCATAGGCCTCTCATTCTACTAACATGAAAGGACGGCTAGGAGAGAGAAGAAATAGAAAGAACAAAAAGCAAAAAGACACATGGAAGCCTAGGATTTAATCTAAGACACTTGTCACCATAAGATGATAACACATGAGATTAATATCCAATCACTCAACTTTCTCTCTCTGTTCTCCTTATAATTCGGCCAGCAACCCAAAAAGGAGAGAAAAATGAGAAAATTTAAGAAAATTGGAAGAGAAAAGGTGGATGAATAGTGTTGTGTTCTTAAGTTCTGGAGCAGATTCTAACCCAGAATAGTCATTATCGTCCGCTAAGTCCTTTAGGAAAGTTTTCTACTCACTGATAGCTTTATTTCTATGGTCTTAGTTTTCTAATCCAAGGTGTTTTGTGTCATCTAGTTGGCCAGAGTACTATCGAAATACCAAATCAATGATAGAAACATGAAGAGCTAAGCTTAAGCATCGTTTTGAACGTATACCTTATGATTTGGTTGAGTTTGTTTTGACTCTTGGACCACCTTAATGTTTTGGCCAGAGGGTGTTTTGAGGCCATATGTGTTAAATAATGAATTTATGATGCTATATGATGTTTGATGATAAAATAAGATTAGTTTAAGTGCTGCCAAATTTTAGTTCCGTGAGGAAATTTGTTTGTTACGCATTTTTGACTAAGCAAATGATATGTAATGGCGACGAAACTTTTTAGATTTAAAATAGACATCATAAGCTTTAATTTCATAGGTCATTGGTGCTATTTGAATTAATATATTAGGAGATATGAATTTTTGAAGTTGGATTTGTAAAACTAGAGAAAATCTGTGACAATGTGAGTTTACTGGTGATTCTGGATTTTTGTGCGTGGAACTAGCTAGAGGAAATATTTTTCCCTTAAAATATACTTTACAAGTGACACATATAATTTTGAATCACCTAATTTGGATATTTGTAGAAAAAGATAAGAATTTTTCAAGGTTTCTTGAAAATTCTGCCAACTTTTGGAAATTGTGAGGTTATGGCATTTGGTAATTAATTTGACCTCCAAGGGTTAAGTTAAACACTTGGAGTTAATGTGAGCCTATTAGATAACCATTGGGCCTAATGTGTTAACTTTAAAGTTAACCAACCAAAGTCTCTTGAGTTATAAAAAGTTGGGACAAGTATAGGTCCAAAGATAAAGGACATGTCCAAAAGGCTAAAGTAGCCCATTGGACATTCATTTGTCGTGGCTCTAACAATATGGCCACTTATCTAGAGCCATGAGATGACAATGAAGGGATAATGGAAGTAACTTCAGTGGTTGGAAGAAAAGGTGTAAAAAAGGTGACTTGAAGACAAAAGATAGTGGACTTACCCTACTTACATGAGAATTTGAGATGTCAATGATGGGATAATTAACATTCTTTTTGGGTCTGTAAATCAAACAAAGAAAGAATGGAATACTTATATCCCAGACTAAATATCTCAAAGAACTCCTTAAGAAATACAGGATGGATCAAGCTAATGGAGTCGACACACCCATGAGTTCAACAACCTTACTAGATGCAGATGCAAAAGGACTTGAATTCAACATAACAAAATATCGAGGAATGATTGGGTTATTACTTTATCTCACAACTAGCAGACCTGATATTCAGTTCAGTGTCGGTATGTGTGTTAGATATCAATCATGTCCTAAGGAATATCATGTTGAAATTTTCAGATATCTTGCTGACACGGTAGATTTAGGAATATGGTATCCTAAGGGAGGAAATGAATATCTTATAGCATATTCAAACTCAGATCACGGTGGTCATATAATAGATAGAAAAAACACTAGTAGGCGATATCAGTTTTTGGGAGGAGTAGTTGTCTCTTGGTCTAGCAAGAAACAAAACACCATATCATTCTTCTCAATAGAAGCTGAATATATAGCTGCTTCAAGCTGTTATGCTCAAGTACTATGGTTAAAACAGCAATTGCAAGATCTTGGCATTTATCTTAAAGAAATTCCTATATGCTGTGATAATACGAGCACCATTAGCCTGGCCAAAAATCCAGTACAACACTCGAGAACTAAGGACATAGATGTGAGGCATCATTTCATCAGAGATCACGTCCAGAAGAAAGATGTCAAAGTAGTATTTATCCCAACACATCTGCAATTAGCTGACATATTCACCAAACCTCTAGCAAAGGATCAGTTTCTTTACATAAGAAGGGAATTGGGAATGGTAAATCCTAATAAACTGTAAATAAATCTATATATTCTTTTCTTTTCTTTTCTTAATTAAGTTTTGATGATAAAAGTTACTGACTTAAGCATCAGAGTTTTTAGTTGTGTATTTTGCAGGATTAAGTTTAAAGAGGGATCTATAAGAAAAGAAGTGCTATTCGAATAATGATTACTATATCCAAATACTCAATCAAACTTTTAAAAGGAGAGTATTCGAATACATGAACCACTATTCGGATATCACACAGAGATATTGTAAAGAAACTATTCGGATAATGCAAGACTATTTGAATACTACTCATTCTTAAAAAAATCTATTAGAATATTGTAAGGATTATTTGAATACTGAAGTTCAGTTATCAAAAGGAACTATTCGAATAATTGAAACAATATTCGAATAGCAGTGCAATTCACAAAAAGTTATGACACAGTATTTGAATACTCATAATGCTATCCGAATACAAAACGCAAGAATTACAAATGAACTATTTGAATAATCAACAGAGTATCCAAATAGTATTACTTGACTTTAGAATCTGAAAAGGAGATATCCGAATAACATAATCACTATCCGAATAAAAAGGCAAGATTTACAATAAAAGTATTCGAATAGTGGATCTATTATTCGCAAGGTTCATGAACCTGGATTGGGCACTGAACCGGTCGAGGTACTGGGTCAAGGGTCAGTAGGTTAGACCGAAGTCAAACCGGGAGTCAGATCGGGGTCAATTAAAAACATATATATATATATATAATTTAAATATTCATCCATACTATTTAAAAAATTACATAAGAGTTTTTTTTCTAACCAATAGTCCAATATAACCTTCTAAACCTAATACCCACAAAAATATTGTTAAGTACATAAGAATTTTTCTCCAACTAATGCCAAAAATATTCCATAATCCTTTTAAAACTCATTGAAAATTAAAAAATTTTAGGAAAATAATTTTTCTGGAAAAAAAGTAAGAAAAATGTCATTTGAAGCATAAAAAAGCAAAGTTTTTTTTTCAAAAAAAAGAGGCAACCCGTGAATCGGTTTCTGGTCCGAACCGGCCGGTCCGGTCCGGTTTCATGAACAATGATTATTCGAATATCAACATATTTTTTTTCTTCTTGTATTCGATTAGTCAAAGTTCTATTCAGATAATTTTAACTCTAACCGCAAAATGATTATTCGAATAATAACAATTTCTATTCGAATAGACTAAATTCTTAATATTCCACAGGAAAGCGTATCCGAATCCCGAAGGCATTATTCGAATACAACAAGAAGAAAGAGATAGAGGACTATCTGAATAATTTATGTACTATTCGAATACAATGCATGGGTAAACTGACCAAGGAACACTATCCGAATACAACTCTCTCTATTCGAATAATGTGTGCTACAGCCCAACAGTTGAAGTCATCAAAGACAAGACTATTCAAATACTACCAGAACTATCGAAATACAGGTACGCACATTTATCATTTTATTATTTGAATAATTTCATAAGTATCCGAATAACTTCTACACTATTCGAATACTCATGCAACTATCTGAATACTTCTACTTTTAAATATAAGGAAGCTTAGTTCTCTCTCTGCTCATTATTCGAATACCTTCCTTTTTCTCTCCGTATCCAAGTCCAAAATTTTCTTCCCAACTATCTTCAACTCCCTTTTGCGATCAAAACCCTCTCAAAAATCTCACCATTTCCTCATCTATATCCAAAATTCTCTCAAATTCTCAGAAAACCTAACTCTTTCATACCAATCCGAAAACCCAGAATGAGAACAAAAAGAGCCAATGTTAAGAAAGGAGAAGTTACTCCACCTCCCAAATCATCATCAAAGAAGTCCTCACTCAGAAAACTCCAAGAAAATTCAGACCCAAGGTAGCAAATGATTCCTTTAAAAGGCCTTCTCGAGCTAAAGGGGTTGTAATCAGAGAGCCTATGGAGACCAGATCTATATCCAAAGCTACTACAACCATGTCAAAATCCAAAGATAAAGATACTGCAAGTGCATCCACACCTGGTTCTTCTACTGAAAGTGATAGCTTGGATAAGACTGTGAGGAATGTAGTCAAAGGAATCGTGCAAAATATTGAAGCTGGGCCTAGCAAAACCCCTCAAGCTCTATCTCAAACGAGTGTGCCTGAAATATCTCAAAGTTTGATAGAGGAAGAGATAGCTGGACTACTTGTAGACTCCAAGTAGGTACATGGATCTCTTTTCTTCTATAGCTGTGTCTTGTAGTGTATATAGACCTGGCTTACTTAAGAGACAATCTTGGTTTCAATCTGTATGAATTTTTACAACACTACCAGAGGTGGCTTCAGATTGATCTATCTTATAGTCCCTCTGTAGTAAGAGCTCTCTATTCAAATTTGTACTCTGTCAAAATCAAAGGGAATAAGAAGGATTTAGTTGAAGAAAGATTGGAAACAATTGTGAGAGGGCAGAAAATTCAATTGTCACCCTGTATCCTTAACTCTTATCTTGGATATGATGGAGATGAATTTGATAGAGTCCCTGAGTACACTGATGATCAGATTCAGTAAATCATTAAACCAGTAAGACAAGCAAAGAAGTTTTCCTTTATGTGCCTCAATGATGTACAAAGAATCTTGTGGTATATCTATACAAGATCCTTTGTCAACAAATTCCAGAACTTCAATTTCTTCTCATACAGAGACTTCCACTTTTTGGCCTGTCTAATATCTAAAGTAAAGTTGAATGTTGGGGAATTCATATACCAAGAAATTGACAGGTACAGATTGGGATCCAACAAAACTACTCCTGCTCCCTTCCCTCAACTTATCTCCTTGTTTCTCAAAATAAATAACATATGATACTTAGAAGGAGAACAAGGGAGACTGGTGAGATTTGGCAAGACTTAGATTAGAAAGATGAAGATTCCTTTGCCACTGGATATACCTAAGGAGCCCCAATAAAAAAGACAGACAGTGGAGGTTGAGACTTCTAAGACAGATAAGGCTCATTCTTCTAGAGTTGCCTCTCCCTCTCTCTCATTTTTTGGTACCTCCATTCAACTCCATATTCAGGAAGCCCTCAAACCTATGGTAGAGCAACTCATAAGGTCTAATCAACTCTTAAGGGAAGATCTTCATAATCAAATTCAAGCCATAATTGGTGCAGTCAATGAGAACTTCAAGTCTCTCTACAATCTTCAAGCCAATTACCTTCAACAACTCCGTGAAATCAGGCATAGACTTGACTGCTTAGAAACATGTATTGCTGGTTCTTTTCTCACCAGGGCCCCTGCACTTACAATTCCTCAATATACTGATATGCCTTCTGCCCCTCCAACTCAACCACCTCTCCTCCACCTCCTGAGCCTACCAATGTCCTATTCATTATCCAAGAACCAACTTCCTCTATTCCTATTCAAATCACTATGGAGCCTATCATCCAGCCTGCTACTACTCCTCACACTACTCCACTGTCAGCCTCTAGCTCTTCTGGAGACACTCAAGAAGTGCCTAATCCTGAAAATCTAGTTCGACCTGTCTCCTCAGAGCAACCTAGTCTCCTCATCTCTCCATTTCCTTCTCAAGATATCCCTCCAGCTACCCTTCCTTCCTCGACTTTGTTTACAATTGCTCCTCCTTCTAACCAATTCCATACTCCCTCTAATCCTCTTGTAGTCTCCACTTCAACTCCTCCTCCTGCTCCTATCCGAGAACTTCCTCCTCCTTCCTGATTTCTCTCTTCCTCTTCCTCCCAACCTTTATAATAATGACAAAAAGAGGGAGAGTACTGAGCCATCCTTTCCATAAATCTCCATAATTCTTATAGTACTGAGATCCTTAGTTTCTTATTTGATTATAATAGTTATTTTGTCTTATCATATTTATCATATGTTGTTTTACCTTATTGAACCAGGGAACTATGCCTTAATCTGTATTTCTTCTCATCTCATTTACTTTTGCTCTAATTAATTTTACTAAGTTTTTTCATCATAAAAAAGGGGGAGAATGTTAGATTCAGAGTTTTGATGATAACAAACCTAAGTAAATTCTGATTTGTCTTTGCAGTTCTTCCCATAAGATTTTTGCTAAAAGACTATTCGGATAGAATGTTCACTATTCAAATAGTAATACTCGCTTTCAACCAGCAATTATTCTGATAGCTCTCAAACAATTCAAATAGACAGAAGATTATCATGATAGTGCATAAACTATTCAAATAGAGATACACGATAACATATCTATATTATTACATTATCCGAATAGTGAATGCATTCTAAAAGCAATTTTCCAAACTCATTATCCGGATAATGGGATAACTATTCAAATAGTAAGGGGACTATTCGAATAGTATAACTATTATCCGAATAGCTTTTTAAAACCAACATCAAGACTATTATGAGTTATTATTCGAATAGTAAAAAGAATATTCGAATAGTGTTGAAGCTTAAAAATATTTCTCCTCTAGCAAGTATTCAAATAGGTGTTCAAATTATTCGAATAGACTCAGTATAAAGTTTCAAATACTATCCGAATAGTAGAGAAAGTATTTGAATAGTATATAACATAAAAATGATCTTTTTATCCCGATAATCATTAGATTATTCGAATACTAAGTATTTCACGAAAACAGAGCATTAAATCAAAATCTATAAATCTAAGGAATTCATTACTATCATCTTGATTATTATTATCTTATATGATTAACATCTGCTCAAACTAGTTTCAGGAATTTACTCTTCATATATTTTGAAATCCAAGAAAAGCAGATATTGTGTCAAAGTCATTAAATGCTAAATTGAACTTCTCCAACCAATGCATTCTCTTCGCTATAACGGCTATATTCAAATAACATAAAGAATGTCCAGAAAAGTGTTCAGGGCGTAACGGACAAACAGAATGCTTCCAACGGTCATTATAATCTCTCCAACTACAAATAGCAAGAGCATTCAAAGTAGGAGTTAAGACACTGAACTACCAAACTGACGAATATTCATTTCTGAGCCCTAGCGTTCTTTCTGTATTAATACACTTCAGTGATCATATTAATTACTCTGTTAGAGAGAGTCTTTATCATTTCAATACATCTGATTGAGAGATAACTTAAGGTTGTGGAACCTTAAGTGGGTATCTTTTTACGTTGAGTAAGGGTGAGCAGGTATTAGGAGTTGGGAAGAACTCACTATGTACTGAGGTGCAAGCACCCATTGAATCTTGGAAAAGATAGTGAAAGCTTAGATTACATCTGAGGACTGGATGTAGGTCATCGCGAATTAGACCGACCTTGTATAATTCCTGGTGTACTCTTCGGTTCAAATTTAATTTTTATTCAATTCACTATTTTCAAATAAATACTCTTTTTTTGAAATATGTGATAATTAAAATATTATATTTATTTTTGATTCTATACTAATTAGAATAATTTTCTTAAAAAAATAAAGATTAAAAAAATTAAATTTGGACTGCCCAAATCATATCTGGATGGTCTTGATTTAAGGGTTTTGGGAGCTCATCACTTTGTTGAGCACCAAAACCAGTTTCGTCATATGGGTGGGTGTTTTTTTTTAACCTCCAACTTCATTTTATAATTTTATCATATTTTATAGTAAAATATTTTAAAAACATATTAAAATCAATGAGAAAGAAAGTTAAAATTAATAACATACATCCTTTAAAATGCTTATGAAAATATTGTATCATATATAAGTTAGATAAAAAAAAAAGAATACTTTTTAGATGCAATATTTTAATGTAAATATTATGAAAAAAAGAAAGAAATCTAAATAAAATTTTAAGAATATATTTGTCCTTTTTTCCTTGCCAACGGAAGTAATTTTATTAAAATGCTTATGACATTTTAATAAGTTACATCTAGCGCAAAACCAATGCAATGCGTGGGCGCTTATTGTATAAGTTTTCATTGTTTACATTTGTAATATATAAATATAAGAAAATATTTGTTTTTATCAGGTATGAAGAAGAATGATATATTTGAACATTTTCTTGCATATTAATATATACGAAAGGTAGAAGTTCTATAAACATATTAGCTAGCCCATTTCCACAGTTCAGAGGCACGTATCTTCAATGCCATATTTTCTCCACCTGAAAATAAATCTAGTAATAATTTGAAAAGAATGAAGAAAAGCTTAAAGATCAAATGTATGTGTAATAAAAAATCAGTTCTATATTAGGAAGGTCTTAAGAGGGAAATGTCTAAAAATAGTTTTAATGTTTAATACTATTAATTGAAACTTATAACCATTTTAGTTTCCTTTTTTCCTTCTCCGATCTCTGTAGATGCAAATCATAAGTAATACAAGTAATATAACTATTAGCCTACTATGTTTCCTTAGACTCTAAAATTCATCCTTCAATGTAGGAAAAAATGAAACATTTTAGTAGATGTTATCCCTCTTAGAATAGAGTTAAAAGCCAAAGAACAAAACATATATTATCTATAAATGACTTTTGTGAGTATGAGGTAAGGCTTGAGGTACAAAACGCCTTTTATGTTACCCCTGTTAGGAATAGATACGATATCATGAAAGGAATTGCAATAGTTCTATAAAATCAATTCTTCCCCACCTAAAATGAAAAAAAAACGAGTCATTTTCTAAATAAAATCAAACCAAACCAAAGTCAAAATATCCAAATGCAAGGGATTATAATACTACCAATGCAGCGAAACAAAACCTTAGTGAAGACCTACCCATTGTTCTTTGGTTTGCAATTTGCCATTCCCATTCTGATTCTCAATTAATCTGTACTTCCTTTTTAAGGACTTTAACAGGCATAATCTGATTTCATCATTTCAACAACTTCCTTACCCTGAAAAAAAGAAAAGAACCAACTCTATATTAGTAGTAGAGATTGGGCGAGACGACAAAGAGAAATTATAATGGAAAGGAAATTCGATAAGGATAGAAGATTGAAGAAGGATGACAAAGAAGAATAGGAGAAGGAGGAGATAGCAGAGAGAGAGAGAGAGGTGTTGAGGAGAGGAGGAGAGGAAGAGAGGCTGAACTATATGCTAGAAAGAGACTGATCCATATTTAAACATGTTGAGGACATAGCACCACATCCCACTTTCATGGTCACCACCCCTAGAAACACGCCCCATGTTTGACAAGTTAACGTTACAAAATCTACATTGAGGTAATACTTGATGTAATATATTAAATATGTTATTTTAGAAGATATTTTAGGATATTATCAAATTTGTCAAAACTTCTGGGATTATAAAATTATATAAATATAGTAAATATTAATTTACATGTTTTAAATAATTAAGAAAAAAATTTTAATTCAAAATATATAAAATATATATAAGTTTTGATGTTATCATTTAAGTCAAAATATATAAATATATAAAATATAAAACCCATTAGTGGGAGTAATGAGGCTTTTTTTTTTTTGCCTTCGGGAGTAATGGGGCTGTTACTCATATATTGGAAGTTATTTCTTTAAATTAATTATTTTGAGAGATATTTTAGAATATTATCAAGTTTGTTAAAAATTTTGGGATTGTGTATTATATTAATATAGTAAATATTAATTTAAATATTTTAAATAATTAAATACTGAATTTTAATTCAAAATATATAAAATATATTTAAGTTATGATGTTATCATTTAAGTCAAAATATATAAATATATAAAATATAAAAAATCAAAGGGCCATTACTAAATTCTTCACGGTTTTTTTCGTATAATTTAAAGTAATATAAATAAATGCTTAAAATCTTTAAATTAATATAAAGAAATAATTAGAATGCCATTAGTGGGAGTAGTGGAGTTGTTACCCATATATTGAAAGTTATTTCTTTAAGTTAAATATTTTAGGAGATATTTTGTGATATTATCAAATTTGTCAAATAATTTCAGCATTATCATATTGTACAAATATAGTAAATATTAATTTAAATTTTTTAAATAATTAAGTATAACATTTTAATTCAAATATATAAAATATATTTTAGTTATGCTATTATCATTTAAGTCAAAAAACATAAATATATACAATTTAAAAATCAAATGGCTATGACTAAATTTTCCACGCATTTTTTTATAATTTAAAGTAATAAAAATAAATGTTTAAATATTTAAAAAAATATAAAAAAAACGTTTTATTAAACTATTTAGAATGATGTGAGTTGGAGTAGTAGGATTGTTACCCACATAATAAAAATTATTTCTTAAGTTAAACTATATATAATAAAATATGTAAATAAATAATAAGTTATATGAAATGCTTACGTGGAAGCACTGAGGGCGGCTCAAACTACTGCTTTTATATAGTAAGAGACATGAAAGACACAAATTCATTTGATACCATGATGGCTTTTAAAATAACCGAACCAAAATAAAAGAAAGGGAATTTATAATAAGCTTAAATCGTAATAAAATATAAGATAAAATAACAACAAAATATATAATAAATAAAAATAGGATTTGAGTTATATAAACACAAAAACAAATTAAATATAACCATAAATAATATTACATAATTAAATACCATAACAATACATATTTTCCGTTATTACATTCCACATATCATTTGTAAGGGAACTATAAAATATACAGACACAAAAGTTGTGATTTTGAAAAAATTTGTTTGATATTTTAGATTTGAGATTTTTTGTAATGTGTTTTACAACTTTAACTAAATATTATTATTTTAATTACATAGAATGCCTTAATTTATCAGTATGAATCACGGGAGAGTGGTTGGGAAGTTATAAGCAAATCCAATGACAATTAATAAAAAAAATATTTAAATTCACATTTTTTGCTTTAAAACAAAAGTGAGGGAGTGCCTCACCGAATACTATTTAGCAAAGATGCCACTTGGTAGCCTAACAGGAGTCTTACTTTTGGCCTTGCTTTTATATGTTAATAGATAGATTTGGATTTAGGCGTCTTTTTCTTTTTAGGCCCGCGACTTTGGGTGTTCTCATTAATTATTGAGTTAAAGGGCTTAAATGCCCGAGAAGTTTTTGCACATGGACATTGGTGATATTTGCCCTAAAAGTTTCAAAAACAGGGCAATTTTGCCCGAATTGTCAATGTTTTTGGACTAAATATGCAAATCTGACTTGCCTATATGGCATCCACCTCACCCCTTTTTTGTCCATGTCAGTTGTCATATTTTTTATTAGGAATTTTTTTTAACTACATTAAAGTAATTTATTTGATAACTAAATATAACTACATTAAAGTAATTTATTTTGCTTCCTTAATACTCCAATTAATCAAATTCCAGAACTAATATTTTTTAAAAAAAATTATATAATTAAATAATTTATTTAGCTTTTTTAATCTCCTCAGATAACTCAACTGTGTCTTATATTAAGGACCGAAGACATTGCAGGAGAGGATTTGAGATTTTTTTTTTTAAAAAGGTATTACTAAAAAAACTGGGGTCAGACATAAAAAAAGGGCGAGGTGGATGCCACATAGGCATACCTGTTAGGATCAGCAGGCACAGCGGAAGAATTTTAAAAATTTTACTTATCCTAATCGAGGATCTATCAACGGCGTTTAAATCGGGTTAAAAAGAACTCGTACCTTTTTCAACTTAGAGTTTTCACGATCTCTAGGAGCCAACACCTCAAGTCCACTCCCTCTACCGGTATCCACACAAATATTCTCCAAAGAGACTGCGTGCTAGCGCCTCCAATGTCTCCTAGGGTTTCCCTTGCGACTCTGAATTCTCATACGCCTATGAGTATATCTGCTCTATCAAGTTTATAACCTGTGATGGCTATATTCAAATTTTAAAATTAATCATCATTAATTTCGAAATTAATCAACAATTAATTATCTTGATGGGCTAATTAAATAAATTCAATTTAAATTAAATATGTCAAACAGTTTTAATTTAAGCTATTTATTTAATCCAAATAAAGAGCTACTAGATTTAATTTATCTTTATAAATTAAATCTAAGATATTATATCTCTATCATGTTAGTTATTAAATTTAATATATCTTAATAAATTAAATTTAAAACTAACACAATATAATAATATCATATGATATATATATATATACATATATATATAATATATAATATATGTATTTCGAAAATATATATCTATATAATATTATTAATGAATTTTATATTATATATATATATAATTCGTCCATAGAAATGGAAACTCCTTTCTATTGTAGTATGGCCATACATTTCTCAGATTCACTTATCGAGGGGCCCAGTAATATCTCTCTACTAATATGAGGGACAAATTCCATCTTGATCATTCATATTCCTCTGCATGAAAAACCACCAAGCCCGATCATAGCCTTTATCATCACTAGGTCAAAAGTGACTTTTGACTAGTTCAAAGCTTAGCAACTCTCATGTAGGAATCCATGATGACTTCAGGTCTAAGGGCATTGTGATGTGGTTATACATTAGAAAAGCTTATGACTTGATCCATGTAGCTTTCTCATAGTGGGTCGGTCCAGCACCTTGTACTTTTACAAATGCCTAAGACTTTGATTCGTATCTCCATATCTTATCAAAGTCATACTGGTCTTGTTTCATCTCTGCTCTCACATAGATGACCGACCAGGGACATTTTAGGACAATCTTCATGAATTATTCAAGGATACAATTATCACAATTAACATGCAAATAATATGATAACATAATGGAGAAATTTCATTAAAATAATAATGTTCAAAGCATAATGATTGGCCCTTATGGCACAATTTCCAACATCCTCCCCTTTTGTATATTTGGTTAATAAACGTTGACCGTTAGGGCTGGATAATGGAGGGGCAAAATTGCCCTATTTTTTAAACATCCAAGGCACATTTTCCCCCTTGGAAACTTCCAAGTACCCAATGTCCATACCCAAAAACTTTTTGGGCATTGAAACCCTTTAACCCTTAATTACTTTCAATGTGTTCAAGATAAATGGGTGGGCACAAAGTTCATTTCTTTTGATATTGTTAGAAATTCATTGTTGCAATAATTGATCTAAAATTTATTTGAATTATCTCATAATTTTTATCAGTTACATAGAAGTTTTTTGTATCACCCTACTCTAGGAACAACTAATATAGGTATTTAACCAGTTGTGAACCACTAATTATCCAATCAGTACCCTACAAAGTTGAACTTTTAACAACTTATCACTGGGTGCTTTTCATGACAAGGAATGAGATTTTCTGGAAAACTTGAAAATCCAAATAGAATGATTTTCAATCCAAACTCGGCGCATGGTTCAGGTTCCTTTTTAAATCCTTTAAGAAACTTTTGATAACGAAATAAGACCCGGGGTCTTTTCTATTTCACTTAACTCTTCAAATTCACATATTCATAACTAAATAGCTACTTAACTACAAGTACTAATCTACTCTTCATTTTAAAAACATATAAATTGGCATGTAAATATCGTAGGGCACAACTCATGCATTTGCCCGAGCTCATACATATTTTAAATACTAATCAATCATGCATTATTATCTTTTTTTGCCATCAATCATGCATTATTATCTACTTCTACTATTAACTAAATATAAATATAACTTTGCCATCACTATAGATGACACTTACCATTAGGCTACCTTAGCCATAGCTCTCCTTCTTATAGAGGGTATTTACATGCCAACATATTTATAGACACACACACACACACACACAAGTAGATGATCTCCAATATTAAAAGATATTATGGCCAGACAGATAGTCAATACTTAAACAACATAATAAAACTCCTTTAACTCCAACCTTCTATAGGCCCACCAACCACAACACCTTAACCCGAAGAGGTACCCACCCTTGCTATATGAAAGAAAGGGGTGAGATTTGGGTAAATCTTAATAGTGACAAATTTTTTCATGTTAATCATGCAAGATCACAACTAAGCAAGCAAAATAAGGTATAGAGAATAACACCTTACAACCAATGTATCATCAAGGATGCCCATACATTATACAGACAACTTGGCTAATCGCTAACTCGTGTGTATACAAGATTAAATGAATAAATAATTGGGCCAAGTTGCCAAGGCAAATAATCTCATGCAAGGAAACTTACATGTCCTCATGCACAAGCAGCATAATGGCACTAATAGACATGCAGCAATCAATGCACAATTACATGAAAGGAAAAGAGTTACTACCTTTTGTGCTTTGTTTCGATTTTCCTACTACCTACTTCTTTCTTGATAATTCCTTGGTGGACTTGGACAAAACAGAATCCAACATTTATGTAAGGGTAGATTAACACTTTAATCATTCATAACTTATAACTTAACTAATGCTTCACAAAGTTTTAGCTTTAAACAAAGTCTACCCTTTATAGAAGTGGTTAGTCATATAGAGCGAAGCTTATGTATGTTACATTTAAGGGCATTTGAAATGTCCACCATTTTCTTTAATATTTGAGCAAGTTAATCCATATCAATATCCTTCCATTTAATCTCTTCTAAGTTATACCATTTGATCATTTTCTTAAATCTTGACAGTTTCTCTCCATGATGGCCAAGTTTAAATGTTCGAAAGTGTATCCTCTTCCATACAAAATTTCCCTTATTCTCACATCAAGTACTCATGTTTAATAAAAGTTACTACCTTCCTAGGAAAAATGCATTAACAAAAATAAGGTAATGGAAAGGGAATTATAAACTTTAATTCTTGTGTAACCTAGCACATCTAAGAGGCCTTTAGCTTGACTTACATATAACTTATTGAACTCAAACGGTTGTTCCATGTTAGAATTGCTCACAACAGTGGGTACCCCCTTCAATTCATATGTAATATCCCGAATTTTGGGCCTAGGACTTTGAAAATAAGCCTATATCAGGCAGACTACTAAGCCCAGTTTGGGAAGAGTCTCAAGCATGATGAGAGATAGTAAGATTCTCAGGGACTATATAATCTAGCCCTACCGAGCAGAGGGCCCAATATGCGTAGGCAATAGGATTAAAGTGTCGGTGCAGATGTGCACAAGACATATATACAGTGCCATTGGGTTAGTAGAAAGATGCCACCCAGCTATGTCATGAGGTATGGGACTAATTGGTCGAGCAAAATATACCAATATAGGTGTGCACCTGGCATTTTCAAGACAGACATGTGTACCCTGCGTTTTTGCAGTAGACTACGGTATGTGGCGCCATATGGGGCCCATACACATACACTTTGATCTAGCATCATTTGACTGGCCACGGTATATGTGAAGCAACCCCGAATAAGTCTCGAGTGGAATCCCGAGTGAGTACCGATAAAGTAACTTTATTAAAGTAGCTTTAATAAAGTAAGTATAATGACTCAACTTTTGTATTGGACAAATAAGAAAGTGACACTTGTCCATTCATCATGACAAAGTACAAATCAACTTTTGTGTTGGCATATTAAGAGAGTGACAAGTGTCCCTAATGATGACACTTGCTTTTTTCTTTTTGTGTTGGCACACTCATGAGGCGCCACATGTCACCTGAGTCAGGAAATCCGTTGATCTTCGGTCCAGTTGTGTAGTTGACTTCACAAACACTAAACCTAGGAGTCAGGGGAATTTATCAGGCCTCTTCTTTCCTTGACTAAAAAGGCACCACCTATGAGAGACAGAAAGAAGACACGATGCTTTTGTGAAACATGGCAACCTTGAGCTCTAGCTTTGTGACACTTGGCACACTATGAGAGCACCTTCTTTCAAGATGAAATCACAACCATTCCTCCCTCTTTATTGCAAATTTTGGTCAGCCTAGGAAAGAGAAGAGAAATCTGAAAAATTGAAGAGAAAATTGGAAGAGGAAAGAGAAAGGAGGAATAGTGAAATCCCCGAAGCTTCAGAGCCGATTCCGACCTTGAATCTTCGTTATTGTCCAGTAAGTCCTTTGGGAAAGTTGTTTTACTCACAAAGAGCTTCATTTCTATGGTCTCAGTTTTCTAATCTAATGTGTTTTGTATCATCTAGCTAGCCAGAGTATCGCCAAAATATTGAACTAGTTGTAGATGCGAAAAGGTAAACATCGGCTTCCTTTTGAACAGATTGGTTTGTTGGTCGGATGAGTTTTCATAAGGGTAGAGTACTGTTCATTTTTCGTCCAGGGGGTATTTTTTAAGTTTAATCATATGTTTATGGTTAAATAATGATTTATGATGATTTTGGAACTTCATGTTTAAAGCTTCCTAAATTCATTTTCTGGAGGCAGTGAACTTGCAATGCATTTTTGTTTTGTCAAACTTGGTCCAAATGCTATGAAATGGTACAGGATTAAAGTAGACATTCAGGGCTTTAATTTGATAGGTATTTAAAGCCATTTGGACTAGTGGATTGAAAGTTATGATTTTTCAAAATTTGACCCTAAATCTGGAATGAAATATGCAACAGTCTGAGTTTAATGAATTTCTGAAAACTGTATTGTTATAATTAGGACTCAATAATATTTTTCATTGAAAGAGGATTTAAATATATTTTTATATAGCCTGAAACCAACCCATTTAGAGTTTTGTAGAATTAATTATGAATGTCCAAAATTTGGTCAACAAAATTGGTGAAAATTTATGACAGTGAGGATTAAATGTGAATTATGGATTTATGTGCTTGGGTATAGCTGAAGGAGATATTTTTCCTTCAAAAGAGACTTAAAGAGGGTCACGTAGGATTTTGAACCATCCCATTTAGAGATTTGGAGTTCTAGAGATTAAATTATGAATTTTAAAACTCAGACCATTAAAACTAGAAAGATTTTCTAGTAGTAAGGGTAAAATTGGAAACTGAAAATGGTACGTGGATAGGTGGAATTGGGAATCCTTTTTCCTTTAAAATAGACTTAATAAATGACACAGAATTTTAAACCACCTAATTATGGCATTTGGTAATTAAGTTGACCTTCAATGGTTAAGTAATGCCCATGAAGTTAGTGTGGGCCCATTAAATACCCATTGTGCCTAATGTGTTAACTTTAAGGTTAACCAACAGGGGTGACTTGGGTTATTAAAAGTTGGGACAAGTATGAGCCTAAAGAATAAAGATATGTCCTAGAGGTAGCTCATTGGACATTTATTTGCCATTGTTCTAATAATATGACCATTTATCTAAGGTCATGACAAGTCAAGAAAGAAGAAAACTGAAAGAATTTCCAAGAAGCTTCAATGGTTGGAATAAAAGGTACAAGAAGGGAACTTGAAGACCAAAGGAAGGGAACTTTCCGAACTTGCATAACTTAATGTGTGCGCTTGTGTATTGATTTGTTGTTGCTTTGATGAATTATATGAAGCATATGTGAACAAGTGAAGCTCTGTTTTAATTATACTATGACTGTTAGTACAATGTGTTAAATATTGAGCATGCATATATGTTATTATGTTGCCATGAATTTATGTAAGCAAGCATGTCATACACAAAACATTTCTTGTATGCATTTGTTAGCACTATTCGCTACTGGGATTCTCTTGAATCTCACTCTTCCTCACTAACCATATAAGCAGCAGAGCATTGAAGAGAAGTGTAGGATGTTGTGCCAGGAGAAGAAGCTGCAATGAAGGAGAAGAATTATTTACATGCTGAACCGTTGTGTAATAAACGTTGAGTGATTAATTGTACATCGTTGCATGACGAACAAGTCAAATTTCCTAAGCACGGAAATTGAACCAGAAATGGGTAATCGCAAGGTAAGAGCCCATTAGTTAAGAAACCTTTTACACATAAAAATGAGCAATGAATCACTCTGATTAAGATAATAGAGAGAATTCAAAAACAATAAGTTACGAAGATGTTATGAACCACTTTATGATAGTTTTTGAAAAGATAGTTGAAATTTTCTGAAAAACCCACTTAACTACATATTCAAATCCTATCCTGAGATTGGGAACTTAAAGAACTTTATAAATGAATATCACTTCGTGGTTTGAATTCACTGCATAAAACTCATCAAATCAATTATAGAAGTAAGGTGTTACATCATGTATATGTAGTGCGCAAGCTTTGACTTTGTAAGTGCTTATATGCTTGTTATATTTAAATGTAATCCCCTTCATATAAATTAACATATTACAGAAAAAGATAATCAAATTTCAGCTACAATATTCAGTCCATTAGGCCATATCATAACACACAAATCTGAAGTTTTCTAACTCCTAAATCGGTATTAAATCATCATTCTAATACCTAAAGCAGAAACCTTAATTCTCGTCTTTAAATCCTTCACTGACCAAAACGAGAAGGGAATACCCAAAGCATTCATGTCTACTCTTTAAACATATATCATATATTACATAACTAATAACTCTTTAGATACTATAACATCCTTCAATTACAGACACTGATTATAACACCTTTTTTTTTATTATTATTCTTGAAAGTTTTTCCAGAAACTAAAATTTCATCTTGATCATCATAATGAAACGCTTAACATCCATTAAGCAATCTAAATACTCATTTACTTCTTAATAGTATCAAACAGTAAATTCCTTATCAATTTTCAGCCGCAAAAGTTCAACCCATCAAGCTACATATCATCATATCATCTCTGTTATCCTGAAATTATTTTCCAGCTTTGAAAATCACCATGCCAGCATTTCTAACATAAATTTTTTACCATTAAAAATAGTTGCTAAACATTTAGAAGTAGCAAACAAGAAGTCTTCATTAAATTTTCAGCTTCTCAATTCCAATTTCAGCACACTAGGCACTTAAATCTATCACATGTCACAGTCACACTTCACATACTTTATCATTTAAACTATCTTCCACATTTAATAAGCATCTAGATCCGCTATTAGCCTTCAAAACTTTCAAACAGCAGAGTCCTACGATCCAGAAAATATTACCAATTCATAAAAACCATTATTCCAACATCATCTTAATACTTAAACCACAATTCAATAATTTAAACTATTCTTTTTAATACTTAGGGACTCTAAAACAGCAACTATATTTATCTTTTAAGCTTCATCTATTTTGATTTTAAAGCTGTCATCACCCGTATATCACATACCATCAACATATACATACCTATTCAACATGTAAACACTCCTTTTAACTCCTTAACCATTTAGTCCACACAAAATGACTTCCCTGCAACTTTTCAACCCCTTATCAGATATTAAACCCATTTTAACAACTTAAAACATAGTTTAGATACCTAACACCATTATTTATTCTAAATAGCATCAAACAGTGGGACATGGTTCATTTATAGGTTTCAGCACCCTTTAAACTATATTAAGCCATACTTCTCTAAACAGCAGCAATCTATATAATTCATGGCACATATCTTTGAAATATTAAATAATAGGCTGTAAATCAGTTTCCAATCCCAAAATTCAGACCCCACATTCTCAAGCATCATATATCGACTGATCAATGCAAACATATGTAAGCATAATGTTCTTTATGCTCCATATAGTCTTCATTCAGCCTTTTTCATTTTAAAACCCGACACTAACCAATCAAAACAGGGGCTTCAGGTTCAGCCATTACCAAAAAAAACCAAATAACGCATGTAACCTCAAATATTATCTTTAATCTACCCTTAAATACTATTAAAACCTTAGTGCTATCTCTTTACTTAGCTTCGAATTTTATCAACCCAAAACTCTCAAAACATCCCGCAAATGATGAAATAGAAGATAGAAGGAGAATTAGGAGACTACCATAGATTAAATCTAGCCTCGCATGTAGAAAATCCCCTCCTCTGCTCCCTCAATCACTCAATCTCTCTCGAGCTTTCTTCTTTCTGTTCCTTAGATGGGTGTGTCGAGAATGAAGAGAAGAGTAAGGGGCGGCTGAATTATATTGGTCTCATGACCAATGTACCCTTCAAGTAAACTTTATTTCCAGTTTCATCCTTTAAGACATTAAATAATCGCTAGAAATTAATCTATATGTTATAAAAATGGAAAAATACAAAAGATGTAAAGAAAGAAATGAAGAGAGATGAAGAGAGAACTAGAGAGAAAGATGAAGCAATAACTGATTCATTTGGATACGACCAAAATGTAGTACATGATGCTCTATTTATAGACCCTCAACCACAACTAAGAGTTATACAAAGTCAATGGCAAACTTTAATCCTCATGAGTGCACACATTATAACATTTGAGTTATGGACATGAAAACTCCTAAAGACTATTTATTGGAGAGGTTATGAGATGTAGAAAATGAAAGGCCAAGAGTTGGAAGTTTATGGACTTCCACCTCAATTAGTATTTTTACAACACTATATTACTTTATCAGATGTTTCTTCCTTAATTAGCTTCTTTAAAACATAATATAACTTATCTTGAATTCTCAGACCAAACGATAACCTCTAACTGATTTTCTTGAATTATTTTAAGAAAATAAGCCTTTAATTTCGTAAAATAGCCTTACAATTACCTATAACTCTTTTGAGAAAGAAACTTCTCTATAAACTCCTTTATTTTCCAAAATAAATATTTATATATTTTTAAATTTATCTGGGTTTTTATATATTTTTAATAATTGTCCCATACTTTATTTTTCAAAAATTTTTGTGCTAAAAATAAGCTTTTTACTAAATAAATTTTTTTGAGGCCTTTTAATTCTTACTTAATATTAATTCCTAGGATTCAAATATGTCTTGTAAGTCTCTTCTCAAATTTTTGGGATCTTACATTTTTTACTTTGATATTTTAGATTAACTTATTCTGCATCTTCACTTTTGCTGTTTACTATTAAAAAAAATTCTCTCAACACTAAAAAATATTTTAATTTAAAAGTTCATTCAAACAAAATAATTATAACCTTAATTATATAATGTATATAGTATTAGAAATAAATGATAATTTTATAATACACCCTCGGTAGATAGACAATATAGTATTTATATTTTTGAAATTTAGAAAGTTTAATATCTTATCCATTGTAATGAAAACGAACATGGGTATTGGTGATTTTCCTTTCCAATTTTTTTTCTAACTGTCATTCCTAGTATTATCAATTTATTGCTAAACAGCTAAATCAAGAAACAAGAATGGAGACTGTCACCACCATTGCTGGAAAATTTACAGAATTGATAATAGATTACACTGTGGCACCCATTGCAAGACAAGTGGGTTATATGATTTTCTACAAAGACAACTTAAAGAATCTCAAAGATCAGGTGTGATATACCGAACTTTGTAACCATTAGAGCTTGTATATGTATCCAATTAAATGAAGTAAATATCGGTGCTTATGAATATAGATAAGGAGATATTTTGTGGGGTTCCCAAACACACATGGTGTCATTTACTGAAGTTAAAAAGTTAGGTTACTAATTACAAGTTAAATAGTTGGAGGAAATTTCTCGGTGTTTATAAGACAGTTGGTGCCATTTAGGGGACATAGAGGGCTCATGGGTCATTTGGTAGGCCTTAATATAAGGTTGCAGTCCTGAGTAAAACTCGAGTAGGATCCCAAATAAACACTGATAAAGTAGCTTTAATAAAGTAAGTAATGATAACTCAACTTTTATTGTGGCTCCATAAGATAGTGACACATGTCCATTCATCATGAAATGTGCTAGTTAACTTTTGCGATGGCACATTTATAAGGCACCACATGTCCATTAATTATGAGAATCACTTTTTTAGTTTTGAGTTGGCACTCTAAAAAGGTGCCACGTAGCCTCTGAGTAAGAGGAATCCACTGGTCTTTGGTCCGGTTATGTACTTAACTTTTCGAATATTGAACCTGAGAGTCAGGGGAATTCATCAGGCTCCTCTTCCCCAGACCCATCAAGGACGCCTATAAGAGAGAGAAAACAAGATTAAAGAAGACACTTGGCATCTTAAGATTTAAGCATAAGACACATGGTAACACAAGATTAAACACATGCAATTAAAGATCATTTAACACCCTCTAAGACCATTATTTGGCGAGCCAAGAGAAAAGAAGGCAAAAATAGGAAAATTCAAGATAAATAGAAAGAAGAGAGGAGAGAAAACTTGAAGTGTTCTTGATGAAATCTACCGATTTCATCACCAAATCTTCATTTCCGACCGATAAGGCCTTTAGAAATGTTGTTCTACTTGATGAGAGCTTCATTTCTATGATTTCAATTTTCTAATTTGAGGTGTCTGGTGTTGTCTAGTTTGCCAGAGCATTGCTAAAATCAAGAACCGACTGTAGAATCACGTAGAGGTAAGCCAAAGCTTCAATTTGACCCGAACATGTTGTGGTTTCATTGAGTTTTCATGGAACCTTGGGCTACCTTAGGGTTTCGTCCAATAGGGATTTTGGGGTTATATGTTGCGTTAATCATGGATATGATGATATATTAGGGTTAATAAGGATATTTGACTAGTTGGTAGTTTAAACTTTCAAATTTGGTTGTTGTTAGTTTGGGTGTATGGTTTGGCCAGAACCATAACACAAGGAAGAAGTGTGATTTGGTATTTTTGATGTCACCAATAGATTTTACATGAAAACATGTGTGGAAATAGCCCTATTTATGATTTTGGATGAATTGAAATGAAAAACCAAACTGGAATATTGAAATAGTGCTACCAAAGTTGCGTTTTGACTGGCAGATTGGTTATGACTGAAATTTTAGTGGTTAAACCTTATCTAGGGATTATGATATTTTCTAGATTTCAAATAGACATGGTAAGCTTTAAATTGATACATAATATGAGGAAATTGGATTAGCATACGAGAAGTTATGAAATTTTAAATTTAGACATTTAAAGATGGAATGATTCTATGGCAGTGTAAATTAATTTGTGGTTTTGGAATTCTTTGTGTAGAATTGGCCAAAGGAGGTATTTTTCCTTTAGAATAGACTTAATTAGTGACACATAAAACTTTGAACCACTTGAATTAGATATTCCTAGAAAAAGATATGAATTTTCAAAGTTTATTGAAAATTTTAGTAGCTTTTAACTAACATGCGAATTTAAGAATTTAAGGGCCAAGTGTAATAAACTTGAACTCCAAGGGTAGAACTAAGCATTTTGGGGCTAGTGTGAATACATTGACTTTTTATTTGGCATAGTGTACTAACCCTAAGGATAACCAACTCAAGTGTTTTAGAGCTACTAAAAATTGGGACAAATAATATGTACCACCTATTCCTTATGCCCCTATACTATGCATTGAAAGCGACCTCATTATTATTACGGCTTAAGAGAATCAGTAAATAATCTCCTAACTAAAATTTTCACATTTATTCTTGGGGCATTATTCATTTGGTAAAGGACATATTTACTAGATTGTTTAACTTTATTCACTGGATTACTTAATTTTTTTCATTCATTATTATCAGAGTATCTCTTCATTTATTACACCGCTTAACTTACTTAACTAATGGGCTCGTACTGCGAGATTACCCATTCTATTTCAAATCTCGTGCTTCCAAAAAACATCCATCTATCATGTGGGTTATACAATTAACCATTTCAAATATTAATTATACATAACTGATTAGCGCGTCTTAGTCCTCATCTCCTAATTGCAACTTCTTCATCTGGCGTATTGTTTTGCACTCCTCGTCTGTGCTTACATGCATGTCTAGTTGGTTAGAGAAGGGTGGGATTCGGGGGAATCTCAGTAACAAACAATACCACTTAGCATGTAAGATAAATGCTTAATGCATGACATACTTGCCTTACATGAATTATTCTAACACAATGACATATTTGCATACTTAATGTATCATACATCATACTCATGGCCATACCATATTTGAAGCAGAGCTTCAATTAGTCATATATGTATCACATGATAGAGCAAAGTAATTACTCATATCAATACATAAGCATATACTACTACAAAAAATGTAATTTGTAACACTTATTTTTTGCTTTTTGTAGCTTTTTCGAAGCGCTACAAAAGCTAGAGTTGTAATAGGTTTTTGTAACGCTTTTTAAGCGTTACAAAAGGGGGCTATTTTGTAGCTCTTTGTCAGAAAAGTGCTACATTAAGTGATTTTTTTTAAAAAAATATTATTCATATATTATAGCTCTTCCTTGAGGAACTGCTACAAAAGCTAATTTTTTTTTAAAAAAAAAATTAAATTGACTGCAATTTTATCTACTAATTTTTTCACAGTGTCTTAAAACCGACCAACCGGTCCGGTTCGATAGTTAACTCCAGTTCGACCCACGGTTTGATCGATTTTTTTCTTTTTTTAATATTTATTTAGAATTTCATATAAATGACCTTGAAATCTTCACTTCTTCACTAGTCTAGCCTCAGGTTAGCTTCAGTTTGACTCCGATTAGACCCACCAACCCTTGACCCTGTACCTTGGCCAGTTCAATGCCCGATCCATATTTCAGAACCTTGTTTTTTCACCACCATATCTAAAACATTTATAGCAAACAATCAAATCCAAAATTGCAATACATATCTTAATGATTTTCCACTGCCCATAAATATCTAGTTTTGCGAAACATATTACTTTATCTAGTCATAATGAATATCTAATCAAATCCTTAAATATCTGACTCAAATCTTACTAAGATAAATAATATTTAATCCAAACCCTAATAAGATAAATATCTAAGTTCCAAATCTTAATAAGATAATATATCAGAATCTTAATAAAATATTGTAAATAACATATCTCAATTATTTTCAGTAGCACATAACAAAATATCACGCTTATTTACCAAGATATCTAACATAGCTAAAGCTGCAAGGCATTAAACACAAGATTTAGAACACTTAACAAAAAATATTGTAATTTAATCCAAGCATTGAAGAAATTAAGAATAAGCTTAAAAGCACAGCCCAAAGAATAATACACTACTTTACTTAATAAAGTCCAATTTTAGAACGACCAAACTAAAATTGTTTTCCATGACTTCAATTTGAATGGCGTGAAATCAAACTCAATATAATATTAAATGGATCAATCATTAATATATCAAGAGATATATATTTTAGCATTTAGTATCTTCATGACATGGAAGTGAATGCAATCATGTATATGCACTCATAAGCTAGAGTCTTCGTATCTTCATCCAACCTCTAAGCATTCAATGAAGTGAAATTCTCCTAGAAACAACCTAGTTTGACCTAACATTATTTGCAATGAAAAATTAAACAAGACTATTAGTTTGTGACCTCTAATTGTTACTCATTACTAAATGTTTAACCCAAACGAACAAGAGTACTAATCCTAAGGTACAATAGTTTGCCGTTAAAATTTGGTAATATCCATTGTCTCACCCCATATACAAAAACACAAGTCCATCCATTAATAAAGAATTATGCAAAACAAGTGAAAAGCTAAAAATGAGAAAGGGGGTTTAAGGCTTACCTAAAACAAAACAAAATCATGCTGAGTTTCGAATAAGTGATAAGCTTTTAATTATTATACTAAAAAATCCCAAAAAACTAAATGCAAGATTTATAAAAGTGATAGCTTTAATAGATAACTTTAAATAATTACAATGAGCTCATAAGGTTTATGTTATTATTATTTAGTGTTTGGGGGGGTCATAAGGAAAAAGGGGATCATAGTGAGGTATAATGATGAGATAAAATAAAAAAAAAAATTAATGTCCAAAAGCCCTGATCTCTTGATGAAGAATTAAATGACTAAATAATAATAAATGTATCACCAATATTTTTGGGAAAAAATTTGTAACACCCCGATTTTTATCACCAATATTCCCTTTATGTAATGAGATATTTAATGGGATAAAATGGTGAATGGTGATGTATATAAAAGGATAAATACTCCAATTGGTGGTCACACACAACATGAGTATGTTTATAACACAAAGTGTAAACAATTGTATTTGCTGCCAGTGAGTTTTACTGTGTAGCAGTCTTGTTGTGTGACATTTTTAAACAAGCAAATGATGTTCAATGCCTATAAAATATTTTAGAATAAAAATAGACTTATCAAGCTTTAATTTGATAAGTCATATAGGTCATTTGGAGGTATATACAAAGAGTTATAAATTTTTGAAGTTTACCCAGTGAAACTAACCAATTTTTGGGATAATGTCCAAAGATTTAAATTCTGGGAATGTTGAGCTTTTAGTTGGCTAAACACTATATTGTTCCTTAAAACTAGACTCAATAAGTGTTAAGTAGCCTTTGGAAGCATCTCAATTGAATGTTTACAAATAAATATATAAATTTTCAAAGTTGGATGAAATCTGCCAGCTTTTGGTCTATGTGCGAAATTAACAAGGTGATGGCAAAAATGTATGGGCCAAATAGTTATTTGGGTAAATTAAATCCAAAGCCAATATTTTTTCCCTTTTCCTTATATGTTGGATGGTCAAAAGGGAAGTAAGAATGGAAATGGATATTTGAAATACTCATCCTAAGAGTTGAAACATTTTAAACCAAGTAAAAGCAAAAGTTGAAAAGTTAACAATTGTAGGCTAATATGTGTAACTCCAAGAGATAATTGAAGAAGCTTGCTTGGTTACTTTGGGAGCTTCATGTTGTCACTTTTGTGCAAAAAGCAAGGGAATCAATGATTTAATTTCAACTGCCAAGTTAAAGCACTTGAAACCAAGCAAAAGGTAAAGTTTGAAAAGTCAAATATTACAACTCTAATTAAACTTTTGTGGAGGAGGATAAAAGTGATAATTGAATACATATTATTACTCCCTCCCAACATTCATTTTCGGCCAAGCAATTAGAGAAAGAGAAAAGATGAAGCAAAAATAAAATGGCCATGTGATTAATTCATTAAAATAATATATTACAAGAGAGATATTTTATGACTTCTTATCTCTTTCTTGAGCTTCATATTTTGGCTGAACCAAGAGGAAAAGAGATAGGAAAAGCTTGAGGAAAAACAAGAGCAAGTAAAAAGGTCTTAGGATTCAAGAAGCAAAGATCAAGGTAAGAGGCTTGATTTTAAGTGTTCTTGCCCTCTAAATTCATTTAGAACCTCTTCTAATCTCTTCTTCATCTTGAAACTTATGTTTAGCAAGCAAAATCAAGAAGTTAGAGAGAGAGGTAGCCATGGTTTTACAGAGAGAAAGAAGAAAAATCAACGGTAATCTCAAGAACTTTGTTTCTCTTGTTGATTTATACTTGTTGTTGGTGGTTTGATTGTTTGGTGGCTTGTTTTGGTTGGTTTTTGAAATTTGGAAAGCTTAAACCATAAAGGGAGGTGCTGCCCAAATTTGGATTAATCATGTGGGAAGTGTAATTAAGTGGTTAGACAAGTGATTTAGGGTAAAAAGAAGGTGTTAAGTTGATTCAAATTAAGAAACTACAATTTCCCTAATTTTCTCTAATTTTCGTTTGGACTTGTTTTGGTGGTGCTTGGACTCGATTTTGATGGTTTTGATTATTCCATTGTGTTTATAAGGGAAAATTGTGTAGGATTTATGTTGATCATGAAGTGTGAAAAGCCTTGGAATTTGAAATGGCAAAATTACCCCTAAAACCCTAAGTTAGCGGTTGCCAAGGGCATTTTCATCTTTTTGCAGTGAATTTGTAAATTCTGAGGTCAGAAATGGATTCCTTGGGGAAAATTATGTAGGAACAATCTAGGTCAAATTCTGGAAAAGTATAGTTGGACCGAGTACAGAGGGGCTTAAACTGGGTCCCTAGGGGTATTTTGGTCATTTCATAGTGTTAAGATAAGATAACTAACAAAATGAGTTTAAAAGAGTTTAAAGTATTACACGAATAGGTATTAACCTAATTCCTATAAACTTGGAATTTTAGGACCGGGCAGTCGAGGCCAAGCCGAATCAAGAGAGTTAGACGATTAGGCAGGAAAGGGCTATTTCATGTAGTAACTCTATCATTCATACACTATGCCAATGTTTATATGTATGTGTATGCCATCTTTTGTGATATAATTAATGAAATGGTTTTACCGAAGAGGGCAATTTGTGTATGGAGGCACACTTACCTAGTTGTTGAGCAAGAACCCAACTGACATTTATGGATAATGGGGGAATAAGCCCAAAACTCATGTATACATGCCATTATATTGTTGTTAATTTGTTGTAGAACATGGAGCATGACATATTTAATTTTTGCATTTTACATGATCGATGGTATGTTACTACTTAGATTCTCTTGAATCTCACTCTTTCTATAAATGTATAAAGTTTGCAGCAACATGAAACGACTCTGAGGGCATGATCGTATTTACTGGCAGTTAAAGGTTCTAGTCAAGATCAAGTGAAGATGTTGGTTATCTGAGGACCATTTTTATTATTTCAAGGTCTGTAAATGCTATTCACACGCCCAGTGGGGGATTCTTGTAAAATAATTATGTACATTTTATCATTATATCTATGCTATTCCTGTGTTCCCGCTAAACCGCGCATTGCCACTCTGATTAATATAAATGATAAGTGGTATGTAAGACGAGATTTTACAAAACTTGTAGCAGTTCTGGCTCTACATAATATCTGAACATAATCTAAAATAACAAAAGTTGGTATAATTAAAAAGTAAATTTGAACAATGAATTTATCATGGTATTAGTATGATTGAAAATTTAAAAAATAATTATCACCTATACTTCTACTTCTTTGAGAGCAAAAAAAAATCAAAATAAAAAATAGATGAATAATATTGACAAGAAAAGGAAGCGAAAAATGGACGATCAAGGAGGCAATCCATTGTGGCTGAATCAAATCTCACTGGAAATTAGAAACATATATTAGCATAGTGGAGTTGATTGAAAACAAACAAAATGTTAAAGGGTTATTGCGATAATACCTAACAAAGGAAGATTTTGATTGTGTAGGTTTCTAAGAAATGCGTACTTCAATTCGTAGCATAAAGTGTTGTGAGGAACTTGTACAATGTGGGCAACTATGTAAAAGATACCATAAATGAAATTCTATATCCTTATTATAGGTGACCAAAGTGATTCTGAATTTCAGTAGTGAGTAATATATCACAGGAGTAGATAATTGAAAAAAAAACCTTACCTATATAGACGTAGAACATTGACAAATGCACATCAAAGAAGTAGAAGATAAATATGAAAGAGGGATTTTGCGTTGCCAATGACAATGAAGAAGAACGAAGTTTGTGTGAAGAAGAGGGAATGTTTTGGCCATTTGAGCAATTGGGGCTGATAGTGGGGTTAGTGGGACAACTTTAGAGTTCATGAAATATTTAAAAAAAAATGATTGTAGCGCTTTCCCCAAAACAAAGCTACAATAGAGCATTTTAAATATTAAGAAAACCATTGTAGCTCATTTCTAAACAAGTGCTACATTAGATCATTTTATTTTAATTATTTAAAAAATATTAAAAACATATAGTAGTGCTTGCACAAGTTTTTTTTAAATGCACATTTCGTTTTAAAAAATAATGGATTTTCTCAAAAAAAATAATTGAACCTATTGAAGCGCTCTCCCATAAAAAAGCTACAATAGATAATTTTAAATATTAAAAAAAGATATTTTATCTCTTTCTTAAACAAGAGCTACATTAGATCATTTTATTTTTATTATTTAAAACATATTAAAAACATATTGTAGTGCTTGCCCAAGATCTCTCTTAAAATACATGATTTCATCTTAAAAAATAATTGATTTTCTCAAAAAAATAATCGAATGTATTGTAGCTCTTTTTTAATAAAGTGCTACAATATACAAATTGTTATTTAAGGAAGGAATATATAGTGCTCTCTTAGGCCAGAGCTATGGTAGATATCAACCAATTGTAGTGCTCAAGTTACTAAGTGCTACAATATATTTGCTTCCTTATAATTGTAGTGCTTGGTAGAACAAGTGCTAAAACAAGGGTGCTACAAAAAAATTTTTTTTGTAGTGGTGATAAATATCAAGGACATGTAAGTAGGGTAAGTCCATTGCCTTTTATCTTTGAGTCCCCTTTTGTACCTTTTCTTCTAACCACTATAGTTGCTTCCATTACCTCTTTTTTGTCATCTCATGGCCCTAGATAAATAGCTATATTATTAGAGCCATGATAAATAAATGTCTAATGGGCTACTTTAGCCTTTAGAACATGTCTCTTATCTTTGAACCTATACTTATTCCAATCTTTATAACTCTAAAACATTGGTTGGTTAACTTTAAAGTTAACACATTAGGCCCAATGGGTATTTAATGGGCCCACCCTAACTCCAAGTGTTTAACTTAACCCTTGGAGATCAACTTAATTACCAAATGCTATAACCTTTTTATTTTGGCACAATTTCCAAAAGTTGGCAGAATTTTCAAGAAACTTTGAAAATTCATATATTTTTCTGTGTCACTTATTAAGTCTATTTTAAGGAAAAATTGTTTCTTTCAGCCAGGCCCATGCCCAGACTTCCAAATTTCCCATTTTACCCTTAATGCCCCAGAAAACGTTCCAGATTCAATGCCTAATTTTTAAAATTCATAACTTTTAATATACTAATCCAAATGACACAAATGACATATCAAATTGACATGTATACTTGAAATCTGGAAAGTTTTATAGCCATTGGATATCATTTGGTCGGTAAAAAACACGCCAAAAGCAATCTGCTTCCTAGAACTCAAATATGGTAGCACCTCTAACAAAATTTCAACGTTTGGTTTTTCATTCCAAATCATTCAAGATTATAACTAGGAGCTACTCCCACACCATTTTTCATGTAGAATCTAATGGAAACCTTAAAAATTCCAAAATCATACTCCCTTTCTCAATTTTCTCCTGACTGAACAACAGCCCTAAAACTTGAAAAACCAAGTTTGTGCTTTTGACTACCAACTAGTCTAATGACATCATTAATCATCATTTATCACCTTATACATGTTCAAAACAATATTAGTCCTCAAGAACTACCTCTAGCCAAAACATTAAGGTGGTCCAAGAGTCCACAAAACTCAACAAATCCCAAAAGACATTAGTTCAAAATGATGCTGAGGCTTACCTCTTCGCATTTCTACAATCGGTTCGATATTCCGATGGCACTCCGGCTAACTAGATTACACAAAAAACCTCTAATAAAAAAACTAAGAACATAGAAAGAAAGCTCTCAGTGAGTAGAACAACTTCCTGAAGCACTTTTCGGATGATAATGATGATTTGGGGTTGGAATTGACTCTAGAGCTCAAGAACACAACACATTAATCCTTTCTCTTTCCATTTCCATTTTCCTCATTTTTGTTTCATTTTTGGCCCTTGGCCGAAATTTAATAAAAGAAGAGAGAGAGTTGAGTTGTCTTAAAGTGACATGTGTCACTTGCTTTAATCCTATGGTGCCAGTGTCCTGATCTTGCTTCAGATGATGACAAGTGTCCTAAAAGCATCTTCTTTTCTCTTTTTCTCTCTCTGTATGCATCCTTACATGTCAAGGGAAGGAGAGGCCTGACAATTTCCTTAGACTCTCGGGTTCGGTGTTTAGGAAGTCAAGTACACGATCGGGCCGGAGACCCATGGATTCCCCTTACTTCAATGCCACGTGTCACCATCTTGGAATGGCAACAAAAAGGAAAAAAAGGACACCTTATGATGAAGGGACAAGTGTCACCTTCCAATTGCACCAACCAAAAAGTGTGGATAGTGTTTGTCATAATGATATGTACTTTGATGACAAGTGTCATCTTCTTATTCATCTACTACAAAAGTAGAGTAATCATTACACATCATGACCTACTTTAATAAAGTTACTTTATCGGTGCTTACTCAGGATTCTACTAGAGTCTTACTGGGATTTGGCATGTATATCGAGACTTGCTAAATGACATCCTGATTAGAGTGTGTGTGGACCCCACATTGCGCCATATTCCAATGTCTTTTCTGAAAAATGCAGGTTACTCATGTCTACCATGAAAATGACATATGCACAAAGTGTCATGCAGGAGGATATAGATTCTTTTTTTTCAAACTAGACAAGTACATGTTTGGGCAATTTGTCACTCTTCAAGAGGCGATTGGGAATAAAAGGTTCTCAAATCTGTTGGGGGCATATAATACCTAAAACATATAGTGGTTAAGGGGTATTACAATGGAAGGTTGTTCATTACGTATGTTAACTCTGAACTTTGGCTCTGACAACAATCTTAGTATTAAAATTACATCAAGATGATGTGAAGACAGCTTTCTAATTTGGAAATTTAGAAATTGGATGATGAACTCTACATAAAGCAGCTTGACGGCTTCATAGAAACAATCACTCAAGTAGTAGTATATGATGTCTCACAAGGTGAAAAGCCTCACCAACTTTGAGATAATCAAAGAACACTACATAAGTGCAAAACAGTCTTGAGATGATTCTTTGTGAAGTCATCCTTTGTCAAATGATATATGTTTAGCTGAAACAAGTGTCAAGGGAGTCAAAGGAATAAATGATCAGAAATCCTTAAATTCTGAGTTGAAAAAATCATGGGTTGAACAAATAATATCTTGAATGACAAGGTAAATAAAGATTGCACAAGGAAGATACAGTCTTTACCACCTAAGACATGTACAAGTGTCATCCTTAGGCATCTTAGGATGCCAAACTACAAACCCATGGACACTCCTGAAGTTCAGGGCATAAACCTAGAGAGATTACATGTCCTATGAGGAATCCAACATAGAAAAGGTGGATAGAGTCTCATGTAAGACTATCATTGGTAATATAAATGTACACATTGGTGTATATAAGACCAAATGGTTTTGATCAAACTTGGAAGCTATTTTTGGTCCTGCTGTGAAAAATATTATGAGAATAACCATGGATTAAGTTTTCAAGGCAATAACTTTCCTTTTGAAAGGATACTCCAGTACAAGGCCTAGGAAAATGCTAAAGGAGTAAAGAAATATACAATGTATTTTTGTATACATGGAATTACAACACAAAGTGGGTTCTACCATCATACAAGGTGACATATGGCTAAATTAGTTCCTATGAGTGATTGGGAATGAATGCTAGATAGAAGGATCTAGACAATAGCTTCTTATGGTGAGGTTCCAAAGTATCACAGCAAGACGAAACATACATTTGATATATCTCTATAAGAGCTATGCTTTCAAATAGGGAAAGCGATAGTTCAATAACCTTATGCTGATGGAATGTTGGTAAATCCCGTTACTAAGCCTGTAGCTTGATGTTCATTGAGTTAGTGAAAATCTTGGGGCATAAATAAAATATAAGGTTGTAAACTTCTTTTATATGAAGATAAAAGAAATAGTATGTATGTTATGAGTAAATACATATAAGGTATACAATTTTGTATGTCGTACAGGTTCGAAGAGGTTGGTTCACTCACACGAACAATTATCTTCCTATGTTTTGCAGGGGCATGGAAGGGTAAGACCAGCAAATAATCACCATGAGGTGGTTAAGAAGAATCTTTTCATTTGAGTAACCTCAGTAAGAATGAGATGAGATCCATATGTGTATATGTACACATGAAATGGGTTGAAGCATGAATACAGACTGGTAGCCAGGCAAAGAACTCTTGTCCGCAAATAAGATTGTAAAAGAGATATTGTGAAAAAGAGAGTTTTGGTTCAAATATTGAGTACATTTTGGAACTAAAGTCTGTATGGTGAAAGAGAAAGAAATCGACGTACACCATAAACCATTCACCGTAGCATGCAATTCATATTACATGTGCTTGATTTTAGATCTCATGGTTTGATGATAACAAAGAATATTATGAAAAAGATTTGGTTAATAAATAAGTTTGAACAAAGTAATAACAAGGAAAATCATCACTTAAAGTAAGCATTGGAGTAATGAAGAAAGGCCAAGAGAAAAAGCTGAGAAACTTGATCAGACGCAAGTTTTCTAAGGCATTACTCGAGTAAGTACTCGAGTAATGAAACAGAAACTTGAACTAACCAGAGACACCTTCAAGTAACCTGCCAACATTACTCGAGTAAGTACTCGAGTAATAATGTAAATGTTTTCAAGTTGCTCTCGGCCTGCCAATGTTACTCGAGTAGCTACTCGAGTAGCTACTCGAGTAACCAGGTAATTCACTTGGAGTTGCTCTCGGCCTGCCAACGTTACTAGAGTAACCATGTAAAAAACACTTCTAGTTGCTCTCGGCCTGCCAATGATACTCGAGTATGTACTCAAGTCCCCTATTTCAAGAAATGTGTTGCTCTCGGCATTTTCTACCCTGCCAACGTTACTCGAGGAGCTACTCGAGTAACTCACTGTGGTAAGCAAAAACCTGAAGGTAGTACTCGAATAACTTGAACTGGTTTTTATCATACTTCACTCGAGGCACTACTCAAGTATGCTGGTATTCAATGACTTATTTAAAGTGGATTACTCGAGTAACTACCCGAGTATGCAGAGTTATTTTGAAGTAAAACCTCAAGTCATTACCCGAGTAAGCTATGCAAAAAAAATTATGTTTACTCGAGTATGTACTCGAGTAACAAGGTAATTAAACTTGAAGTGCTCTCGGCCTTGAAATCCTGCCAACATTACTGGAGTAAAGCATCGAGAAACCTAAAGTTTATTTGAAGGTTTACTTGAGTTGGTATCCGAGTAACCTATCAAGTAAAGAGTGCAATACCCGAGTAGGTACCTGAGTAAACAAGCATTTCCAAAGGTTTGAAATTTTGTTTATTCCATGCACTACCCGAGTAATGTTATATTTGCTTATTGACTTGCAGTTTATCAAAGTTTTCTCGATGATACTCGAGTAAACTTTAATGAATACTCGAATAGCTACTCGAGTATGCAAGTCCAGAAATCTAGAAATCATTCCAATGTTCACTGATTTGTTTCCTATATGATTAACCTTTCATTGTATTAGTATTCTTAGCATATTTACAGATAAACAATGAAGAGATCTTATCAAACAAAGAAAGTCAAATGCAACGTTCAAATATTACCTACCGCCAACGGATATTTTTCAAATGCTGGAAAAGTCAACAGTGGCTGCGTACTCTCCAACAGATGAGAAGAAAATGTTCCAATGGTCATCACCAACATATCTATATATATGGGAACATCTAAACAGAGGAAGAACAACAAGAACACACACGAACGTATCATCAAGTTCATTACTATGTTTTACTCATTTTAGTGATTCTGTACTTCAGTGATTCTTATTCACTCTGAGAGAGAGATATTTCATTCAAACTCAATATTTGTTATTGAGATAACTTAAGGTTGTGGAACCTTGAGTTGGGATTGGATTACAACTTGTAAGGGGGAGCGAGTGTCCAAGTGAAGGAACTTGCTTGTACTGAGGTGCCAAGAACCCACTGAATCTTGGAAGTTATAGTGAAACTCTCAGAGAAGCTCTGAGCACTGGACGTAGGTCAAAGTGGTTATGGCCGAACCAGTATAACTCCCGGTGTACACTTCGGTGATATTTCTCCTTACTCTTTACTGTTTTAATTTCACCATCAAGTTTTATATTTGCAACGAATTTTTAGTATCACCTAATTCACCCCCCTCTTGGGTGAAACGCTTGCGCTAACATTTGGTATCAGATCGTAGGTCTTCTTGTTAAGGTATAACAACCTAAGAAGGATCCAATGACAAGCATGGGTGAAGGAATTCTTCCCGACGGAGCATCCATCACTAGACCTCCCAGTTTCAGTAGAGAACACTTTTCTTTCTGGAAAACAAAATTTAGAGTGTTCGTGATGGTTACCGAATATGGACTATGGGATGTTATTAAGAGTGGAAACTATCAACCTACAAAGACTGTAGATTAGAAAATTCCAAAGACGCCAGCGGAATATGATGAGAATGACAAGAAACTTATCACTATCAACAGCAAGGCAATTCTGATGTTACAAAGCGCCTTGAGTCAAAGTGAATATTTCAGAATTTGCATACTTCCAACAGCAAAAGAAATATGGGAAGCTTTGAAAATAGCTCATGAAGGAACTTCGGGAATAAAGGAGAATCGGATCAACACCTTGGTCACTGAATTCGATCTACTTCGAATGAAATCAGGTGAATCACTATCTGAATTTGAACTTAGATATACTCATCTTGTTAATCAACTTGCAGCACTTGGGAAAGTCTATGATCAACATACCCAAGTACGAAAGATTTTGAATATCCTTTCTAAAGAATGGGAGGCCAAAGTCACTGCGATAGAAGAAGCAAAAGGAGAATCAATGAGATCAGTTGCTTCTCTATTTGGAAGTCTTTCTGAATATGAAAGTAAACTAAAGTTCAAACGAGAACTAGATGACATTGGTGACAAGAAAAGAAAGGTCTAGCATTAAAAGCAAAAGAAGAGAATCAAGATGAAGATGAGGAGTTTGATGATGACGAAATGGGCCTAATCATAAAATGATTTAGAAAGTTCTACAAGAAAGGTCAAGGATTCAAATACTTTCAGAAAGGAGGAAATAGCAGCAAAGAACATATCATTTGCTATGAATGTGGAAAACCAGGACATTTCAAATCAGAATGTCCAAAACTAAATCAAAAGAGCAAGGAAAAGAGAAAAGGCAAATTCTTCAACAAAAAGAAGGCCTTCATATCTGCTATATGGGGTGATAGCTCCTCTGACGAAGAAAGTGATGAGGAAGAAGTAGCTAATATATGTCTTGTTGCTCAAGAAGAAACAGAAGAAGAGGTAAATGATTCTGATCCTACCTATGATGAATTACTCTCTGAATATAATGCTTTACATTCTAAATTCATCAAAGTAGTTAAAGAATTAATTGTTTTCAAAAAGAAAAACAAAGCTCTTGAAATAGAGATTAAACAAAGTTCAGAAAAGAAGTGTGAAAATTGTTCCTCTTTGAAAAAGAAAAACATTGATCTCACAAAAACTCTTGAAAAATTTACTCAAGGAAGTGAGATGCTAAATGTTATTTTAAAAGCTCAATGATTTGTAAATGACCGATCTGAAATTGGATATGATCCAAAATCAGATAGAAGGAAAGGTAGAAAGAAAGCAGGAGGTAAGTCATATTTAAATTATTTCCAGCATTCTGTGCATACATCAAATCCTTTTGCATTTTGTAATTACTGTAATAGAAAAGGCCATTACCTCTTCATGCATTCATAAGAAGAAAGGAATGATAGGAACCTACAAATGGGTACCTAAAGGCTCATATGTTCAGAAAATTATTTGTACTAACCCAAAAGGACCCAAAAAGATGTGGGTACCTAAGACTTAGTCATTTGATTGTAGGTATGTCTCAAAGCATCCAAAAATGGCAAGTGGTACATAGATAGTGGATGCTCTAGACATATGACTGGAGATTTTGAAAGTTTTACCACATTGCAACCTAAGGAAGGTGGAAAGGTAAAATTTGGAGGAAATCAATCCAGAATGATAGCAGGAATTGGTGAAATAAAAAATGACAAAGGAATACAAGTCAAAGATGTATATTATGTTGAAGGCTTGTGTCACAATTTTCTGAGCGTAAGTTAAAGTGCAGATAAAGACAACTGGGTAATATTCGACTCAAAAGAATGCTTAATTATCAACAAGAATGACTTACAACTTGATAAGAAGAATATCAAGGCTAAGCTCAGAGCAAAAAGGGAAGGTAATTGCTATACTCTAGATATTAGTAGAAATAAATCTGAAAACTATTTTTTGAGTAATGCTGATGAAAGTTGGCTATGGCATAAGAGATTTGCTCATGTCAATATGCATCAATTAGGCAAACTACTAAAAAAGGATTTAGTTCTTGGATTACCCAAAGTAACTTTCAAAAATGACTTGATTTGTGACGCATGTCAAAAGGGTAAACAAACTAAATCATCTTTCAAATTGAAAAATGAGATTTCAACAAATAGACCATTACAATTATTGCATATGGATTTAGTTGGCCCAGCAAGAGTAAAGAGTCTTGATGGCAACTTATATTCATTGGTCATTGTTGATGATTTCTCCAAATTTACATGGGTTATTTTTCTATCATCAAAAGATGAAACCTTTGAAGAATTTATTGTTTTTGCCAAGAAAGTGCAAAATGAGAAAGGTATGTCCATTACAGGTATTAGGACTAATTATGGTGGAGAATTTGAGAATCAGGCCTTTAAAGAATATTGTGATACTAATGGCATTGATCACAATTTCTCTGCTCCAAGGACGCCTCAACAAAATGGAGTTGTGGAACGCAAGAATAGAGTGCTCACTGAAATGGCTAGAGCAATGTTGAATGAAAAGAACGTGACTCAAGTTTTCTAGGCTGATGCTATGAGTATAGCATGCTACATTTCAAATAGAGCTTATATCATAACAAAACTTGGAAAGACACCATACGAGCTGTACAAAGGAAGAAAGCCAAACATTGCTCATTTACACATCTTCGGTTGTAAGTGTTTCATTCATAATAATGGTAAAGATAACTTGGGAAAATTTGATTCTAAAACTGATGAAGGAATTTTCCTAGGATATTCTAATCGAAGTAAAGCGTATAGAGTTTTCAATAGAAGAACATGTGTTGTTGAAGAATCAATTCATATTGTATTTGATGAATTCGAATTCTCTGACAAAACCATTGATGAAGAACAGGAAGTTGTTTTAAATCAAGAAAATGGTCAATCTATTTATAAGTCTCTTATTCCAGAAGTTGATGAAACTAAGGAAGAAGAGCAATCACTAGGTCAACCTAGAGCCTGGAAATACAATAAAAGTCATCCCTTAGATCAAGTCATACGAGATGTGAATGAAGGGATCAAAACTAGAAATAGAATTTTCAATGAAGTAAGTTTTTCTGCATTCATTTCTGAGATTGAACCTTCTAACATTGATGAAGCCCTATCAGACAATGATTGGGTTATAGCAATGCAAGAAGAACTAAAATCAATTTGAAAGAAATCAAGTTTGGGATTTGGTACCCTGACCCAAAGATCATCCGATCATTGGTACTAAATGGGTATTCAAGAACAAACTCGATGAATCCGCAATTATTGTCAGAAACAAGGCAAGATTGGTGGCCAAAGGCTATAATCAGGAAGAAGGGATTGATTGTGAGAAAACATATGCTCCAGTGGCTAGATTGGAAGCTATACGCGTACTCTTAGCCTTTGTATGCATCAAAGGATTCAAACTCTATCAAATGGATGTAAAGAGTGCATTTCTAAATGGTTATATTATGGAAGAAGTATATGTAGAACAACCTCCAGGTTTTGAAGATGTTACCAAACCTGACCATGTTTTCAAACTCAAAAAGGCTTTATATGGTTTAAAACAAGCTCCTAGAGCATGGTATGAAAGGCTCAGTAAATTTCTTATCAATCAAGGTTTTGTACGGGGAAAGGTTGATGCAACACTTTTTATAAAACGAAAACGTGATGATATTTTAATTGTTCAAATATATGTTGATGACATTGTTTTCAGTGCTACTAATGAATCTCTGTGTAAGAAATTTTCTGAGATAATGCAGGGAGAGTTTGAGATGTCAATGATGGGAGAATTGAATTTCTTTCTTGGTTTGCAAATCAAATAAAGAAAGAATGGAATCTTCATATCTCAAACAAAGTACTTGAAAGAGCTATTGAAGAAGTATGGAATGATGAAGCAAATGGCACGGACACGCCTATGAGCTCAACTACGTTGCTTGATGCTGATGTCAAAGGGAATGACTACAACATCACAAAATATAGAGGAATGATTGGATCATTACCTATCTCAAGGCAAGCAGACCAGACATCCAATTTTGTGTTGGCATATGTGCAAGATATCAATTAGCACCAAAGGAATCACATGTTGAAACGGTCAAATGAATCTTTAGATACCTTGCTGACACACCCGAATTGGGTCTGTGGTATCCCAAAGGAAGAAGTGAATATCTTGTTGCATATTCAGATTCAGATCATGGAGGATACAAGACAGACAGAAAAAGCACCAGTGGACAAGGACAATTTCTTGGAGGATCTCTTGTATCATTGTTTAGCAAGAAACAAAATACAGTGTCTCATTCGTCAACGGAAGCTGAATATGTTGCAGTCTTAAGTTGTTGTGCACAAGTGATATGGTTAAAACAACAACTACAAGATCTTGGTATTTATCTCAAAGAAATACCAATCTACTGTGACAATACCAGTACGATAAGCTTGGCGAAAAATCCAGTTCAACATTTTAGAACCAAGCATATCGATGTCAGAATCACTTCATCAGAGATCATGTCCAAAAGAAAGATATGAAAATGATATTCATTCCTATTCATCTTCAACTAGCTGATATCTTCACAAAATCCCTTGCAAAAGATCAATTTCTATACATTAGAAGAGAATTGGGAATGATAAATCCCAATGAGTTGTAAGATATTTCAGTTTCTCATAATATTAGATGAAGTCATTTGATAATGTTTTGATGATTACTAATTTAAGCATCGGAGTATATAGAAACTTGTTTTGCAGGAAGATTGAAACTCTATTTTGAGAAACACAAACAGAGGTTATCAGAGGACTCATTTACTGGAGTACCAACTTGAAGTAATGACTGACAGAGAACCATTACCCAAGGAACCATTGAAGTCAAGAAGCACTTTAACTACTTGAGTAATGGTCTTCCAAAACTGGAAGTAACGGATCAAGTTACCTGAAATTTAAATCAAACGGTTCAATTGCTAGGAAATGAACAGTCAGAAGTAGAAAAGACAGGTTACTTGAGGAGCGCCTCGAGTAAGCTTGAAGCTTACTCGAGTAAGGACTCGAGTAACTACAAGTCCAGATCACCAATTTGATGAGAAACGACTCAAATATGCTCTAAATTGGCTACAAAATGATCGAGGGAACATACATGGATGATTACAATATTATTCATGCCAGGTACGCAATTTAAATGAATTATTTTAGAGATTTTCTGTATGATCACTCGAGTAACCATGAAGTTTACTCGAGTAAGGCCTCGAGTAACGTCGGGTTTTAGGTCTTTATCTGTTGCAAACTCGGTCATTTCCACAAAATCTCCTCGAGTAAATCACTCTACTCTCTCACAAAATTTTTTTACAATCCCTTCCTTACATCATTTCCGTCAAAACCCAACAAATTTTAACCCCAGAAACCTCCTATTCTGCTCAGATCTTTGTGCCCTAAACTCGCGACTGTCACTCTATTTTTCTGAGTTTTTAAAACCTTCACTGATTCAAAATGGTTAGAACAAAAACCCTTACTCCCACAGATTCTTCTGGATCCCCACAACACTCTGACACTCTTTCTTCTCCTCCCATAAAGAGTAGAAAATTTACCCTTAGATCAAAAGCCAAAATCCAACCCAAACCTCAACCTCAACCGAAACCAAAATGGGTTGTTATCAAAGATCCAGTAGTTACAAGGGCTCAATCCAAGAAGAGCACCTCTACTGGGAGAGGCAAAAGTGCCAAATCTCCTTCTCCTCCACCCTCTGATTCCTCAACTCCCTCATTCACACCAAAACCTCCTAAAAAGCCCAAATATGATGTGAATGTGGCTAAGGCTATGGCTGGCATTTTGGATCAACTTGAGAAGGGGCAGTCTTCAAAGAAATCTAAACTGCCAGAAGAGGAGATCACCAAACCTCCAAAGGGGTTCAATGTCAACAAACTGGAGGAGTCCCTGAAGTATCTCACTTAATTATCCAGGAGAAAAGTGTGCAAGACATACTATGTGGACCTCAAGTTACTTCAGGAGGTATTAAAGCATGATCTTAGTTCCTTTTTAGAACCATTTATGCCTTGGCTTCTTTCCATTAGACTTCCTTTTTCCACTAAAGTGTTCACACATTTTTACTGCAATCTTGAGATCCTAGATGAACCAAATAGAACCTCAGCTGAGGAAGAGATGACTACCACTGTGAGAGGCCAAAAGATTCTCATATCACCCTCTAGGATAAATTTGTGGTTAGGGATAGAGAACCCCCCAGATGACATTTACTCCAAACTTGACTCAAACCAAATCTTTTCTGTCCTTAAACCTAGTGAGTTAGTTGGCCCTTTAAATTTCAAACCGAGTGATATGTGTGATCATCACAGGGTTCTATGGTACATCTACTCTAGATCCCTTGTGAACAAGGCCAACAACTATACTCACTTCTCTGATAGGGACTATAGATGATTTGCTTCCTTACTCCTGAAGGAACAGAAAGACTTGGGGGAGTACATTTTCTCTGAGATGAAAAGATACAGAGTGGATGGGAAAGCTACCACACCGATGCCATATCCTCAGATTGTTTCTCTCATTTTGAAGGAGAATAAGATATGGTATCTAGAGAGCAAAGAACACATTGAGAGGATTACTCCGGTTGGGAGAAATCAGATTGGCAAGCTCAACATTGACATTCCTCTCAAAGGCCCTCTTGAGTCTGGGTCGAAGAAGAAGAAGAAGAATGAGACTGAGACTAGCAAGATGGATGACACTCAGTCATCAGCCCCAGCTACCACTACATCATCACCCTCTTTCCTCAATGCCACACTCCAGCACTTCATGGAAAATATGCTGAGAGGATTCCATGTGGACATTGCCAACACAAATGCTAGTTGATAACTCACATGAATGGAAAGATGGCGGAATTGGTAGAGAAGATGGATAAGAGGCATGAGGAGTTGCTAGCTGAGCAACGTGCCCAGGGAGAGACATTGAGATTGATTCTGGCATGACTAGATTCCTTAGGTCTCGGACCTTCTGCTGGTCCATCATCTTCTGCACATGGGACTTCTTCATCTCCAGAGCATATTCCATCCCCAGAGCATACACCACCACCTCCTAAGAACATTCCTTCTGATATCCCTCATACTGAGGTTGAGCCAACTATCCCTCCAGTCTCTAGTCCACCTGAGCCACAACCAAAAGATCTCTTATACTCAGTGGATAACCCCAAAACAAATGAGACCATCCATATCATCATTGATGATTCACCACCCAGACCTCAGCCTGAACCCGCTCCTAAACCTATTCCATCTCCTATCCATACAGAGGAAATCTCTCCTTCTTCATCCTCTGATCATCATACTCCAGAGGTTGAGACCACTACTATGATTGTCTTCCAGCCTTCTCCTATTCCTCCCCGAGATGATATCTATATCCCTCCAGTTAATCTTCCTGAACCCAAATCCTCTAGCTCCTTTGATTCGTCTGGTTTAGATGGCTCTTGGGTTCTTCCAGTGAAGCCTCTCTCCATGGTCAAGCCTTCTAGTCCTCCACTTGATTGATGAAGACAAAAAAGGGGGAGAAGAGCTTGAGTGTGATTTTGTGGAGTGTCTGTGTCTCTTTTTTTGGGTATATGGGTGTATATGGGATTTAGGGAGTTTTTGAACTTTTCAAATTTTCATCTTGTAATTCCTTAAGTTTAATACAAGTTTATTTAAGTTATGATTTCATTTCAAGTCCATTTGAGTTTTAAATTATGATACATTGTTGGACTAATGAAGTTTATTATGTATGCAAGGTGAATATGTTAAAATTTCAATCTTTTTCAAAACATTTTGAATATAAACTTAACAAAGTTTTCAAAGTTATTATTGAATTTAAGAAGTGTTTATTTGATAACTTACTTTCAAAAATCTTGTTTAAAATCACCAAGTTTTGTCATCATCAAAAAGGGGGAGAATGTTAGATCTCATATTTTGATGATAACAAAGAATTTTATGAAAAAGATTTGGTTAATAAATAAGTTTGAACAAAGTAATAACAGGGAAAATCATCACTTAAAGTAAGCATTGGAGTAATGAAGAAAGGCCAAGAGAAAAAGCTGAGAAACTTGATCAGAAGCAAGTTTTCTAAGGCATTACTCGAGTAATGAAACAGAAACTTGAAGTAACTAGAGACACCTTCAAGTAACCTGCCAACGTTACTCGAGTAAGTACTCAAGTAATAATATAAATATTTTCAAGTTGCTCTCGGCCTGCCAATGTTACTCGAGTAACCAGGTAATTCACTTGGAGTTGCTCTCGGCCTGCCAATGTTACTTGAGTATCTACTCGAGTAACCATATAAAAAAACTTCTAGTTGCTGTCGGCCTGCCAATGATACTCGAGTATGTACTCGAGTCCCCTATTTCAAGAAATGTGTTGCTCTCGGCATTTTCTAACCTGCCAACATTACTCGAGGAGCTACTCGAGTAACTCACTGTGGTAAGCAAAAACCTGAAGGTAGTACTTGAATAACTTGAACTGGTTTTTATCATACTTCACTCGAGGCACTACTCAAGTATGCAGGTATTCAATGACTTATTTAAAGTGGATTACTCGAGTAACTACCCGAGTATGCAGAGTTATTTTGAAGTAAAACCTCAAGTCATTACCCGAGTAAGCTATGCAAAAACAATTATGTTTACTCGAGTATGTACTCGAGTAACAAGGTAATTAAACTTGAAGTGCTCTCGGCCTTGAAATCCAGCCAACATTACTGGAGTAAAGCATCGAGTAACCTAAAGTTTATTTAAAGGTTTACTTGAGTTGATATCTGAGTAACCTATCAAGTAAAGAGTGCAATACCCGAGTAGGTACCCGAGTAAACAAGCATTTCCAAAGGTTTGAAATTTTGTTTATTCCATGCACTACCCGAGTAATGTTATATTTGCTTATTGACTTGCAGTTTATCAAAGTTTTCCCGATGATACTCGAGTAAACTTTAATGAATACTCGAATAGCTACTCGAGTATGCAAGTCCAGAAATCTAGAAATCATTCCAATGTTCACTGATTTGTTTCCTATATGATTAACCTTTCATTGTATTAGTATTCTTAGCATATTTACAGATAAACAATGAAGAGATCTTATCAAACAAAGAAAGTCAAATGCAACGTTCAAATATTACCTACCGCCAACGGATATTTTTCAAATGCTGGAAAAGTCAACAGTGGCTGCGCACTCTCCAACGGACGAGAAGAAAATGTTCCAATGGTCATCACCAACATATCTATATATATGGGAATATCTAAACAGAGGAAGAACAACAAGAACACACATGAACGTATCATCAAGTTCATTACTATGTTTTACTCATTTTAGTGATTATGTACTTCAGTGATTCTTATGCACTCTGAGAGAGAGATATTTCATTCAAACTCAATATTTGTTATTGAGATAACTTAAGGTTGTGGAACCTTGAGTTGGGATTGGATTACAACTTGTAAGGGGGAGCGAGTGTCCAAGTGAAGGAACTTGCTTGTACTGAGGTACCAAGAACCTACTGAATCTTGGAAGTTATAGTGAAACTCTCAGAGAAGCTCTGAGGACTGGACGTAAGTCAAAGTGGTTGTGGCCGAACCAGTATAACTCCCAGTATACACTTCGGTTATATTTCTCCTTACTCTTTTCTGTTTTAATTTCACCGTCAAGTTTTATATTTACAATGAATTTTTAGTATCACCCAATTCACCCCCTCTTGGGTGAAACGCTTGCTCTAACACTTGAGAGTTAGACTGCAACATGGGATGTAGGTGAAAGATCCCTAGTTCACTATAGTATGAGTACCAGGAAGGAAGAATCCTTCCACGATGCCCTTAAGACTTAGGCAGCTCCATGAAAGCTTGGTTTGATGACAGCTACTTTAAGTGAAGCTCTATGATCACATTCGAATAGGCTAGACGAGTGAAAACTAGGAAAGTGACCAAGTTAAGATGGATTGTTGTTTAGTCAAAAAGGAAGATTTACTCCTAGATACATAAGATGTGCTAGTATCTGTGGTTGACTCCTTACTAGCTCTATGTGTAGCATGTAAGTATAGATACTATGTGTGTGGAAGGCAATCTGAGTAAATCAATATATTAACTCAAGAGGGATTAGATATACCATGAGTAATATGTATGGGAGAATCTGGGGCATATGAGGCAATGAATATATAGCTTACAGATATATATAAAGGGTATCCTTGGATGCTGATCCGATATGAGAGATTTCTAGTATCACAAGCACCAAATCTTGAAGACGCTTTAGCCTACACGGTCACGGCAGATGCCATGTATGAAACAGGAAAGAGTAACGGACGCACGATGGGAGGCCTATCAAGTGCGAGTGGGAGATGTTAGATTTTGGGTCCAAGGGCCCTTGATGGGCCGGACTATTTGATTAGGATACAAGTAGCCTAATTAAATAAGAATCAAATTAGCATTAATTGTAGATTAAGGAATAAGTTAGTATTAATTGTGATATTGTTAATTATGAAATAAGTCATCATAATTCAGGAAATTAATTGAGAATTAATTCTCCTGATTACTAACTTGGAAGGCAAGAAGGGTGGATATCATTTCCTAATTAGTGGCTGTAGGATCGGTAAGCACAGCGGAAGAATTTGAAATATTTTCACCGATCCTAATCGAGGATCTATCAACGGCGTTTAAACTAAGTTGGAAGGATTCATACCTTTTTGATGATTCAGAGTTTTCACAATCTCTAGGAGCCAACACGTCAGGTCCGCTCCCTCTACCGGTATCCACTAGAATGCTCTCCAACCGAGACTGCGTGCTAGCGCCTCTAATGTCTCCAAGGGTTTAACTTGCGGCTCTCAATTCTGATCTACACTCAGTCTATCAGCTCTATCAAGTTTATAACCCATAAGGGTTATTTTCAAATTTCAAAATTAATCATCATTAATTTTGAAATTAATTAACAATTAATTATCTTGATGAGCTAATAAAATAAATTCAGTTTAAATTAAATCTGTCCAACAGTTTTAATTTAACCTATTTATTTAATCTAAATAAAGAGCCGTTAGATTTAATTTATCTTCATAAATTAAATCTGAGATACTATATCTCTATCATGTTAGTTATTAAATTTAATATATCTTAATAAATTAAATTTAAAACCAACACAATATAATAATATCATATAATATATATATACATATATATATATATATATAATATTTCAAATATATATATATATATCTATATAATATTATTAAATATAATAATATAATATAATACATATATATATATAAGATATATATTTCAAATATATATATATATCTATATAATATTATTAATGAATTTTATATTATATATATATATATAAATATAAAATTCATCCACCCTAAATCAAACATTATCTCATGTTAGGCCATTCTTGTGTGCGACCCTGTAGGCCCATATGAAGTTGGCAGTGGGCCAATAACTACACTAACCCAAAAGTCGCAAGCGGCCTCTAGCAAGACATTACGACTACCCAATTCATATGAGGATCGTTATCACGATGCAACCTGTCATACAACCATATCACGTCCCTTTTGTCACACGATATATCGATCAAGGATAAGGCATGGAAAATGTCATCCTCTTGTTCCTGACCATTACTTTCTCGATTCCTGAGTAGCCTGATAACAGAGACAGAAACTCGTTTCATCATAGTATGGCCATACATTTCTCAGACTCACTCATCGAGGGGCCCAGTAATATCTCTCTACTAATGTGAGGGACAAATTCCATCTTGATCATTCATATTCCTCTACATGAAAAACCACCAAGCCCGATCGTAGCCTTTATCATCACCCGGTCAAAAGCGACTTTTGACTAGTTCAAAGCTTAGCAACTCTCATGTAGGAATCCATGATGACCTCAGGTGTAATATCCCAATTTTTGATTAAGGGCAAATCATGATTATTATGGATAATTATGAATTTAATTTGAATTATTATGTGTTTTATGGCTATTTTAATTAATATGTCATAATTATTGAAAAATTGGAAGAATGGAATTATTGGCCATAAGTGGTAATTAATAGAGAAATTAATTACTAACTAAGAGAAATGAGATGTGTGATTAAAATGGCTAATGGAGAGATTAAAGTAGCTAATTGGGTGCTTATTGTGTGAGAGCCAATGAGAAGAAGACATGTGGCAAGTTGGCTTTTGTGTGTGTAAGAGAGAAAAGTCAAATTTTTTTTTAGCATTTCTCTCTCCTCTCTTCCCCTCTTTTGCGCTGAAAAATCTGAAATAGGATGGGATTGTGATTATTTCCCTTCTTCATCACTCTTCCCTCTCATCTCTCTCGTCCTCTCTCTCCATCTCTCACTCTCCTTGCTTTCTCTCTCTCGTTCACCATTGTTGATGGCAAGGGAAAGAAGAAAGCTTGATTTTTGGGTAAGTAAATGCCTTCCTTTGCAAACTCCCTTCATTAAAGTTGATCCTTGAGTTAAGAGCAACATTTCTATGGTTGTAGCTTGTCCATTGGTTGTGGTTTGTGGCCACACGAAAATTTGAGAAGTGGTGAATCAAGAACTCTCTTTGGAGAAGTTGATAAGGTGAGTGAGACCTATCTATCTATCTAAGTTCATACCATTTGAAATAGTTTGAATTTTCTGGAATTTTGGGCTCATTTTCGAAAATGATGGCCATTGAGAGTTTGGTATATGTTTGGTATGGAATTTGTATGTTTGGAATGCATTTTAGATAGATAGAATTGTTTGGGTTGGAAATTGTTAAGTTTGGAGAATTTGAGATTTTAGTGTTTAATGTTACCCAAAACCAAAGCATGATAATGGAATAGGATTTTGGTGATTTTGACATTCCCATTGGATTCCTTGAGTGATTTTGTGTGGGAATAAGCTTGGTTGTTGATTTTGGATTCATTTGGATCACTTGGGAAAAGTTGGAAAATCTGTTTTGTTTAAGCTCTGTTTTTCGCTGTCAGTTTGGACGAGCGTTTTGAGTGACCAAATGGTATTGTAAAATTATGAAACTTTCCTGTCTTAAATTTCACATCCCAAGCTTCAAAACGGACATATATTTTGTGTCATTTCGTTGAGTATTCTGTGAGATATGGTTGTCCAAAGTTTGGGATTGAAACAGAACTCTGTTTTGGGGTAGTGTGTAGTTTTTGGTGATTCTGTATTTGTGTAGTGATTTCCAGTGATGGGCTATATTTTTCCTTGAAAGAGTACTCTTATACCTTTCATTTGGCTTTGGAATCACTTCGTTTCGATTTTTTTAGAATTAGTTATGGTTTTTCGAAGTTCAGCCCAGAGTCAGGAAATTTCTGGGCCGCGGCCTATGAGTGGCTGGCCGCGGCCCAAACCTTTCTGGCCTGATTCAGGCTGCGGCCCATGAGAGGCGGGCCGCAGCCCACGGCCTTCTGACCATATTTGGGTCGCAGCCCAAGGAAGGGCGGGCCGCGGCCCACCCCTGTGTTCCAGCACTTTGAGTTATCGAAAGAAGATCTTTAACCTATTGTTTCCCAACCTTTTAGGGCATTTATTAGAGGCATTTGTGGCCTAAGTGTTTCAAGTTAATTAAATCTTGGAATAGAATATAACTCTTCGTCCCTAATTATCGATATAGGATTTGACATTTGCCTTCCTTGGGAGAGACCAGCGCTAAGACACGCCCGGAAGGATCAAGGTACTGACTCTTTTCTCATATTATGTATGATGTTTTGGCATGCATAACTTATCGTTGAATTTGTGAAATGTGTGCCATAGTCCATTACAGCGTGAGCAGGTTAGCGTGAGCCGTGTAGGGATTGACGGTGGTCATATCTAGGTCAGCCGCTGAACTGCCGTCGTAATCGACATGGATATTTGTGAATCCGACCCATGGGGCGGCGTTTGTGAATCCAGCCGTGGGCTATGTGTATCTTGCCTGTATGGCTTGTGTATGAAATGCATTATATGAATCCCAGCTGTGGTGAAATGTATTGTGTGGATTGCTGTGATGCAATGCAACGTGAGCAATTCAGCGTGAGCAATCGTAAGGGATGACATGTGTCATACTAACCATTACCGTTGTAGTTGCTTGTTGTGGTTAATGATTTGCTTACATGCATTATTATTATACATTATATGATTGATTTGTTACTACGGGGATTCCTTAGAATCTCACTCTCCCAAAAACCATGTTTTAGACAGGGCAGAAGGATCAAAGGGAAAGCGGGCGACGAAGAGCTGATAATGCTCTGGTTTAGAAATATATTTTGGTTTATTGGTTATCATGAATATCTTTTGGATATTTTTTTGGGAAACAATTGTATATAATGGGATTGTAGTATAGTTTTGTGTAATCCCCAAGTTAAGGGTAATGAATTGTGGGCTTTGTGCCTTTGTAAATCCCTTATTTAGTGAATGGAACCCGAGTGTGTCGGGAATTTGTTTATACTCTGATATTTGTGAATGAAATCAACTTGTACAGGCCATTTAGTATTGAAATGTGAATATGAGACCGTCATGAACAAATTTTGTAAAAGTTTTTGTAAGCCATGATTTTGGGAAGATTGACTTTGTTTAAGTCCCAAAATCTATTACGGTTTCTAATTCCACATTAATTACGTTTTTACGAACTAATCTCGGCCTTAATCATGAAGGGGGTTACATCAGGTCTAAGGGCATTGTGACGTGGTTATACATGAGAAAAGCTTATGACTTGATCCATGTAGCTTTCTCATAGTGGGTCGGTCCAGCACCTTGTACTCTTATAAGTGCCTAAGACTTTGATTCGTATCTCCATATCTTATCAAAGTCATACTGGTTTTGTTTCATCTCTGCTCCCGCATAGATGACCAACCAGGGACATTTTAGGACAATCTTTATGAATTATCCAAGGATACAATTATCACAGTTAACATGCAAATAATATGATAACAGAATGGAGAAATTTCATTAAAATAATAATGTTTAAAGTACAATGATTGGCCCTTAGGGCACAATTTCCAATAGTGGCCACCCTAAACCACTATAAAAAGGAGGTGCCTCCTTCAGTTATAACAAATAACTAGAGGAGGAAACAATATTCAACTAGTACACATATATATTTATAACAACCAACTACACAAATATATATCATGCCTGAATCTTTTAAACATGTGGAAGCAAAATATATATATGAACTAGAGATACGGAAGCAACATATTTTATAGAGCCAAACATTATGCACATATAATGCAAACATGCGCAAAATAACATCATATATTGAAATAAATATGATAGCATAGCACAACGAAAATAATATAATGGAGATATAAATAAATTATATCATATGTTTATTCACATAGAATAATCACAGCCACAGGATCAACATGCTCTGATACTAATGTAGGAAAAATATAGAGGCAGAGGATAGACTAGCATATCAGGGTGAATCCACGTTCGGATTTAGGTCAAACCTCCAATGTTCCATAATAGTACCCACACAATTATTGGACTACTAGAGCCTAATTGGGATTGGCACAGCAGATCACTAGAACAAGAAAGATGATAGGAGAGAAGAGATTGCTAGAAAACTTAATAGCCAAAGTGAGGAATAACTGAAGGAGGCACCTCCTATTTATAGTGGTTTTAGGGTGATCACTAATTAAGAAATGATGTCCACCCTTCTTACCTTCCAAGTTAGTAATCAAGAAAATTAATTCTCAATTAATTTCAAATTATGATGACTTGTTTCTCAATTAACAATATCATAATTAATACTAACTTATTCCTCAATCTACAATTAATGCTGATTTGATTCTTATTTGATTAGGCTACTTGTATCCTAATCAAATAGTCTGGCCCATTAAGGGCGGACTTGGACCCAAAATCCAATAGATATAAAGGCTAACTTGGATCCAAAAAGAAGAAGAAAATGAGAAGGAATTAGAATGAAAGAAAAGATAATGGCACCTTAAATAAATGTTGCCATGATAAAAGGGTAAAAGAGGCAATTGTCATTTGATCTTGATGTTAGAATTGGAAACAAGAATGAAGGGCCAAGATTTGTTATTTAAAAAGTAAGAGTAATTAAAAGGAAGAAAATAGAAGACAAGAGAATTCACTAAGAAAACCAATGGATAAAAGAAAGAAGAGAAGAAGGAAAGTCAAAGTGTTTTCAAATTTTTCCAACTTGGAAGGAAAGTTTGACCTTAACAGCAAGAATCAATATGAAATTGGTCAACAATTTCACTCCTTTTTTAGTGGTAATTTTGGTTAGGATAGGACCAAGAAGGGAAAGAAAATATCATCTAATTAACCAAACCATCCATTGGTTAATTAACTCACTTGCTTTTTCCAAGAAGCTACCATCATTTGACACCTTAAAACTTTTCCAGCTACCCACAATTTTTGGCCACATAAAGGAAAAAGAGTATAAGTGAATAAATGAAAAATATTCACTCATTTTAAGCACCCAAATTCAACCAAAGAAGAAGAGGAAAGAGAAAGAAGAAGCTTAAAGAATAAAGAGTAGGTAAGAACTTCTCTATAGATTTTCACCCTCCTACTCACCTTTCTAGCCAAAAATGTCTACATAGACATTGTTCCTCTTGATGTAAGCTTCATTTCTATGGTTTTAGTTTTTCAAGAGGAGGTATTTGGAGGCATTTATCATGACCAAAAGTGGTTGAATCAAATAATAAAGCCTAGAAGAAGTAAGAGGTGAGTAAGAGCTTCCATTTGAACTAAGTATTGTGTGATTTGGTTGAACTTTGTGGAATGGGTGTTTTTGCCCTAATTTTTGGCTATATGGTTATTCTTAGAGTTCATGGTGGTTTGGTCATGTGAATGGTGTTAAATAAGGTTTAGAAATGAGAAATCACAAATGTGGAACTTAAGAGTAGTGTTGCCAAAATTCACTTTCTGGAGGCAGTAATGTTTTGTCATGTTTTTTAGCTGCCAAATCTAGTCCAAATGCTATGAAAATTTTTAGAATGAAAGTAGACAACTTAAGCTTCATTTTGCTAGGTACCACTCTAATCCTATTTATAAGTCCTTCTTGACCAAAAAAATTAGTCCTATTTATAAATTTAGTTTCAGGGTAGTAAATGCATTTTGTACTTTTTTACCTCTATTAATTGCAATAAATAAAAAGAATTTATTCATGTTGACTTTTGGAACCAATCATAGATAAAGGCGAAAATGGAAATTTAGCCTATAGCTAATGAGTTAACTAACTCTCCTTGGTTTGTGAGAATTAGTTAAAAAAGACTTATAAATAGGACTAAAGAGGTAGAATATAATTTTTGGACTAGTGGATTTAATGTTATAATTTTTCAAAGTTAGACTCTGTTTCTAGAACCAATTCTGGAATAGTTAAGGGTTGATGAATTTCTAGAAATTGGGTGGCTGCAGTTTCTAGAAAATGATATTTTAACTTGAAAGTGAACTTAAATAGGTTTACAATGTACTTGGAATCAGTGAATTTAGAGTTTACTAGAATTCATTATGACTTTTGAAAATTAGGCATTGAATCTAGAAGTTGTTCTATGCCAGACTAATTTTGATGTGATTATGTCTAGCCAAATGAAATCCAATGGCCACAAAATTTTTCAGAATTAAAGTGGACATAATAAGCTTTAAAATGATATGAAATATGTGTCATTTGGACAAATATATTAGGAGATACAAATTTTTAAAGTTTGGTAATGATTCTGGAAGTTGTCCTATGATGAAGTGAATAATTGTGAAATATGAGATCTTGTGCTTGTGAACTGCAATAGTAATCATTTTTTTCTTTAAAATGGACTTAATAAGGGCAACATAGGGCTTTGAACCACACTAATTGTAGTTTTGTATAATTAGTTATGATTTTTCAAAGTTAAGTGAAAAATTCTATCAGCTTTTAGTCTATGCGAATTTAATGGGCTTTGGGCTAAAAGTAGTAATGGCTGTATATAGTGCAATATGGCTTGCCTTCTCTTAGCTCTAGGAAAGAAATAGTAGTTGTCTGGTTGAAAAGAATGAGAGAAAAGTACACCTTAAAAGTGAAATGAATAAGTGTGAATTTTAAAGGTGAAGATTAGTAATTGGGCCTAGTATAACCACATTAACTACTTAATTGGGCCTAGGCTGTCAAACCCCTTAACCTTTCGATGTACACAAAGTAATAAGCACATAGGTCCATAAGGCAAACAGAAATAGTGGAAACATACTGACATTAAATACTTGTTTATATATAGGAGTCTCCACGCAGGGTTCGATAATATGTACACATTTTTGTCCAAAAACAATATTCAAAAATAAACTAAATATAACCAAAAAGCTCCATTCTTTGGACTGCAAACTTCAGTTGCCAGTATTTACTAGTTTGCCCTTGGATTCACTAGCTTCTGCTGGAATATTATTATGTTTTTTTGAAAAAGGGTGATATTCAAATAAATCTCAGTAGTAACATACAATCAATAATATAAAATGCAAAAATTAAATATGCAATGCACCATATAGTGTAAAATGAAAATACATACTGTATCGTGTGTGTGCACAATGCTAAGGGCCAAATGACTGTTTGGATCCCCTACTTGTCTGTGTACCTCAGCTGGGTCCCATACCATAGCTAGGTAATGTGCCCCAGGCACTGTGTTCATAGCACAGGATATAGCAACATAAAGCATATCAACGTTCATATACTATATGAGAGATAGAGTTACTTCTTTAAATCCCTTTTCGCAACACAAATCAATTCCTAATTTGATCTGGCTTAGGCTAAAAAGATGGTCATAAAAATCCAAGTTTACAAGAATTAGGTTAATACCCATTCATGTATCACTCTAGCTTCTTCCAATTTACTTTTGTTAGTTATATTAGTTTAAAACTACCAAGTTACCAAAATGCCCCTCCGGACCCTATCTAAGTTCTTTTTTACCCGGTTCGACTGTATTTTTCTAGAAATTTTGACCCACGCTATTCCTAGACAATCTTACTTGTTGAATCCATTGTGACCTTGATTTTTGTAAAATCACTGCCAAATGATAATTTTGCCCTTGATAGCCTCTACTTAGGGTTTTAGGGGTATTTTCATAATTTCACTTTTTAGGGCTTTTCTCACAAAGTGACCAACATCAACCCCACACAATTTTTCCTCCTAAACACAATGGAACTATTTGATTAATGAAATTCTAGCTGTGCCCCTATTTCTGACCTTAGTCGAAACTTATTGTAAAAATAGGGGAAATGTGTTTTTGTGTTTCAACGCCTATAGTTTGCTCCTTTTCACTCCTAACCACTTGTTAAACCATTTTAACACTTACCATATATTATTTGATGAAATTTGTGTGGCATAACCCCTTAGGGTTTTCTCTTCCCAATTTACAAAATCAACAACCAAGCCATAGACCAAGCTAAGAACCACAACAACAACAACAATACGCCAAAGGAATTGAAGTTCTTGAAGTTAACTCTTGATTCTTGGACTTTCTCTCTATAGATGTCTCACTCTCTCTCCTCAACCTTGAGAATTTATTTTGTACACAAGGTTTTTCATAAAGAACAAGAGATTATGGAAGCTGTTACATAAGTTAGAAGGCTTAAACAATTGAAAGTACAAGCTTACTTTTGATTTTCCTTCCTTGAGCTCCTCGTCCTCTCTATGTTTCTTCAAAGCCTCTCTCTCTCTCTCTCTATTTAGTGTGTAGGAGTGGAATGGGAAGTGAAAAGATGAAGGCAAGTGTTTAAAATATCTTCATCTTTCTTAATTAGTTTTATGGCAAAAATTGGATTTATGACATAAGTTGTGTACTTAACCTTATCTTTACATAATCATGGCATAAACCTCCCTTCCATGTGATCTAATTTCCTCCCCTCTTGTTAGCCCAAAATGACACCTAAAGGGGGTCCTTTCCAATAAATTTGGGCTTCATCCATTTATCTTAACCATATGTACCAATATATATTATTTTAATCTTAATTAACATATGCTCATACTTTAGTCAATTATTATTTAATTTGTTGCCTTAAGATAATGACACTTGGCATTTTTATGATTCAAACAACTATTTCCCTTCCTATTTTCTTCTAATAGGTGAAAATCATGAGAAAAAGGGAAATAATAATTCCTCCAACATTTTTGACAGTCTCTTTAATTTATTTATGTACAAGTCCAACCTGAACTTTTGAAACCTTGATTTATTTGATCAAGAATGTTCTAAACATATATTCACCCTTTATTTTCCTTAATTAATTGAAATTAACTTCAATTAATTGAAAAATAATTAATCTTATGCTTTATTGGCAAATTACAATTTTGCCACTACATTTTTACTTTTAATTGCCACTTATTACTTCTCTTCCTTTATTTGGCCAAAATTAACCTTAATATTGAACCAAATATTGTGCTTTACTATTCCTCCATTTTGGGGCTTTGATTATGGGCTTTTTGAAACACCCAAGAATTATTTTCATGACATGTTCTAGCCCAATTCTGATAAAAATGAAAATTTACTAGCTTCTTAAGTCCCAAGATCATGAATATTCACCATTTCATTTCATTGAAAGCCACAGATAATTACAAGACATGTTGGCAAATAAAATTTGGGGTGTTACATAAGCACTAACCCAAATGATAACCAACTAAGTGTCTTAAGTAATCAAAGAATTTGGATATGTAATAACTCATCCGTAAATTATAATCTATAGGATTTGACATTTATTCAGGACAACTGAGGAACGATTATTGAAGTTAAGGTTTGGAAAAATTGTTAGGTAGTAACTTATCCCTCATGACAGTTGTTTCTAAAGAACAGTTAACAAATCATTATTTATTATATTTTATAATGGTTGTTTTCTAATAACCGTGAGCATTGTTCTATATTTTTTTATAATAGTACATTAAAAGATAGAACAGTAGCGAGCTTATCAAGCTACTCACCATAGAGGAGTGACTGAGATCATTGTCAAGATCAAGGTCAATCTCATACTCTTCAAGTATAAGATTAGCCTTCATGTTCATACTCGAGGGATATAAAGAAAGCCTCCTCACAGTATGGTTAGTATGTTCTGCATGCCGCAATATTGCCTTCAATTGTAGAAGCATAAGGTATAGAGGTGGAGGCAGAGGAGGTGGCAGTGGTGGCTGATGTAGGGGAGGAGAAGCAAGAGGTGGAGAATGGGGACGAGGAGAAAGAGGAGGTGGAGGATGATGCTAAGAGCTTTTTGGCAATTCTTCCGTACGACGTTTCATCTTTGCAATAGAGAAAGCAAAAAGTGGACGATGATGAAGAAAACATAGGAAAAGTAAATAAAAATGGGGAGTTTAAATAGATATTTGGTGTAGCATCTCAAATTTTATTTACCCAAAATTCCTTATATTAAAGGGAATAAATGGTGAATTAAAGAGCACAGGAAATGACAAAACAATGCAATTGGAGGTCACACATAACATGATTATGTTTGGAACACATATTGTAAAATTTGGATTTGCTACCAATGTGTTCCTATGTGGCAGTTTGGTTATGTGATGGTTTTGGATAATCTAATGATGTCCAATGAATGTGAAATTTTCTAGAATAAAGGTAGAATATGAAGCTTTAGTTTGGTAGGTCATATAAATCATTTGGACTTGTACACTGAGAGTTATGTATTTTTGAAGTTACCGAGTAAAACTGGCAAGTTTCTCTGACAGTGTCCAATAAATGGCAATTCTAAAATACTGTGAGTCCAATTGGATAAATAAAATTAAAAACCAATATTTTCCCCTTGTTTTATGATGTGGGACATCCAACAATGAGAGGCAAGAGGAAATTAAATACTTGGTCTCAATTAAGCAAAAGATAAAGCAATTTGAGTTAAGTAAATAAGTTGAAAAGTCAAAAGTAAGCATATGTCTTAATTAGCCATAATGTAATAATATGTAAGGAGGTGGAATTGGGATATGTTTGAGATCATTATCCCTTCCCAAAGACCCTCTATTTCATCCAAAAATAGGGAACAAGAAGGGAATAATTGCTCTTAATAAATATGCCAAAAGCTAGAGCAATTTTGACTAAGTAAATGAAGTTTGAAAAGTCAAAAAGAAAATTGTGATAAATGGCCATTACACATTAATTACAAGGAGATGGATGAAGCTAATTCAAGAGCTTATTTGGTTCCTTCAAAGAGCCAAGTTATGTCATTGTGGAGAGAGAAAAGGGAAGGTCTTTATGATCAAGAAAAAGGGGATAAAAGAGATAAAGCATAAAGCAATTTACATGTGCAAAATCACAATTAAATATTATATTTCTAAGGAGGTGGAGTTGTGATATTTTAATGGATCATTTATCCATTTCCTTAGCCATATTGACGTCCAAACAAGAAATAGAGAGAGAGAGAGAGAGAGAGAGAGAGAGAGAGAGCTTTGAAGAAACAAGAACAAGAGAGAACTCAAGCGAAACAAGAAGCAAGAATCAAGGTAAGAAGGTTGAAATTCAAGTGTTTATAACTTCTAAATCATGCACAACTCTCTCTAATCTCTATTCCATCTTGAAATACACATGCAGCAAGGCAAAAATAAGAGCAACATGGAGGAGAGAGATGACAGTTTAGAGAGAGAAAGTCAAGAGAATCAGGGTGAACTTAAGAACTTGTCATTTATTGATGATTTATGTTGTTATTGTGGTTATTTGGTTGAGTTGTAGCTTGTTTGGATGGTTTTGTAGATTGGGATGATAAAACCCTAAAGGAAGGTACTACCCAAATTTCCATGAATCATGTTCAATAGGTGTTTAAGAGGTTAAACATATAATTAAGGTGAAAAGAATGTGATTAATGGAATAGAATCAAGAAACTCCAATTTTTCCAATTTATTGTGATTTTCATCCAGTAGCTATTTTCACTATGTTTGGACTAGATTTTTGGTGTTTTTGATGATTCCACTGGGTTTAGAATGGAAAATTGTATAGGGAACATGTATATTATGAAGTATGAAGGCTTTAGGGTATAAAATGACAATTTTACCCCTAAAACCCTAACAAAAGGGCTGCTAAGGGTAATTCTATAATTTGAGCATGATTTTGACAAATCTGAGGTTAAAAATGGATTCTACACAAAAGAAATTGCTTAAGAATAGTTTGAGTGATAACTTTGGTAAGGTACAGTTAGATCGGGTACAAAGGGCTTAGACCTGATCCCTAGGGTCATTTTGGTAGTTTTACAGTTTTAAGCAAATATAACCAACACAATGAGTTTAAAACAATACATGAATGAGTAATAACTCATTTTTTTTTGTAAATTTCTGATTTTAGGATCGGACAGTAGCCCGAGCTGGACACAGTTGGACCGATAGACAGGCAAAGGAAGGGAGATCCAGTTAGTGAACTTACCCTACTTGAATGTATTTGATATTTATACTTGTGTAGTGATGTATGTGATTAGTTTATTTGATTGTGTAGAGCATATTTGAATGATAAAGCTCTATTTCTATTTATGCTATGACCATGAGTATAATATGTGAAGCATTGAGTATGCAGAAATGTCATTATGTGGCATGCATCTAGTTAAGGCTAACATGTCATGTACTTAGCATATATCTTGCATGCATTATGGTAATTGTTTACTATTGAGATTCTTTAGAATCTCACCCTTCCCCAACCAACCATTTAGACGGTCGACACAGGAGGTGTGATGAAAGCAAGGAAGACAACTGCACGAGGAAAATACAAAAGGTTCCGGTTCAGTCCAGGAGAAGGAGTTAGTTATTTGTAGGCTTTTATTATATTTTAAATCTGTAAGCATTATGTACAATCCCTGTAGGGAATTCCTATAATATAATTATGTACATATTATCAGTATATTTATGCTATTTCTGTGTGCCCACTGAATTGTGTATTGCTACTCTGGTTAATATCAGAATAAATAAGGTTGTTGACATTTGGAACAAATAGAGAGTTAGAAAAGAACCATCATTATACACGTTGAAAGTTGAACATGATGTAATGAAAGGGTACCTGGTTCTTCTGATGATCAATTGGTAATTAGAAGGCACCAGAGTCGATCAGCGTGGGAAGAGAAAATGTTTCATCAGCCTTAATCTATATTTATTAAGTTAGACCACTAAGTATGTTGGTTTATTGAAACCACAGTAAAGGAATAATTTATGATAATTAATTAATATCCATGAAATATGAAGTTGTTTTCTTTAACTTATTTTTTTAAAATATTTTAAAGGTATACTAGTGGTGTTCAGTCATCATCACCACTACTATCATCATCTTCATTCTCATCATCAGATGAAGGAGATGAAGCAAGTCATATTCAACCTCATTCTGATGAAGTATAAGGTTCAACTTCCTATTTAGCCTGTTGGCGTATGTCATGAGACAACTTGCGTAGCGGTCAAATCCTGCCAATAGCTGCATCAAAGCCTCCATTTCTGGAGGAGGCAGAGGAGGAAGAGGTGGTGGTGGTGGTGGTGGACGAGGAGGAGGTGGGAGAGGAGCTCTTAGGGATCTTCACATGATGGAGAAAAGGATGAGGCCAATAAAGAAAAATAGTAAGAATCACAAGGAATAGGCGAGTTTAAATAGAGGTCTAATGGATGTTATGAAAGGTTATGACTTGTGAAGGTCCAACGATGTTACGAAGGGTTATGATCAATGGATTGGTACTTAGGGAAGCAAGATGATTTGAAAGTGTTACATGATAGTTTTTTCTGAAGATTGTTATGTTTAGTCTTTACTGGTATCATAGGTTAGAAGTTAAATCATTTGTAAGTGTTACATGGTGGTTATTTTGAAAGAATCGTCACTTTTGTCACTAATAAATGATGGTTATTAACTACAATAGTTAGTTTTGTAATTTTGTGAATTCTGCCTTGTAATGCATGATGGCGAGCATAATTAACCGTTACATTTAAGCACTATATATCCTTGTGCGACCTTTGCCTCAACATACATGATGTTTATTAGTTGTAACTGTTATGTATTAAGCGTTATAAATGCCCAAATATGTAGTAGTGTAAAAATCCTTAAGCTTATATATCCAATGCAGAGTTACTCGAAGGTAAAGGAAGAGAAATGATGTGGTGTATTATGAGTCTCCTTTTTCCAACAAAAGCCCCATAACCAAACCTGCAAATTAGAATGTGGCATATAGATGATCTTCTATCTTTTTTCTGTGCAAGTTTATAGTTTAGTTATCAGTAGATCCAGGTTGATGAATGAGTTAACATTTTTCTTCCACCATGCGATTTGGTTTTTTGGAAGGAAAAAACCATGCATTTGTATTTAACCTTACCAATAATCTCTTTGACAACTAATTCTTGTTACAAAGGATACTCTGATGAATAATCATATTCCTTTTTATGCCACAATGTATTGATGAGATGATTATACCATATAATAAGAACATATTATCATCTTCTTTGAGTTGTTGTAGATTCCTTTTCAACCAAGTTTGGAATGAAACCAAATCAGATGCATCAAATCTAATAGAGAGACAACCAAACTAAATTAATCAATCAAATAGATAAGAATGAGATGAAGAGATGGTCAAATGTTTCATGTTGATCACAGCCAACAAGAGAATAACTAGATGTATTGAGATGATATGCCTTTAAGAATTCAGAAGAAGGCAATGCCTAATGAACAAGCTTCCAAATGAATAGAAATGATTTATAGTGAAGTAAGATTGACCATAAAAATTCCAAAAAGGATAAATAGCTAAAGATGATGAATGAGAGTCTAACAGAATTTTAATGAAACCATCCTTGGAAGTGTAGATGCCTGAAGAATTTCCTTTCTAGACTAAAGAGTTATTACCAGATAATAAAGATATTGAAGTTGAATTAATTTTATCAGCAGCATGAGGGGAATATAAGCTTTGGATTAAGGAAACATTCCATTTAGCAAGAAATAAATTAGAATGAGAATGCAGTAAGAGATCAGCCATATTTTGAAGCTTCTAGATCTCAATGCATGGTCTACCACAAATGGTGGCTGAGGGGAATAAGTGAACTTAATGAAACTTTCCATCCTAAATTATTGATAATATGATTAACATAGTCCACTATACCTTTCCAAATGCATGAAAAATTATATCGGCATTTGACCACCTGGGCTTTAGAACAATCAATGTATTTAATTTTGAGAGCAAAAGTGTTAGAACAAGCTGACACCTAAGAGGGGTTGAATTGGGTGTAAGATAAAAACTTAAGAACTTTGAAAATCTTTCTACATCTTAGTGAAAGTAATAAGTATGAAAGTAATGAATCATAAATCAATAGTTATATTAAATAATATATGCTAGAAATATAAGAGCTTAGGGAAGAGAATATGCAAACTATGATTTATCCTGGTTCGGTCTAACCCAAGATGACTTATGTCCAGTTCCTAGGCTCCTCCTGATATTTTTAAATCCACTATCTTCTTGTTTAATTTGGGCACAAGAAAAGTCCCTACAACCCACAAGTTTATCCAAGCACTTGTGAAGCCTTTTACAAATCTCTCACGAAGTTACTCCCCCTTACTCACCATAAGGATACAACTTTGATGATGAAAGATTAGAATCAATCTTCTCTCTCAAAAGTGAATAAGATGAACACTGAAGTACAATACAAATAATCTCTCTCTCAAATATACATAATATAGAAAATAGATAAGAACAGAGAGTAGTTGGCACAGAGTGGATGATTCATGATATAAGTATGTTTTCGTTGTTGTTGTCTGCTTGAATCTTCTATATTTATAATTGAGTAGGATATGACCGTTGTGAGTATTTCAAATTAACCATTGAGTTCTGTTGCTTCATTTGACCATTCTTCATATTTGAAAAACTAATCGTTATGTTAAGTGGACGCTTCACTTTTATAAAGTCCACTTTTGTCTCTTTATTGTATTCCTAGAGAAATGCATTAAACACTAATACAATGAAGTGTTAGAGTGATTGGAAGCAAAAAGAGTAAGTTTCATAATCATTCCTATGATTTTCATACACTTCAGAACGTTGTCTGTCGCATCACTCGAGTGGTCACTCGAGTAATCCTGGGTTATCACTCGAGTGATCCCCTTTAAAATGTGGCAAAGAGCATTGGATTCATTTTCCAACTTTATCACTCAAGTGGTCACTTGACTGATCCTTGGACATCACTCAAGTGATCTCTTGATTTTAATTTGAAATAAGGCAAATTACATATCATCATAAATTCCTTATCATCTACAATCCAATGCATCAAGAATCAGCTCCAAACTCATTATATTCAGAAAGTTATGATCAAAGGAGTATCTACTGTTCCTGACAGTCTTCAAAGTTTCCAATGTCAACTTCTATAAGGCATACTTTTAGGATATAACTTCAAATATGACAAACTACCTATCCATGGAAAGCTCTTTAAGTCTAGTTTCATATGGCACCATCTTTGTTGCAATCTGATATGTAGTTTGGGAGTTATGTCCAAAATACCAAAGCTGTCCTGGAATATAACAGTGATTTATGTGTCAAATTCAACAAATCTTATCTCTCTCATCTAAACTCCTTTTAATGTGATATATGTTCAATCTGACATATGGTTTGAGAGATATGGTAAAATTTCAGACCTCTATTATGCTGCATGAAAACATAGCACACTAGAATGCTCATCACTCCAGTGGTCACTAGAGTGATTTTGGGTCATCACTCGAGTAATCACCTCCAAAATGAAGTAGTGGCATATCACCCAAGTGATCACCTCTGGAGGTAGCATGACTTCTATATAAGTCATTTTAGCTTCATATTGACCCATTCCAACTTCCATTTGACTATAGAAACCTCTGGTATCACTTCTAATAGTTTGGATCTTGATATTCCCATTAGTTCTTACAAGTTCTTCTTTCTTCACTATCTTCAATCTTCTTTCTTTGCTTAACTAATGTACAAGATATCTTCTTGTTTTTGCTCTTGATGATCATTCTTCATAATCCAACTGGATATCTTCTTGAACGTCTTCAATTTTCTTTCATTGCTTGACTAATCTACAAGATATTTCATATTAAATATAGTAGTTAGTCAATGTAGAAGATAAGTATACTATGCAAACTTTTGCTCTTAATATTTGACATCATCAAAACTAATCATATCTAATAAAAAGCAATAAGAGATAGAGCCTCAAATGTTAAAATCATCCAAACCTGTTTGGCAAGAATAGATTGATTTACAAATTGGGATGGTCTTATTCCTTATCCTTCTTAGCCCACTAGCAATAATAGATGGTCTTTTAGGAGGACATTAATTTTATTTTTATCCTCATAGAATTGCCAAAAGAAATCTATGCAATGGCCATCAATCTTATCACAAACAAACTTTGGAAGCTTTACACAAGGAAGGATGTGAATGTTAACTAAGCACAAGAGTGATTTGATTAAACATAATCTCACAACTTGAGATAGAAGACTAGATTTCTGAACATGTGTTCTTGCTGCAATAGATTTTATAACTTGATTATAGCTAATAGATTTATTCCTTCCTGGGTCGACCCAAGTTCCTAAATATTTTCCTAATCTAGCAAAAAAATTATTATCTAATATCTTGGAAAGTCGAACCTTGTTAAGGTGGAGAACATTATATCTAAAACTAATGGAAGACTTGGAACAATTTATTTCCTGCCCAAACCAGAATTTATATTTGACTAATACTTGCTAAACCATCACCAAATTATCATTAGAGCATTCAAAGAAGAGTAAAGAATTATCACCATATAGAAGATGGGTAAAGAACTAATATATTTTTGGGTGTAAAAGTAGACATAAACAATTTATTTGGGAGAAGATATAACACCACCATTAAAGAGACTTAACTTTTTTTACTTTTTGTACTATGGGTCCCACCAGTTTTCTCTCTCTATTATTTTAATATTGTTCTAAAGGAAAATATCACTTAGACCCTAGGGAAAAAATTTTATTTGAGTTAACCCCCAATTTCATTGCATCCCCTTAGGTCGAAATTAAATTAATTTTTTCAATGCAAAGACAATATTACCCTTACTTTATTTTTTTTATAAGAGGATTTACAAGACAAATATGGGTATTTTTAAGACAAATAAAGATATTTACAAGAAAAATAAAGGGATTCAAAGAAGACTAAGGAGTCAACAAGAACATCTTGGCCATTCACAAGAGAAATAAGTGATTTCACAAGACAAATAAGGGTATTCACAAGACAAATAAATGCATTTACAAAACAAATAAAGGAATTTAAAATAATCCAGAAAATTAAAATTGTTTACAAGTCAAATATAGACATTTACAAGAAAAAGATGTGAATGACCAAAATTTTTTAACTCCCTGGTCATTCACATCTTGTAAATATCTTTGTTTATCTTGAAAATGTCTACATTTGTCTTATAAATGTTCTTATGAAAAAAATAAAATAAGGGTATTATTGTCTTTTTACTAAAATAACTTAATTTCATTTTTACCTAAGCAGGTGCTGTGAAATTTCAGAATCTTTTGAGGTTAACTAAAATAAAATTATTTCAATGGGGTCTAAGTGATATTTTCCAATAAAAAGTATTAAAATAATAGAGAGAGAATACTGGTGGGACCTACAATGCAAAAAGTAATAGAAGTTAAGTCCTTTAATAGCGTTGTTATATCTACTCTCAAATAAATTGTTTGTCTACTTTTGCACTCTAAAATAGATGGTTCTTATGGGTGCTCATAACGAAAATGTTCTTGCTAAATTTGCACCTTCACTCAACTAAATAATTTACTTCCTTTTTTGTAGTCACATATAAAATAATTTTAATAGTTAAAAAGAGAAAAACATTTCATAGTTATTATACATAACAAAATTTATGTATCACAGTAAATTTTCTTTGTTACAATATTGTAACAAAAGATTTCACTTCATCATTATTAAGGACTGAAAAATCAAGCTCAACAAGAGAAGTCAAAATTTAATCAATTGGCACCAAGCTAGAATCCTAATAAACAGAACTTAGGTATTGTAGTACTAAGAGACAATTCTTGCTAATTGTCTATCCAACTGTCATCATTCTATTTTAGAGAAGATATTATTTTATAAGTCTTCCTTCTACCAACCACTTCATGGAAGAATTTTGTGTTCCTTTCACCTTCAGCATGGCATTTCAATTTGGCTCTTGGTGCTCAAAAACCGGCTTAGTAGTCATATATGACCTCAAGCTCATGCTTCACAGAATTAATTTTATTATCTAATCTTGAATTATCATTAGCAGCAAGTGAAACCTTATAGGTTAATTCTAGCAAGACGCTCTCTGCTTCGTTAATTCTATGATGGAAAATCCCAATGTGATACTCTCCTCAAAGAGAGAGAAGATAGAGTCCTTTCTAATTTTCACTGCACATGGTAGCTAGGGGAACCATTAACAAATTGATTCTAGCATTGATTGATTATCTCAATACAAGTTTACAAGTTTTGGAGTTAATTTAATTATATATCTTTAGGAAAATATAGAAAAATATGGATTTAATTAGTATATAAAAATTTATAATTTAATTGAAAATTTTAAAAATATATTTGAAAATATTAAAATAAAAAAAGGGAAAAGGTACGTACAACCCACCACCTGTAGCAGGCTTTAATTTGTTGTCATATTTTTGTGATTGCTCCTAATTGATTATTTTTTGGAATGAATTTTGGGTTGATTTTCATTGTAGACGATTTTGGAACTAAAAGCTAAAGCAATTGTAGAAATGACAGTTAAGGACCTTTATTTCTTAAATGACAAAAAGGACCCGAATTTCAAAAATGCCAGATTAATACGCTTCAGAATCTGCAGCGTTTTTGGGTACTTTGAATCTTATTTTATGTCATCTATTTTCTCATTATGGAGGAGATAAACATAATGTATTCACCACCATCTTCTTCGACTCTACTCTCCATCCCACTTGAGTCTCCACATTTATCAACCATTGACGCCTTCGTCTGTCCACTCCATCTTCACCGGCAACCTACATTCCAGACTCCTCCATCGTGATCCTCATCATCTCTCATCTCCAAACCATACTTCATCATCCATCTCTATCATCTTCTCTATTTTCAACATCATTCTTCATCATCCTTCCATCAAACCTTATTCTTCCATTGTGTTTTCCATGGCTACTGTTGCAAATTCAAAGGTGGCTTCTATTTTGATGTCTAGGCAAGGCTAAACTTCCAATCCTCTGAAGCAGTGAGTGATACCGGAGCTCAGAGTTTAAAATGAAGTTAATCTCTTTTAATCTTCTATGTCCTCATTATAGATATGATTCCTAGGTCTTAGGATGATTTTTGTAGTGTTGGATTGAATTGTATTGATGTATTTTGGAGATTAATTGTAGCTCTTGAACATGTTCTGTGCATTTGGACACTGAGATGTATTAGCTTTGATTTCTATACATTTTTGGGTCAATGATGTATTGAGATTATTATGAATATTTAGTGATAATTCAAGGTGTGTTGAATGCATTTCATAGGTTATTTGTTTATTAGTTGTGCTTCATTGATTTAATTTTGAGTAATTAGTGTTCTAGGTGGCATAATATTAATGATTCTACTTAAACTTTAGTCTGAGAGGTCCTTAGGCATTTTTGAGAGCTAATTATCTCTGTTATCTTTTAAAGCAAGGAGGGCCATAATTCATTTGTCAAAGAGGATATCCATCTCATTGTTAATCATTTTTTTCATTTCATCATTTTACTATTCATATCTCTTCATATCATTTTGTAAACAAAAATAACAAAAAGAAGTAGTTTAGGACCATTCAATTCCAATTGCAATAGTTGTTTTTTTTCCATAAAAAGAACAAACCATTTTCTTGGTTTCAAAGTCAATTTTTGGTACTTAATTTACTTAGGAATCATTTCATTTGAGCTCCATAAAGTGAACATGACATAGGTTGTACTTCTTTATTGTAGTATTATTCGGTTATTTGATCCCCGAGGCGACTAAAGGGAGTTTTCACGCGCCAATTCGCTGGTAGGTCTGTATTACCATTTCTAATTACCAATAACCTACTTGCCTACTTTTTGAAGACAAAAAAAGCTATAAATTAGTTAAAAGGACTTTACTGGAGAAAGTATAATTTTTTTATATAAAAACTATATTCTTATACGTAAGTAATTTGCATCTGTCAAGACATATTGGTCCACAACGAGTGATGCCCATTTGTTAAAAAGGATGGTGTTCAATGATTATGGCAAGAAAGGAATGACCGATCCTCATGCCAAGTCATCTCTGAGTCCACGTCCATATAAAAATTTGGATAAACATTATCAATATTTATTTATGTAAATTATAACATGTGTCATGAATTGTCATCTAAACGAATATTAAATGATATAGTTCATTTTTTCTTCCCAAAAATAAAGAGCCTGCTGTAATTTGTATGATGTTCAGAAATGTATGCTCAACTTCGTAAATAATTAATGACAATGTGGCTGTAGAGTCGAGTAAGGAATTTGATTTTAACTTCGCTTGACTTTGAGGATTCAAACAATTAATGTCAATAGATCAAATATATGCTAAAATGTTATAAAGAAAGAGGAAGATAATAAATAATATGAGAGAAGGAGGAGAGAGTAATTCTTATTCACTATTCTAGGTATGTCTAGTACATAATACATGTCTGCTATTTATAGGCATAAGTTTATAATCTCAATAGAATGTATATCTATCATCAAGGGATTTAATCAGAACAAAGATAACTATAAGACACTAAAGAAAATATTAGATAATAGAGATATATGGATATCCACACAAATATTATATTCAAAACACTCCCCCTTAGATGTCCATTATGTATGAATGTGTCTCATTAAAAACTTTAACTAGGTAAAACTCAGTGGGACAAAAATCTAGTTAAAGAAAAGAGTACATCATTCATTGATACATACATGTCCAATGCTGCCTCATTAAAAACCTTTACAAGAAAACCCAATGGGATAACACCTAGATAAGGAAAACAGAGTATAGTTTGTACCAACTCCCCCTCTTGACAACGTTAGTAGAGATCTTTGAGACTGTGAAAATCGATGTCATGGACAAGCTTTTCAAATATTACACATGGAAGAGACTTGGTGAATAAATATGCTATATTTTTACTGGAACAGATCTGCTGGATATCTATTTCACCATCCTTTTGAAGGTCACGAGTGAAGAAGAATTTTGGTGAAATATGTTCATTCTCTCTCCATTGATGTGTCCTTCCTTTAGTTGGGCAATACATATAGCATTATCCTCATATATGACGGTGAGGATCATTTAAATCAAAGATAAACCACAAGTGATTCACAAGTGATTCATGTGTGATATATTGTTGATCTTAACCATACACATTCTCGACTCGATTCATGCACCACTAGAATTTCTGTGTGGTTATATCATGTGGCTGATATAGTTTGCTTCATAGATCACCATGAAATAGTTGTACCACTGCTTTTGAATAAATATCCTATTTGTGATTTATCCTTATATGGATCAGACAAAAACAGAACATCTGAATAGCCAACAAGTTCATGCTTGGGTACATTTGAGTAGAATAACCACATATCCATTGTACGTCTAAGATAAGGAAAAATATGCTTAACTCCATTTCAATGTCTTCATGTTTGTGAAGAACCATATCATGCTAATAAGTTCATAACAAATGATATGTCACATCGAGTGTAATTTACAAGACACATTAGTGCTCCAATTGCACAAGGTATGGTACTTCTGGATAGGGGTGTTCATCAATTTCCCGTTCCGATCCCGAGCAAATAGGGACAGGAAAATCCCGTCCAAAAAATTTCGGGATCGAAAATGTGATTTCGGGATCGGGAAACAGTCGGGATCGGGATCGGGATCGGGAATGGGACTTCTCGATCCTGACTTTTTCCCGATCTCAAAAATATATATATATATATACACATGTATAATTTTTAAAAATATTTAAGAAAATAAGACCAAATGTAAAATAAAATGTGAAAATCACTAACACCCTTAAGGAAATATCTATTCTTTTAGTTTAGTTAGTTAATTTCATTTATTATTTATTAAATAATTATAATTTTTTGTTCTTGTCTATGTTCTTTTTATAGCTGAATCGACAAATTTAAGCATGTATTGAACTAATTATATATTTATATTAGACTTATTTGATACAATATGATATTAGACAAATTATATATTTATATTAAACTAAAGGAAACATAACAAAAAATTCAATATAAAGTTTTTTTTTTTTAAAAAAAAAGCAAATCTGGGATCGGGAAATTCTCGATCCCGATCCCGAAATTTCCCAATTTTTGGGATCAGGAAATCTTCAGGATCGGGAATGAAAATCATTCCCCAACCCTTCTCAGGATCAGGATCAGGAATAGCATTTCCCGATCCCGAACACCCCTACTTCTGGACCAAGTAGTTCTTCATCTCCTTCTTCGCTCAATACAAGGTCTAAATGGTTCTTTATCTGTAAAACCCCATTTTTATTCACCAATATTCCTTGTAAATATTTGTAGCATTTAGTGGAATAAAATGATGAATTTTGGTGCACTTGAAAGGACAGAAATACCTTTAATTGCGGTCACATGAAAATTGGGCTAAAACAAGACATAAAGATAATTTTTGTCTTCCAAAAAGTCTATTATTGAAGCCCAAATTGGAGAATAGAATAGCACAATTTTTGGCCCAATAATAATGGTGAAAGTCAGCCAAAAAGGGAGAAAAAAGAAGAACCCACAATTAAATAAAAAAAAATGTAAGGTTAAAATGGTAATTTTCCAATAAAGAACAAAGTTAATTATTTTCCCAATTTCTTGGGGCCATTTTCGGTCAAATAAGAAAATAAGAGGGAAAATAAATATTGGAGATAAATATCCAAATTTGGAGCAATTATGGCCAAGTAAAGTTAGTTAGAAAATTTAATAAGTAAATATAATGGATTAACTAATTACTTGAGGAAAGAGAATTGTGATAATTCAAGAAGCATTAATTATTTCCCCTTTTCTCTATGAATTTTGGCCAAATGGGGAAAATAGAAGGAAAAATAAATACTTGGAAGCTAATGATGCCATTTGGAATTATCTCAAGCCAAGTAAAAAGCAAGAAGTCATAAAAGTAAATCACATGTTGAATTAGCAACAAAATATATTAAGTTAAAGAAAGATGAAGATGATATTTTAAGAGCTTCTTATCTCTTTCCTTAGGCCATATTTCGGTCAAGTGAGAAAAAATAGAGAGAGAAAGAGATCTTGAAAAAACAAGAGCCTAGACAGAGCTAGAGAAAAGCAAGAATCAAGGTATGTTGTGTGAAATTCAAGTGTTTAGCTCTCTAGTTCAAGTATAACTCCCTTTAATCTTTATGCCACCATGAATATCAAGTTTAACAAGCAAAAGTCTAAGAGAAGAGAGAGAGAGAGAGAGAGAGAGAGAGAGAGAGAGAGAGAGAGAGAGAGAGATTGGACGGTTAGAGAGAGAAAGAGGAAAAATCAAGAGGTAATCTCAAGAACCTTGATTCTCTTGATATATATGTTGTTGTTGTTGTTTTTGGTTTGATTTGTGGTTGTTTTGATTGCTTTTGCAGTTTTGGGATCATGAAACTCTAGGGGCTTATGCTGCCTAAATTTCCCCAAATCATGATTAATAAGTGTTTAAATGGTTAAATATGCGATTAGCACTACTACAGAATTATGATATAACCACCCCAAAGGACTTCCCAAAGGGGTCCCTGGATGCATGTCACACACTTGTCTGACATGCGTTTTCTCAAACACACACACCCCCTCCTTTACCTTTTGACCATCTCCCTCCTTCATTCATTCATTGTCTTCTTCACAACTCAACTCATCTTCTTCGGCGTTCTAGGCATTATCCTCCTCCCTTTTTCTTGAGTCTTCTTCAACTCTTCCTCCTCCCTTCACAACTCGTCACAACTCGTCCTCTCCTCCCTTCTTCTTCATCTTTAATTTAATCTTCCTCCTCCTCCCTTCTTTGTCTCATGCATCCCCTGTTCTCACTCTCTGATTCACTTCCTCACTCTTCTTGCTGTGGATTCTGAAGAAGATTCTGAAGAAATCAAAACACACCATTGTGACGCACGCAGCTCCCCCCTGTGGTTAGTTTTTTTTAAATATGAATTTACTTGAATTAAATTTAAACTTGCAATGTGAAATTATTTTATATGATTTTAGTTATTGGAGTGATTTTACCTTGTGATTGAATTTTTGTGTGTTTTTTGGCCCAGAAGCATAGAATCATTGTTAGCTAGTAGATTGTTTGACTTGGAGTGATTTTAGTTATTGGAGTGATTTAACTTGCAACAATATATTGTTTGATATGTATGGAGCTTGAAAATGTTTGTTTTATATGTATGGAGCTTGGAAATTGAGAGGGAAAAATGTATGTATATTATTATAAATAAATGGTGCTATTGATTGATTTTGATGAAATGAACAACAATTAAACATAGTAATTTTTGTTTCTTTAAATATGGTCAGTTTTATTTCTTTAGATTAGATTAGTATGATTATTAGTAGTGTAGTGGTGAAAATCTTATTTTAAGATAAAGAGATTAATAAGATAAAGACATTGATCATTAATAAATATATATAATTGATTATTAAGAAACACAATATACTTAATAAATAGATTGAAATATATTCTATTAATCCTTCTCTTCAAATTATTATAAGTTCTTTATGTCCTAGAATGGAAAAAAATTGAATATTTATTTGAAATTCTATATTCTTTTCTATATTCATAGGAGAATTATATTATCAATAGCTAAGAATACAGAGTCAATAACTAAGATAGAATTGCTTGAAATTTTGGGATGTCTTACTTTTAAGGGGAAATGCTGTCGAAATTTTTGTTGAAAAAAGTGAAAAAAGGCAATCCCATCCTATATCGTTGACAATTGTACTAAATGTGTGAGTGTTATTGGGAATGACTTAGGTGGTAACAAAATGGATCACAGTTGGATGAATGCTTTGAGAACTAGTGAAGAATATGAGAAAGGGTGGAAGAATTTATTGAATTCGCTAAAAAGAATGCTCCTGCAAAAAATGGGAAGTATTTTTGTCCTTGTGTGAATTGTTTAAATGAGAGTCGACGAGATGTTGATGTCATAAAGGATCACCTACTTTGTGATGGAATAAATCTGCGATACACAAGGTGGATATGGTATGGTGAGGAAGTAACAGATTGTTTGTTGCACAAGAAGGAAGATGTGGATGTCATAGATGAAGATAGAATGGAGAAAATGATTGATGATGTTGAGGTAGAATCCTTTGCACAGTTGCAGGAGTATGACAGCCTACGGAGTGATATAGAGACACCATTATACCGTGGGAGTAAGTACACACGGCTGACGGGAACATTACATTTGGTTAACTTAAAGGCAACTTGTGGGTGGACCGATAGTAGTTTCACATTGCTGCTTGAACTATTGTGTGATATGTTTCCAGAGGATAATGTACTTCCAAATCGTATATGAGGCCAAGAAAATCCTGTCTACAATGGGTATGGAGTATAAAAAGATACATGCTTGCCCTAATGATTGTGTACTGTACAGAAATGAGTATGGAGGTCTTAGTGAGTGTCCTAAGTGTAAAACTGCATGATACAAAGTGAAAAAAGATGGTGGTTGTGGCGAAGTGACAAGTAAAAGGTAACCTTTAAAGGTTATGTGGTATCTTCCAATAATACCACGTTTTAAATGTTTGTTTGTGACTGCAACAAAAGCGAAGAAGTTGAGATGGCACTCTGATGAGAGAATATCTTATGGGAAATATCTTCGGCACCCAGTTGACTCTCCATAATGGCAAAAAATAGATGAAATGTTCCCTCAATTTAGCACCGAGCTGAGAAACCTTTAGCTTGGGCTTTATACATACGACATCAATCCGTATGGAAATCTTACTAGCACACATAGTGTGTGGCCAATTCTCCTTGTAATATACAACTTGCCTCCCTGGCTATATATGAAACGCAAGTATATGATGCTATCTATGATGATTTCTGGACCAAAACAGCCATGGAACGATATTGATGTCTATTTGGCGCCTTTGATTGAGGACTTGAAGAAGTTGTGGAAGGAAGGCGTAGATGTGTTTGATACTTATAAGAAGGAGTCTTTCAAGCTACGTGCAATGATTTTCACAATGATAAACGACTTCCCTGTGTATGGAAACTTGTCAGGGTACAACGTGAAGGGTCATAAAGCATACCCAATATGTGAAGCAGACACACACTTCCATCAATTAAAGCATGGAAGAAAAACTGTCTACCTTGGCCACAGGAGGTTTCTTCATTGGTTCCACCCATATCGTAGGCTAAGAAAGTGTTTTAACGGCTTACCGAAGCATGGAATGGCTCCAAAGTCATTAACCGGAGAGGAAGTTTACAGTCGAGTGGAACATATCATGTCACTTTTGGTAAGAATCAGAGGATTACGGGTGAGAAGAACATATGGAAGAAGAGATCCATTTTCTTTGATCTTCCATATTGGCATTCGCTTTACGTGAGACACAGTATTGATGTGATGCATATAAAGAAGAACATTTGTGATAGCCTTATCAGTACGCTTTTGCACATACTAGGGAAGACTAAGGATGGGATTAGTGTGAGATTAGACCTTGTTGATATGGGAATAAGAGAACAGTTACATCCACAACTAAGAGATGATGGTAGGAGGGCATACATGGAGCCAGCAGAGCATACACTATCAAAATTAGAGAAAAGAAGTTTGTGTGGGTGTTTGCATGAAATTAAGGTGCTGTAAGGGTATTCCTCGAATGTGAGAAGATGTGTCTCAATGGACGATTTGAAGTTAGTGGGAATGAAGTCCCATGATTATCATGTGTTGATAGAACAACTATTACCGATAGCTATTAGAGGCATAATGAAAGATAAAGTACAAACTACTGTAACAAGATTGTGCGTTTTCTTCAATGCTATCTGTAACAAAGTCATTGACACTGAAACGTTGGATGAACTGGAAAATGAGGGTTACATTATTTTGTCACAACTAGAGATGCATTTTCCTCCTTTATTTTTTGATATAATGGTGCATTTGGTAGTTCATTTGCTAAGGGAGGTAAGACTCTGCGGTCCAGTTTACCTAAGGTCGATGTACCCTTTCGAGTGATACATGAAGATCTTAAAAGGGTATTCTAAAAATCCTTATTTACCAGAAGCCTCAATAGTAGAAAGATATGTAGTTGAGAAGGCTATGGAGTTTTGTAAAGATTATATGTCAGGGAAGAAGGAACAATCTCGGCATGAAGAGCGGAGAGCAAGGGAACACGAGGACTGAAAGTGAAGAATGTTCCTTGTGAAGAAGTGTTGCCAGCCCACTTGTATATCCTGAATAATATGGAAGAAGTTCAACCTTACATAGATGAACACAGAAAGACTTTGAAGAACAAGAATCCAAGGAAGAATGACATGCAGATTGCTATTGAGCAAAACAAGACATTCATGCAGTAGTTTGAGGAAAAGGTTTTGCACGAGACGGTTGTGTCTGAGACAATCAGTGGCTAGCTTGGGGGCCTTCGTTTCATGTCATTACTTGGACCGGTTATGATATAAATAGTTATTCTTTCTATAAGAAAGAGCAAGATGACAAAAGTACCATGTAAAATAGTGGGGTCATGGTAGAAGCTGAAGCTATGCACTTTTCTAATTCGAGAGACAAAAACCCCATATTAGCATCTATAGCCTAATATGGAGTTATAGATGAAATATGGGAGATGACATACAACAAGTTCAAAGTTTCTTTATTCAAATGTAAGTGGGTTAGCAATAATTCTGTGGTAATAGATAAACAATTGGGATTTGTCTCAGTCGATCTTCAAAGAGTTGGCTATAGAGATGAGCCCTTCATCTAGCAAGCCAAACAAAACAAGTGTTTTATGTCACCAATCCTACGAGCAAAAACATGTCCATTATCCTTAAAAGTAAAAAACAGAAGTATGGTGATCCAACCTTCAACCTTGATGACACACCACCTTTCACAACAACTCCACCTCGAACAAATGAAGTAGAATTGGTAGATGATGACAAATATGCTGTAAAAAAATGACCATGGTGTAGGACTATGCGAAATAATATAGAGTAAGACCTTAATTTATAAATGAGAACTGTGTGTTTTTTATACTCCCGCTTAGTTTATTTCATTTTTATTGCAATTTATTTACGTTTCTAATGATGCTTTTTATGTTAACAGGAATATGGACAACTCTAGTGATGACGAAAAGCGTAGAGATGACGAAAGCCCTATCAATGACGAAAGGCCTAGAGATGAACCCATTGCAAGAAGGAGGGTTAGAGGCTATACAAAGATGGGAGCATTGGTTGCATGTCATGAACATCAACAAGAGAGGCTGCATATAGACTTCGATGACAATCTGAATCCAGTTGGTCCTGAGGAAGACCACCTCATTAGCTAGATAGGGTTTTTGGGTCGAAGCAAAGTGCGCATTACCTACGATAATTGGAGATTGGTTCCCCCAAAAACGAAAGACATGATTTGGAAGCAACTTTTGGTATATAAGTTTTGATGCATATATGGTAATTGTAGCTTTATTGTTATTGTTTCAAATATAATAATCTTATGTTTTACCTTGCAGCAAACATACGATATCCCAGACACCAGGGAGATGTACAGGTACTGGATAGATCGTATACGATGGAAAGGTTTCAAGAACAAGCTAACAGCAAGGTACATTCGAGGGGCCCTTAGGGGCCAGGATCCATGTACACATTATTAGTATTTGTCTCCAGAGGACTGGAGGTTGTTTGCGGCATCATGGGCAGATCCTGAGTTTTTGGTAAGATTTCTGTTATCATGATATAGAGCTTTTAATTTTCATATACTTGACATCATTGATTTATTTTTTGTTGTTTTTCATTCATAGAAATTAAGTGCAACAAATGCACAGAGGCAATCAGAAAATAAATATCAACATTACATGTCTCGTGATGGATATCGGAAGCTTAAGCGGCAAATGATGCAAGAAGAGTTAGATAAAATGAAGGAAGCAGCAGAATCTAATCCTAGCCTTGTTATCCAGCTATTGGCACCTCCTCCACGTCACAAAAAAAGGAAAACAGGGAGGATTAAGGCTGGGAAGTACATAAATCTGGCTGTTGCTGAGGTTGCTGCGAGGATTGTAAGTAGTCATACCATAAGTACCTAATTTTTTGCATATCGCGAGTGGTTTCGATACATTTACGATAAACTATACGCTACAGGATGAACCGGAAGATTAGAGTAGCCAAGGTTCATTTAATCCAAGTAGACAGATGGACATCTTGTCAACGACTATTGGGAAGGTAGATGACCTTGGTCGTGTTCGAGGAGAGACACGGGGAGTTAATGCCGCGAGGTATTTTGGATGAGACTCACGTTATTCGTCACAAGCTAGACCTAGTAAGGACCTTGTAGCCAAGATTCGAGAGGACCTCGAACGAGAGCTTGAGGCCAACTTTTGCAACAAGCTCTAACAAGAGCTGTTGCCAGAGCTTCAACTTGAAATGGCAAAGATGTTCGAAGCGCAAAGGGCAAGGGACGAGCATAGAACTCAGGAATCCCAGCCTTCAATAGCACCAAAGGAAGTTACAACCCTCTGGAGAAACCACTTGGCAACCCTTCTCCTACTCCAGTATCGGGAGACCCTTCCACCCTCTATTTGGATGATTACTATTGCGTGTTGTTGCTGATGCTCTCATTCACACACATGCTACCACCTACCATCATCAGCAAATTCTGTAGGATTTTCATAGGTAAACGTGACGAGTGTTAGAAAGGGGGAAGAAGGTACAACCATCCTTATTCCTGATCCAGAGGTTTGCATGTTAGGTCAGGCTATAGGATCTTTCATCCTTTGGCCTTACAATCTTATTGGTTTAGATGCAACACCTCCAATGATAGAAATTACCTTACTATTACTGAAAATCAATTAGCATCCTAATAACAATTTGTTTTTTGATGTTCTAAAAGGATGACGAAGATGCGAGGAAATGGCCCTACTTATCACGGCTGCAACAGATCTACAAGGGCATTAAACAGATTGACTTGAAGATGCCTCAAGGGACTGTGGGCCTTATATTGGAGTATCCCTACATGATTGACAATACAGATCTCAAGCAGTTTATCAGGTTGGAGGAGATAGATGCAGGCTGGGTGAAATTTGCAATCCGGTAAGTTTTTTTTTCAATTTTCCCATAGAATTCATTTAGTGGTTTTTTGATTTCATACATTCAATAATTCATTCCTTATTTTAATTCTATTATAGCATCTTCCACGGTCTCTGCACAAACATGGAAAGATGTGATTAGTATGGATTCTTATGCCCTGCGAATATGACAGGGGACACAAATACTGTGGTGCATAGGACTCATTATGTCGGCTATGCAATGGGAGAGACTAAACTTCATTGTTATCTAGAACCCATTGTTCAACGGTTCATTTTATCATTTTGTCAATTTAAGAAGTTTAATAAATAATTGTCTTGTCTTCTAACTTCATTTTGATCTGTACATGTTGTTATAGTTACTATTGGAGTTTGTATGTTATATGTCATCGCCGCAATGTAGTCTATTGGTTTGATCCCTTAAGTAAAAAGCTAGACAAAGATACAAAATCCGTCTTCAACACGTAAGTTATTCTGTTTGTATTTTATTGACTCTTAAAAAAATGAATAGTTCTAATTTCTGTTCATTTTAATTTCCATGATAGTGCTTGTCAAACATATAGAGTCCTAGGTGGGTCACGTGAGGGTACAGTCGTTAAAAAGTCAAAGTGGTTTTATCCGATAGTAAGTAGTTTCTATTCTAATACAATGAAGTTTTAATCATGAAGATAATAAATCAATAAGAAACATATGCTTTTTATGCTTTTTGTTCTACATCACTTGAGTGGTCACTCGATTGATTAAGGGCAATTATTTGAGTGATCACTTGAGTGATTACTTACGAAAAACTGGTAGAGACTTCTAACTTCTTTTCATGTCATATCATATCTTCATTTTATTCTTAAAGACATACGTTAAACACTAATACAATGAAATGTTAGAATGATTAGAAGCAAGAGGAATGAGTTACACGATCTTTCCTGTGATTTCCAGGATCTTCAAGACGTTGTTTGTTGCATTACTCGAGTAGTTACTCAAGTAACCCTTAGTCATTACTCAAGTGATCCCTCAAGTAATCTGCTTCAAAATCTGGCTGAGAGCATTTCCAACCGTATTTCTCGAGTGGTCCCTCGAGTGAGGTTCCAAATAATTCTGTAGATTACTCGAGTAAGCCCTTCAAGTGAATTCTTGATTTTGATTCAAAACATGGAAAATTATATATTATTGGAAAGCTCTCATTGTCTACATTCCAACACAACAAGAATCAGCTCCAAACTTGTTGTATATAAAAAGTTATGATCCAAAGAGTATGTACTATTCTTTGACAATTTCTGAAATCACGAGCAGCAACTTCTAGAAGGCATAGCTCTTAGGATATAACTTCAAAAATGCCAAATTACCTATTCATGGAAAGCTCTTTGAGTCGACATTCATATGGAACCAATTTCGTCTCAATCTGATATATAGTTTGAGAGTTATGTCCAAAATACCGAAGCTATCCTGGAATATGATGGTGATTCATATGTCAACTTCAACAGATCATATCTCCCTCATCTAAACTTCTTTTAATGTGATATTGGTGTCTATAGTTCGAGTTAGGAGTCTAGATTCATATGCCACTAGTTTCATATCAATCTGACGTGTGGTTAGAGAGATATGCCCAAAATACAGAATCTTTATCCTACCATGCGAAAACAGAGTACAATAAAAATACATATTACTCGAGTGGTTACTTGAGTGATCATGTCCATGACTCGAGTAACCACTCAAGTAATGCCTTCCAAAATATGGTAACAAGCCAAAACTCAAAGAAACAACTTGGGGAAGTTCCATAACTTCCATATAATTAATTTTAACTTCGATTGACACATTCCAACCTCCGTATGATCATAGAAACCTCCAGTATCACTTCTAATAGCTTGGATCTTCATATTCTTATGTGATCTTGCAAGTTCTTCTTTCTTTAATCTTTCTTCTTGTTTTACGACTTGATGATCATTCTTCATAACCCAACTAGATATCTTCTTGAATATCTTCAAACTTCTTCTTTCTTTACTTGACTAATCTTTCTTCTTGAAATTCCCATTAGTTCCTATAAATTCTTCTTTCTTCAATATCATTCTTCTTGACTCCATAATCCAATTAGATATCTCTTTGTATATCTTCAATCTTCTTCTTTCTCGGCTTGACTAATATACAAGATATCCAACATTAAACATAGTAGTTAGTCAATAAAGATAACAAGTATGTCATACAAACTTTTTGCTCTTAATACTTGACATCATCAAAACTATTCATATCTAACGTTCTCCCCCTTTTTGATGATGACAAATCCTTTAAGAAAATATGTATGAGTATGACAACAATTTGAATACAGCATATTTTTCTTGTTTCTCTCTCCCCTTATTTGACATCAACAAAAAGTTTGAAGCATAGATAGGAAAAGCTCTTAAAGAAGCAAATATAAAATTGAATTAGAAATGCCTTTCTCTTTGTCAATCAAAATAAATATGTCAAGAAAGTAGTTTTCTCTCCCCTATTTTGAAGGTAACTTGATGCAAATCAAAAATGGTTTTCATGAAAATAAATTTGAAATAATTTGGAGAGATTTTCAAGAAAACTTTCATAATCAAAGCAAATTAAAGTCAAATATATGAAAAATATTCTTGAAATATAAAGAGAGGGTTTAGAAATGCTCATTTAGATTTAGCAAGCTGATGATTGATCCATGAAACCTATTGCCTTCGTTTCGTGTTGTGTTAGATCCAAGATGTCAGGTTCACCACATTAATTGTGGCTGGCTTAATGGCAGGCTTTAAAGTATGCTCAATAGAAAGCTTAGGAATAGCCTCTAAGATGTGAAAGGGAAATGAAGTACTTGCTTCTCAAGTGGCGTCTAAACTCTTGCTTGAAATATTGTTGTCCCTTGATTGAGTGTTAAAGCATATGTCCTCAAAGTTGATATATTCTCCTTTTAGTATGTTGAGGAACGATCTTGCATAGAGCAAATTCTCCTGCTATAAGTAAAAGCATTCTTGCAAGGAGAATGGTTAGTGCAATCAAGTATTAAATTTATTGCATAAATCAAAGTCATCCTTTCTATATAATATGTTAAAAATTAAGATCATGAAAGGAAAATATAAGAGTAACTCATCATTAAAACTAATTAAAAGATAGTGAATTCAGATGAGTATATTAAAAGGATTTTCTTTCAATAAATGAGATAAGCTTTTAAGATATAAAACACATGTGAATGTGAAGCTCCCCCTTAATGACTGCATGGCTTAAAGAAAATCGTCATGAGTAATACAATTAATAACTCTCTTGGATTAGTAAAATCATTGGAAATTTTGTAGAGACAATAATTGTGAAGTATGAAGATTTAGAGAGAAATCAAGTTTTGAAAATGATGATGCTATTCAGGGTTTAAAGGCTGTAACCTTATATTACTTGAGTCATTACTCAAAAGTGTTCACTTAAGAATACCAAGATGAGCTCAGAATGAGGCCTTGAAGTTCTAGTTGATCAAGTCACAGAGTTTGTCTATTCTTGCAATTCACAGAAGTGATGAACTTAGCTTGTTTGTTGTAAGTTTTGTGTGATTGTCGAAGTTCCTCTCTTACATAGTCTTGGACAGATAGACCAAAGAATAAAAGACCAGGGAGACCAACTCTAGAAAAGTGTTGTATCTCATCTATCCTTGAAGTATTAGCTCCCATCCTCTATGCCTCTTATGTTAACTTGGAGTGAGATTCAGACTTGGAGTAATTGCAAATTACTTGAAGGTCTACTTGAAGTAATTGCCAATTACTTGAAGGTTTGCTTGAAGTAATTTCAGATTACTTGAAGTAAGCCCTGTAGAAGTATATATATATACCTCTTGTTCTCTGACAGACATGATTTTTCTAGTATTCCTCTTCTCCTTGCTTATAATATAGGCCATTATGTGGTAACTCTTCTCGATGAAGTAAGTGAAGTTATTGGCCTTGTTCACCATAGCTCTAGTTTAGATGTATCATATAATTTTATGAAAACATAAAGCTAGGATTGTAGTTGAGAATCCTCATTAGTTCTGATGGTTTGACGATTTTGTACTTCTCAGGCTCGTTTAACTCCTTGAAAGGTCTAGTGGGAGGTTCAGTAATTTAAACAAAGTGGTTGCAAATCCCTTGGAGTAATCTTCAGATTACTTGGACTAATCCTCAGATTACTTAGAGTAACTGACAGATTACATGCAGTAACCTTCAGATTACTTGGAGTAACTGTCAGATTAAATGTAGTGACCGTCAGATTACTTGGAGTAATCCCAGATTACTTGAAGTGACCGTCAGATTACTTGGAGTAACCATCAGATTTAGCTTCTGCTCACACTGCAATACTGCCAGTCACACCTCCTCTGCTAGCCTCTGATCTTTGTATCCGAAAGTAAAGTATTTTGATCAACTCCTGCAAAAGTATAAATAAATGCTCTTTGGTACCCAACTTTCTCTTATGTCCATATAGTATTAGACATTATAACTCTTATACTCTTATACAATTGAATTATATGATATTTGAGCAAAGAGTATAATAATCAACAAAGACCAGAATATAATTTTACCCAATTAAATAAATTCAAGCAATTGAATCATAAAGGGTAACGAAAAAATAATACCAAGAATTATGATTTCAAATATCAATGACAATTTGTAAATACACTTTAAAAAATATGTCATTGATAAGATTTTCAAGCAATTCAGGATCAAAAGAATAGAGAATCTATCCATGATGACCAATTTTTATGAAAGGATAAATTATGAATGAAATCAAGTTTTTCAAGAATGATAATGACATATGCAAATTGCTTCAAATATCATATTTAATTTCAAGTCATAACAATGCATTGTAAAATTCAAATTTTGAATATATGCAAAACTCATCTTTGAAATATGTTTATAATCAATGTTCATGTTGAAAATGGTGGAAGTCATCAGTTTAAATATACATATAGCATAAAGCTTCTCTTTTAGAGAACAACTAAGATAACATGTTAATCATCAAAATTAACATGTTGAAGAATTTTCCAAAGAGTAAGAGTCATATGGATAACCAAAATGATTAGCTTGATAGACATATACAAGTACCATGACTTTGCTATTGATTTATAGACTATCTTGACACTTAGAGTTATGTCTTGAAAGATATGAATATTCAACTCAAGAATACAAATATATGATACTGTATACTCAAAGATATATTTTATCAATGGTGAATGTGTTTGAGCAATGAGATGAGTAAAAGAATTTATGAGTGATGAAGCACATACTCATTAGTCCAAATGACTAGAGTACAAGAGTATCATCCAAGTAAGTTATTCCACAATAATGGTTAAACCATTAAGATTCATTGCACTAATAAACATTCATAATGCTTGGAATAACTTGGCCAACCAAAGATTTATGCATTAGGCACAAGGCTTTCACATATAGAATTATTTTCTAGGGAGTACACTTGAAACTCATATAGATAGTTAACTTGTTAGAAAATAAAGATAGAGGAGTTCAAGTAGTAACAGGTTTAAGATCAAAAGACAATATGTGAATGATGAGGAAAACTCCAGTGGATGGATTTGAAGCATTTTTGACTTTTAGTATACATAACTACTAACTTCCAATTTTGAAACCAATTTGAATGCAAACAAAATATGAAAAATTTTCAAATAATGTGTATGCATTTTTATACACAAGATAAATTGGAATCTAAGTACATTTTTGAAATGTGCATTTCAAAACTCAAATAAATAGAATGATTATCCACAATTTCACTTTCAGTCCATTTAGAAATCTAAAAACAATTTGAAAACCATAAATGATGGATTGCTAATGGTATGCAATAATGAGCAAGTATTCATTACTTAATTTAATTCATATAAGCACAAGATATGAAAAGATATAGAGTAAGGATTAGATATCACCGTAAGTCTTCTTGTCCTTGTGATAGCTTGCTTGATTTTGGTGGAATAATATTGGTTTCTCTCATTTGCACAATCAGTACCAAAATCCAAACTCCGAAATTTAGCATCATCAAGATATGAATTTGTTTTCATGTGACTATAGTCTTGGGAAGCTTTTTCTTATCCTATAGAACTGTATCAATTTCTTTTCTTCATGGTATCCAACATTTATTGGATCCATTTCTTATTAGCTTATAGGAATCAAGATAGAATTCACATGCTCCGGCATAGATGACCGACCAAGACATTTTAGGACAATCTTTATGAATTATCCAAGGATACAATTATCACAGTTAACATGCAAATAATATGATAACAGAATGGAGAAATTTCATTAAAATAATAATGTTCAAAGTATAATGATTGGCCCTTAGGGCACAATTTCCAACATCCTCCCACTTGTCCTAGGTGCAATCATTAATTTGCTTAATTCCCATTGCCCTAACATGACGCTCATGTTTTGCCTGTGCAAGTGGCTTAGTAAGAGGATCAGCAACATTATCTTCTCTGCTACTTTGTGTAATATCCCAAAAAGTGATTAAGGGCTAATGATTTCAAAAGTAGATGTAATTATTGTTGAATAAACACTTTTAGAGAATGTGTAATGGGAATTTGGATATTTTAATGATTCCAATGGATTCCTTGTGAAAATTTATGTGGGAATGATGTTTGGTATGAAAATGGAACCATTGGAAGTAAAGATGCAAAATCTGAAATTCTGTCCAGTGAAACTCTATTCTGGGCAGTCCTCTCGTATGGACGTTTTAAATAGGCAAATGGCGTCTAACAATTCTGAAATTTTCCAGTCTTAAAGTTCACATGTCAAGCTTTAAAATGGACATATAATTTGTATCATTTTGATTTGTGACCTAAGAGTTTTGGATTTTTGAAGTTTGCACAGCGAAATTAATTATTTTCTGGAACAGTATGAAAAGATTGAAATTCTGGGAATTTTGTGATTCCTTCCAGATAGATTCTATATTTTTCCTTAAAACTAGACTCAATAAGGGTTATATAGGCTTTGGAATCACTCCAATTCGATTTTTCTAGAATTAGTTATGATTTATCAAAGTTCAGTCAGAAAATCTGCCATCAAATCCGAAAATGGGAAAATAAGGAATTATGACATCAACTCATTAAAAGATGATGTCAGCATGGATTATTAATCAAATTGCTCATCTTCTTCAGCCATTTCACGCCATTTTCAGTTGAAGCAAGAGGAAAAAACGTGAGAGAGAGCTTGGAGAAAAATAGAGAGAAGGAAGGAGAAATCTCACAAGGTAGGTCGATTTCTTCAGTGAATTCGTACCTAATGTGTATAATCCTCCTCCTAAGCTATTCCTCTATGTGAATTAAGGTTTTGAAGCAAGGAATTTCATTGTTCAAATAGGCTAGGGTTCAGCCATATTTGGGAAAAGCTTGTGGGAGCTTGAGGTAACTTCCAAACTTTCGTATATTGCTTATTCTGGCTGCTGTGGGCAATTTAATCGGTGAAATTTCGCCGGATTGCCATTGGTTTTAAAGTTTGGAAATGATGTGGCCTAGGGGTTATGCTGCCCAAATTGGGTCTTAATGTTAGTTGTAACCTAATGTAATGGTTAATAAAGTGGTTAGGAGTAGAAAGGAACGCGTTTACGGAGCCGAAATCGTAAAACCCCGATTTTCCCCGGAGAACTCATAAATTTCGGCCAGCCCTAGAAATGGGTCTTAGAGTTGGATTTTCAATGATTTGATGGTTTCATTGAGTTCAGGGGCGAAAATTAGGTGGGGTTACAGTTGGTCACTTTTTTGGAAAAGGCCGAAAAAGCATAATTACGAAAACGCCCCTAAAACCCTTAAAGTGGGGATGCCAAGGGTAAATTTGTAATTTTACATTGAATTTGATAATTCCGAGTCCGGAAATGGATTCCTTGCGAGGAAATATGTTAGGATAGCCCAGATTAGAATTTTAGGAAAAGTGCAACCGGACCGGGTACGGCGGGCCCGGGCCGGGTCCCCGGGGGCATTTTTGTAAATTTTCATTATAGACTCATATAACCTCAAGAAACACTATGGAAGTGTCTAAATGGTGCATTTGGAATTGTAGGATTCGATATTTGCCCTGTTTGTGAACGACCCGTGCTAGAGCACGTTCGGAAAGAACCAGGTAGTGACTCCTCTCTTATACTTTGTGTGAAACATTGTATGTATGTTTGTCTTGCATTGAGAATACATTGTGACATTGTGACATTGTGATGCTTTGTGATCGCAGCGAAAGCTGACGCCTAGTGAATACTTTGTGAATACATTGAGATCGCAGCGAAAGCTGACGCTTAGAGTTTACAGCCATGAGTGCTGTTGTTTGTGGCGAAAGCCATGATACATTGTGATGCTGCTTAACATGATCATATATGCTATATGTTTATACACTGTATGAGTGGTTTGTTACTACAGAGATTCTTTTAAATCTCATTCTTTCCATTGACTAACATTTCAGACAGGGCAAGTGGCTCCAAGGAGAAGCAAACCACCAGGAGCGGCTAGGATCTTGTAGAGTGTGTTGTTAGGCTGTTGGTTAACTATTTTGGACTTGGGATTACTGTTTATCTTTAGAGATGTAAATATTACTGTTGATTTTGGTTATGTAATCCCCTAGTGGAGACTTTTAAACCCTCAGATTATATATGTATAGAACCCGGGAGTTGTCGGGGATTTGGTTATACACTCTGATGTGTGTGAATGTAAATTAACTGCACAGGTAATTATATTCGAATTTTGAAATTGAGACCAGGATAGAGAAGAGTTTTTGAAAGTTTTTGGTGAAAACCCTACTATAGTGTAGGAACTTGAAATGAGTTTAAGCTATCCGACTCTCTAAACCAATTTAATTATGTGATATCGAATTATAATTACATGGTTAAAGGCAGGGGGTTACACTTTGCATTTCTTTATATCACCTCTATCATTGATTTCTCTAATAAGATGAAATCGCCTGAGTATATGCTTGGTCCTTTGATGTGACCTAGGCTCCTTAGCCTGTGCAAGTGCACCGCTATTGTCACAGAACAAATCTATTGGATTTGAGATGTTAGGCACCACCCCTAGTTCAGTAATGAACTTTATGATACAAACGGCTTCTTTAGCTGCATCTGATGCTACTATATACTCAGTTTCTGTTGCAGAATCTGCTATAATGCTTTGGTTGGAGCTCTTCCAGCTTACTGCTCCACCATTCATTAGGAATACATATCCAGATTACGATTTAAGGTCGTCTTAGTCAGTTTGGAAACTTGCATCTGTGTAATCGGTTACGCAGAGCTCATCATCCAATCCACCATAGACAAAAAATAAGTCCTTAGTCCTTCTTAGGTACTTTAAGATATTCTTGACGGCAGTCCAATAACCCTCACCAGGATCTTGTTGGTATCTGCTGGTCTTACTTAAGGCAAACGAGACATCCGATCGAGTACATAACATGGCATACATGATGGATCCAATGGCCGAGGCATATGGAACCTTACTCATGCGATCTCGCTGATCAGGTGTACTAGGACACAGATCCTTGCTAAGATGGATGCCATGAGACATGGGCATGTAACCCCTTTTTGAATCCTGCATACTGAACCTATGCAGTATCTTGTCTATGTATGTGCTCTGACTTAGGCCTATTAGTCTTTTAGATCTATCCCTATAGATCCTAATCCCTAGGATATAGGTGGCTTCACCTAAATCTTTCATTAAAAAGAACTTTAATAACCAAGACTTGACACTCTGCAATGTAGGAATATCATTCCCAATGAGTAGGATGTCATCTACATAAAGCACTAGAAATACAACTATGCTCCTACTAACCTTCTTGTAAACACAAGGTTTATTGATGTTTTGAATGAATCCAAACTCTTTGACTACTTCATCAAAACGATAATTCCAGCTCCGAGATGCTTGCTTCAATCCATAAATGGATCTTTGAAGCTTGCAAATTTTACTAGAGTCCTCTGGACGTACAAAACCTTCAGGTTGTGTCATGTACACATCCTCAAGCAGCATTCTATTAAGGAAGGCTGTTTTGACATCCATCTGCCATATTTTATAGTCATAATATACTACAATGGCAAGAAGGATTCTGATTGATTTAGCCATTACAACTGGGGAAAAGGTTTCATCATAGTCTACACCATGAGTTTGAGTGAATCCTTTTGCAACCAGTCATGCCTTGAAGACATTTACATTGCCATCCATGTCAGTTTTCTCCTTGAAAACCCATTTGCACCCAATGGTTTTTACACCTTCAGGTGGATCGACTAAGGTCCACACCTGATTGTCGTACATGGATTGCATTTCAGACTTCATGGCATTTAGCCATTTCTCAGAGTTTTGTCCCACTGTGGCTTCTTGATAGGTAGTAGGCTCATTTTGCTCAATGAGCAACACATCACAGCCTTCAGTAATGAGAAATCCATATCTCTGAGGCTGATGCCGTGTCCTATCAGATCTTCGTGGACCTTGTGTTACTTTAGGAGGCTCAGCAACTTGTTGTGAGTCTTCTCTAATTTCCATATGTGGTTCTGTACCATCTTGTGGCTCTCAAATTTCTTCGAGATGTATGTCGCTCCCACTAGTTGTTTTAGAGACAAACTCTCTTTCTAGAAACTTGCCATTTCAAATAACAAACACTTTGTTATCGGTGGGATTGTAGACATAGTATCCTTTCGTTTCTTTAGGATACCCCACGAAAAGGCACTTTGTGGATCTGGGCGCTAATTTATCAGAGGCTTGTTGCTTAACATATACCTCACATCCCCAGATCTTGAGAAAAGATAAACTTGGTTTCTTTCCAGTCCACATCTCATATGGTGTCTTTTCAATTGCCTTAGATGGAACACGATTTAGTGTGAACGCAGCTGTCTCTAGGGCATGTCCCCAAAAGGACAGTGGAAGATCTGTTTGACTCATCATAGATCGAACCATATCTAATAGTGTTCGATTCCTCCGTTCAGAAATGCCATTTTATTGTGGTGTTCCTGGAGGAGTCAATTGTGAGATTATCCCACAACTCCTATGATGGTCAATGAATTCTTGGCTCAAATATTCACCACCTCGATCATATCGAAATGCTTTAATTGTTTTACCAAGTTGGTTTTGTACTTCATTTTGGAATATTTTGAACATTTCAAAAGATTCAGATTTATGTTTCATTAGATAGATATAGCCATATCTACTAAAGTCATCTATAAATGTAATGAAGTAGACATAACCTCCTCTGGCAGCTATATTTAATGGTCCACATACATATGTATGTATGAGGCCCAATAATTCAATAGCCCTCTCACTGTGCCCAGTAAAAGGTGCCTTAGTCATCTTTCCTAATAAGCAAGATTTGCATCTATTATATGATTCAAAATCAAATGAGTTTAGAAATCCATCTTGATGGAGTTTAGAAATGCGTTTCTCATTTATGTGGCCTAGACGACAATGCCATAGGTAGGTCGGATTCAAATCATTTGATTTTATCATCTTAGTAGTTACGTTATAGATATTCCCATTATTAGGATGTTCCAAATTTAATATATAATGACCAACATGCAAATCACCATCAGCATAGAAAATGTCATTACGATAAATAGAACATTTACCATTCCTAGTAATGGAAGTATAACCTTCCTTATCCAAATAAGAAAGAGAAACAATGTTACTACCCAAAGCAGGAACATAATAGCAATTGTTCAAAATTAAAAAAAGCCCACTGAGCAGAACTAATTCATAAGTGCCTACGGCTAAAGCAGCAACTCTTGCTCTATTTCCAACTCGTAGGTCCACCTTGCCCTTCTTCAGCTTTCTACTGTCCTTTAGACCCTGTACATTTGTACAAATGTGAGAACCACATGCAGTATCTAATACCTATGTAGAGGAAGTAGAAAAATGAATGTCTATAACATAAATACCTGAAGTGATAGCGTCGCTATCCTTCTTGTTCTTTTTCAGATCTTCCAGGTAGAGTTTGCAATTCCTCTTCCAATGACCAGGTTCATTGCAGAAGTAGCAGACTCCTTCCTTTGGAGGCTTTACCTTCTTGGGTGCAGGCTTGGTTTCGGGCTTGTTTGAATCTTTGGTCTTACCACTTGAGCCATTACCCTTCCATTTGCCCTTCCCTTTCTATTTCATACCCTTTCCTTTCTGAACCATCAAAACTGTGCTAGGCTTTTTCTTAATGCTTTGCTCAGCAGTTTTGAGCATCCCATACAGCTCAGAAATTGATTCCTCCATGTTGTTCATATTGAAGTTCATAACAAACTGGTCATAACTCTCCGGGAGTGAATTGAGGATCAAATCCATAGCTAACTCCTGGCTCATGGGAATCCAAGCCTCACAAGGTGATCATTATAGCCTTTCATCTTTAACACATGACTACTAACTAATGCACCTTCAGCCATTTTGCAGGAATGTAAGGCCTTTGTGGTCTCATACCTTTCTTGCCTTGCCTGTTCCTGGAACATTTACTTGAGATGTACAATCATCTTATGAGCCTCCATGAGTTCCAGATCTCTTTGGAGCTCTGGAACCATAGTGGCAAGCATCAGGCAACCTACATCCACAGAGTCATCCTTATGCTTTGTATAAGCATCTCTCTGAGCTCTTGGAGCATTGGCTGCGGGCTCCTCAGGAATGGGTTGATCTAGGACATAAGCCTTTCTTTCCTGCTTGAGAACAATTCTCAAGTTCTTGAACCAATCAAGAAAGTTTGTCCCATTGAGTTTGTCCTTCTCAAGGACCGATCACAACGAAAGTGTAGCAGTATTACTAGTCGACATGATTCTATAATTAAAATATGCAAAGTTAGTTAGTAATCTCCCACTAAATTAACAACCCTCAATATAATAATTAGTGGGCTAAGATCCATATTTGGCTTAAACTTAAGTCCGCTTTGGCAAGATGCTTAAATTCAAGTTATTTAGGTAGGTAACCTATTTACCAATTACATCACATGTAACTCTTAGATCTTTATGGGATTTAATTATCATATGATCCGGCATGTTTAACCCCATCTAATGCCTTAAGATTCAAAACCGTTTTGTTAATCTCAATTAAGTCAAAACAATAATGAATATTATGAGCAGCACCATTACTCAAGCTTGTCTCATCAAGATAACTCAAGTGCATCCACTCTGCTGGTTTCCATAATTGAGCGATCTAGGTTTTGACAAGTATTCATTAATTGATGGCATTATGACTTAAGATTTGATTCAGAGGGCTTAATTAATTAGTTTTGTTTATATGGATGCAATCTTGGTCGTATCTCATACAGATAAATACATATAAACGTAAAAGTAATTATGCAATTATCTTATCAAAAGCATAATTTAAATGTGACACAACATGGCTTACCTAACCTAAAATCCTCCCAAGCCAATGAGAGGACTTCTCTAAATAAAAAAAGAAATAAATTGAGAGAAACCTCGTTTAAACATTCGAGGGGAGTGAGATGAGAAGAGAATGTACATCAAGAGTATTTAGAGAAAGGTACGGCACGCAGGCCGTATTTAAATATTACAACCTTTGTAAAATTCTAAAGCCATGTTCACCATACCCAAACAAGGATAAATAATAAACCACAACAAGAATTCATATAATATGAAAAGCAATAAATGTCGTGATCAGATTATATTGCGCTATGCAGAGGTAGTCACGGCGGTCCCGCTAGCCGATTAGCGGGCGGGGTCAAGGGGAGCTTTTGAGAAAGGCACATTCCTTTTAAAAGAAATATTTGAAAATTTTAAATTTTTTAAATTTTGGACCCAATTTTTCAAAACAAAAACAATAATGGGCCAGAACGCTTCTAATCCAAATTGTCTTCCCTATAGTTCGGATTCATATTACCAGAATAGATATCCGAACCTAGACCCGATTTGATTGCCGCTAACTACGATCTCAGGTGCCCTACCCAATTCATGCTTGTTCAAAACAAAAATCACATACATGTTTCAAGATATACATGTTCGGAATCAATTTCATGCTTGTTCCAAAACAAGAATCACATACATGTTTCAAAACTGAAAATGAAACAATTTCAAGATTCAATTTAAATGAAAATGAAAATCAATGGAATTACAAGATCACATCTTTCTAAATAATTTTGTTTCGTATTAACCAAATCACATGCATATTCGAGTGTTTCTTATAGACATACGTACACATCCTATATATATCACATGTATAAGAATCATAAACTCAATTTAAATGCACAATTGATTTGGCTCTGATGCCACTGTTAGAATCTGTAGGCACAGTGGAAGAATTTTAAAAATTTTCACCGATCCTAATCGAGGATCTATCAACGGTGTTTAAACCAAGTTGGAAGGATTCATACCTTTTGATGATTCAGAGTCTTCATGATCTCTAGGAGCCAACACGTCAGGTTTGCTCCCTCTACCGGTATCCACACGAATGCTCTCCAACCGAGACTGCGTGCTAGCGCCTCTAATGTCTACTAGGGTTTCACTTGTGGCTCTCAATTCTCATATGCGTATCAATATATCTGCTCTATCAAGTTTATAACCTATGAGGGCTATTTTCAAATTTCAAAATTAATCATCATTAATTTTGAAATTAATTAACAATTAATTATCTTGATGAGCTAATTAAATAAATTTAGTTTAAATTAAATCTGTCCAATAGTTTTAATTTAACCTATTTATTTAATCCAAATAAAGAGCCATTCGATTTAATTTATCTTCATAAATTAAATCTGAGATACTATATCTCTATCATGTTAGTTATTAAATTTAATATATCTTAATAAATTAAATTTAAAACTAACACAATATAATAATATCATATAATATATATACACATATATATATATATATAAGATATATATTTCGAAAAAATATATATCTATATAATATTATTAATGAATTTTATATTATATATATATAAATATAAAATTCGTCCACCCTAAAATTAAACATTATCTCGTGTTGGGCCATTCTTGTGTGCGACCCTGTAGGCCCATATGAAGTTGGCAGTGGGCGAATAACTATACTAATCCAAAAGTCGCAAGCGGCCTCTAGCAAGACATTACGACTACCAAATTCATATGAGGATCGTTATCACGATGCAACCTGTCATACAACCATATCACGTCCCTTTTGTCACATGATATATCGATCAAGGATAAGGCATGGATAATGTCATCCTCATGTTCCTGACCATTACTTTCTTGATTACTGAATAGCCTGATAACATAAGTAGAAACTCTTTTCATCATAGTATGGCCACACATTTCTCAGACTCACTCATCGAGGGGCCTAGTAATATCTCTCTACTAATATGAGGGACAAATTCCATCTTGATCATTCATATTCCTCTACATGAAAAACCACTAAGCCTGATCATAGCCTTTATCATCACCCGGTCAAAAGTGACTTTTGACTAGTTCAAAGCTTAGCAACTCTTATGTAGGAATCCATGATGACCTCAGGTCTAAGGGCATTGTGACGTGGTTATACATGAGAAAAACTTATGACTTGATCCATGTAGCTTTCTCATAGTGGGTTGGTCCAGCACCTTGTACTCTTACAAGTGCCTAAGACTTTGATTCGTATCTCCATATCTTATCAAAGTCATACTGATCTTGTTTCATCTTTGCTCCCGCATAGATGACCAACCAGGGACATTTTAGAACAATCTTTATGAATTATCCAAGGATACAATTATCACAATTAACATGAAAATAATATGATAACAGATTGGAGAAATTTCATTAAAATAATCATGTTCAAAGTACAATGATTGGCCCTTAGGGCACAATTTCCAACAGAACATACTCCTTTTCTACATTGCCTTTCTTTGTGATTAAACTTTGTAGTTCTAGTAATGGGTGATCCGAGAGTTTACCTAATTGATGTGAATCTCCATTTAGGTGCATTAGGAACTCTTGGAATCTTCTTCATTTTCTCAATACCCTTTTGTCCATTTTTTCTAGGATCAATCTGCACACATGAAACACTAGATAGACATTTTGGTACCCATTTTGCTTTGGGTCCTTGAACATTAGTATTTGAACTCACTTGCTTTTTAGGAATCCAAACAAATTTATTTCTCACATTAGAATTTCTGCTAATATAGCATGTGTGAGAAATATGACCTAATTTACCACAATAATTGCAAATAATATGATTATATGCATTATGAGATTCTATGCAAGTATTGTGTCAATCAATAAAAGGTGATCTCAAATGATCAGTTTGCCAAAGTTCTTTCTTCTTGCATGAATTTCAGCCTGGTTGAAAATCTTTTTGCTTTTCTCAATAGAATCAATAATTGATTGAAAAACAATTTTATGCAAGCTTTGAAAATCAGTTTTATGAAAATCACAAGAAGAATTGGAACTTTTTACCTTAAGTTCATCTTGAGCTCCGGAGAGTGAATTTTCTTGTCTGTCCATAATGAGCTCTTTTCAGGAATCATCTTCCTCTTGTTCTTCTATGTTGACAAGATCATAGAAGTGTGGTATGATTTCTTCTTCTTCATTGTCAACTTCCACTTGTTCATGAATCATAGATATGCAGCTTGGAGTTCCACATGAACTGTCAACACTTTCAACTTCAACACACTTGTTAGAAGTATATATAGAATCAAGAGTATCCCAAATATCTCTAGCAGTAGAGCAAAATCAAATTTTCTCAAACTTATTTTTGGTTAAAGCACTATACAGAATTTTCATTGCTCCAATGTCCAATAAAAACATTCCACATATCAAAATCAGATGCATTTATAAAACTAGTCATTCTAGCTTTCCAAAACCAAAAATCAATATCTTTCAATATAGGTGAAATTGAATAGTCAAAACCTTCTGAAAGCATATAGCACCCAAAATCAGCCATTATAAGCTCTTGAGACAGTTATGTCCTTTAAACAAGAGTCCAGCATGATACCAAATGTTATAACCGGCTGACACCCAAGAGAGGGGTGAATTGGGTGTAAGATAAAAATCACTTTGAAAATCTTTTTGCATCTTAGAGGAAGCAATATATATGAAAGTAATAAATCATAAATCAATAGTTAATATATGCTAGAACTATAAAGCTTTAAGGAAGAGAGTATACAAACTGTGATTTATCCTGGTTTAGTCCAATCTGCGATGGCCTACGTCTAGTCCCCAGGCTCTTGAGATTTTCAAATCCACTATCTTCTTATTTAATCCAGGCACAAGAAAAGCCTTTACAAAGTTCTTACCAAGATACTCCCCCTTCTAGCAAATCTTACGAGCAGAGCAATCCTGAAGATCTTTCCTTCCTACTTACCCGTGCAAGTCTTACGAGCAGTAACATTTTCTCCTGCTTACACCCCTGTAAGTCTTATGAGCAGCAACGTTCTTTAGTGTTTACACCTTATAAGTCTTAGAGTAGAAAGTCTTACCGACGATTCTCTCTACAGCTTCCTGTAAGAAAATCAACCCACTTAAGGTCCCTCTACATTGAAATCAATTCAAAAATATAAGTGAAAGTGTTTACAGACTCTCTCATAGAGTAGATATAATGAACAATGAAGTACAATACAAATAAATCTCCCTCAAATATACATAATGAGGAAAATAGATAAGAACAGAAAGTATTCGGGTAGAAGTGGATGATTCATAATCTTATCATATTCTATGTTTTTTTGTTGTCTGCTTGAATCTTCTGTATTTATAGTTGAGTAAGATATGACCGTTGTGAGTATTTTAACTTATCCGTTAAGTCTGTTGCTTCATTCGTCCGTTGCTTGAATTTGAAAACTAGTCATTATGAAAGTTGATGCTCCGCTTCCGTAAAGTATCTTTTGTTCCCTTAGCATGATCTCTTCATTATATTCCTGGAATAATGCTTAGAATACTTATACAATGAAGTTTTAATCATAAAGATAATAAATCAATAAGCAACAGATGATTTTCATGCTTTATAGTCTACATCACTTGAGTGGTCACTCGAGTGATCAAGGGCAATCACACGAGTGATCACTTAAGTGATTACTTACAAAAACTGGCAAAGACTTCTTACTTCTTTTCATGTCATATCATATCATCATTGTACATTCTTGATTTTGATTCGAAACATGGCAAAATATATATCATCGGAAAGTTCTCATCTTCTACATTCCAATGCAACAAGAATCAGCTCTAAACACGTTGTATACAGAAAGTTATGATATAAAGAGTATCTACTATTCTTAGACAATCTCTGAAATCACGAGTAACAACTTCCAGAAGGCATAGCTCTTACGATATAACTTCAAATATGCCAAATTACCTATCTATGGAAAGCTTTTTGAGTCTACATTCATATGGCACCAGTTTCGTTCAATATCATATGTAATTTGAGGGTTATATCCAAAATACCAAAGTTGTCCTGGAATATAAGGGTGATTCATGTGTCAACTTCAACAGATCATATCTCTCTCATCTGAACTTCTTTTAATGTGATCTTGGTGTCCATAGTTCGTGTTGGGAGTCTAGTTTCATATGCCATTGGTTTTATATCATTCCGACATGTGGTTAGAGAGATATGCAAAAAATACCGAACCTCTATCCTACTACACAAATACAGAATACAATAAAAATGCAGATTACTCGAGTGATCATGTCCATTATTCAAGTAACCACTCGAGTAATGCCTTTTAAAACATGGCAGCGAGCCAAAACTTATAGGAACACCTTGGGGAAGTTCCATAACTTTCATATAAGTCATTTTAGCTTTGTATTGGCCCATTCCAACCTCCGTATGATAATAGAAACCTCCGGTATCACTTCTAATAGCTTGGATCTTCATATTCTCACGTGATCTTGCAAGTTCTTCTGTCTTCAATCTTTCTTCTTCTTTCTCCAATCTCTTTCTTCTTGTTTTGCCACTTGATGATCATTCTTTATAACCCAACTAGATATCTTCTTGAATATCTTCAAACTTCTTCTTTCTTTTCTTGACTAATCTTTCTTCTTGAAATTCCCATTAGTTCCTATAAATTCTTCTTTCTTTAATATCATTCTTCTTGACTCCATAATCCAATTACATATCTCTTTGAATATCTTCAATCTTCTTATTTCTTGGCTTGACTAATCTACAAGATATCCAACATTAAATATAGTAGTTAGTCAATAAAGATAATAAGTATGTCATACAAACTTTTTTCTCTTAATACTTGACATCCATATTTGACATTATCAAAACTATTCATATCTAACAATTTGGCTAACCAATGCACCTACCATGTTCATAGATTACATGAATTGAATTTTCTGTCTGTATTTGGACCAATTGTAGTAGTCTTTATTGATGATATTCTGGTATACTCACAAAATAGAACCAAGCTTGAACAACATTTGAGAACTGTGTTAAACACATTAAAAGATAAGAAACTTTATACCAAGTTGAGCAAATACGAATTTTGGCTTCTAGAGGTTAAATTTATAGGTGATATAGTCTCACAGCAAGGGGTCTCAGTGGATCCTAGCAAAGTGGAAGTAGTACAAAATTGAAAGAAGCCATACACTATTTTTAAAATACACATTTTTTTGTGTCTTTCCAGATATTACAAAAGATTCATACAAAATTTCTCCAGAATAGCTTTGCCTCTAATAAAGTTAACACGAAAAACTTAACCTTATCTGTGGGACCACAATTATGAGAAGAGCTTCTTAGAGATGAAATATAAATTAACAACAGCTCTAGTATTAACAATCCCAAATCCATAGTTGACGTTCATTGTCTACATTGATGCCAGTGGGAATAGATTGGGATGTGTTTTGATGCAACAAGGCCATGGAATGGCATATGTATCTAGACAGCTGGAGCCTCACAAATATAAGTACCCCGCACATGATCTTGAGTTAGCGACAATTGTATTTATGCTAAAAATATGTAGACACTATCTCTATGAGGCAACCATAGAGCTGTACTGTGACCACAAAAGCTTGAAATATTTGTATGATCAAAAGAGCTAAATATGAGACAATGCAGATGGATGAAGTTGCTTAAATATTACAACCTATAGATCAAATACCATCTAGGAAAGGCTAATGCCGTTGTTGACGCATTAAAATGTAAAATAGAGCAGGTGGCAACCTTAATGATACATAAGCAAACTCTGATCGAGGACTTTAGAGATCTTAGTCTATCTAAACAGATTTTGATAGGTAGTAACAATGTTAGTCAGACATATAATGATCTGAGAGCAGCAATTGAAGAAGCTCAAATCCAGGATAGATGAACACAGTCTATCAAAGACATGATTGAACAAGGAAAATCTTAGGAATATGACTTGTCACCTAGCAGACTAGTCAGATACAAGAAGTGATTATATTTTCCACCGTAACTAAATCGAAAATGATAGATCCTATAGGAGGCACATAAGAGTAAATATACTCTACACCCAGGACCAACCAAAATGTATCATAACCTAAGTCCACATATTGGTTGGCCAGGTATGAAAAGAGTGGTGACAAAGTTCGTTGCTCGTTGTCTCACTTGCCAAAAGGTAAAAATTGATCATTAGTGACCAAAAGAACTTTTGTAGAATCCTAAAACTCCTGAAATCATGATGCGATATGGGTAATCATTGACCGATTCACAAAGACAGCCTATTCCTTACCAATTAATATCCACTCCTAATAAGCTAGCAGAGATCTATATCACAGAGATTGTACGATTACATAGTACTCTAAAGAACATCATTTTAGATAGAGATCCTCACTTCACTTCAAATTTTTGGAGAGCGTTACATAAGGCAAGCTCAGATTCAGCATATCATATTATCCTCATACTGATAGACAGATATAATAAACAATACAGACAATAGAGGATATGATGAGGGCGTGTGCCTTAGATCTCAAAGGCAGTTGGTACAAATTCCTTCCATTGGCAGAATTTGCCTATAACAATAGTTACCACTGAGTATTCAAATGGCTCTATATGAGGTATTGTACGAAAGGAAATGTTAATCACCCTTGTGTTGGATGGAATTATCTAAGAGGTGCTTGTTTGGGCCAGATATAGTTGATCAGACAACAGAAAAATTATGCTGATCAATTAGAGATTATTAACTGCTTAAAGCCGATAAAAGAGCTATGTTGACAGAGGAGAGAACTTATAGAGTTCGACGATGGTGATCATGTATTTATGAAAGTGTCGCTTGTTATGAGTATTGGTAGAGCACTGAAAGTGAAGAAGCTAAGTCTGAGGTACATTTGAGATCTTGTGAAGGTTGGCCAATAGCATGTTGGATAGGTTTACCCCTAAATATAAGCTGATTGCATGATGTTTTTCAAGTTTCCCAGTTGAAGAAATATCAACCTAATTCGGAATATGTAATTGAATATGAAGATATAGATGTACTGGATGATTTGACATATGAGGTCATACCTGACCGAGTCATTGATCGGTAGGAGAAACAACTCAGGCACAGGAATATCCCATTCATAAAAGTAGTATGGAAGGGGTTATCTACTAGGGAAGCTACCTGAGAAGTAGAGGAAGACATGCAGAAGCGTTTCCCATAATTCATGTGCATGTACATGCAGCTAATTTATATGACGAAATTTATTTAAGGGGGAGAGCTATAACACCCCTTTTTATTCACCAATATTCCTTATAAATATTTGTGGCATTTAGTGAAATAAAATGATGAATTTTGGTGTACTTGAAAGGACAAAAATACCTTTAAATAAGGTCACATGAAAATTGGGCTAAAACAAGACATAAAGATAATTATTGCGTTCCAAAAAGTCTATTATTAAAGCCGAAGTTGGAGAATACAAGAGCACAATTTTTGGCCTTATAATAATGGTGAAAGTCAACCAAAAAGGGAAAAAAAGAAAGAAGCCACAATTAAATATAAAAATATAAGGGCAAATGGTAATTTTCCAATAAAGCACAAAGTTAATTATCTTCCCAATTTCTTGGGGCGATTTTTGATCAAATAAGAAAATAAGAGGGAAAATAAATATTGGAGATAAATATCCAAATTTAGAGCAATTGTGGCCAAGTAAAATAAGTTGGAAAAGTCAAAAAGAAAGTATGTGGATTAACTAATTACTTGAAGAAAGAGAATTATGATAATTCAAGAAGCATTAATTATTTCCCCTTTTCTCTATGAATTTTGTCCTAATAGGGAAAATAGGAGGAAAAATAAATACTTGGAAGCTAATGATGCTATGTGGAATTATCTCAAGCCAAGTAAAAAGCAAGAAGTCATAAAAGTAAATAACATGGTGAATTACTTTAAAATATATTAAGTTAAAGAAAGATGGAGATGATATTTTAAGAGGTTCTTATCTCTTTCCTTACACCATATTTAGGTCAAGTGAGAAAAAAAGAGAGAGAAAGAGAGCTTGAAGAAACATAAGCCAAGAGAGAGCTAGAGAGAAGCAAGAATCAAGGTATGTTAGTGTTAAATTCAAGTGTTTAGCTCTCTAGTTCATGTATAACTCCCTCTAATCTCTATGCCACCATGAATATCATGTTTATCAAACAAAAATCCAAGAGAGAAGAGAGAGAGAGGATGGCTAGAGAGAGAAAGAGGAGAAATCAAGAGGTAATCTCAAGAAACTTGATTCTCCTCATAAATATGTTGTTGTTGTGGTTGTTGTAGTTGTTATTGGTTTGATTTGTGGTTGTTTGGATTGCTTTCCTATTTTTGGGATCATGAAACCTTAAAGGGTTATGCTGCCCAAATTTACCCAAATCATGATTAATAAGTGTTTAAATGGTTAAACATGTGATTAGGTGTGAAAAGGAAGGTTTTTGAAGGGCTAAATCTAGACGGCATCATTATTTCCCAAATTTTGTGTAACTTTTGGCCAGACCCAGAACTGAGGGTTAGAGCTGGAATTTCATCAATTTGATAGTTCCATTGTGTTTATAAGGGAAAATTGTGTAGGGTACATGAAGAATGTTGTTAGTGTAAGCGTTTCACCCAAGAGGGGGGTGAATTGGGTGATACCAAAAATTTCGTTGCGAATATATAAATTGACTGTAAATTTAAAACAGTTAAGAGCTAGGAGGAATATCACCGAAGTGTATACTGAGAGTTATACTAGTTCAGCCACAACCACTTTGACCAACGTCCAGTCCTCAGAGCGTTTCTGAGAGTTTCACTATATCTTCTAAGATTTAGTGGGTTCTTGGCACCTCAGTACACAACAAGTTCCTTCACTAGACACTTGCTCCCCCTTACACGTTGTAATCAAATTCCCAACTCAAGGTTCCACAACCTTAAATTGTCTCAGTAACAAATATTAAGTCTGTAATAAAAAAACTCTCTCACAAAGCAAATATATAATCACTGAAGTATAAAGAGTGAGTATAAGAAAACAAAGAGCAAAGAATGTAATGATCGATATGAGTTTGCTTGTTCTCAGTTGTTGTGTTATGTTTTTTGAATGCTCCATATATATAGATGATTTATGGTGTCCGTTGGAAGCATTTCAAACATGTCCGTTAGAGTCAACCAGCTAAGGTTGACCATTATTCGAATTTGAAAACTATCCATTTGCAGTAGGTAGCGGTAGGTGAGATCTCGAATGTTTTATTTGACTTTTCTCTCACTGCATGATTTCTTCATTATTTTTCTACATATATACTCAGAATACTAATACAATGAAAGGTTAATCATATAGATAACAAACCAAAAAATATAAGATTAAAATCATGCTTTCTGAACTGCCTTACTTAAGTAGCTACTTGAGTGATCATGTCGATTACTCGAGTAGTCAATTGAGTGATCTTATTAAAAATATGGCAGAGAGTAAGTCAATGTTTTCTCACTACATTACTCTATTAAGACATGGAGTAACTTACTTCACAAAACTTCTGAATACCTGGTTACTGGAGTACTTCCTTGAGTAAGCATGTCTTTTCTTCACTAGTTACTTGAGTGATCCCTCGAGTAAGCTTTCTAATATGTATGCAGATTACTCAAGTGATCCCTCGAGTAATGAGACTCAAATCGTGGCCGAGAGTACTTGTTATTTGCTTTACTTGATTACTAGAGTGAGCCCTCGAGTAATGCTTCAAATAACTCTGCAGATTACTCGAGTGCTCCCTCTAGTAATGCCTTTTCTCTATGGTTACTCAGGTGGCTACTTAAGTATTGGTTCATATAATTTTGTAGATTACTCGAGTGGTCCCTCGAGTAACTTCACCCAAAATTTGACAGTGCTTCATTGGGAGATTTTCTCCATCATTACTCGAGTGATACCTCGTGTAACAGGGTTTATTACTCGAGTGCTCACTCAAGTAACCCCTTCAAAAATCTGCCAGTGATGTTTTACCTAAGCTCTGTCTCTTAGTTCTTCTTCATTACTCCAGTGCTTACTTTAAGTTATGCTTTTATCTACCATTTAGTTACTTTGTTCAAATTCTTTCGTTTATTATCAAATCCTTTTGTATTATAGATCCAATATTTGTTATAGGCTCAGGAATAACAAAAGGACCAGGAATAAAAGAGCCAGATGCCATAGCATCAAGTATGGCAACAATTGATCTTAGAATCTCACCCTGGGCACGTTGTTCTGCTAACATCTCTTTGTGCCTCTTATCCATTCTCTCCACAAGTTCTCCCATCTTCACATTCACATGGGTTACCAACTCCACATTTGTATTGGCAATGTCAATATGGAAACCCTTCTGAATGTTCCCTATAAATATTTGCATTGAGGCACCAAAGATTGTGGGAGATGATGTATTAGTTGGAGCAGAAGACTATGTATCATCCATCCGACTAGACTCAGTTGTAGTCTTCTTCTTGGAACTTGCTTCAAGAGGAGTCTTCAGGGGAATATCAATGTTCAGCTTTCCAATCTGATTGCGCCCCATTGGAGTTAACCTCTCAATTGGTTCTTTACTCTCTAAGTACCTAATCTTGTTCTTCTTCAAAAATAGAGATATAAGCTGAGGATAAGGCATTGGAGTAGTAGGTTTTCCTTCAAACCTATATCGCTTGATCTAAATAAAGATATATTCTTCCAAGTCCTTTTGTTCTTTGAGAAGTAATGAGGCATATTTTCTGTAGTCCCTCTCAATGAAATGAGTGTAGTTGTTGGATTTGTTGACTATGGCTCTCGAATAGATATACTATAGGACTTGATGAAAATCACACATATCACTCGGATTGAAATTAAGGGGTCCTATTATCTCACCAAGTCTTAGGATAGAAAACAACTTGTTTGAATCAAGGTTAGGATAATTATCATCAGGAGGATCCTTTATTCCTAACCAGGTATTGATTTTGGAAGGTGAGATTAAAATTCTCTGTTCTTTAACCTTAGAATTCATTTCTTCTTCCACAGACTTTCTAATGGGATCATTTATGGGCGCTAGATTGCAATAAAAATGCCTCACAACTTTGGTGCAAAAAGGGAGTTCAATAGACAGCCAAGGCAAATAGGAATAAAGATAAGGACTTCAAACTTCAATACCTCTTGATGAACCTTGTAGTTAATATAGTGAATCTTGCACACACTTCTTGCAAAGTTCCTCAAGTACTTCTGAGATTCCTCAACCTTATTCACATTGAATCCCTTTAGAGGGAATGTAATTTCTTCTTCCTATTCTTTTGGCTTCTTTGAGGATTAGCCTTGCTTCTTTTTGAGAATCTCATCCAGCATATTTGCTATAGCCTTAGCCATATCTACATCATACTTAGCCTTTTTCGGTGGCTTCACCGAGAATGTTGGTGTGTCAGATAAGTCAGAAGGAAGAAGAGATGGTGCTTTTGTTTCTTTGCCTCTTCCCAGAGGTGTACTCTTCTTGGTTTGAGCTCTGGTGACAATGGACTCCTTAATCACAACTCCCTTGACCTTAGGCTTAGCTTGTGATTTAGTTTTAGCTTTTGGTTTAGGAGAAAGCTTTCGTTTCTTGGTAAGAGGAGAGGAAAGTGAATAAGAAGGCTAGTATGGTTCATAAGACTTAGAAGGAGTAGTAGGATTAAGAGATTTTGTTCTCACCATTGTAGTTGACAGAACTGAGATTTCCTGGAAAACTGGAGTCAAAAGTCATGAGTTAGGGCAGTTGACTCTGAGCAATCTGAGCTGTTTTTGAAGGTATGAAGTAGTGGGTTTTAATGTAAATAAGAAGACAAAGTGTTTGTGAAAAACTTTTTGCAGAGCACTAGGAGAATCACTCAAGGTGATTTTTGTGAAAAATGAAAGAGTTGCGACTGATAAATACCTAAGGCCCAACATCACTCGAGGGCTTACTCGAGTGATCATGATCTTCACTCGAGTAGCTACTCGAGTGATCATACTAGAAATTTCCAAGTGCAGTAAATTCAAGTGCGTACCTGGCATGAATAATATTATAATTACCCATGTATATTCCCTCGATCATTTGATGGCTCTTTAAGACAAATTTGAGCAGAAACTCAGCAAATTTGTAATCTGCAACCAGATTTACTCAACGCCTTACTCAAGTAATCTTGAAGTTTACTCGAGACATCCCTTGGGTAATTTGTCCCTTCACATTATGACTGTTCATTTCCAACCATTATGTTGTTTCATTTGAATTCATTGTGAATTAATGCTTCAGTGTCACATTTTTAGGCCATTACTCGATTATCTACTCGAGTAACCATTCATTTACTTCAAGGTGTTACTCCAGTAATGATTGTTACTTGAAGTTGTCCCTCCAGTAATATTGTCCTCTGTTAACCTCTTCTTTTCATACCCTAAAACAGAATATCAGGATCCTACAAAACAAATTGCTAGAAACTCTAATGCTTAAGTTAGTAATCATCAAAACATCATTTAATAACATTATCTAATATTTTATAAATATTAAAAACTTACAATTTATTGCTATTTACCATTCCCAATTTTCTTATAATATATAAGAATTAATCTTTTACAAGGGGCTTTGTGAAAATATCAGCTAGTTGAAGATGAGTTGGAATGAATATCACTTTGACATCTTTCTTTTGGACGATCTCTGATGAAGTGATGTCTAACATCAATGTGCTTGGTTCTGGAATGTTGAACTAGATTCTTTGCCAAGCTTATCGTGCTAGTATTGTCATAGTATATTGGTATCTCCTTCAAATAAATACTAAGATCCTGTAGTTGTTGCTTCAGCCATAATACTTGTGCACAAAAACTTGAAGCTGCAACATACTCAGCTTCTATTGATGAAACAGACACTGTATTTTTTTTTCTTGCTAAACCATAATACAAGTGAGCCTCCAAGAAACTGGCTTTGTCCACTGGTACTCTTTCTGTCTATCTTGTAACCTCCATGATTGAAGTCTGATAATGCAACTAGATATTCACTTCTTTCTTTAGGATACGAGAGACCTAATTCTACCATGTCTGCAAGATATCGAAAGATACGTTTGATGGTTTCAACATGTGACTCCTTTGGTGCTGATTGATATCTTGCACACATACCCACACTGAATTGAATGCCAGGTCTGCTTGCAATAAGATAGAGTAATGATCCAATCATTCCTCTATATTTTGTGATGTTGTAATCTTTTCCCTTAATATCAGCATCGAGTAACGTAGTTGAGCTCATAAAGGTGTCTATTCCATTTGCTTTATCCATTCCATACTTCTTTAATAGTTCTTTTAAATACTTTGTTTGAGATATGAAAATTCCATTCTTTCTTTGTTTGATTTGCAAACTAAGAATGAAATTCAATTCTCCCATCATGACATCTCAAACTCCCCCTATATTATCTCAGAAAATTCCTTACATAATGATTCATTAGTAGCACCAAAAACTATAACATCAACATATATTTGCATAATTAAAATATCATCTCATTTTCATTTTATAAAAAGTGTTATATTAACTTTTCCTCGTATAAAACCTTGATCAATGAGAAATTTACTGAGCCTTTCATACCATGTTCTAGGAGCTTGTTTTAAACTATATAAAGCTTTTCTTAGTTTAAAAACATGGTCAGGTTTGGTTACATCTTCAAAACTTGGGGTTGATCTACATACACTTCTTCCATGATGTAGCCATTTAGAAATGTACTTTTTACATCCAGTTGATGGAGTTTGAATCCCTTGACACACGCAAAGGCTAAGAGTACTCTTATAGCTTCCAATCTAGCCATTAGAGCATATGTTTCCTCATAATCAATTCCTTCTTCCTGATTATAGCCTTTGGCTGCCAATCTTGCTTTGTTTTTGACAATAATTGTGGATTCATCAAGTTTGTTCTTGAATACCCATTTAGTGTCAATGATTGGATGATCCTTAGGTCAAGGTATCAAATCCCAAACTTGATTTCTTTCAAATTGGTTTAGCTTTTCTTGCACTGCTATTACCCAATCATTGTTTGATAGAGCTTTGTCAATGTTAGAAGGTTCAATCTTAGAAATAAAAGCAGAGAAACTAACTTCATTGAAGATTCTATTTCTAGTTTTGACTCCTTTATTCACATCTCTTATGACTTGATCTAAGGGATCGCTTTTATTGTATTTCCAAGCTCTAAGTTGTCCTAGTGACTGATCTTCTTGTTAGGATTGGTAGGCACAGCGGAAGAATTTTAAAAATTTTACCGATCCTAATCGAGAACTATCAATGGCTTTTAAATCGGGTTAAAAAGAACTCGTACCTTTTTCAACTTATGGTTTTCATGATCTCTAGGAACCAACACCTCAGGTCCGCTCCCTCTACCGGTATCCACACGAATGCTCTCCAACAGAGACTATAGCCAGTGCCTCCAATGTCTCCTAGGGTTTCCTTTACAACTCTGAATTCTCATAAGCCTATGAGTATATCTGCTCTATCAAGTTTATAACCTATGATGGCTATATTCAAATTTCAAAATTAATCATCATTAATTTCAAAATTAATCAACAATTAATTATCTTGATTAGCTAATTAAATAAATTCAGTTTAAATTAAATTTGTCAAACAGTTTTAATTTAACCTATTTATTTAATCCAAATAAAGAGACATTATATTTAATTCATCTTCATAAATTAAATCTGAGATACTATATCTCTATCATGTTAGTTATTAAATTAAATATATCTTAATAAATTAAATTTAAAACTAACACAATATAATAATATCATATAATATATATACCTACATATACATATATATAATATATAAGATATGTATTTTGAAAATATATATCTATATAATATTATTAACGAAATTTATATTATATATATATAAATATAAAATTTGTCCACCATAAATTAAGCATTATCTCGTGTTGAGCCATTTTTGTGTGTGACCCTATAGGCCCATATGAAGTTGGCAGTAGGCCAATAACTATACTAACCCAAAAGTCGCAAGTGGCCTCTAGCAAGACATTACGACTACCCAAATCATATGAGGATCGTTATCACGATGCAACTTGTCATACAACTATGTCACGTCCCTTTTGTCACACGATATATCGATCAAGGATAAGGCATGGATAATGTCATCCTCTTGTTCTTGACCATTACTTTCTCAATTCCTAAGTAGCCTGACAATAGAAATGGAAACTCCTTTCCATTGTAGTATGGCCATACATTTCTCAGACTCACATATCAAGGGGCCCATTAATATCTCTCTACTAATGTGAGGGATAAATTCCATCTTGATCATTCATATTCCTCTGCATGAAAAACCACCAAGCCCGATCATAGCCTTTATCATCACTCTGTCAAAATTGACTTTTGACTAGTTCAAAGCTTAGCAACTCTCATGTAGGAATCCATAATGACCTCAGGTCTAAGGGCATTGTGACATGGTCATACATGAGAAAAACTTATGACTTGATCCATGTAGCTTTCTCATAATGGGTTAGTCCAGCATCTTGTACTCTTACAAGTGCCTAAGACTTGATTCGTATCTTCATATCTTATCAAAGTCGTACTGGTCTTGTTTCATCTATGCTCTTGTATAGATGACCGACCAGGGACATTTTAGGACAATCTTCATGAATTATCTAAGGATACAATTATCACAGTTAACATGCAAATAATATAATAACATAATGGAGAAATTTCATTAAAATAATAATGTTCAAAGTACAATGATTGGCCCTTAAGGCACAATTTCCAACACTTCTTCCTTGGTTTGATCAACTTCTAGGATGAGATATTTAGAAATAAATTGAACATTTTCTTGATTTTAAAAAACTTCCAGCTTATCGTCAATAGTTTTATCAAACGATTCAAATTCATCAAATACAATATGAATTGATTCTTCAACAACACATGTTTATTTATTGAAAACTCTGTAAGCTTTGCTCCGATTAGAATAGCCTAGGAAAATTCCTTCATCTGTTTTAGAATCAAATTTTTCTAAGTTATCTTTATCATTATTATGAATGAAACACTTACAACCGTAGATGAGCAGATGAGCAAGGTTTGGTTTCCTTCCTTTTTATAGTTTGTATGGTGTCTTCCTAAGTTTTGTTATGATGTAAGCTCTATGAAATGTAGAATATTATGCTTATTGTATCAGCCTAGAAAACTTAAGACATGTTCTTTTCATTCAACATTGCTCTAGCCATTTCAGTTATAACTTTATTCTTTCTTTCCACGACTCTATTTTCTTAAGGTTTCCTTGGAGCGGAGAAATTGTGATCAATGCCATTAGTATCACAATGTTCTTCAAAGGCTTGATTTTTAAATTCTCCACCATGATCTATCCTGATACCTGCAATGGACATACCTTTCTCATTTTGCACTTTCTTGGCAAAAACAATAAATTGTCCAAAGGTTTCATCCTTTGATGACAGAAAAATAGTCCAAGTAAATCTAGGGAAATCATCAACAATGACCAATGAATATAAGTTGCCACAAAGACTCTTAACTCTTGCTGGTCCAACTAAATCCATATGTAGCAATTGAAGTGGTCAATTTATTGTAATTTCATTTTTTGATTTGAAAAATGATTTAGTTTGTTTACCCTTCTTACATGCATCACAAATCAAATCATTTTTGAAATTTACTTTGGGTAATCCAAGGACTAAATCCTTTTTGAGAAGTTTGCCTAGTTGGTGCATGTTGACATGAGATAGTCTCTTATGCCTTAACCAACTTTCATCGGCATTACTTAGAAAACAATTTTTAGAATCATTTCTACTGATATCAAGAGTATAGCAGTTACCTTCCCTTTTTGATCTGAGCTTTGCTTTAAGATTGTTCTTATCTAATTGTAAATCTTTGTTGTTTACAATTAAACATTCCTCTGAGTCAAATATTATCCAGTTATCTTTACTTGCACTTTGACTCACGCTCAGCAAGTTGTGATACAATCCTTCAACGTAGTATACATCTTGGACTTGTATGCCTTTATCAAGTTTATTTCACCAATTCCTGCTATTTTTCCATATTGATTTCCTCCAAATTTTACCTTTCCACCTTCTTTAGGTTGTATCGTGGTAAAATTTTCGAACTCACGGTCATATGTCTCAAGCATCCACTGTCTATGTACAACTTGTTGTTTTTGGATGCTTTAAGACATCTACAATCAAATACGATTATGTCTTAGGTACCCATATCTTTTTAGGTCCTTTTGGGTTAGTACAATATTTTATGAACATATGAACCTTTAGGTACCTATTTGTAGGTTCCTATTTTTCCTTTCTTTTTATGAATGCATGATGAAGTATAATGACCCTTTCTATTACAATAATTGCAATATGCGAAAGGATTTGATGTATGAACAGAATGCTTAAAGTAACTCAAGTATGTCTTACCTCCTGCTTGCTTTGTTCCTTTCCTTTTATCTGATTTTGGATTATATCCAATACCAGATCGATTATTTACAAATCATTGGGCTTTTAAAATCAAATTTAACATCTCACTTCCTTTGGTGAATTTTTCAAGAGTTTTCATGAGATCAATGTTTTTCTTTTCAAAGAAGAACAGTTTTCACAATCTTTTTCTAAATTCTCTTTAAGTTCTACCTCAAGAACTTTGTTTTTCTTTTTGAAAACAACTAGTTCTCTAACTACTTTGATAAATTCAGAATGTAAAATATTATATTCGAAAAGTAATTCATCATATGTCGGATCAGAATCAGTTACCTCTTCTTCTGTTTCTTCTTGAGCAACTAGACAGATATTGGCTACTTCTTCTTCATCACTATCTTTGTCATAAGAACTACCTCCCCATATGGCAGATACAAAGACTTTCTTTTTGTTGTAGAACTCGCCTTTTCTCTTTTCTTTATTCTTCTGAGCCAATTTTTGACATTTTGATTTGATATGTCTTGGCTTTCCACATTCATAGTAGATGATGTATTCTTTACTGCTTGTTCCTCCTTTCTAAAAGTTTTTGAATCCTTGGCCTTTCTTGTAAAACTTTCAGAATCGTTTCATTATTAGGCTCATTTCGTCATCGTCAAGCTCTTCATCTTCATCTTGATCTTCTTCTTTTACTCTCAGTGCTAAACCTCTCTTCTTCTCATCACCAATATCATCTAGTTCTCGTTTGAACTTTAATTTACTTTCATATTCAGAAAGACTTCCGAATAGAGAAGCAACTGATCACATTGATTCACCTTTTGCTTCCTTAATTGTAGTAACTTTGGCCTCCCAGTCTTTAGAAAGAATATTCAGAATATTTCTTACTTGGGTATGTTGATCATAGACTTTCCCAAGTGCTGCAAGTTGATTAACAAGATGAGTATATCTAAGTTCGAATTCAGCTATAGACTCACCTGATTTCATTCGAAGTATATCAAACTCAGTAACCAGAGTGTTGATCTGGTTTTCTTTTATTCCTGAAGTTTCTTCATGTGCTATTTCTAGGGCTTCTTCCCATATTTCTTTAGCGATTGGAAGTGTGCAGATCTTTAAGTACTCATTTTGACTCAAGGCACTTTGAATCATAAAAATTGCCCTGCTATTGAGTGTGTTGAGTTTCTTGTCATTCTCATCATATTCTGCCGGTGTCTTAGGAATATTCTGTGAATCTACAATCTTTTTAGGTTTGTAGTTTCCACTCTTAATCACATCCCATAGTCCGTATTCTATAGCCATTACAAATACTTTAAACTTGGCTTTCCAAAAAAAGAAGTGTTCACCACTGAAACATGGAGGTCTGGTGATAGAAGCTCCATCAGGAAGAATTCCTTTACCCATGCTTGCCATTAGATCCTTTTTAGGTTGTTATACCTTAATAAAAATACCTACGCTTTGATACCAAATGTTAGTGCAAGTGTTTCACCCAAGAGGGGGTGAATTGGGTGAAACCAGAATATTTGTTGCGAATATATAAATTGACTATAAATTTAAAAGAGTTAAGAGCTAGGAGAAATATCACCAAAGTGTATATCGAGAGTTATAATGGTTCAGCCACAACCACTTTAACCAACATCCAGTCCTCAGAGCATCTCTGAGAGTTTCACTATATCTTTAAAGATTCAATGTGTTCTTGGAACCTCAGTACAAGCAAGTTCCTTTACTGGACACTCACTCCCCCTTACACGTTATAATCAAATCCCCAACTCAAGGTTCCACAACCTTAAGTTGTCTCAATAACATATATTGAGTTTGAAATAAAAAAACTCTCTCAAAGAGCAATTATATATTCACTGAAGTACAAAGAGTAAGTATAAGAAAATAGAGCACAAAGAATGTATTGATCGATATGAGTTTGCTTGTTCTCAGTTGTTGAGTCTGTTCTTTAAATGCTCCATATATATATAGATGATTTGTGGTGTCCGTTAGAAGCATTCCAAGCATGTCCATTAGAGTCAGGCAGCTACGATTGACCGTTATTCAAATTTGAAAACTATCTATTTGCAGTATGTAGCGGTAGGTGAGATCTCAGCCGTTTTATTTGAATTTTCTCTCACTGCGTGATTTCTTTATTGTTTGTCTGCATATATACTCAGAATACTAATACAATGAAAGGTTAATCATATAGATAACTAACCAATAAATATAAGATTAAAATCATGCTTTCTGAACTGCCTTACTCGAGTAGCTACTTGAGTGATCGTGTCTAATACTCGAGTAGTCAAGCAAGTGATCTTTTTAAAAATAGGCAAAGAGTAAGTTAATGTTTTCTCACCATATTGCTCGATTAAGACATGGACTAACTTACTTCATAAAACTTCTGAATTCCTAGTTACTGAAGTGCTTCCTTGAGTAAGCATGTATTTTCATAACTAGTTACTCGAGTGATCCCTTGAGTAAGCTTTCTAATAAGTATGCAGATTACTTGAGTGGTTCCTCCAGTAATATGACTCAAATCTTGGTTATCCTTTCCAATATTTAAAAATGTTCCAACAGAAGCTTGCGGCTCAAGGGTAAAACCATAAATATTGGCAACTAAGGGTATTGGATCAAGAAGGTGTAGATGTTGGTTATCCCTAGTATCTTTTAGTATTTTTGGACAATTTGTATATATTTTTTAAACCCTATGGGGATTCCTATATTGTAAACAAGTACTCATTATCAGTATATTTGGGCTATTTCTATATGCCAGTGGAACTATGGCTTTATTACTCTTGTAAATAACGAAATGTCAAGGTGTTTGACATTATCTACCTATCTACCTTACAACCATTGTAGTACATAGTGGATGTAACTTATCCATGTAAAACAACTCTAAGACCTTCCTTATATAGGCTTTTTAATGCAAAAAGATCCCATTTTTTAGGTACTCAATCTACAACTCAAGACAACATTTTGTTCTTCCCAAGTCCTTTATTTCAAATTCTTTCTTTAAACAATTAAATGCATTTTGAAGCTTTTCAAGAGTTTAATGATATTGATATCATCAACATAAACAACAATTATAGCAAACTCACTTCTATATCTTTTCATAGAGATTTATACGCATATTGAATCATTTTTTTATCCTTCTTTTAACAGATATTCACTGAGATGATTATACCACATGCACCTTGATTATTTCAGGCCATACAGGGACTTATTTAATTTAATTGACTATTGTTCTCAAGAACTTACATTTGATGCTTTTGGCACCTTGAGTCCTTCAAGGACTTGTGCTTCTGGAACCTTGAGTCCTTTGAGGGATTTATGCTTTTGACACCTTGAGTGCTTTAAGGACTTACACTTCTTGCACTAAGTCCTATATTATCCCAAATTTTGGGATTAGAGGCTTGAGGATAAGCTTGAATTAAGTAGACTGCTAAGCCCCGGTTTAGCAAGAGTTCCAAGAATGAGGATTGTTGTCAGTGTATTTTCCAAGCATTATAGTCTCATTGTATGATATTTTTAAATAGGTAAATGATGTCCAATGCTTATGATAGTTTTCAATATGAAAGTAAACTTATCAAGCTCTAATTTGATAGGTCATATAGTTCATTTGGATCTGTACACAAAGAGTTATGTATTTTTGAAGGTAGCCTAGTAAAACCGGCGATTTTCTGTGGCAACGTCCAAAAACAATAATTCTTTGAATTGTGAACTTCTTGTTGGTTAAAGGCTATATTTTTACATGAAATAGACTTAATAAGGGTCACATGGCCTTTGGAACCACACCAATTGGACATTTGTTCAATTAGTTATGAATTTTCAAAGTTTGATGAAAATTCTACTCGTTTTCCAACAAGTACGAAAATGGAAATAAATGTAAGGGCAAAGTATATGGTAATTTCAAGAGGCAATTAAAAAAGCCCATTTGGTCCATTTGGAATGCTACATGGTGTCATTTAGTAAAGGAGAAAGAGAAAAAATTAAGGCCAATTAATTAGAGATAAGCCTAAGCAAAAGACATGTGCAAGTTCTATTAAAATAATATTTCCCAAAAAGTAAGAGAGATAAGAGAAGAGATATTTGATGAAGCTCTTTTTCCTTCACCTCTTCAATATTTTCGATCAGCTGTAAGGAAATAGAAAGAGAAAGCTCTAAGGAAAAACCCAAGAGCAAGAGAAGAGGAGGAAGATCAAGAGGCAAAATCCAAGGTAAGTAAGCTTGGATTTAAGTGTTCTTGACTTCTAATGCATGTAAAACCTCTTATAACCTTTGATTCTTCTTAGAAATCATATTTAACAAGCAAAATTTCAAGGGAAGAGAGAGTAAACAGTGACGTTCTAGAGAGAGAAAGTGAACAAGTAAAAGGTAACCTCCAAAACTTTGCTTCTCTTGAGTTATATGATGCTGTTATGGTTGTTGCTGTTGAGTTTGTCTTGGTTTGGCTTGGTTTTGTGATTTTGGGATGATGAACCCTAAAATGTTATACTGCTAAAATATGCTCAAATCATGCTTATTTAGTGTCTCAGTAGCTAATTATGTGATTAGAAGTAGAAAGGAAGTGATTAAACAAGAGAACTCAAGGAAACACATTTTCTCTCCTAATAACCCTAATTTTGTCCAGGTACTTATCAGGGGCTACGGAGTTGGAATTTTGTAATTTTAATGGTTCTATTGGATTTAAAAGGGAAAATTGTGCTGAAATAAAGGTGTTCATGATTTTTGGAAGTTTGTATGCAAATCTGGAATTTCTTGAAGTTCAAAGTAAATGTTGTTTGATAGTTTCACTAGAGGCAATGTTGTTGTGCAAAGCATATAATTCATCAAACCTAACCCAAATGTTATGAAACTTTTCAGGATTAAATTAGACATTTAGGGATTTAATTTGATAGGTGGTTCATAATTGAAGTTGTGCCCTATTTCTGGAATGTAATTTTGAACAGGGGAGGTTTTGAGAATTTTTAGTCAAAATGTGATAACAGTGGCTAGCGTTGGGTATTTTTTCATGAAAAGAAACTTAAAGAGCTTTCCACAGAATTGTAAACCACCCTATTTGGATTTTTGGAGATTAAGTTATGATTTTTGAAATTTGAGCCAAGAAATAGGGGATTTCTTGGCCACCGGTAGAGTATTGGTTAGCCGCTGCCAAAATGTTTCTACTCTCTCTTAGCTGCGGCCAAAAGATTCCTGGCCATAGCCAAGGCCCCAAATTCCAGGATTTCATATTTTTCCAAAAAACAACAAATTTTTTAGCCTCTCTAACTTATTGGGCATTAATATACATATCCAATGACTCTCTATCGTGTCTCTAATAATGTGATTAGATATCTAGGGTCATGAAGCGACAAAAATGAGCATCTTCAATGGTTGGAGTAAAGGTACAAGAGAAGGATTTAAGACAAAAGGTAGGAAACTTACCTTATTTGCATGTATTTGATATTTCTGCTTGTGTAGTGATTTATGTGATTGCTTTACTTGATTGTGTAGAGCATATTTGATTAATGAAGCTCTATTTTTGTTTATACTGTGGCCATAGTTATGTTGTATGAAACATTAAGCATGTAGAAATGTCATTATGGGGCATGCATCTAGTTAAAGCTAACATATCATGCACACTGTAATACCCCAAATTTTGAGATTTGAGGCTAGAGAATAAGCCTAAAATAAGTGGATTGCTAAGCCCCAATTTAGCAAGAGTCCAAATTTATTCCCTAATGATTCTTATATCTTTGGGATATTAAAGAAAGTAAAATGGTGAATTTTGGATAAAGTAATTATGTTTTTGGTGAAATCGATGAGGTAGTGAGCTTGTCATGCTATTTTGTACAATCAAATGATGATAAAAAATTATGAAATTTTATAGGGTGAAAGTAGACATTCTAAGCTTTAATTTTGATAGGTCATATGACTTAATCAAAGCTATATACAAAAACTTATCAATTTTTGAAGTCAGTACAGAAAAGCTGTGAAATTTCTGGAATACTATGCAAAGATTGAAATTTTGGGAATTTTGGGATTCCATCTAGCAAAATTCTATATTTTTTCTTAAAACTAGACTCAATAAGGGTTCTATATAGGCTTTGGAATCACTCCAATTCTATTTTTCTAGAATTAGTTATGATTGTGCAAATATTGGGTAGAAATCTGCCAGAATTTCCAATTAATTCGAATTTTGGAAAATGACTACATAATTAAAAAACAATATCATATATGATAAAATAAATCACCTCCTTCCTCCATCAGGCCATAAATGACATCAGGTTTGCTGGAAATAGAGAGAGAAAGCTTGAGAGGGTTTAGAGAGAGAAGGAGAAGAGAACTCGCAAGGTAAGCCGATTTCTCCGACGATCTAGCTCCTAACGCGTATAACTCCGCTCCTAAGCTACTCTTCTATGTTCTTTAAGATTTGGAAGCACAAAATCTATTTTTGAACACCTAGGGTTTTTAGCCAAGTCAAGGAAAAGCTATTGGGAGCTTGAGGTAATATCCAAACACTTGTATATTGACTATTCTGGCTGTTGTGGACAATTTAATTATGAAATTTTGCCAGATTGTCATTGGTTTCAAAAATGGAAAATGTGTGTGTGGGGCTGTTATACGGCCCAAATTGGTACTAAATGGTAGTTGTAACCTAATGTAATACTCAATAAAGTGGTTAGGAGTATAAAGGAACACGTTTACGCAGCCAAATCCGAAAAACCCCAATTTTTCCCGGGCAACTGAGAATTTTTGCCAAGGCTATTTTGATGGGTTAGATTTGGATTTTTAATGATTTTATGGTTCCATTGAGTTTAGGAGCGAAAATTAGGTGGGGTTACAGTTGGTTACTTTTTCATAAAAGACCGAAAAAGCATAATAACGAAAACATCCTTAAAACCTTTAAAGTGGGGCTGCCAAGGGTAAATTTGTAATTTGATGATAAATTTGATAATTCCGAGTCCAGAAATGGATTACTTGGATGAAATTATGTCAGGATAGCCCAAGATAGAATTTTGGGAAAAGTACAGCCAGATCGGGTACGGCGTGGCCGGGCCGGGTCCCGGTCTTCGGGGGTACTTTTGTAAATTTTCATAATAGGCTCATATAACCGCCAGAAACACTATAAAAGTGTTTAAATGATACATTTGTAATTGTAGGATCGAATATGAAGCCTAAGATGTTGCCACTCTTTACGAGGCACACGTTTGGAGGTGGAAAGGGGTTAAGGTAGGGAACTTTCCTCTCCTGCATGTATTTGATATTTGTGCTGTATATTGATGCATGTTATTGCTTTGCTTGATTATGTGAAACATATATGAATGATTAAAGCTCTGTTTGTATTTATATTGTGGCCATAGTTTGTTACACGAAACATTGAGCACGCAGATATGAAATTTTGTTAGCATGAGTTTATGTAATGCAGGCATGTCATCATTAAGCACTTATCTTGCATGCATATTGATATTTGTTTCCTACTGAGATTCTTTCGAATCTCACCCTCCCCTACCAGCAATTTAGACAAGAGGAGATAAAAGATACGCTGAGAACAAAGAATAGAACCATACGAGGGGATTGTGGTGGTGGAACAAAAATAAGAAGATGTCTCTATTTTACTGGGACGGGTTTAGATACCCAAGTAGCCCATGTGGCAACATTGATTGTAATGATCATGTAAGAACCCTTATGGGGAATTTATGTAATCATGCACATATTATCAATATAATTATGCTATTCCTGTGTTGCCTATCAAATCATATATCATATTCCGTAAATACTCTGAAAAAGGTTAAAATGAGATAACGGTGTGACATTTTGGTATCAGAGCTTCAAGCGGTTCTGGAAGGATGAGCAGTTCTAGCAACAGGATGGTATACGGATATGGTCTTGATTACATGGTGCTAGGAAATATGCACGGACGAGAGGTACCAAAAGTGGGTATCTTCCTTATTTGTGAATCAGCCATAAGAAATGGCGATTACCGAAGGGCTGTTGTGGTGCAATACTAGACGAGAATGGTCTAAGGATATTACGGAACTCGAGGAAGTGGGTACAGCCAAGGCCAATGTGCGGTCTACACCCAATATTTTGGTGATCAGAGATAGCCAGCACATCTTTTGAGATGAGGGTAGTCATGGGATACCCATGGACGGAAGTAATGGAAGCCGGTATCTGTTTTTGGGCATAGGTACGCGAAAGTTAAGCATGCTCAACCCAGGGAAATCCTAGGATGGGTGACCCCCTGGGAAGTGAGTTGATAGGGTCATGGAGACTTGAGACATAGTGATTGTCTTAAGGTTTCTCCATGACTAATGTTAAATGATTTAAAGGGTGATGATCGTTAGTGGTGGATTATTGCCCTAACATATGAAATTGGAATATGCCACTGACCTAAGAATGGTTTATGATGGAACCATGAATAGTTAAGAGATATGGTCTCAAGGTTGAGACAGAAGATGAAATGTGTAAATGGCTTATGAGTTCTCGTTACAATGATACCTTTATCTTGAGATGACCAACTGGACAGAGCTATCTACAGAGGATTTAGATTGGAAAGGGCTACCTGTGGAGAATTCTAATAGGAAAAGGCTACCTATGGAGAGTTCTGATTAGAGAGGGCTACCTATGGGAAAATCTAATTACAAAGGGCTACCTATGAAGAGTTCTGGTACCATAGTGTAGAGCCACTATGACCATAAACCCTAGTGTGGAGCCGCCGTGATGACGACAACCCTAAAGTACAGCTACCTTAACAAAGAACCATGGAGTACAGCCACCGTGATGTTAAATCATAGATTAGCACTACAGAAGTGTTGGCTCTCAATGATGGTGTATTGTAATGAATCCCATATAGAATGGGTTTTATTGAGATAAGAAGTCATATGGCTCTGAATGATTCAAGTTGAATTGGGCCAAGGCCTGGCACAGTTGAATACAGATTGTGAGTATTGTTAGTTGTAGTGAGGGATTCTTATAGGACTCCTACTAAATCAACCTGACATTGTTAGAGCACAGATAAGGTGATAGACCTCAGATTGTGCAGCGAAAGCGTCTAGAATATGATGCATTTGAGAACTGGGTTGAGCAGGAGTTTGAGGCAGTATGAACGATGTGTTAGTATGGCTCCAAAGTCTAAATTATCTTGTGACAAGGGGTCTTGGTGGATCCCATTTTGGTGAAAGGAATTCACAGTGTTAAAGGTGAAGTTGTTAAGATGCCCAGTTCTAACTTGTTGTGATTATATATTATGAGTCCATCTCCCCGGTTTGGCCGAATCAGGTTGGTCCGGTAGGCTGCGCCTGGTAGGTATATGCTCAGGAAGTGATGAACATTTATGATGTCTTTCACCTGTGGCTCATTAGGTGATTCCGGTGAGAAGACCGTTCTGCTAGGGTGGTAGTTTATGGGGGATTGACTATTTGTGAGCCGTAAGGCTATGTGTATACACCGCCACGCCAATAGTCCTTGAGTCGCTAACAACGGTTTAGGTAAAGACTGTGTGTCTTCTTGGCGGTAAAAAGGGATGAGGGTGGGGTGTGATTGTGGATCATATGTGTATGTACTGCCATGCCAATAGTCCCTGAGTCGATAATAACAGTTCGGGTGGGGCTACGTGCCTTCCCGGTAGTAAAAGGGGATGAGGGTGGGGTGTGACAATTGTTAACAAGTTGGGATTGGGGTGTGGTTGTGTATTAGAGTAGAGCTAGTTCAGTTGATGGCAAATTCGACTACATGATCGGGGGTTCTTACTTCTGAGGGCACTACCCCGACATGGTCAGTATGGCTAGCCACCAGGCAGGTTGCACCGGTGTTGACCCCAGGCCGAAAGGTTGTACGTAAAATTGGAATCTGTAATGTGTGTTTGATGTTGAAGTTACGTGAATGCCAAAAGGGAAATGTGTAATTGTGCAAGCGGCCAAAGCCGAGGTATTCTTGCAATATGTGTAAATGTGTGAAGCACTGCCACGCCAATAGTCTCTGAGTCGCTAACAACGGTACTTTGTGTCTTCCCAGTGGTAAAAGGAGATGAGGGTAGGGTGTGATTGTGAATTGTGACATTGGTCATGTATCAATGTGGAATCATCTATCGATATTGTCGTGATGCAGTGAAATTTGGTGATATTATGAATACCCAAAAGTCCTGGTTACCACTTGCGGAGTTTCTGGTGGGTGTACGGGTAAGGGTAACACCGTGAAAGTTGATACAACGATGTGATAATGTTATGAATGTGGCAAATAGCTGGAATTCGAGGTATCTGCAAAAGGCAGAAAGCCAAGGTATTTTTGCAAACAACAAGAGCTGAAGTAATTGTGTATACAACAAAGGCTGTCGTTATGTGTAGTAAGTTTGTGGTGCTTTGAGTTACTCCCGGAAGGGGTGACCAGATCAAGCAGAGTGGTGGCTTGGGCCATCTAACTGCTAAGGTTTTGTGAGATGAGCTAGGCCATCCATGATTTGGGGCCTTGCGACAATTGTGGTTATGTGATGATAGTGTGTTGTGGCAATTATACGTGGAGGTGATTGCATTTGCTTGGCAATTATGTGGTGATTGTGTTAGTATGGCAATCGTGTAATGGGCCGATTGCTATTTGTGGCAACTGTATTACATCATACTCATACCAAGGACATGGCGCTGTTACCCGTATGGGGTAATAGCAGGGTTGTATGGTGATTATGAGAATCTCGAGTGCTTGTGTGGTAAACCAAGCACGACATATTAGGTTGTTTAAGATTCTTGAGCATTACATATTAGGTTGTTTAAGATTCTTGAAAGAATCATATCAGTAGAGTACTGTGTTGTGGGTGGTCTAGAAGGGACCGTCCCAAAGTGAGAAACAATTTGTGAAATGGAAGCCATCGTGAAGAGGCATCCATAGTTTGTGGTTAAGTTGTGTAACAAATTTCAAGGACGAAATTTATTGAACAGGGGGAGAAATGTAATACCTTGAATTTGGAGATTTGAGGCTAAAGAATAAGCTTGAAATAAGTGGACTACTAAGCCCCAGTTTAGCAGGAGTCCAAATTTATTCCCTAATGATTCTTATATCTTTGGGGTATTAAAGAAAGTAAAATGGTGAATTTTGGATAAAGTAATTATGTTTTTGGTGAAATCGCCTATGAGGTGAAATCGCCTATGACTAAATGATGAGCGTAAATTATGAAAATTGTTAGGGTGAAAGTAGACATCCTAAGCTTTAATTTTGATGGTCATATGACTCAATTAGAGCTATATAAAAAAACTTATCAATTTTTTAAGTCAGTACAGAAAAGCTGTGAAATTTCTGGAACACTATGCAAAGATTGAATTTTTTGGAATTTTGGGATTCCATCTAGCAAAATTCTATATTTTTTCATGAAATTAGACTTAATAAGGGTTCTATAGGTTTTGGAATCACTCCAATTCTATTTTTCTAGAATTAGTTATGATTTTGCAAAGATTAGGTAGAAATCTGCCAGAATTTCCAATTAATCCGAATTTTGGACAACGACTACATAATTAAAAAACAATATCATATATGATAAAATAAATCACCTCCTTCCTCCATCAGGCCATAAATGACATCCGTTTTGCTGGAAATAGAGAGAGAAAGCTTGAGAGGGTTTAGAGAGAGAAGGAGAAGAGAACTCGCAAGGTAAGCCGATTTCTCTGACGATCTAGCTCCTAACGCGTATAACTCCACTCCTAAGCTATTCTTCTATGTTCTTTAAGATTTGGGAATTCAAAATCTATTTTTGAACACCTAGGGTTTTTAGCCAAGTCAAGGCTAAGCTATTAGGAGCTTGAGGTAACTTCCAAACTCTTGTATATTGACTATTTTAGCTGTTGTAGACAATTTAATCGGTGAAATTTCGCCGGATTGTCATTGGCTTCAAAAATGACAAATAGGTGTATGAGGCTGTTATGCAGCCCAAATTGGCACTAAATGGACTTATAACCTAATGGAATATTCAATAAAGTGGTTAGGAGTAGAAAGGAAAGCGTTTACACAGCCAATACTAAAAAACCCCAATTTTTCCTGGGCAACTGAGAATTTTGGCCAAGGCTAGTTTGAGGGCTTAGAGTTGGATTTTCAATGATTTTATGGTTCCATTAAGTTTAGGAGTTAAAATTAGGTGGGGTTACAGTTTGTCACTTTTTCGGAAAAGGCCGAAAAAGCATAATAACAAAAACGCCCTTAAAACCTTTAAAGTGGGGCTGCCAAGGGTAAATTTATAATTTGATGATAAATTTGATAATTCCGAGTCCAGAAATAGATTACTTGGATGAAATTATGTCAGGATAGCCCAGGATAGAATTTCGAGAAAAGTACAGCCGGACCGGGTACGGCGTGGCCAAGCCGAGTCCCGGTCCCAGGGGTATTTTTGTAAATTTTCATAATAGGCTCATGTAACCCCTTGAAACACTATAGAAGTGTCTAAATGGTACATTTGGAATTGTAGGATCGAATATGAAGCCCGAGTTTTTGTCACTCTTTACAAGGCACACGTTTAGAGGAACTTTTCTCTCCTGCATGTATTTGATATTTGTGCTGTGTATTGATGCACATTATTGCTTTGCTTGGTTATGTGAAACATATATGAATGATTGAAGCTCTATTTTCTTTATATTGTGGCCATAGTTTAATTGAACGAAACAATAAGCGCGCAGATATGAAATTTTGTTAGCATGAGTTTATGTAATGCAAGCATGTCATCATTAAGCACTTATCTTGCTTGCATATTGGTATCTGTTTCCTACTGAGATTCTCTCAAGTCTTACCCTCCCCTACGAGCAATTTAGACAGGAGGAGATAGAAGATACGCTGAGAACAAAGAAGAGAACAGTATGAAGGGATTGCGGTGGTGGAACGAAGACAAGAAGATGTCTTTGTTTTACTGGGACGAGTTTAGATACCCAAGTAGCTCTTTGTGGCTACATTGATGGTAATGATCATGTACAAACCCCTATGGGAAATTTATGTAATCATGCACATATTATCAGTATAATTATGTTATTCCTGTGTTGCCTACCGAACCGCGTATCATTTTCTACAAATACTCTGAAAAAGGTTAAAATGAGATAACGGTGTGACACGCATATCATCTATCATGCATGCATTATGGTAACTATTTCCTACTGAGATTCTCTTGAATCTAACCCTCTCCTACTAATAATTTAGATGGGTGTAAACAGGAGGTGTGCTGAGAATGAAGAAGAGAATCACACGAGAGGAATGCTGTAGTGAAACGAAGATAGGAAGGTGTCTGCATTTCATTGTAATGGGTTTAGATACCCTAGTAGCCCTGTGCAGCTACATTATTTGTAATTATTATGTACAATCCTTGTTTGGAATTCTCAGTAATCAAGTACTTATTATCAATATTTTCAAGCTATTTCTATGTGCCCACAGAGCTGCGCAATTGCTACTCTGATTAATATCAATAATAAGTGGTATGTAAGGCAGAGTCTTACAAGTCCTTTAGGGACTTGTGCTTTTGGCACTTGCTTATGAATTTTGGCTCATGATCCTCATTATCATTCATGATATCAAAACCTATATTATAAGCAAAGATGTTGTCAACATTGACTTCATTTTGGTCCCATCAGATTCTATTCTTAACATCATTTATTGAGATCTCATTATATTCACATATTTCATGTACCTTAGTCTCTTATGGGACTACAACATTCTCTTCTGGAGATAATAACTCTTTAGGAGATAACTCTTCTAGAGCTAATAACTCTTCAGTAGATGGCTCTTCTAGAGCTACTAACTTTTCTTGATTATCCTATACTTGACCATATATATTCTTAGCTCATTTTTTCTTTCAAGGATTTTCATCTTTAGAATTGATAGGTCTTCTACACTTCAGGTGTGCTTTAGATTCATTCACAATAGGCTATTCTTCAGGAACATGAATTTTAATAGGAGCATTAGCTGTTGGAACATGTGACTTTGTCACTTTCTTTATGTCTATCAGTACATGCTTCTAGCATTTGATTAGTTAAGTTCAGTAAAAGAACTATCTTTTAAACCTCTAGTTCATATTGTTTTATATAAGTGTCTTTAAGCCATTGTGATTAGTTGGGATTTGAATGGGGATGTATGGTGAATTTCGTAGTTGTGGTGTAATGTAGGTCAAAACCCAAACTTCTTGATAGAATGGGAATTTGATTGTTTTGAGGTTACCAATAGGTTCATTGTGGAATTTTGTGTGGGAATGAACTTTGGCATAAGTTTGGAAACCATTGGAATTAGATTTGGTAAATTTGGAAAAGTATATCAGCTACTGCGATTCTAGTTCTGATAGCCTCACTCGAGTGAGGTTGGAGCTCACTCGAGTGCAGCGTCATGTTCTTTATTTTTCTTTCAGTATTTCAGTTAAGTTTTCAGGTAGGAAACAAGGGTGCACTTCCTTGCCTGCGGGCGATATGAGTCATCACTCGAGTGAACTCAATCTCACTCGAGTGCAGGAGTTAGTTGCACCTTAAGGTTGCTCTCGGGTAGTCACTCTTTGTACCTCACTCGATGGGACTCGGGTGACAATGGGTCATCACTCGAGTGGCCAGAGGAGTTCTCGAGTGAACTAGTTACTCCAGGATGTGTGGTACTCTCGGTTACTCACTTCCTGTGTTTCACATGCTAAGGCTCGAGTGCAAGTGGGGGGCATCACTCGAGTGACTTGGCCAAAAATCAATACTTTTTCTCCTAAAAAGGAATCTTTAGTCAAGTGTTCCCAATCCTTTAGGCATATGTTTAGGCTTCTATTGGTCACCTAAAGAGTTATAATGATAGCCAACTTAAAGTAAAATGAAGATAAGAATTTGGGACAAAAAATAACCTATCGTCCTTGATTTTTGGTTTATAGGCTTTGACATTTGCCCTGATTGTGAACGAACAATGTCGGAGCAAGTCAGGAAAGAACAAGGTAGTGACTCTCTCTCTTATACTATATGTGATACATGGTTTGTCTATTTGATCATTGTTTGTGAGTCTATCACCTGCGGCCCATTGGTGGTGACGGTGGGAGGATTGTACCTTCGGGGCGGTGGAATCCGGGGGATGAGACTATGTGAAAGCCGAAAGGCTATTTGTGAGTCTATTACCTGCGGCCCATCGGTGGTAACGGTGGGAGGATACCTTCGGGGCGGTGGAATCTGGGGAATGAGACTATGTGATTATGTGTATATGGCGGCCTGCGTGCTGTGTATTATGCTGTGATGCTGCTTGATGATTTACTTACATATTATGTGACCACATGTTGTATGGGTGATTTGTTACTACTGGGATTCTTTTGAATCTCATTCTTTCCATTGACTAACCTTACAGACAGAGCAAGTGGCTCTAAGGAGAAAACGACGACTAGGAGCGGTTATAATTTTGCAAAGATATTAGATATTAGTTTTGGACTATTGGCTATTCATTTTGGGATTACTGTATATTATTTTTGGATGTAAATAATATTTTGATTACGGTATGTAATCCCCTAGTTGAAAATTATAAACCTGAAAGTTAGTATATACATGACCCGGGGGTTACCGAGATTTTTGTTTCACACTCTGATATGTTTAAATCTGATTTAAGTGCACAGGATAATTATATTCGGATTATGGAATTTGAGACCAAGGAAGGCAGAAATTTTGAAAATGTTTGTGAAAACCCTACCGTAAGGAAGGGATCAAAAGTGAGTTTTGTTTTATTGGTCTCTATTTTATTTTAATTATAAATTTTGAATCATAATTATGACAGGGGTTACACCAAGTGCTTAACTTAACCCTTGGAAGTTAACTTTATTACCAAATGCCATTACTTTCTTATTTTCGCACAATTACTAAAAGCTGGTAGAATTTTCAACTAATTTTGAAAGTTCATATCTTTCTCTAATGAACCCAATTAGGTTGGTTCAAAGTTCTATGTGACCCTTTTTATGTTTACTTTAAGGGGGAAAATGCATCCTACTTGTTCCTATACCCACATAGATCCAGAATTTCCATTTTACCCTTACTGCCACAGAATCTTTCCAGTTTTAATTGCCTAATTTCAAAAATTCATAACTCCTAATGTACTAATCCAAATGGCACAAATGATATGTCAAATTAAAGCTTATCATGTCTACAATCATTCAAGAAATTTTCATAGCCATTTGATATCATTTGTCAGTAAAAAACATACCACAAGCAAGCTGCCTCCCAGAAACTCAAATCTGGCAGCACTTATGCAAAAATCTTAACTTTTGGTTTTTCATTTCCATTCATTTAAGACTATAACCAAGGGCTATTCACACATTTGTTTTCATATAGAATCTAATGGTGACATCAAAAATACCAAAATCACACTCCCTAGTTTCTAGTGCTAGCTGAACCATAGACCTAAACTAACAACAACCAAGTTTGCTTTTTTGACCACTAACTAGTCTAACACCATCATTAATCATCATATATCATCTTATACATGATTAAAACAACATAAATACCCAAAAAAACCCTCTATCTGAAACATTAAGGTGCCCTAAGAAATTCATAGAACTCATCAAAACCTTAGACAATCGGTTCAAAATGAAACTTAGTCTTACCTTAACGCAATTCTACAATCGGTTTGGGATTTTGCCAGTGATCTAGCTAACTAAATGGCACAAAACACTCTAATTAGAAATGCTCTTAGTGAGTAGAACAACTTTCCTAAAGGGCTTACCGATCGAAAATAATGATTTAGGGTCTAAACTGGCTCCGGAGCACTTGAACATTTACTATTCACTCTCCTTGTCTCTATTTCCCTTGGATTTTTGCTGTTTTTTCCCTCTTTATTTCATGCCAACCAAAATGTTCAAAGAGGAGAGAAGATGTTGGACTTTTGTCAAGTGTCTTATGCTCTAATCCTGGAGTGCCATATGTCAAGTGATCAAGTCGTAAAGTGACATGTGTCCTCCTCTCTCCTCTAGGCGTCCTTACATGTGTCAAAGGAAGGAGAGGCCTGACAAATTCCTCTGACTCCTAAGTTTGACATTTGGGAAAGTTAAGTACATGACCAGGTCAGAGACTGGCGGATTCCCTAAACTTAGAAGCAAGGTGGTACCTTCCCAGAGCACCAACTCAAAACTGAAAAAGCAAGTGCTATGATTATTGGCAAGTGTCACTTTCTCATAAGGCCAACACAAAAGTTAAGTGGTACTTTGTCTTGATGAGAGGATACTTGTCAATTTCTTGTGGAGCCACCACAAATGTTGTGTCATGATTTCCAACTTTGTTAAAGCTACTTTGATAGAGTTACTTTATCGGTGTTCCCACAGACTCTGCTCAGTTTAACTCTAGATTTTAGCACGTATTTTAAGGTCTACCAATAGCATCCTGTGCCCTTGTGTTCCTTATAATAGCGCCATATGTCCTATGGCACCAACACATTTCCTCTGACTACTTGCACTCATAATTTGTAAACCTAACTTCTTAACTTTAGTAAATGACATCGTGCATGTTTGGAAATCTTAAGAATAGCTACATAAGTATATACATAAACTATGATATTTATTTTATTTAACTGATTTACATATATAAAGTCTAACAGCTACAAGGTTCGGTATATTACAATTCTCCCCCTAAAATAAATTTCATCCCTAAAATTTGTTACAGATCTTGGGGTATAAATTTTGGGTAATGTTTCTTCATGTCTTCTTTTGCTTCCCAAGTTGCCTCCCTTGGAGATGGTCCCTTCCAGACCACCTTTACAAATGGTATGCTTCAATGTCTGAGCTACCTTTCTTGTCTATTAATGACTTGTTTTAGCTCAGCCTCAAAAGTAAGATCATCTCGCATATCCACATCTTCATATTCTATAACATGCTCGGGGTCTGGTTGGTACTTATTTAACTGTGAGACATAAAAAATGTCATGGAGTCTGCTTAACTTTATAGGTAGGGCTATTCGATATGCCACTGGTTCAATCCTTACCAGAATTTCAAAACAACTAATGTACCAAGGGCTCAACTTCTTCCACTTTATTGCTCTACCAATTCTAGTAACCGGAGAAACTTTCAGCAATACATGATCCCCAACTTCAAATTCTAGAGGTCTTCTCCTTCTATCAGCGTAGTTTTTCTATCTACTCTGTACCACTAGTAGCCTCTTCTGAATAATCTTAATTTGCTTTGTAGTTTGATCAACCAGATCCAGCCCATACAGTCTTTGTTTAGACAGTTCTATCCAGCAGAGAGGGTGATTGACATTTCCTTCCATACAATGCTTCATATGGAGCCATTTGGACGCTCGTGTGATAGCTGTCATTATAGGCAAATTCAGCAAGTGGAAGGAAATAATCCCAACTTCCGTGAAAATCTAATACACATGGCCTCAACATATCTTCCAGCATCTGTATGGTTCCCTCTGAGTATTCATATGTCTTTAGATGATAGGCTGTACTGAATTTCAACTTCATGCCCAGAGCTTCATTTAGGCCCTTTCAGAATCTTATGTGAATTAAGGATCTCTATATGAGATAATACTCTTTGGTGTGCCATGGAGTCTGATTACCTCCCTTATTATATCTCTGCCAATTTCATAGGAGAGTTATTAGCATTGATGGGAATAAAGTGTGCCGACTTTGTAAAATGATCAACAATTACCCAAATCACATTATAGTTCTTAATTCTAGGTAATCCTACTACCAAATCCATGGTAACACATTCCCACTTCTATTCCTGAATTTTGAGACTTTGTAGGAGTCCTGGTAGTCGTTGATACTCGATCTTCACCTTTTGACAAGTAAGACATCGTGCCATATACTTGGTCACATCAGTTTTCAGTCCTAGCCACTAGTAAATAGACTTCATATTATGGTACATCTTAATCATTCCCAGGTGGAGAGTGTATCGACTCTTATGTACCTCATCCAGGATTCTTTGCCTCATATCAATCTTCAGAGGAATATATATTCATTTTTTACCTTTGACTAATCCGTTTGGCGAAAGATTATTGTCCTGAGTTCCACCTCGTGTGATCATCTCTTGGATAGACCTTACTCATCCATCTTACAGCTGAGCTTCTTCAAGTTTTGTTCTCAAATTGTTTTCTTCCTAGCTGATACTATAGCTAGCAAGGAACACTTCATTCAATATATTCATAGTCATGAATACTTGATTGGACAAGTTCAGATCTCTTAATTCTTCCACCAACTTCATTCATGTACTATCATCACTGCCACTTACACTGCCTTCTACTTAAAGCATCAATGACAACATTTGCTTTCCCTGGATGATATTTAATCTCCAGATTATAGTCTTTTAGCAACTCCATCTATCTTTGCCATCTTATATTCAACTCTTTCTGGTCAAATAAGTATTTGAGACTCTTATAGTAGCATTACAGTTCAACAATGGCACTATACAAGTAGTGTCACCATATTTTTAACACAAATACAACTGTCGCAAGCTCCAAGTCATGAGTGTCATAGTTTATCTCATGAGGCTTCAGCTGCTGAGAGGCACACGGTACCACTCTACCCTGCTGTAAAAGGACACATCTCAATCCTTGCTTACTAGCATCACTATAGACTACATAGGTCTCATTGGATTTGGGCTAATTAGTACTAGTGTAGATGTCAACCGCTCCTTCAGCTCAATAAAGCTCCTCTCACATATATCATCCCACACATATCTCTAATTCTTTCTCATGAGCTTCATCAATGGTATAGCGATCCAGCATAAATTTTAAATAAATCTCTGGTAGTAATCAGTAAGACTTAGAAAACTACATATCTCAGTTAAAGTTTCTAGCCTCTTCCAGTTTAATACTGATTCCACCTTACTAGGATCTATAGAGACTCCTCATGAAATTACGTGACCTAGAAATTTGACTTTTGAAAGCCAGAATTCACATTTACTTAGCTTAACAAAGAGTTGCTTTTCTCTGAGAATACTGAGCACTATCCTCAAGTGCTTTAGATGTTCTTCTTTACTCTTATAGTATAACAGAATTTTGTTAATGAAGACTACTACGAACTGATCCTGATATAGATGAAAAATCCAATTCATGTAGTCCATAAACATAGTAGCTGTATTGGTCAATTCAAAGGGCATCACCAAGAACTCATAGTGACCATATCTAGTTTTAAAAGCTATCTTTGGCACATCCTCAGCTCTTACTCACAGCTAATGGTAGCCTGATAGTAAGTTGGTCTTTAAGAATACACTAGAACTAGATAGTTGATCAAGAAGATCATCAATCCTGGAGAGTACATATTTGTTCTTGTTGGTCACCTTGTTTAGCTCTCGGTAATCAATACATAACCATAGGCTCCCGTCCTTCTTCTTAACAAAAAATATTGAAGCTACCCATGGTGAAAGACTGGGTCGTACGAACCCTTTCTCTAGTAATTATTTGATTTGCTTCTTTAATTCTACCATTTCATTTGGTGTCATTCTGTAAGGGGCTTTGAATATGGATTTGGCACCAAGCACGATCTCAATCATGAACTCTACTTCCTTTTTCAAAGGTAATCTACTAATGTCTTCTGGAAATACATTAAGGAATTTGTTTACCAAAGGTATGTTCTCAAGTGTGGTTTCCACTTCTACCTGCATAGAGAAGACAATGAAGTACTTTTAGCAACCTTTCTGCAGATATTTTTCTGCTTCAAATACTGAGAGAAAGTTTAGACTAGAATTAGTATCATCTCCCTTCTACAGTTCAGGATATACGATCCTCTTATTCCAGCAGTCTAACAATACATTATTCACTGTTAGCCAGTTATTGCCTAGAATAACCTCGAGTTTGTGGAATGGCAGATAGATCATATCTACTATAGACTCATGCCCCTCTACATTTATAACACAATTCAAACAAGCATCTGTAGTAACATTCCTGACACCTATCAGTACCAACACAATAGATTATAGGGTAGCTTATGCACATTCAGCCCTATCCGTCTAGCACATTCAGAGGCAATAAATGGTGACTAGCACCAGAATCAAACAAAACATGCAATATTGTGCCATTGAGGAGGATTGTGCCTTAAATCAATTCGGGGGATTTTCGCGCCTCCTTATGAGTCATAGTAAATACTCTTCCCTCTGTCTTAAGCCTGGGCTCTACCATTCCTTGCTTATATTCACTGGCATAATGCCTCAATTGTTGACAAGTATAGCAGATTATCATCCTATTACACATCTTACAGGGATGTGTCTTACCATATCATGAGCATGGTAGAGGTGTAGGGGGTCTCTAGTTCCATAGTTCTCAGGCCGATATGGTTTCTTGTTGTTTCTTGGGATTGAAGACCCCTGGCCCTTCCTTTTTTGAGAAGGGTTTCCCCAACTGGGTTTACTATGGCTACTTGTGGTCTTGCCCGTGTGCAAACTCAGCACATTATTTTTTGTGATCAGGCAGACTTCCAAAGCTTTGTTGAATTTTGTAAACTATCGTGAGACAAGCTTCTCTTTCATTTCATACTGCACTCGCTAATCAACATATCAAAGCTCTACTCCTCAACATCTCTATGCCATAGATACAAAAAATAGTGAGACAAGTGAATGAAATGAGATAAGTATTCATCAAAGGTTTCACTGCTTTCCTACTATAGGGATAGGAATTCTGCTTCTTTCTCCACTCTAACAGACCTTAGGAAATATTTTTCATTGAATTTTTCTTGAAATAGTTCACAAGTGATTGGAATGCTTCCTGCCAGCAGAACCGGTGCTATATTTTTCTACCATCTATCTGCACCACCCTCTAGGTTAGAGATAGCCATATGAACCTTTACTTCAGTCAAGCATTCTAGAACTTCAAATATCTTCTCTAGTCGGACTATATTTTTCTACCATCTATCTGCACCACCCTCTAGGTTAGAGATAGCCATATGAACCTTTACTTCAGTCAAGCATTCTAGAACTTCAAATATCTTCTCTAGTCGGACTAGCCAGTCTTCTACTACTTGAGGGTCAAATCTTCCCCTAAACAATGAAGGTTGATGCTTATAGAACTTGGAGACCTAAAACTATAATCTCTTTCATCATAGGCTGGTCCCCATAAGATTCTTGATTCAGTTTGGCCTATTGTTGCAACTCATCTGATCGAGTCTGTTCTTCCTCTATCTGTAGTTCCTCTTGATTTGTTTCATTGTTTATTGATTGCTCCCTATCCTTATTTTGCTTGGTTTTCACGTCTCAGAACTCTTCTCTAAGTTCATGAATCATGGTTTGCTGCTCTATTAGCATGCCAAGTATATGCTGCATGGGATTAGGTGTGTAATACCCCGAATTTTGAGATTTGAGGCTAGAAAATAAGTTTGAAATAATTGGACTGCTAAGCCTGGTTTAGTAGGATCCCAAATGTTGATTAAGGGTTAATGACTCCAAAAGTGGATGTGATTATTGATAAATAACCTTTTGGAGACTATGATATGATTTGGAATTTAAATGTGTTGTGAGCAGCGTTGAAACCCTATATTTAAGTTCAATTATGGATTAACATCTAAACTGACTTAAAATAAAAGGGAGGGCACATTGTAGAAGAAAAGGAATGATATGGAATGTTAAGAGGAGGTTATGGTGATTCAAGAGGAATTGCCATAATCAGGGGCAAAACGGTAAAGTTACCGACCAATTGGTCAGTTACCAAAGAGGAAACTTATTGGTAACTTCAAGATCAATGGTTAGGATTGATTTGTGCAAGAGATCAAGGGGTGAAATCAAGTGTGTGTATGTGTATGTGAGCTCATGGGAGATGTGATAAGAGTGTGACACATGGCACTTTTTGGACCCTTAGATCTTGGTCAATTTGTCAACTCTTCCCTCTCTCCTTTCCTCCCTTGTTTGGATGGCCAAATGGTCAAAGAAGGGCAAAAAATCTAAGCCTCTTCATCTTCTTCATCTCTCTCATTAGCTTCCATGGACACCCAGAGTGAAGGAGGAAAGAAAAAGAATCAAGGTGAGATTTAGCCTTGTATATGTCTTATAATGCTCTAATACCCTTCTTTAATATTGTTCATAGCTTCATTACTATGGTTTTAGATTTTTGAAAGGAGATGTTTGGGAGCTTGAGGAAAATTGGAAAGATGAGGAATCAAGGAATTGGTTTGGGAAAGAGGAAGGGGTAAGTATTTGATGCCTTTTGATCTTTGTTTTGTGACTTGTGGTTGAGTTTTGAGAATTTTGGAATTTTCCCTGATTTTGTGGTAATTTCGAAATGTATGAATTTTCATGTCTTTTGTGTTGCAATTGGTGTTTTTTTGTGTTATATGGCCATTGGAATTGGTTTGGTTTGGTTTGAAACCTTAAATGGGAAGTTTGGCCATTTAGTGGTTGTGGCAATGGGGTTCAAGAATAGAATATGTGTAAATGGAATGTGAATTTGGTTGATTTGGTATTTCTAATGGATTTCTTGTGAAATTTTGTGTGAGAATGATGCTTGATGTGAAAATTGGACCATTGAAAGCAATTGAGAAAAAACTAAAAATCTGTCCATTGAAACTCTATTCTAGGCAGTCTGTTTGTGTTGACATTTTGAATGAGCAAATGGTCTCTAAAAAGTATGAAACTTTAATAATAAATTTCATATTCCAAGATTCAAAATGGATATATAATTTGTGTCATTTCATTTTGTGAACTGGGAGTTATGGTTTTCCAAAATCTTACGTTAAAACTGGGTGCAAATTTGGAACAGCAAGGGAATTTCGTGTAATTTTGGAATTTTGTGATGATTTCTGGTAATGGCTCATATTTTTTCTATTAAGAGGACTTAAAGAGCTTTTAATAAGCTTTGGGATCACTTGACTTCAATTTTTCTAGAATTAGTTATGAATTTCTGAAGTTTCCTTAGCTGCAGCGCAAAACTTTCTGTGCACTTTTTGGCCATAGCTAGAAAATCTTGGCTGCAGCCAAAAACTTTATGTGCTGTTTTTGGCTGCAGCCAAAGATTCTTGGTTGTAGCCAAAACCCTATTTTCAGCACTTTTGAGATTTTGAAAGGTGATTTCCAACCTAGTACTTCCCAATCCTTTAGGCTTTCGTTGAGCTTATTATAGCCACCTAAAGGATGTTAATGATAACCAACTTTAAGTGATATAAAAGTAAGAAATTGTAATAGAGAATAACCCTATGTCCTTAATTTGGTTTATAGGGCTCGATATTCGCTTTGATCATGAGTAGTCGGTGCTGGAGTATATGTGGAAAGAAAAAGTGTAGGGAACTTACCTCTCTTGCATGTATTTGATATTTGTGTTGGTGTAATGATGTATGTTATTTCTTTGCTTGATTATGTGTAATATATATGAATGATTGAAGCTCTATTTCTATTTATGCTATGGCCATAAGTATGTTGTTTGAAACATTGAGCACACAGATATGTCATTGTGTGAGCATGTGTTAATGTGATGCAAGCATGTCATGTATTAAACACTTATCTTGCATGCATATTGGTATCTGTTTCCTACTGAGATTCTCTTGAATCTCACCCCCTACCAACATTTTAGATAGAACAAGTGGATTGAGGAAGGAGCAAGCAACCAAGGGCGGCTAGGGCTCCCGTTGGAGTTTGATGTTGGTAGTTAGTTATCATATATGGGAATATTATTTAATTTGTATTAGTATTTGGATATGGGAATGTGTATTTGGAATGTATATGTAGATTTGGAGATGATATTATGTAATCCTCGTATGAGAACTTGTATATGGGTGAATGTGCCCTTTAAAACTCATTAGTAAAGATAAGAACCCGGGATTGCCGGGATCTATGTTGTGCACTCTGATGTTTATAATAAATGTGATTTATCTTCCTAAGTAATTGTATCCGAAATGTGAATGTGAAACCTGGTGTATTAGATTTTGAAAAGTATTTGTGAAAACCCTATCTCAATTTTGGGATTGTAAATGAGTTTTGATTATTATTGGTCTCTATTTCATTTTAATCGTGTATTTCAGATATAATTACAGAGGGGGTTACAAGGTGGGTTATGATTCACCTCTTCCTTTACCATAACTTTCTCAATCTCTGGTTCTACTGGTCTGTTCCTCAGTCGAACCATTATTCCTTTTCACTATTAAAAAGGGATCATACTATTATTAATATCATATTTGGCTTGTGTATATTTATATTCCTTAAACTTAAATATCACTACATCAACACATACAGGAATATACCTATATTACTACAAACAGTCACATTTACATCAAAAGCAGTCTTCACTACTTTATTACTACAAGCCAAGTGCATACTAGTGCTACTCTCATCACATATATTGCCACACATACTCAATCATACGCCAATAAAAATGGAAGAACTCATAAGGGCTATGATCTAGAAGATCATTCATCTTCCTAGTCCAGAAAGCAGTGCTAAGGAAGAAGTATAGGTTGGTCCTAATCCATGTACCACCAGGCATCCCTAGCCTATACAAGTCCCTATCCTAATATAATGACTACACCTCATCCAAGAATGCTAAGTAATAAGCTAGTAGAAAGGGTTGCTCATCGGAGGTTTTCTAGTATATCTCATTAATATACTCCCTCAACTCATGGTCAGGACGGAGATTATATTCCATCTTAATAGATTGAGCCCTAGATCTAGTATCAGTGTCTAAGTACTACCACTAGTGGAAAAATCACTTCTAAGACCAGTTAAAAATGACATTTTAGACCTGTTTTGGATGAGGTATTGATACAGCTGGTCTAAAAAGTCTGCTACTTTTCAGACAGGTTAAGGAACCGGTCTTAAAAAAAAGTTTTAAGATCAGTTATTTATACAACCGGTCTAATAATAATTGTTTTTAGACCAGTTATTGAAAAAACCAGTCTAAAAAGTGCAACTTTTTCGCTGACTGAAATGTTTTAATAGGGGAAATGGCTTGCTGGGTAAATGTTTTAAAAGGAACAATTTTTTTAAAAGGGAAACTTTTTAGACCGATTCTTTCCAAATAAATTCTTCTGTTACATATTATAACAAACATCTTATACAAAAGCATTTTCATCAAGCATTTCAATTGGATGTTGTAATCCTTACATCATTCTTCCTATATCCCACATTCCACTGAAGCAACAACAATAAATCATTCTTCTTACCCCCAAATAAATTATTCTCTCTCTCACTTTCCCATTTTGTCAAGCATTTTAAAACATAATTTCAAATCATGTAACTTACATTATCGTTCTTCCTACACCCCATATTCCACAGAAGCAATAATAATAAATCATTGAAAATCAACACATGATCACACACAATATGAAAATTAAGGTATGCTGCTAAACATTTTTATTCCCATGTTTTAATATTACAGTTTGACAACAGAAATCAAATCTTTAGATAAGATCATAATATAATCAAAACACTTTAATTGATGATAGAGGAATGTATCGAGAAAGAACACAGTAGATAGTAATCCATGGCTGATGATCACTAGATGGCTTCGGAGCATCTACACTAAGACACCTCATATCCTTCATTTTCCTATGACGACAACAAAAAATGTAGTTTTATATATACCAATAACAATATATATAATTCAAATATAGTTCTTGATAATTATTTTAGCTAACTAACCTTTAAAGTAGTTTTATAAAGGGATATCCTCCTATATCCCTTCATGATGATCATTTCTTATGCCATGTTCATTGCCTGCTTCATCTTCTTCGTTCAATTCTGGTAAACCCCTAGAAAAAGAAGGAGTCTCAAGAAGATCATTTATTGAACAACTTTCCTGACTAATGTCAACAATGACCACATTTTATTTGCCTGATTGTTAATATAGAACACTTGTTTCACTTAATATGTCATAATAAAAGGTTTATCTCCAAAACTTCTATTATTCAGATCAACCAATGTAAATCTCAACTGATCAATCATCACACCATTGTTGACATCAACCCACTTACAATTGAAAATGGGAAATTAAATTTTAACATAATCAACAACCCAAATCTCTTCAATAACCCCATAATAAGGTATTGCTACCAATCTAGGTTCTTATCTTTCAAACTAGAGAAGTGCATAGATTCAGCTACTAATATAACTCTACTGTTCTTGACGGTGCTTCTATCTTCAAGGGACTTCGTATAAAACGTATAATTATTGATCACAAATGAAGTCCAAGCTATGACATCAACCTCAAGACCACATGCTAACCATTTAATTGTGTCAGAAACACATTCTTCTCTGTCAACCTTTTGTTTGAACCAATATGCAATAGTTTTGTTATGCTCCCTATTTAACCTTTGTTTAGTCATTCAACTATTTTCTTTCTAGACAATTTCTTTATGAGCATAAATGTAATCTTGAACTCAATCAACATTATTCAAGATGTACCGGTGGACTTGTTGTAATTCATCAGGATCAACACTCTTTACTATAGCCTAGTGTTTACCCCCTTCTTCATCATGACATTCAAGAAGCCCAATATGTCTTACATTTGACAAGTAATCTTGACAAAACTCTTTGGCTTCTTTAGAAACATATTTCTGAACAATAGATGCTTCAGGCCGATTTGCATTCTTCACATACCCTTTTAGAATTGTTATAGTTCGTTTAATTGGGCACATCCATCGTAAATAGATAGGGCCACACAACTTAGACAACATGATGTACTTTTGTTTCACGCATAATAGAGGAAATAAGTTGTAAATTACCAACAAAACAGGCCATAAACTCTGTATACTGATCAGGCTACTAAAAGGATTCATGTCATCCATGCTAAGCCCAAGCCTAAGGGTCCTAGGTTCTTCACCAAAGGTAGGAAATAATTGACCGATTTTCTTCCATTGAGAGGAATCAGCCGGATGTCAAAGCTTTCCATCGGATATCCTCTTATCCACATGCCATCTCAAATTTTTTGCATCATTTTCATTAGCAAACAAACCCTTGAACCTTGGAATAATTGGAAGATACCACAACACTTTTGCAGGGACGTTATTTGATTTGTACCTCAAGGTTTCATATATCGGACACTGTTATTCCTTTTCATGCTCTTTTCTATACAATATATAATCATTAAGGCATGCATGGATTTTTTTATACTTCATCCTTAGTGGATATAGTATTTTCTTAGCATCATAGTATCGAGAAGATAACACATTATCATCTGGAAGCATGTCCTTAAAAGCCTTAAGTGTTTTTGAAAAACTCTTGTTGCTTCATCCATGCCGTACTTTCAAGCTTACCAATTTCAATACTGCTTTCAACAATTGGTTTTTTTACACCCTGGGTACAGTGGCATCTCAGTATCACTGCACATATTACAATATGTATGTGATTGCTCAAAAGCATCTTCTCCTACATCATGAATAATATTCTCTATTCGATTATCTGTATCCATGTAATAGTCATCAAAGGCTATCCCCCTGTTGAGATGAACTTGGCATTTCTAGTTCTTCACCATGCCATACCTATATTGTATAACTCTTACAAAATCCTTCATAAATTAAATGTGTATATATATCTGCAGCACTTAGTCACTTCTCATTCAAACATACTACACAACGGCAATAAAACTTCCTACTACCATCATCGGCATTTCTTCTAACAAAGTCTAAAAACCCCTCACTCTATTATCATATTCAACACTCATTCATTTAGCAGTTATCCAACTATGATCCATATATATCGCAACACTTGTAGCACCCTATATCCACCACCAAAAAGATAGAAAAAAACAACAACAACCATAGAGTTTTAGAGATTTCAACGAAACTAGTATTGTTTCAACAAACTAATAACACTGACAATCAAACAATCACACTAAATTAAACCAAAACTTAGAATGGTATTACTCCAAGCCCAATATCATAGGGATGTACAAGTCAGAGCATCTACCTAGCTATGTAGTTTTTTTCCAGATTACGTTATCACAAAACAGTTGGATTTCCAACAAACTATAACAGCAACTTGTATGAATTAAGTGCTCAAAGCAACAACAAGAGCCATTTTCAAAGGACATTATTAATTATTGAACAACAACTAAATAAAAAAAACTAACCTATTAAAGACTAAGGAGTGAGCTTCTACCCAAAGTCACAGTGGCGTCGACTGAGGTTAAAATGAAGTCCTCAAATTCATGGCACTGACAAAGGGAAGTCACAGAAGAGGAGAATGGTCACTACGGAGAATAGAGGTGGCAGCGGAGGAAAGTGACAATGATTAAAGAACAACGTCGAGTAACACAGCAATGACAGCCGTAATGATGGATGAGAGTTGAACAAATGAGGAATGGGGCACGATAGAGGACTACAGAACAAGCAAGGACAGAGCTCACAGAGAAATGGCACAAGAGAAGAAAGGGTTCATAGAACGTGGGATCTGGGCGTAGGAGTAAATATACAGGGCAAAATGCTAACCTTTTAGACCGATTTTTGATAAAAACCGATCTTAAAAGGGTGAAAAAAAATAATTTTAAAATTGTTCATATTTAAGATCGATTTTTATGAAATCGGTCTTAAATAATATTTAAGACCGATTATTATGAATAACTGGTCTTAAAAGTTTAAAATTTTTAATTTTTTAAATATTTTGATATTTTTAGATTGGTTTTATTTATAACAGGTCTAAATAATTTTTTTAAGATCGGTTTTTTGGAGAATCGGTCTTAGAAGTTCTATATAATTATAAAACTGCCACCAATCAAATTTTTTAGACCTTATCCACTATAACCGGTCTAAATGTGGCGGTTTAAAACGGGAATTTTGTACTAGTGTACCAAAAGTCTTCCACCTCTAGGTTATCAATGTTGCCGATAGAAGAATCATGCCTAGGGGTAGGTTTGAACATCACCCTTACTAGGGTTCTAACTCTTTTTCTCGGGGTGATTGCCAACCCCAACCCAACTAGTGTTCTAAACCTAAGTATTTGATGTCTATCCAGTATACATCTTTCTTTCAAAGGATGGTTAATTGAAGGGGGTGATCTACCACTCTATCTTCTTTTATCACTTATGTCTCCTAGTTTGTGTGTCGGTATCCTTACATAGACAGAGTACGTTAGCTTCTTGCCAAGATCAACTACTCTGATACCAATAAATGTAACACCATACTTTATAAAGTGTTTCGATGAGTTCTAGTCACATAATGTTACAAACTTGAGACTTTATTTTAATATGGTTTGTTAAAGTCTCGACTTCAATATAGGGTTTGAACATGCATTTGAGTGGGATTTTCAAAAACTTTTGAAAACACATTAAGTGTGGTCTCAAAATGGTTTGTAAATTCGTTACTATTTATCAGTTTCAAAACCTTTTATTAAAAATACAAAGCGTCTTTTGGCAATAGCTCGTGTAATGGTGGTTAACCTATGGGCTTTTAGAGATTGGTTGCCCGATTCTAATTCACTTATCGCGTTAGGATACTAATGTGCTTGTTGATATATTAATGTACCGATTACAACTAGTGTGGTTAGTGCTACTGTTACTGGTACTGCTACAGCTACTTCTACTTTGTTACATTCATAAATATTACAGTCATCCAAAATAAAGATAACCAAAAGAACTTTAATTAATCAGCATTTGCTTCCCCCGTCTGTATTACCTTCTTGCCCTTAGAGTTTGTCATCTTTGTTGTAGATCATTTGGTTTGAAAGAGTGAGATTCAAAAAAATTCCAATAATAAATAGATCACTTATATGGTATGCTGAATCATAAGCATATAAAGCAAATCATCAAACAAAACAACTTATAGGAATGTAGCAAACAAAAAGGGCATAAGCGGTCCCTTATCATAGAATCACAGTACTTGGCAATCATAAACTAGCAGCCTAGGGCCTCTGCCTTGTACAAGATATGCAGTCTAAGGTAACTCCCTATACACTTGTACTTATCGGTCCTACGGCCTAGGGACTAAATATCCCACATATAAGCATATGATATGAAATACATACATAGTAGCACATATGATATAAGGTATAGGGTACTACCTGACAGCCTTTCCAAATTTGGTTCTTGTTCCCAGTCTTTTGGGCGTCATAGGCAAATCTCAAATCCTATAATTTATAATTCATAGACAGACAAGTTATTACTTGTCCCAATTTCTTAATAACTCAAAACACTTAGGGTGTTTATCTTCAAGGTCAATGCATTAAGCCCAATGTGTAGTTAATAGGCTTACACTAACTCAAAGTGCTTAACTTAACCTTTGGAAGTTAACTTTATTACTAAATGCCAATACTTTCTTATTTTAAATTACAAAAAAGCTAGCAAAATTTTCAACCAATTTTTAAAATTCATATCTTTTTTTAGGGAACGCCATTTAGGTTGGTTCAAAGTCTTATGTGACCTTATTTATGTCTAATTTTAAGGAAAAAATGCCTCCCACTGCCCCCTTTACACACACAGATCTAGAATTCCCATTTTACCCTTGCTACCACAGAATCTTTCTAGTTTTAATTGCCTAACTTCAAAAATTTATAACTCCTAATATAATAATCCAAATGGCACAAATGACATATCAGATTAAAGCTTGCCATGTCTACTATCATTCTAGAAAATTTCATAGCCATTGGATATCATTTGTTTAGTAAAAAACATGGCACAAGTAGGCTGCATCCCTGGAACTCAAATCTGGCAACACTTCTACAAAATCCCAACTTTTGGTTTTTCATTTCGATTCATGTAAGACTATAACCAGGGTCTATTCCCACACCATTTTTTATATAGAATCCTATTAGATCAAGCGTTTTACCCAAGAGGGGGGTGAATTAGGTGATACTGAAATTTCTTTCGAAAATATAAAACTTTGACAAAAGAATTAAAACAGTAATGAGTAAGGAGAAATATCACCGAAGTGTACACCGGGAGTTATACTGGTTCGGTCACAACTACTTTGACCTACGTCCAGTCCTCAGAGCTTCTCTGAGAGTTTCACTATAGCTTCCAAGATTCAGTGGGTTCTTGGCACCTCAGTACAAGCAAGTTCCTTTCACCTGGACACTCGCTCCCCCTTACAGGTTGTAATCCAATCCCAACTTAAGGTTCCACAACCTTAAGTTATCTCAATAACAAATATTGAGTTTGAATGAAATATCTCTCTTACAGAGTAAATGATAATCACTTAAGCATAGAAATACAATTTCAACGTGAAAACAGAGCAATGAACTTAATGATACGTTCGTATGTGTGCTTGGTTATCTTTTCTCTGTTTGAAGGTTCCCATATATATAGGTAAGTTGTTGATGACCGTTGGAACATTTCCTTTCGTCCGTTGGTGAGTGCGCAGCCACTATTGACTTTTCAAGTTTTTGAAAAATATCCGTTGGCGGTGGTTGGCATTTGAACGTTTCTTTTGACTTCCATCTCTTGAAATGATTTCTTCATTGTTTCTCTGTAAATAGACTAAGAATACTAATACAATGAAAGGTTAATCATATAGGAAACAATATAATGAAAGTTTGAATGATTTCTAAATTTCTGGGTATGCTTACTCGAGTAGCTCCTCGAGTATCCCTTGAAGTTTACTCGAGTACCTACTCGAGTAACATCGAGAAATCATTGTTTAATTGAAAGTCAATGAAGAAAAACAAGATTACTCGGGTAGTGCATGGAGTAAACTAAATTTCAAACCTTTGGGAATAGTTATTTACTCGGGTAGCTACTCCAGTAATGCTTTTGCAACCTCATAGATTACTGGGGTAACACCTCGAGTAATCCTTTAAAAAACTTTTGATTACTCGATGCTCTACTCCAGTAATGTTGGCAGGATTTCAAGGTCGAGAGCAATTACCTTGTTACTCGAGTAGGGACTCGAGTAATGCACTCATTTTTTCATAGGTTACTCGGGTAACACCTCGAGTAACTAAGACTTTTTAGCATAACTTACCAAGGTAATGACTTGAAGTTTACTTTGAAAATATTTGTGCATACTGGGGTACTTACTCAAGGAATCCACTTAAAATAAAGCATGAAAAACTTGTATACTAGAGTAAGTACTCGAGGAAGATGATATAAGGAGAGATCAAGTTAATCGGGTACTAACCTCAAGTTTCCACTTACTTTAGTATGTTACTCGAGTAGCTCCTCGAGTAATATTGGCAGTGGTACAAAGTGCCGAGAGTTACATATTTTCAGAAACAGAGTTACTCGAGTAGCTCCTCGAGTATCATGGGGAAAACTTGAAGGCGACTGGAAGTTTTCACAGAGTTACTCGAGTAGCTCCTCGAGTAACATTAGCAGTGGTACAAAATGCCGAGTGGTCCATATTTTCAGAAACACAGGTACTCGAGTAGCTCCTCGAGTATCATTGGGAAAACTTGAAGGCCACTGGAAGTTTTCACTTGGTTACTCGAGCACCTCCTCGAGTAACATTAGCAGGCCGAGAGCAACTCCAAGTTTTTACCTGGTTACTCGAGTAGCGCCTCGAGTAATGGTGGCATGTTACTGCAAGTTGTCTCTTGGTTACTTCAAGTTTTGTCTCATTACTCGAGTAGCTCCTCGAGTAATGCTTTAGAACATTTGCTTCTGATCAAGTTCCTCAGCATTTTTTCATGGCCAATCTTCATTACTTCCATGCTAACTTCAAGTAAAGCTTGTTCCTGTCATTACTTAGTTCAAACTTGATTATTAATCATTTCCTTTTCAAACCATACTTTTGTTATCATCAAAACATGAGGTCTAACATTCTCCCCCTTTTTGATGATGACAAAACTTGGTGATTTTGAACATGGTTTTTCAAATTGGATTCTTAATTAATTATTTCTTATTAAGTTTGAATATACCTTGCATATATAACAACTTCATTAGTTCAAACATGTATCATAATTCAAAAACTGTAATGAACTTAAAAATGAAATTATAACACACTTGCATTAATCTTAAAACTTTCAAATTACAAGAACTGAAATCAAAAAGCTCCCTAAAATCCCATGTACACCCAAATACCCATGATAAGCTAGGACAAATCCACAAAATCACTCTCAAACTCTTCTCCCCCTTTTTAGCTTCATCAATCAAGTGGAGGGCTAGGAGGCTTGGCCATGGAAATGGGTGTTACAGGAAGGACCATAGAATCATTTGAGTCTAAAGAATCAATGAGCTAGAGGGTACTGGATCAGGCAGATGAAGTGGAGGGATATAGATGTCATCACCGGGAGGAGAAGGTTGGAAGACAACCATAGTAGAGGTTTCTCCTTCTGGGGTGGTCAAAGTCTCAGGAGTAATCTCCACCTTAGGTGTATGCTGTTCAGGTGAGGAAGAGGGAGATATTTCCTCTGTGTGGGTAGGAGATGGAATAGGTTTAGAAGCGGTCTCTGGCTGAGGTTTGGGAGGTGAATCATCAATAATGATATGTGTAGTCTCATGGGTTTCAGGATCATCCACTGTGAATAAGATATCTTTCCCTGGGGACTCAAGTGGATCAGAAACCAGAGGGGTAGATGGTTCAGCCTCAGGAATAGGAATGTCTGAAGGAGGGTCTACTGGAGGTGGTGGTGGTGCAGATGAGGAGGGACCGGCAGAAGGTCCAGGACCCAAGGAATCTAATCGTGCCAGGATCAATCTCAAGGTCTCTCCCTGGGCACGTTGCTCTGCTAGCAACTCCTCATGTCTCCTATCCATTCTCTCAACCAACTCCTCATGCCTTTTGTCAATTCTCTCAACCAGCTCTCCCATCTTGAAGTTGGTATTGGTAATTAGCTCAGTGTTCGTGTTGGCTATATCCACATGGAAACCTTTGAGCATATTCTCCATAAAGTGTTGGAGAGTGGCATTGAGGAAGGATGGCGATGATGTGGTAGCTGCTGGAGCTGATGACTGAGTGTCATCCATCCTACTGGTCTCTGCCTCAGTGGCCTTCAGCTTCTTCTTGGACCCAGACTCCAGAGGGCCTTTGAGAGGGATATCAAGGTTCAGTTTCCCTATCTGGTTCCTTCCGACCGGAGTCAACCTCTCAATTGGCTCCTTGCTATCCAAATACCATATTTTGTTCTCTTTCAGGATTAGAGACACAATCTGAGGGTATGGCATTGGAGTTGTAGCCTTTCCATCCACCTTGTATCTTTTCATTTCTGAAAATATATACTCTCCCAGATCCTTTTGCTCCTTCAGGAGAAGTGAAGCAAACCATCTATAGTCCCTATTGGAGAAGTGGGTATAGTTGTTGGCTTTGTTCACTAGGGACCTATAGTAGATGTACCATAGGACTCTGTGATGATCACACATATCACTCGGTTTAAAATTGAGGGGGCCAACTAACTCACCGGGCTTAAGGATAGTGAAAATTTTATTTGGCTCAAGCTCAGAATATATATCATCTGGGGGGTTCTCTATTCCTAACCACAAGTTAATTCTGGATGGTGAAATTAAAATCTTTTGACCTCTCATAGTTGTGGTCATCTCTTCCTCTACTGAGGTTCGGTTAGGTTCATCTATAATCTCTAGGTTGCAATAGAAATGAGTGATTACCTTTGTGCAAAAAGGCAATCTAATGGACAACCAAGGCATAAAAGAATCTAGATAAGGACTAAGATCGTGCTTCAATACCTCCTGAAGTAGCCTGAGATCCACATAGTGTGTCTTACATACTTTTCTTCTGGAGAATTGAGTTAAGTACTTGGGAGACTCCACCAGTTTGCCCACATTGAATCCCTTTGGAGGGGTAGTGATCTCTGCTTCTGGAATCTTGGACTTCTTGGAAGATTGACCCTTCTCCATTTGGTCAATGATCCTAGCCATTGCCTTAGCCACATTTTTGTCATATTTTGGCTTTTTGATAGGCTTTGGAGTGAAAGAGGGTGTAGAGGAATCAGAGTGAGAAGGTGAGGGAGATTTGACACCTTTGCTTCTTCCAGTAGATGTACTCTTTTTAGATTGAGCCCTAGTCACAATAGGCTCTTTAATCACACCACCTTTGACTTTAGGTTTTGATTGAGGTTGAAGAGGAATTTTGGCTTTTGGTCTTGGGATTAACTTTCTTCTCTTTGTTTGGAGGAGGAGAAAGGAGATCAGGGTTTTGTTGTGAATCAGAGGAATCTGTGAAGTTGAGATTCTTGGTTCTAACCATCTTGAAACACAGAAATTCAAGAATCTCAGTAAAACAGGGTCACTGTCGCGAGTCTTAGGGCACAAAGATTTTGAACAAAATAGGAAGTTTTTGGACTTGAAATCAGTTGGGTTTTGACAGAAATGAGGCAAGGAATCGATTGAGAAAAGTTTTTGAAAGGGTGTATAGTGATTTACTCGAGGAGATTTTATGGAAATGACCGAGTTTGCGCAAGATAAAGACCTAAAACCCGACTTTACTCGAGGCCTTACTCGAGTAATGTTCAACTTTACTCGAGGCCATCCTCGGGTGTTCATACAGAAAAATTCAAAAATAATTCATTTAAATTGCGTACCTGGTATGAATAATATAGTAATTATCCATGAATGTTCCCTCGATCATTTATAGTCTATTTGGGTCAAATTTGAGTCATTATTCAATACTTTGAGAATCTGAACTCCGACATTACTCGAGGCCTTCCTCGAGTAAGCTTCAAGTTTACTCAAGTCCTGCCTCAAGTAAATAGCTTTACAACTTCTGACTCTTCATTTCTTTGAAAACTGGACTGTTATGTTTGAAAATTAAGTAACTTGATCCGTTACTTCCAGTTTTGGGAGCCATTACTCGAGTAACATGCTACTTTACCTCAAGTTGCTCCTCGGGTATGCTTCTGTGTTATCCATAACTTCAAGTTGATACTCCAGTAAAGTTGTCCTTTGATTATCTCTGTTTTTGTTTCTCAAAACAGAGTTTCTTTCTTCCTGCAAAACAAGTTTCTATATACTCCGATGCTTAAGTTAGTGATCATCAAAACATTATCAAATGACTTCATCTAATATTATGAAATACTGAAATTTCTTATAACTCATTGGGATTTACCATTCCCAATTCTCTTCTAATGAATAGAAATTGATCTTTTGCAAGAGGTTTTGTGAAGATATCTGCTAGTTGAAGATGAGTAGGAATGAATATCACTTTCACATCTTTCTTTTGAACATGATCTCTGATGAAGTGATGTCTGACATCGATATGCTTGGTTCTAGAATGTTGAACTGGATTCTTTGCCAAGCTTATCGTACTTGTATTGTCACAATAGATTGGTATTTCCTTGAGATAAATACCAAGGTCTTGTAGTTGTTGTTTTAACCATATCACTTGTGCACAACAACTTGAGACTGCAACATATTCGGCTTCCGTTTACGAAAGAGACACTGTATTTTGTTTCTTGCTGAACCATGATACAAGAGATCCTCCAAGGAATTGTCCTTATCCACTGGTGCTCTTTCTGTCTGTCTTGTATCCTCCATGATCAGAATCTGAATATGCAACTAGATATTCACTTCTTCCTTTGGGATACCACAGACCCAATTCTGATGTGTCACCAAGATATCTAAAGATTCATTTAACCGTTTCAGCATGTAATTCCTTCGGAGCTGATTGATATCTTGCACATATACCAACACTAAATTGAATGTCTGGTCTACTTGCCGTAAGATAGAGTAATGATCCAATCATTCCTCTATATTTTGTAATGTTGTAGTCTTTTCCTTTGACATCAGCATCAAGTAACGTAGTTGAACTCATAGGTGTGTCAGTGCCATTTGCTTCATCCATTCCATACTTCTTCAATAGCTCTTTCAAATACTTTGTTTGAGATATGAAGATTCCATTCTTTCTTTGTTTGATTTGCAGACCAAGAAAGAAATTCAATTCTCCCATCATTGACATCTCAAATTCTCCCTGCATTATCTCAGAAAATTCCTTACACATAGATTCATTAGTAGCACCGAAAACAATATCATCAACATATATTTGAACAATTAAAATATCATCACGTTTTCGATTTATAAATAATGTTGTATCAACTTTTCCCGTACAAAACCTTGATCGATGAGAAACTTACTAAGCCTTTCATACCAGGCTCTAGGAGCTTGTTTTAAACCATACAAAGCCTTTTTAAGTTTGAAAACATGATCCGGTTTAGTGACATCCTCAAATCCTGGAGGTTGTTCTACATACACTTCCTCCATGATGTAACCATTTAGAAAGGCACTCTTAACATCCATTTGATAGAGTTTGAATCCTTTGATGCATGCAAAGGCTAAGAGTACACGTATAGCTTCCAATCTAGCCACTGGAGCATACGTTTCCTCATAATCAATTCCTTCTTCCTGATTATAGCCTTTGGCCACCAATCTTGCCTTGTTTCTGACAATAATTGCAGATTCATCTAGTTTGTTTTTGAATACCCATTTAGTACCAATGATCGTATGATCTTTGGGTCGGGGTACCAAATCCCAAACTTGATTCCTTTCAAATTGATTTAGTTCTTCTTGCATTGCTATGACCCAATCATTGTCTGATAGGGCTTCATCAATGTTAGAAGGTTCAATCTCAGAAATGAATGCAGAAAAACTTACTTCATTGAAAATTCTATTTCTAGTTTTGATTCCTTCATTTACATCTCCTATGACTTGATCTAAGGGATGACTTTTATTGTATTTCCAAGCTCTAGGTTGACCTAGGGATTGCTCTTCATCCTTAGTTTCATCAACCTCTGGAATAAGAGACTTAGAGATAGATTGACCATTTTCTTGATTTAAAACAGCTTCCTGTTCTTCATCAATGGTTTTGTCAGAGGATTCAAATTCATCAAATACAACATGAATTGATTCTTCAACAACACAAGTTCTTTTATTGAAAATTCTATATGCTTTACTTCGGTTAGAATATCCTAGGAAAATTCCTTCATCAGTTTTAGAATCAAATTTTCCTAAGTTATCTTTACCATTATTATGAATGAAACACTTACAACCAAAGATGTGTAGATGAGCAATGTTTGGCTTTCTTCCTTTGTATAGTTCATATGGTGTCTTTCCAAGTTTTGTTCTGATATATGCTCTGTTTGAAACATAGCATGCTGTACTCATAGCATCAGCCCAAAACACTTGAGACACATTCTTTTCATTTAGCAATGCTCTAGCCATCTCTGTGAGCACTCTATTCTTGAGTTCCACAACTCCATTTTGTTGAGGAGTCCTTGGGGCAGAGAAATTGTGATCAATGCCATTAGTATCACAATACTCTTCAAAAGCTTGATTTTCAAATTCTCCACCATGATCAGTCCTAATACCTGCAATAGACATACCTTTCTCATTTTGCACTTTCTTGGCAAAATTAATAAATTCTTCAAAGGTTTCATCTTTTGATGATAGAAAAATAACCCATGTAAATCTAGAGAAATCATCAACAATGACCAATGAATATAAGTTGCCACCAAGACTCTTTACTCTTGCTGGTCCAACTAAATCCATATGTAGTAATTGTAATGGTCTATTTGTTGAAATCTCATTTTTCAATTTGAAAGATGATTTAGTTTGTTTACCCTTTTGAAATGCATCACAAATCAAGTCATTTTTGAAATTAACTTTGGGTAATCCAAGCACTAAATCCTTTTTGAGTAATTTCCCTAGTTGATGCATATTGACATGAGCCAATCTCTTATGCCATAACCAGCTTTCATCGGTATTACTCAGAAAACAATTTTCAGATTCATTTCTACTAATATCTAGAGTATAGCAATTACCTTCCCTTTTTGCTCTGAGCTTAGCCTTGATATTCTTCTTATCAAGCTGTAAGTCACTCTTGTTGATGATCAAACATTCTTCTGAGTCAAATATCACCCAGTTGTTTTTATCCGCACTTTGACTTACGCTCAGCAAATTGTGACACAAGCCTTCAACATAATATACATCTTTGACTTGTATTCCTTTGTCATTTTTGATTTCACCAATTCCTGCTATTCTTCCGGATTGATTTCCTCCAAATTTTACCTTTCCACCTTCTTTAGGTTGTAATGTGGTAAAACTTTCGAAATCTCCGGCCATATGTCTAGAGCATCCACTATCTATGTACTACTTGCTATTTTTGGATGCTTTGAGACATACCTGCAATCAATTGACTAAGTCTTAGGTACCCACATCTTTTTGGGTCCTTTAGGGTTAGTACAAATGATTTTCTGAATATATGAACCTTTAGGTACCCATTTGTAGGTTCCTATGGTTCCTTTCTTCTTATGAATGCATGAAGATGTATGATGTCCTTTTCTGTTACAGTAATTACAGAATGCAAAAGGATTTGATGTATGCACAGAATGTTGAAAATAATTCAAATAGGTCTTACCTCCTGCTTTCTTTCTTCCTTTTCTTTTATCTAATTTTGGATCATATCCAATTCCAGATCGATCATTTACAAATCGTTGGGCTTTTAAGATAACATTTAGCATCTCACTTCCTTGTGTGAATTTTTCAAGAGTTTTTGTGAGATCAATGTTTTTCTTTTTCAAAGATAAACAATTTTCACAATCCTTTCCCTTAAATTCAGTTTCAAGAACTTTGTTTTTCTTTTTAATAACAATCAATTCTTTAACTATTTTGATGAATTCAGAATGTAAAGCATTATATTCGGAAAGTAATTCATCATAGGTAGGTTCAGAATCATTTACCTCTTCTTCTGTTTCTTCTTGAGCAACAAGACATATATTAGCTACTTCTTCCTCATCACTTTCTTCATCTGAGGAGCTATCACCCCATATAGCAGATACAAAGGCTTTCTTTTTGTTGAAGAATTTACCTTTTCTCTTTTCTTTGCTCTTTTGGTTCAAATCTGGACATTCTGACTTGATATGTCCTGGTTTCCCACATTCATAGCAAATGATATGATCTTTGCTACTATTTCCTCCTTTCTGAAAATGTTTGAATCCTTGACCTTTCTTATAGAACTTTCTGAATCGTTTTATGATTAGACCCATCTCGTCATCGTCGAACTCTTCATCCTCATCCTGATTCTCTTCTTTTGCTTTTAGAGCTAGACCTTTCTTTTTCTTGTCGCCAATGTCATCTAGTTCTCTTTTGAATTTTAGTTTGCTTTCATATTCAGAAAGACTTCCAAATAGAGAAGCAACTAATCTCATTAATTCTCCTTTTGCTTCTTCTATTGCAGTAACTTTTGCTTCCCATTCTTTAGAAAGAATATTCAAAAATTTTCGTACTTGGGTGTGCTGATCATAGACTTTCCCAAGAGCTGCAAGTTGATTAACAAGATGAGTATATCTAAGTTCGAATTCAGAAATTGACTCACCTGATTTCATTCGAAGTAAATCGAATTCAGTGACCAAGGTGTTGATTCGATTCTCCTTTATTCCCGATGTTCCCTCATGAGCTATTTCCAGAGCTTCCCACATTTGCTTTGCTGTTGGAAGTGTACAAATTCTGAAATATTCACTTTGACTCAAAGCGCTTTGTAACATCAGAATTGCTTTGCTGTTGAGAGTGATAAGTTTCTTGTCATTCTCATCGTATTCCGCTGGTGTTTTTGGAATTTTCTGAGAAACTTCAATCTTTGTAGGTTGATAATTTCCACTCTCAATTACATCCCATAGCCCATATTCAGTAGCCATCACGAACACTCTGAACTTAGCTTTCCAGAAGGAAAAGTGTTCTCCATTGAAACCAGGGGGTCTAGTGATGGATGCTCCGTCGGGAAGAATTCCTTCACCCATGCTTGCCATTGGATCCTTCTTAGGCTGTTAAACCTTAACAAGAACACCTACGCTCTGATACCAAATGTTAGATCAAGCGTTTCACCCAAGAGGGGGGTGAATTGGGTGATACTGAAATTTCTTTCGAAAATATAAAACTTTGACAAATGAATTAAAACAGTAATGAGTAAGGAGAAATATCACCGAAGTGTACACCGGGAGTTATACTGGTTCGGTCACAACTACTTTGACCTACGTCCAGTCCTCAGAGCTTCTCTGAGAGTTTCACTATAGCTTCCAAGATTCAGTGGGTTCTTGGCACCTCAGTACAAGCAAGTTCCTTTCACCTGGACACTCGCTCCCCCTTACAGGTTATAATCCAATCCCAACTTAAGGTTCCACAACCTTAAGTTATCTCAATAACAAATATTGAGTTTGAATGAAATATCTCTCTTACAGAGTAAATGATAATCACTGAAGCATAGAAATATAATTTCAACGTGAAAACAGAGCAATGAACTTAATGATACGTTCGTATGTGTGCTTGGTTATCTTTGCTCTGTTTGAAGGTTCCCATATATATAGGTAAGTTGTTGATGACAGTTGGAATATTTCCTTTCGTCCGTTGGTGAGTGCGCAGCCACTATTGACTTTTCAAGTTTTTGAAAAATATCCGTTGGCGGTGGTTGGCATTTGAACGTTTCTTTTGACTTCCATCTCTTGAAATGATTTCTTCATTGTTTCTCTGTAAATAGACTAAGAATACTAATACAATGAAAGGTTAATCATATAGGAAACAATATAATGAAAGTTTGAATGATTTCTAAATTTCTGGGTATGCTTACTCGAGTAGCTCCTCGAGTATCCCTTGAAGTTTACTCGAGTACCTACTCGAGTAACATCGAGAAATCATTGTTTAATTGAAAGTCAATGAAGAAAAACAAGATTACTCGGGTAGTGCATGGAGTAAACTAAATTTCAAACCTTTGGGAATAGTTATTTACTCGGGTAGTTACTCCAGTAATGCTTTTGCAACCTCATAGATTACTGGGGTAACACCTCGAGTAATCCTTTAAAAAACTTTTGATTACTCGATGCTCTACTCCAGTAATGTTGGCAGGATTTCAAGGTCGAGAGCAATTACCTTGTTACTCGAGTAGGGACTCGAGTAATGCACTCATTTTTTCATAGGTTACTCGGGTAACACCTCGAGTAACTAAGACTTTTGAGCATAACTTACAAAGGTAATGACTTGAAGTTTACTTTGAAAATATTTGTGCATACTGGGGTACTTACTCAAGGAATCCACTTAAAATAAAGCATGAAAAACTTGTATACTAGAGTAAGTACTCGAGGAAGATGATATAAGGAGAGATCAAGTTAATCGGGTACTAACCTCAAGTTTCCACTTACTTTAGTATGTTACTCGAGTAGCTCCTCGAGTAATATTGGCAGTGGTACAAAGTGCCGAGAGTTACATATTTTCAGAAACAGAGTTACTCGAGTAGCTCCTCGAGTATCATGGGGAAAACTTGAAGGCGACTGGAAGTTTTCACAGAGTTACTCGAGTAGCTCCTCGAGTAACATTAGCAGTGGTACAAAATGCCGAGAGGTCCATATTTTCAGAAACACAGGTACTCGAGTAGCTCCTCGAGTATCATTGGGAAAACTTGAAGGCCACTGGAAGTTTTCACTTGGTTACTCGAGCACCTCCTCGAGTAACATTAGCAGGCCGAGAGCAACTCCAAGTTTTTACCTGGTTACTCGAGTAGCGCCTCGAGTAATAGTGGCATGTTACTGCAAGTTGTCTCTTGGTTACTTCAAGTTTTGTCTCATTACTCGAGTAGCTCCTCGAGTAATGCTTTAGAACATTTGCTTCTGATCAAGTTCCTCAGCATTTTCTCATGGCCAATCTTCATTACTTCCATGCTAACTTCAAGTAAAGCTTGTTCCTGTCATTACTTAGTTTAAACTTGATTATTAATCATTTCCTTTTCAAACCATACTTTTGTTATCATCGAAACATGAGGTCTAACAAATCCAAAGGTGATATCAAAAATACCAAAATAACACTCCCTCCCTAGTTTTTGGTTCTAGCTAAACTATAGACCCAAACTAACAACAACCAAGTTTGCATTGTTAACTACTAACTAGTCTAACACAATCATTAATCATCATATATCATCTTACACATGATTAAAACAACATATATCCCCAAATAAAACCCCTCTGGCTAAAACATTAGGGTGCCCCAAGGATATCTTAAAACTTATCAAAACCTCAAGACAATCAGTTCAAAATTAAACTTAGTCTTACGTTAACTCGAATTAACAAGTTCAGCATTCTGGTAGTACTCCAACTAACTAAATGGCATAAAACACCTCGAATATGAAAACGGAGACCATATAAATGAAGCTCTCAATAAGTATAACAACTTTCTTGAAGGGCTTACTGGTCAAAAATGACGATTCAGGGTCAAAATCAGCTCTAGAGCTCTTAAACTTCTACTATGCACACTCCTTCTCTCTTCTTTCTATTTCTCTTGGATTTTTGCTATTTTTTCCCTTTCTCTTTCATGCTAGCCGGAATGTTTAAAGAGGGGAGATGTTGGATTTTTGGCAAGTGTTTTATTCTTTATCCTAGAGTGCCATGTGTCAAGTGATCAAGTAATAAAGTGACATGTGTCCTCCACTATCCTCTAGGCATCCTTGCATGTTTCAGAGGAAGGAGAGGACTGACAAATTCCCCTGACTCCTGAGTTCAATCTTCAGAAAAGTCAAGTACATGACCGGGCCTGAAACTAGCAAATTCGCTGGACTCAAAGGCTAGATGGCACCTTCCCAAAGTGACAACTCAATAGTGAAATAGCAAGTACAATGATTACAGACAAGTGTTACTTTCTCATATGGCCAACACAAAAGTTATGTGGTACTTTATCATGATGAGAGGACACTTGTCACTTTCTTATGGAGCCATCACAAAAATTGTGTCATGATTGCTTACTTTATTAAAGCTACTTTAATAAAATTACTTTATCGATGTTTCCACAAGACTCTTCTAGGTCTTAATTAGGATTTCGGCATGTATTTTGAGGCCTACCCAAAAGCATCCTGCGCCCGTGTCCCCTACAATGGCACCAACACATTTCCTCCAACTACTTGCACTCGTAATTTGTAACCATAACTTCTTAACTTTGGTAAATGACACCATGTGTTCCTGAAAATCTAGAGCATAGCTCAGTAAGTATATACATAAACTCTGGTATTTATTTCATTTAACTGATTTACATATACAACCTTTAATAGTTATAAGGTTTGGTATATTACAAAGATAACCTATATAGAATATGTAGAACAATTAAATCCCAAAGACAGAATTATACATGTCATATGCTATCTAAGAGTACAAACATTCACCTGAGAAGAAGATTTAAACTAATCTTATTCATGCTCTATATATATAAGTGAGAATCAAATTTGCAAAAATATATCTATTGCCAAAGTAGATAAATTAATTAGGAGGAAAAATAGTACTATACCTTAGTTATAAATTGATTCTCATAAACATAGAAGATCTTTCTAGAAACTGTAATGTCATCATTCCCTCTAAATAAATTGTAAAAATCTTACCATGCCATATCATAAGCTAACAGAGTCAATGTATGCACCTTTATAACATTAAGTATTAGTAATTAATAGTTGACAAAAATCATATCTTCTTAAATAAATTGAAAATATTTTAGAAGAAAAATGGAAGCAAGCTCACAAGCAATTTTATACTAGAAAACAATAATAAATCAGCGTTACTGCATATTAAAGACTCTACAAGTCATATATGAGGATAATGCTACATGTATTGCCTAACTAAAGGAAGGGTGTATCAAAAGAGAAAGAACAAAGTATATATTGTAAGACCCCGAATGCTAAGACTTGAGACTAGAGAATAAGCCTGGATTAAGTGGACTGCTAAGCCCTAGTTTAGCAAGATCCCAAATTGCGATTAATGGATTATGACTTTAAAAGTGGGTGTGATTATTTATAGATAACCACTTTTAGAGAAGATGATATGCTTTGTGATTCGAGTGTGTTATGAGCAGCACCAGAATCTTGTATTTAAGCTCAATTATGGATTAACATCTAAATTGACTTAAAATATAGGGAAGGCATATAATGTGGTGATATGGAATGAGAAGAATGTGTTTTGTGGTGATTCAAGAAGAATTACCATAATCAGGAGCAAAACGGCAAAGTTACTGGCCTATTGATCAGTTGTCGAAGAGGAAACTCATTAGTAACTTGAAAATCAATGGCTAGGATTGATTTGTACATAAGATCAAAGGTTGGAATCCTATGTGCTTGTGTGTACGTGAGCTCATAAAGATGGAACAAGGTGTTGACATGTGGCAAAATGTAGACCCTTGGATTTGGGTCAAAGTTTCAAATCTCTTTTCCTCTCTCCTCTCTTCTCTAAGTTGATTTGTGTGTGCTTTTGGGGGGCCAAAGATCTGATCTTCTTCTCTCTATTTCATGCTTCCATGGCGCCATGCTTGAAGGAAGAAAGAGAAAATAAAAAGGTGGGTTTTAGCTTAGTTCTTGTTTCCTTTAGCTCAAACTTCCTTCATTAAGATTGTTCATAGTGATGAGAGTTTCATTGCTATGGTTTTAGATTTTTGAAAGAATGTGTTTTGAGAGCTTGAGGAATTTGAAAGATGAAGAATCAAGGATTTGGCTTAGGAAAGAGGAAGGGGTGAGTATTTGTACCATTTTGATCGAAGTTTTGTGATTTTTGGTTGAGCCTTGTAAATTGTGGAATTTGCCCTGATTTTGGTATAATTGTGAAATGAATGATTTGAATGAGTATTATGGTTAAAATGGTTTTATAGTGTGTTTTGATGCCATTAGGATTGGTTTGGATAATTGGAAATAAAAGTAATAGAAATTGGGTAAATTATGGAATAAGTATGACCAATAAGGAAAATGTCATTGTGGTGTGATTTTTTGTTGTTTTGAGGTTTCCAATGTGATCCTTATGTGAAATTATGTGGAAATAGCTGTGTTAAATTTTTAGGACCATTGGAAAACATATTGGTCAAGTTGGGAAAATTATGATATCTGCTGCGTTCTGGCTTCTGATAAAGCCTCACTTGAGTACAACGTTATATTTTCCCTTTCCCCTTCAATTTTGGTTGCACATGTTCATGGAAGAAGCAAGAGGGCACTTCTTCACCTGGGAGTGATGTAGGTTATCACTCGAGTCAAGGTAGTCTCACTCAAATGATCATGTACTTCTGTACTAAGAGCTGCTTCTCGGGTTATCACTCGCAGTTGGTTTGGCAAGAGTATGAGCTAGCACTCCTAAGTGTTATGCCATCACTCAAGTGCCATAGCTAGTGCTTGAGTGCACTTCTAGCTCTAGGTTTTCTGTTGCTCTCGAGTGGTCACTTCTTGAGCCTCACTCGATGGAACTCGGGTGAGTGTGAGGCCATCACTCGAGTGCTATATTGGATGCTCGAGTGCTGTGGGTATTTTCTATTCCTGGTTATGCCTTCGATCAAGCACTCGCACGAGTGAGCCGTCCTCACTCGAGTACGAGTCGTCCATCACTTGAGTGTGCCATCTATCACTCGAGTAATGAAGCTAAAAATGAGATTGTGAGGTTTCGAAAGAGATCTTTGGTTAAGTTTCTCCCAACCCTTTAGGCATATGTTTAGGCTTTGAGTAGCCACCTAAAAGTCATAAATGATAACCAACTTAAGTGTTTAAAAGTTAAGGAATTGGAAAATGGATTAACCCTATGTCCTTAGTTTTGGTTATAGGGTTTGGTGTTCGCCCTGATTGTGAGCAGCCAGAGCTGGAGCTTACGTGGAAGAACTAGTGTAGGAAATATACCTCTCCTGCATGTATTTGATAGTTGTGTTAGTATGTTGGTGCATGTCTTTGCTTTTCATGATTACGTGTAATTTGAAGCTATATTTCAATTTATGCTATGGCCATTAGTATGTTGTTTGAAGCATTGAGCTTACAAATTTGTCATTGTGTGAGCATGAGTTATGTTATGGAAGCATGTCATGCATTAAACATTTATTGTACATGCATATTGGTATTGTTTTCCTATTGAGATTCTCTTGAATCTCACCCTCCCCTAATAACCTTTCAGACAGGGTAGTGGGTCGAGGATAGAGCAAGCAATCAGGGACGGTAAGGACTTCCTTCAGGTAGAAGATTCAGTAGTTGGTTATCATTGCTTTTTGGGATATGTATTTGGATTTGGTTGTGTATATGTGGATGAGGATTTGATTATGTATATGAGAAAGTTTGAGTAATCCCCTATTTGGGAAATTGTATATGGGCAAATGTGCCCTGTAAGGCTTTGATTAATATATGGAACCCGGGAGTTATCGGGATTATTACATTGCGTACTCTGATATATTTAAATATGATTTATCTTTATGTGGTAATTGTATTCAAAATGTGAATGTGAGACCAGGTTATAAATGATTTCGAAGGGTATTTGTGAAAACCTCGTCCGATAGATGGGATTGAAATTGAGTTTTGATAATGGTTTGTCTCTATTTCATTTTAATTGCATAATCCGAATATTAATTACGGCAGGGGGTTACATATATCACCAAAAATCCTATGTTATTCGAGAGCTTACCTTGCTATCTCATTAAATTGAAGAGCCTTATCATGATATCTCATTAAGCATTCCCTCTTTTGTTTCTTCCGTCTTGACTCTACTACTCCTTTTCAAATTTCCATCTGTTTAAGGAGACATGCACAACTATAGGAATAATTGTACTACAACACAATCTATGTGCATTAGTTATGAAAAACAATAACTTATCTGGTAGAGTCTCATGTTGATAACATGTTATAAATAAAGAGAAATATAAGAGAGAATATGAGTGGAGGAGGAGAGAGTAATTCTTATTCGCAATTCAAGGTGCGTCTAGTACATAATACATGCCTGCTATTTATAGGCATAAGTTTACAATCTCCATATAATCTATATCTATCATCATCAGATTTAATGAGAATAAAGATAACTGTAAGATACTAGAGATAATATTAGATAACAAAGATACAAGGATATCCACATGAATATTATATTCATAACATAGAAGAATTATTACTATTTATTCTAAACAATATGGTAGAAAATATATAATTTAATGTTGGTTCCTTGAGGAACAAATTTAGAAATTACTTATTGAATTGAGACGCTAATTATATTAAAAGAAGAGAGAGGAAAAATGGGAAGAGTGAAGTGAAGTCCTTAAAATAAAGTTCCACCTCTTTTAATTCAATTAATGTAAATTTCATAAGGGAGGGAAACACTTAATCAAATAAAAAAATTTATGTTTATTTTAAAAATGTAAAGTTTCTATTTAATTAAAACCGTAATCTTTAAGAAATCATAAAAAATTGAAAACTGCACCACTTTCTTACTCAAACACGATGGCACTACCATACTCATTTATGCATATCTCTCTTTCTTTCCTATCTTTTATACATGTAGCGTCACGAAGATCACATTGATGTTGGAATAAGTCAAAAATAAGTCGAGTATATACATCAGAAAGCTGACGAAGCATACTTAAACTTTGTAATATCAACCTTGGCAACTTATCTAGTGTATCAAAATCACTTTTCAATTCGTCATAGCGCTTATCCTCTAGAACTTATTCAAATTATTGGAGGAATCGATTGATATCTAGTTTAACATGGGTACAACTTTTGACAGATGCATTAACACTTTCGCTAATTTGTGTGCTTCTTATGCCAAGTGTCTTTGAGTTGTACATATAGCACTCTGCCCATTTCTCTTTTATTTGATACATAGACATCAACCACATATTTTCTGTCATATCTTCCTTTAACAATAATGCTTGCCAAGCTTCTTCAAACTTGGCTGTATCCCAACAATGATATATGCAGTGATTAAAATCCCTAACCATTGAGTTTAGAAGGTGCTTCATTGCATTTTTTGAAATATGCCAAGTGCATAGGGCATGCTTTACACCTTGCATCACTTTTTGTAATGCTCATGACATAACAGCATCTTAATCAGTAAAAATGGTTAGCGGCCTTACATTTTTGTGTGTGAAAAAAAAAGTCTTAAAGAGCCATTTGAAACTCTCAATAGTCTCATCATATAACAATGCCACTCCAAATATCGCCCTTCCTTTGTAATGGTTAAAGCCAGAAAATATTGTAAGAGGTCTATAGTCACGATTTGTGCAATAAGTTGTATCAAGTGAAATGACTTCTCCAAAACAACCATAGTCAACCAACATGCATGCATCAGCCTAAAATATATTTGTCACCTTCTCCTCTGAGTCCATTTGGTGAGCATGAAAAAATGATGAATTTTCTGCCAATTGTTGCTCAAAATACTGAAATATACATCCAGTTTAACCATATTTCATGGCTCGTTGCCTTCTTGAATTAAGATAACTTTTTACATCACCCCTTCTATATCCCAAATTGGTTCGACCATTTTGGCTCTACAAATTGAGTGCTGATTTTTGACTAATCCCAGCTTTTTCAGCATTTTCTAATTCATAAACATTGAGTTGGTGTTAATCCTCGATATGATGCAAACCAGTGAACAGCTTCAAGAGGCTGAAGAGGATGATTATGATCTAGGAAAACTTCATTTATTTTGTATTTCCCTACTAATTTAACTCTCATTCTAGCTTTGCATCCTGTTCTTGTCTCATCTCTAGGCTTCTTTGTTTTAACTTATCTTTTTTACTCTTGTTGAAACTCTGTTTTCGAACACCACAACTAGTTCATATACCATATGACCTCCAAAATTCATATGCTTCTTCTATATCATTAAATTCAATATCAAGCCTAGGAGCTAAATTTATATCCATCATATAAGCCTCCTGCAAAATCAAAAAATATATACCCTGCAAAATCAAAAAATTTATATCCAATATAAACACAAACTCATAGTTGCTATGACATAAAAAATGTGATCTCATGGCAAATTGCCCACCTTTACAAATTATACTACTCCCCACATTAACTAGCATTTACATATTTACTCCCTCACATCTATATCTTAACCAGAGCATACACCAAAAAAAAAATTTTACGCATACAGGGCACACTAACTTTTAAGCAAATAAACAAATTGCGCAAATATATTAAAAACAATTTAAAACCAAACAAATAAAAAAATAAATTTTATTTATAAATAGGAATAGGTATATAAACATACATAACAAAAACATAATATTCATAATCCTTTACTTTGAAGATTATGAACATAGATTATAAAAATCATAAATGCAAAAAGTAAATATGAATTATCAAGAAAATTTTGGGTATTTGATTAAAGACAGTTATTTACTCATCAATCTTTGATAAAGGATAGTTGTTTAGCTCCCTTGCGGTTCCTCTTCTCAAAGAGGTCTTCCCACCAGGTCCTTTGATTTTCTCGGGAAAATGGACACTAAAGAAGGAAAAAAGACGAAGCGCGCGAATGTTGCATTGCTGCGGCAAGGAAAAAAATGACACTTTAACATGATATTACATATGTAATGGCATTTTGACAACTTTCAAAAGTTAACTCGTCTTTTTCATTTAAAAAAAACATGATATTACTTGGATGACTAAGATTGATTAGGAAATTTGATGGGTCAGATGCAATATTCAAAACCACGTCATTTAAATTATTTACCTATCGTCACAGTTGATGCACTTGTTACAAATAAACGGCGTATATTTCAGTTTTTAATAAAACGGAGTCGTTTTAAGGCATAGGAGGGCAGCCAATGAGAAAGGGAGAGAGACAAGCCCGATCCAAAAATTAAGGGGCAGCAGCTGCACACACTCCAACTCCCAGAGCTAGAAAGCAAGCAGCTGTTTTGTATGGCAAGTCGCTTTATATGATATTTATATCGCAACACCTACGCTTTTATTCTCCTCTACCCAAATTCATCATAGACGTGGACGTTTTTCTTGTCTCTTTCCTGAGAAAATATTGTCGTATAACAGATAATACAAAATCGGTACAATTGCAGATTCACGAGCTACACCCTTCAAAATCCTACGATTACGTTAAAAAGCTTATAGCTGCGTTTTCCATTTTAAGTTCCCTCTCTCTCTCTCTCCACGGAACAAACTCTTCTTCTTCTTCACTTTTGAACGAGAGAAAAAAACGTTTCTGTTGCAGAACCAAAGCTCAGCCATAGCTTGCTTTTACTCTCATGGAGACCAAAACGCACGTCGCTCTCATCTCAATCCCAGCGTTTAGCCACCAAGTGTCGATTCTTGAGTTTGCGAAGCGTCTTGTTCAGGTCCACCCTGACTTCCACGTGACCTGCATCATCCCCACCATCGGATCTCCGCCTTCTGCCTCCTTGCTTTTCCTCCGAGCACTTCCTCCAGCGATAGATCACGTCTTCCTTCCTCCTGTAAGCTTCCACGACCTTCCTGAAACGACGTCGCTCCAAGTCCAGCTTCAGCTTGCCGTCTCTCGCTCCATTCCTTTGGTACGGAAGGCCCTGTGCTCCCTCGTGGCATCAACGAACCTCGTCGCTGTTGTCGTTGATCCCTTTGCGAATGAAGTGATTGAACTGGTCAAGGAGCTAAACGTCTTGTCGTATATTTACTTCCCTTCGTCTGCCATGTTGCTCTCGCTTTGTCTTTATTCATCGAAGCTGGACGACAAGGTCGTTTCGAACTGTGAATTCCGAGACCTTCCAGGGTTTATAGAAATTCCGGGTTGTGTGCCAGTTCTTGGAATAGATCTTCCAGATAACCTTCAAGATCGAAGAGATGTAGCGTACAAGCAGTTTCTTCAACGGTGCAAACGGTACCAACTAGCTGATGGTTTCTTTGTAAATAGCTTCGTTGAGATGGAAGATGGCCCCATCAAAACGATGCAGGAGGAAGCTAGGTCCGTCCAGGTAAGTAACCTGAGGATATGACGTAATACACACACTAATTTGTGGCAAATCTCCTCTCTATGAATGAAATTAACAACTAATTTGAATCTAGGTGAGTCATGATGCATGTTAGGGGTATTTATCAATTTTCTGTTTCGAACTTCTCGTTCCGATCCAGAGTAATTCAGGACGGGAAAATCCTATCCTGAAAATTTTAGGATTGGGGAATGTGATTTTAGGATCGGGAATGGAACTTCCTGATCCCAAAAATATATATAAATACATATGTATATTTTTTAAAAATATTTAAGAAAATACGACCAAATGTAAAATAAAATATGAAAATCCCTAACATTCTTAAGGCAATATCTATTCTTTTAGTTTAGTTAGTTAATTTCATTTATTATTTATTAAATAATTCTAATTTTTTGTTCTTGTCTTTGTTCTTTTTACAGCTGAATCGACAACTTTAAACATGTATTGAACTAATTATATATTTATATTAGACTTATTTGATACAATATGATATTAAATAAATTATATATTTATATTAAACTAAATGAAACACAACAAAAAATTCAATATAAAGTTTTTTTTTAAAAAAAAGGAAATCCGGGATTGGGAAATTCCCGATCCCAATCCCGAAATTCCCCGATTTTCGAGATCGAGAAATCTTTGGGATCGGGAATGAAAATAATTCCCGAACCCTTCTCGGGATCGGGAATAGCATTTCCCGATCCCGTCCTGATCCCGAACACCCTTAATGCTTATACTAAGGAGATGAGTGTTTCGATTGATTTCTCTTTTCATGTACACTGTGTTAAGGGTATCTATCATTAGATTAACTTTCAATAATTGATATTTAATAATATGTAAATAATATCGTTATAATATAAATCTATTATGATAAATCTCAACCATTAAAAGTTGATCTAACGATAGATACATTTAATAGAGAGTAAATGGAGAGGAAAATCAATGAAGACACCCATCTGCCGCTTATATTGGAGGAATATTTTCTAATTAGATATTTTTTTTTAATTTATAAAATTTCAACTCAATTTGAGGAGAGTCACAAGATAATATTTTGGTTCAATTTGTCTAAAACTATATACAAAAGATATATAATGTTAGCTAACTTAATTAATTTTTTTAATCTAATTAAGTTAGATAAATATGTATTATATTAATAACTGAAGGAATATTTTAATTAGGTTTAACACTTGAATTTTTGGGGAAAAATGAAGCTAATCATAAAGATTTTGTTGAAAAAAATATAGTCTTAACTTTTTTTGTTACTATTTTGAATAGTCTTATCTTTTTTTGTTTTTTGAATAGCTTATCAAAATAAGCTTTTTTATTCCCAACATGTTCCTAAACATTATGTGTTTGGCCTAAATTTTTTTGACAACGCTCTTGTACTCAGCAACATTTTCTTGTTTACTCTAACTAAATTAATTTTTTTTCTGAGTGAATTATTTTTTATTTTAAACAAACTGGCCTTTAATTTTGTGCATATATGTTGTGTGACAAATCTACCCATATACAAATAGCTAATTTGAATTCAAGCAAGAGAAACCATACTTCGATATTAGGAGGAACCTCTTCATTTAGTATTTTACACTCACAAAATTAGAATTCATTTTGTTTAAGAATATTGAATTTTTTTCTCACTCAATCTAATTACTGTTGGTTAATGACTCACACATACACCTATTGAATTTTATGAACAAGACTGATGATTAATTTTGATTTTCTCAAACGACTTCCGGTGAATAACAAAAAAAATGATATTCATAATATATAGCTTACCAGGCCTACTACTCCTTGGATTCTCTGAAAGTGGGATCTGTTATTACTTATTACACGATTTTCTATTTTTTTGTCCTTTTTGTTTCGCCTAAACACTAAAGTCAGTTTAATTATGACTTTATTTAGAATAATAATTGAAATATTTAAAAATAGTTATTGAATTATAATTTATAGTATATAAGATAAGTATGTGAAAAAAGATTTATCTCGATATATTTAAATAAACACTTATTATAAAAAAAAATCAGCTTTCAAGTATTTAATTTCAACTGTTGCGTTCATTGTTCACATGGGGTATTTTTGAGGTGAATACAATGTGAAATATTAGAAATTAATGCATAGTACGATTTTGAAGAGGACAGCACAACAAATTAAGTGGCTGGACTGGGATTGATAGATGTTACAAAAACCGTAGCATGGTTTTTAACTTTTGTGGACAAATCATCATCTCCATATAATTTATATATCAAAATACATTCAATTTTTTTTCTTTTTTAAAATCAAACACATTCATTTCTGTTAAAAAGCAATATATCATACATTCATGAGTAAAGGACGTATCTAAATGAGCCGAACTACACGGATAATGGTCCCAGAAACAAATAAATATTTTCACCCACTCAATCATGTATTTTTTATATATTACTCCCTGTATATCTTAATATATGGCATATTTAAAAAGTTAATATTATATTTAAATATAAGATATATTTTTTATTTTTACCTATCTTTTTCCTAACCTGTCTTTAGTGATGTTCCATTAATAATACTTAAGTAAGAGAGGGAATGATTAAATTAAAAAAAATGATTAGGATATTTTAGAAAATATATGTTATATTAACTTAATTTAACTAATATAATCTTCTTCTTCTTTTTTTTCCAGAATTTAACTAATACAATCAAATTAAACAAATAAATCTTATATTAATTATCGAATTGATTGAGTAATTAGTGTGGATTTTATGTATTCATGTTAAACTCAATATATCATATTATTCTCAATTCATGGATAAGATATAATTTTTTATATTTTTTTAAGTTTTCTATTGATTATATCACGTGTAACAATTATGAATAACTTTGCCTAAATGCAGGCCTCGATTCAGTATTTTAATGTTAAGAAAAATGCTGAAGCGTCTTGTCTTGCAGGGCGAAGAAGCTACGAATGTCTATCCAGTGGGACCCATTACAAAAACCGGGTCAACAAATCGGGGAATTGGGTCGGATTGCTTGAAGTGGTTGGACCTCCAGCCACCCAACTCGGTTCTGTACATTTCTTTTGGAAGTGGTGGGTCCCTCTCAGATGACCAAATCAACGAGCTAGCATTAGGACTAGAAATGAGCAACGTAAGGTTCTTATGGGTCAACGTGAAAGCTCCGAGCAACAAAGCCTCCGCTTCTTACCTCACAACGCCTGAGAATGACCAGCTCGACAGTTTCTTACCAAAAGGGTTCCAAGAGAGAACACAAGGGCGTGGTCTGATCATGGCTTCCTGGGCCCCACAAGTGGAAGTGCTGGGTCACGAAGCCACTGGCGCGTTCTTGACTCACTGTGGTTGGAACTCCGTGCTGGAGAGCGTTGTTAACGGAGTGCCACTGATCGCTTGGCCGCTATTCGCTGAGCAGAGAACGAACGCAGCGATGCTCGTTGATGGCTTGAAGGTGGCTGTGAGGTCATGGTCATCGGAGAATGGGTTGGCGGTGGTGGAGAGGGAGGGGATAGCGAAGGTGATTAAGAGTGTGATGGAAGGTGAAGAAGGGAACGAAGTTCGCAGAAGAATGAAGAAGCTGAAGGAAGATGCTGCAAGTGCTTTAATGGAGGATGGGTGGTCCACGAAGACTCTGTCCAGTCTGGCAATGAAGTGGAAAGCGTTGAAAGGCACAATATAAAAAGTCAACGATATCTTCTTCTTCTTTGTGTTTTTGGGTCTTGATTGTTTTGTTTGCTGTTATATATTGAACTTCCTTGTTTTGTTTCATCCTTTTGTGGTTATTTACAGCTCGATATTCATTCTCTTTTGACCCTACCAGCTGATCATTCGATAATGGAACATATATAGCTTAGAATGATGGAATTTTTAGGTTGCTGTTTTTATGTTTATTTAATTATTTATTGAATTACTTATACCATGTAGAAAAACAAAGGGAAGGTTGTGTTTGTTCATATTGTTGCAGGTCTTTTTTGTTTTGGCTTTTTTTTTTGACTTGATACTGGAGTATATTAATCCAACTAGGGATTAAAAACAAGAACAACCTCTAATAGAGGCCCCACTAAAGATCTCACATCAACTACCGCCTACCAAAAGAGCAGGAGGTGGGTGATTAAATATGACAAAATTCTCTCTACTACTATGATCTGTCCTAGCTAAAAGATCCGCATCAACATTATGCTCTCTAGAGAAGTGGCTAATTAGGACGCACCAATCTCTGGATAACCAAAACCTAGCCTCTTCGATAACCTCCTTAAAGGGATGGAGCACATCACAACCCCTCATGAGAAAATGAATGGCTTCAATACAATCAGTAAATAGACCAATATTCTTCAGATTTCTATTCCAGCAAATTTGAAGACCCTGGATGATTGCGATAATTTCAGCAACAACCGGAGGAACCTGCATAAATTTACCCATGAATCCACAAACCCACTCTCCATCTTCCCCCTAATGACGCCAGCGCTTGCACTTTGACCCGACTGAAGAACAAAACCATCTATTTCAAGTGTATAAAACCCTGGCCTCCTTAATTGTTGACTTCTATCTCCTTTACCAGCCTGAGTATAGAATTTGCACTGACTACTTAAATCCATATCCCAACTTGCACGAAAAAAGTTAGAGTAGGCATTTGTATAGTCAGCTTCAGCATCATCTCTAAACAGCTTCCTGCATCTGCTCACCCAGATATCCCAGCAAACGTATCCAAACAAAGTTGCCCATCTGATCTTCTTGGTGAACTCCCTTCCCGCTTCATGTCTGAGGTTCCATTCAATCCACTCCATTCCCTGTAAATTTATGAAATTATTCCATATTGTAGGTTTGATTATGGATACCCACCTTTCACGGGCATTGTCACAATCCCTCAATAGATGCATCAGGTTCTCATCCTGCTCACAAAGAAACGGACAAGATGCAATTTCCGATAGGCCCCTCCTCGCTCTGAGATCTGCTGTATGCACCCTTCCATGTGCCACAAGCCACATGAAAGATTTAATCTTCTCTCAGATATCCCATCTCCATAGTAATCTCCAAAAGGTTGTATTAGAACTGGAAGGACCTGCAGAAAGAAATTGATAGGCAGAACTAACTGAAAAACAACCATCAGAAGAAGGTTTCCAGAAATACTTATCTGTTCCTCTGATATCCCCAGGGGGGTGAACACATGTGATTTGTTGGACCACGTGAGAGCTAAACCATCTCCCCAGTTTAGACATATTCCATTCACCTTCGGGATTAACATAATGATGGACTGTTTCAGTCCTGTCTACAAAAGCCTCCCATCCCGGAACCAGCTCGATTAAAGGTTGATTCATTTGCGACCAGTTGTCATTCCAAAAGGATGTTGAAGCCCCATTACCGAGTTGAACTCCCACTCCTCTGTGGAATTTATCCCAAACCGAGCAGATACCTCTCCATGTTGTGGACATATTCCTTTAAGCTACTGGACCATTTATCTGGTCCCACTTGTACTTCTCTCTCAGAACATGAACCCACAGTTTGTTTGTATTATTCATCACATGCTAGCACAGTTTCATAATGAAAGCCTCATTCTGTTTACACAAATCCCGAATACCCATACCACCCTCTTTTTTATCCCTTGTAATCTGATCCCAGGCAATGAGATGGAGCTTTTTCTGGTCATCCTACTCATCCCAAAGAACTTTTCGGCTTTTTCTCTCCATTTCCTGTAAGACACCTTTAGGAATAAGCAAAGTCTGTATCTGATAAGAAGGCAAAGCGGAAAGAACAGATTTGATAAGAGTGATCTTGCCCGCAAAACTCAAACATCCTTTTTTCCAACCCGAAATCTTTTTTAGAGTTCTTTCCAGAAGAGGCATGAAGGTGAACTTAGACATTCTTTTATGAATAAGAGGAATGCCAAGGTACTTCCCCAAATCCCCAGTCAAACAAACCCCCATCTTCTGACTAAGATCATAGGCCCTAGAAAAGTTCACCTTCCTTGAAAAACACACCCTGGTCTTGTCCTTGTTCATTTTCTGACCCGACATATTACAAAACCTCTGCAAACAATCTAACATAACTTCGTCTGGCTATCCGAGGCCTCTCCAAATAAAATTAGATCGTCCACAAAGAACAAATGAGAAATGTTAAGGCCATTTCTATTAAGCTTAATCAGAACCCATTCTCCTGCATCAATAGCATCTTGGATTATGTGACTCAGACGCTCCATGCATAGAGTGAAGATGTAAGGAGACAAAGGATCGCCTTGTCTTATTCCACGGGATGATCTAAAACTTTTAGTGGCTTCCCCATTCCATAAGATTTGAAAAGACGGACTCGAAATGCAAGCCATAATAATCTGACAGATTTTACCATCCACACCCACAGATCTAAGGGTATCATAAATAAAAGGCCATTCAAGACGGTCGTAAGCCTTCTCCAGATCCACCTTAACCGCCATCCAACCCTTCCTCCCAGCTTTAGTCTTCATGGAATGGATCACTTCTTGAGCAACGATAATATTATCTGTACTTTGATGCCCCACAATAAAGCTACACTGATGGTTACCCACTACCTTCCCCATGATGTCATGAAGCCGACGACTCAAGATTTTTGTGATGATTTTGTAACTCACATTGCAGAGAGAGATAGGCCTGAAATCTCTAATAGTCTCCGAATTTTCTACTTTAGGAATTAGGACAATGTTGGTGTTGTTTATGTCTTCTATACACTCAGGTTCTTGAAAAACACCCATAACTAAATCATTAATATGCACTTCAAGGGTAGACCAATATTCTTGGTAAAAGACAGCTTGAAGTCCATCCGGTCCTGGAGCCTTAAAAGCTCCCAGATCAAACGATAATTTCTGGCTCCCATTCACGTCGTTCACGACCACCGGAGGTCCCATCTGAGTGTCTTGTTCTGCCACTGCATTTGAGACCTGTGATTGCAATTTACAGTTCTCCACTGTATGTCTGTAGAGACCACATCTAAAGCATATGGCACTCAACCCCTCATATTCCACTGTGTACACATGATTTCTAAGCATGAATCTGGATTGGAACATCTTATTGAGATCCACTTCCACACTGACTCTTACGAATTTCCCCCTTTCTACATCCTATGTATTATTCCCTTTAATGGCTAGTGTGTTCATATCCACCTTTAGTGTTCGCCTTATCAGATTGCCAATTTCATACATACAGTCTTCTGAGTAAATATGTAATGGAAGTGTGGGAACTCTTATCCACACCGCCACTCTCTTGACTTTATTGCAATGAGGATTGAAATTAGGGCTCCATCTCTGAATTGCTAGATAGTGTCCCTGTATCGTCCATGGGCCATCAAAAAGAAGTTTAGAATATAGTGACTTCTCTGTTGTCCTAAAAACGAAGTAGTTATTAGGGAGATCAATTAGTTCAAAGTTGTCAGATCTGAGAAGCCCCTTGATCCTATCCTTCATCATGTGCAAGTTGATATTTTTCCCCAGGACCGTTAATATTAGTGCATCTTTCCACGGGCTACATAATTCCTTCAGCTTTTCATTTGGTAGAACCAGAGATGGTATTGTGCCCAATGACTGTTTCTGATCTTCTGTTAGAACAGGGGCCAATTCTGTCTCCTCCTGAAGCCATTCCCTTATCTGTTCTTCGAAGCTCTTGTCCACCTCCTTCTTCTCCTCTCCCAAGATTTTTGCTTTATATGATATTTGGCTTCTAGGCATATTTGATCCATTCTATGTCTTTTGGCCCTACAGATCTGTAGACACTACTAAAAAACACTAAGGGCCCGTTTGGTTAGATTGCATTGCACACTTGTGATGGTAATCTTGATTGCATTATCATTGATGGCCTGTTGGTTGGGTTTATTAATGGTAATGTAGATTACAATTGTAAAATAGATTGTATATTTTATAGTAATCTCCATTCATAAGGGGACCCCTATGAAAACTCATTGCAGGCTTGTAATCATTGATGAAATCTCAATTTTGACCCTACTAATATAATAAAAAGACAAGATTTATCCTCACCAAACAAATAATTAAAAATAGGCTATTATCATTTTTTTCTTCTGAAAAGCCCTAACAGAGAGTAGAACAATGTTGAGAGAGAGCAGAAGGTTGAAAGCAGCAGAGAGAGCGAGGTGGTTCACGGCGGAGGACGGCAGAAACAAACACCGAATTTACTGTGGCCAACGAGGCAAGTTTTGGTTTTATTGTTTTGAATTTATTTTGCCTTGCTAAGGGAATTTGTTAGCCTATATTCTCAATTTCCCTCTTTTTCTTTCTTGAACTTCAATTCATGCTATTTAGAAATTGTTTCTGTTTGCCAAAATTTTCATCGTCTTCTTCTTCTTATGGGATTAGATGATTTAATCGGTATGTGATTGTTGTGATTCAATATTCCTCTTGTTCCAATCGTCTTCGTGCACCTCTGTTTCTCATTTTCCCCCCAAGTTTCTACTTTTTACTTCCTTTTAATAGATATAATTTAGGGTGCTTGTTCTCATGCCAGCTCCATGTCTCTCTCCCAATTTCTTAAGGATATGGTATATCATGAAAATTCTGACATGCCCGTGAACATCATCGTTCCCCCCTTAATTCTAAAGGCTCATATTTATGTTACTTAGCAGCCTTGCACTCTCTTGTTTTCATGTTACATTTATATGCTAGCTTCAAGCATTATTGCTTCAATTGGGTAGTTCTTCCAAGTTGACTGTCCATTTTGCTTGATCTAACTACTGCTAGTTATGGAACTTCACTCCATCTAGGCTCACATGAAGAGTTCTTTGCTATATTTGTTTACAGGATCAACTTTTAATATGCATATGATCTTAATTTTTTATAGTGCTTCTTATTAATTCCACCTCTATTAATATTGGGTTACTTTTAGAGTTGATGATAAATGTTGTGAATCATTATTTACCCAAAAAAAACAAAAAAACTGAATGTTGTGAAGCATTTATAGCATTCATGCTTTTGATATTATTTTCCTCTTACTGATACTTAATTTGAAGTGGGGGAGATTAGTTTTTGTGCAAGTTACTTCTTGAGAAACCAAGGCAGGTAAGAAAAGAACTTTTATTGAGCTGACACACCAAGACTTGAATATCTCAATAAGACTTGTGGCGATGTTTATTCTTAAAGGCATAACTTGACGCTTATCAATGAAGTTGGATTTGATGAAAGATCTTAACTCTTCTACAATTATCAATGAAGTTGCATTTAATTTTTGAAAACTATTTTTCTGTTATGTCAAATTCAGTTTTAGCTAATTTTGGGATGTCCAGAAGATTCATGTATCTGTATCAGTAGAATGTTTTATTCAAATATTGCCCTATTCACATGTGTTTTGTCATTTTTGTTTTATATATGTTGTTTGATTGATTGCAACCTCCATCTTTTTGTGCATTTAAACATGTGGATGGTTTGCAGAAGCTAAAAATATGGATAAACTTAAAGAGAAAGTAGTTCTCTTTCTAATGCTTGGATGGTTAATGCTTATCCATGCTTTTCAAACAATGTTGATAAATATGATGTGCGCTGTAACTATTTTGAATAGTAGGATCATACAAGACCGTTCCTATACTCTTGATTTTCATACTAAGAGAAAGCATCTGAGAGAGTTGATTTATGGCAGTGACAATACTTGTTACAACCAAATTAGGATGTATAGGTCGACATTTGATAAACTTTGTGGCATGCTAGATACAATAGGTGGCCTGAAACCAACTAAACACATGTTAGTGGATAAGCAAGTAGCTATGTTCTTACATATACTTGCTCATCATATGAAAAATAGGGTAATCCAATTTGAGTTTGGGCGGTCTGGGGAGACCATTAGTCGTTATTTCACTATAGTGCTAAGAGCCATGATGCTCATCCAAGGAGAGCTTTTCAAAACTTTTGAGCCAATTCCTAAAGATTCAAATGATGAGAGGTGGAGATGGTTTAAGTACTAATGATTCTTATGTTTATAATTAGCTTAGGAGGTAATACTGTTAGATCTCATATGTATTGATGATAATAAAGATTGGATCAATAATATGAAAGGATTTGATAACAAACAAATGGATCTTTGAACAAAGTGGAAAAGCATTACTTGAAGGAAGCACTGGAGGGATAATCAACTTTTGTGAAGGCTTACTCAAGTAGCCACTCGGGTAAGAGAAGCCATCACTCGGGTAAGAGAAGCCATTACTCGAGTAAGCAAGAAGAATTTCATCCAGTGAAGCACTGCCAAATTTGGAAGAAGTTACTCAAGGGAGTACTCGAGTAATCTGTAAAGTTATATAGACCATTACTCGAGTAGCCACTCGAATAACATGATTTTCACAGGCATTACTCGAGTAGCCACTCGAGTAATCAGGTTAAAAATCTTCCAGTGACTCTCGGCTAAGAAGTGAAACACATTACTCGAGTAACCACTCGAGTAACCAGTGAGAAAATAGCATTACTCGAGGGACCACCCGAGTAATCTACAGAATTATTTGAAGCATTACTCGAGTAGCCACTCGAGTAACCAAAAGCAAACTCTCGGCCAAGAATGTGATGCATTTACTCGAGGGTGAAATCAAGTAATCTGCCAAGTTATTTGAAAGCTACTCGAGGGACTACTCGAGTAAGGTGTGAAGAAAATTGAAGCCCACTCGAGTAACCATATTACCACAATGATCACCTGAGTAACCTGTGAAGGTAAAGACATGGCCACTCGAGTAATTAAGTATTTTTAAGGTTTGTAATATATTACTCCAGGTCTTACCTGAGTGATATCTGATTTAAAATATTGATTTGCTCACTGCCATATTTTTTATAGGTTTATTCGAGGGACCACTCAAGTAATAAACTTGATCACTTGAGTAGCCACTCGAGTAAGGCAGTCTAGAAATTAAGTTTTTCATCGAATATCTTTTGATTTGTTATCTATATGATTAACTCTTCATTGTATTAGTATCCTAAGTACATTTGTAGAGAAACAATGAAGAGATCATGCAAGAAGAGCAAAGTCAAATAAAGTGTCAGAACGTTTACCTACTGCTACCTACCACAAACGGATAGTTTTCAAATTTGAAGAATGGTCAACTGTTGCTGCGCGACTCTAATGGACATGTTTGAAATACTTCCAACGAATACTACAAATCATCTATATATATGGAGCATTCATAGAGAAGAAAACAAGACACAAACTGAGATTATACTGATCAACACACTCTTAGTGCTTTGTTTTCATATACTCATTTATTTGTACTTTAGAGATTATATATTTGCTCTGTGAGAGAGTTTTTTATTACAAACTCAATATTTGTTATTGAGACAACTTAAGGGGGAGCGAGTGTCCAGGTGAAGGAACTTGCTGTGTACTGAGGTGCCAAGAACCCACTGAATCTTGGAGAATATGGTAAAACTCTCAGAGACACTCTGAGGACTGGACGTAGGTCAAAGTGGTTAGGTCGAACCAGTATAACTCCTGGTGTATACTTTGGTGATATTTCTCCTTGCTCTTAACTGCTTTTAATATTTCGTCAATTTCCTTATACGCAATGAAATTTCTGGGATCACCCAATTCACCCCCTCTTGGGTGAAACACTTGCACTAACATTTGGTATCAGAGCGTAGGTCTTCTTATTAAGGTTTAACAGCCTAAGAAGGATCCAATGGCAAGCATGGGTGAAGGCATTCTTCCCGACGGAGCTTCTATAACAAGACCTCCGGGTTTCAATGGCGAACACTTCTCATTCTGGAAAGCGAAGTTCAGAGTCTTCGTAATGGCTACTGAATATGGGCTATGAGATGTGTTTGAGAGTGGAAACTACAAACCTGAAAAGATTGTAGATTCACAAAGAGTTTCCAAGACACCAGCAAAATTTGATGAGAATGACAAGAAACTCATTACATTCAACAGCAAAGAAATTCTAATGATTCAAAGTGCCTTGAGTCAAAATGAGTACTTAAGAATCTACACACTCCCAACAGCTAAAGAAATATGGGAAGCCTTGGAAATAGCTCATGAAGGAACTTCGGGAATAAAAGAAAACTGGATCAATACTCTGGTTACTGAGTTTGATTTACTTCGAATGAAATTATGTGAGTTGATAGCTGAATTTGAACTTAGATATACTCACCTTGTTAATCAACTTGCAACACTTGGAAAAGTCTATGATCAACATACCTAAGTACGAAAGACTTTAAATATTCTTTCTAAAGACTGGGAGGCAAAAGTTACTATAATTGAGGAAGAAAAAGATGAATTGATGCGATCGGTTGCTTCTCTATTTGGAAGTCTTTCTGAATATGAAAGCAAAGTTAAAGTTCAAATGAGAACTAGATGATATTGGTGATAAAAAGAAAAGAGGTCTAGCGCTGAAAGCAAAAGAAGAAGAACAAGATGAAGATGAAGAGCTTGACGATGACGAAATGGGCCTAATCATAAAACGATTCAGAAAATTTTACAAGAAAGGCCAAGGATTCAAAAACTTTCAGAAAGGAGGAACAAGCAATAAAGAACACATCATTTGCTATGAATGTGGAAAGCTAGGACATTTCAAATCAGAATGTCAAGAACTGATTCAGAAGAATAAAGAAAAGAGGAAAGGCAAATTCTACAACAAGAAGAAAGGCTTTGTATATGCCATATGGGGGGATAGTTCTTCTGACGAAGAAAGCGATGAGGAGGAAGTAGCCAATATCTGTCTAGTTGCTCAAGAGGAAATGGAAGAAGAAGTAATTGATTCTGATCTTACATATAATGAATTACTTTCCGAATATAATGCTTTACATTCTGAATTCATCAAAGTAGTTAAAGAACTAGTTATTTTCAAAAAGAAAAATAAAGCTCTTGAAGTAGAGCTTAAAGAGAAGGAAGTTGGCGCAGATGGGTAGGCATCTGCACCACACCAATCTGTTCCTGGGTTCGATCCCAGGAAACGGAAGGTGTAGAGAATTTCAGTTGGGAGCTCTCTCCCCTGGGGCGCCTCAAAGAGGTGAATTCCTGTCAGGCCTATCAGATTGGGGGCGCCAGGACTAGTCAGTTGTCGGGGGCCCATGTCGGTAAATCCGGCGTTGGCCTTCAGGTTAACGCCGGATACCTGGAAGGTGGGTGCACCGAAGGCCAAAAATGGTCCATTGCATAAACCATAAAAAAAAGAGAATTTTGAAAAGGATTGTGAAAATTGCACTTCTTTGAAAAAGAAAAACACTGATCTTACTAAATCTCTTGAAAAATTCACTAAAGGAAGTGAAATGCTAAATGTAATTTTAAAAGCTCAACGATTTATGAATGATCGGTCTGGAATTGGATTTGATCCAAAATCAGACCGAAGGAAAGGAAGAAAGAAAGCTGGAGGTAAATCATACTTGAATTATTTTTAGCATTCTGTGCATACATCAAATCCTTTTGAAATTGTAATTATTGTAATAGAAAAGGTCATTATACTTCATCATGCATTCATAGGAAGAAAGGAAATATAAGAACCTACAAATGGGTACCTAAAGGTTCATATGTCCCGAAAAAGTTTTGTACTAACCCAAAAGGACCCAAAAAGATGTGGGTACCTAAGACTTAATCATATTTGATTGTAGATGTGTCTTAAAGCATCCAAAAATAATAAGTGGTACATAGACAGTGGATGCTCTAGACATATGACTAGTGATTTCCAAAAGTTTTACCACATTACAACCTAAGGAAGGTGGAAAGGTAAAATTTGGAGGAAATCAATCTGAAAAAATAGCAGGAATTGGTGAAATAAAAAAATGACAGAGGAATACAATTCAAAGATGTATATTACATTGAAGGCTTATGTCATAATTTGTTAAGCGTAAGTCAAAGTGTAGATAAAGACAACTGGATAATATTTGATTCAGAGGAATGTTTGATTGTCAACAAGAAAAACGTACAACTTGATAAGAAAAATATCAAGGCAAAGCTCAGAGCAAAAAGGGAAGGTAATTGCTATACACTTGATATAAATAGAAATAATTCTGAAAATTGTTTTCTGAGTAATGCCGATGAAAGTTGGTTATGGCATAAGAGACTAGCTCATGTCAACATGCACCAACTAGGCAAACTACTCAAAAAGGATTTAGTTCTTGGTTTACCTAAAGTAAGTTTTAAACACAATTTGATTTATGACCATGTCAAAAGGGTAAACAAACTAAATCATTTTTCAAATAAAAAATTGAGATTACAACAAATCGACCACTTCAATTGATACATATGGATTTAGTTGGTCCGGCGAGAGTTAAAAGCCTTGGTGGCAACTTAGATTCATTGGTCATTATTGATGATTTCTCTAAATTTACATGGACTATTTTTCTGTCATCAAAGAATGAAACCTTTGCAGAATTTATTGTTTTTGCCTAGAAAGTGCAAAATGAGAAAGGTATGTCCATTGCAGGTATCAGGACAGATCACGGTGGAGAATTTGAAAATCAAGCCTTTTAAGAATATTGTGATACTAATGGCATTGATCACAATTTCTCTGCTCCAAGGACACCACAACAAAACAGAGATGTGGAACGTAACAATAGAGTGCTCACTAAAATGGCTAGAGCAGTGCTAAATGAAAAGAACGTGTCTCAAGTTTTCTGGGCCGATGCAATGAGCACAGCATGCTATATTTCAAATAGAGCTTACATTAGAACAAAACTTGGAAAGACACCATATGAGTTATACAAAGGAAGGAAGCCGAATCTTGCTTATTTACACATCTTCGGTTGTAAGTGTTTCATTAATAATAATGGTAAAGATAACTTAGGAAAATTTGATTCTAGAATAGATGAAGGAATTTTCCTAGGATATTCTAACTGAAGTAAAGCATATAAAATTTTCAATAAACGAACATGTGTTGTTGAAGAATCAATTCACATTGTATTTGATGAATTTGAATCCTCTGACAAAACCATTGATGATAAGCAGGAAGTTATTTTAAATCAAGAAAATGGTCAATCTATTTCTAAATCTCTTATTCTAGAAGTTGATCAAACCAAGGAAGAAGATAAGTCACTAGGTCAACCTAAAGCCTGGAAATACAATAGGAGTCATCCCCTAGATCAAGTCATAGGAAATGTGAATGAAGGAGTCAAAACTAGAAATAGAATTTTCAATGAAGTAAGTTTTTCTGCATTCATTTCTGAGATTGAACCTTCTAACATTGACGAAACCTTATCAGACAATGATTGGGTTATAGCAATGCAAGAAGAACTAAACAAATTTGAAAGAAATCAAGTTTGGGATTTGGTACCCCGACCTAAGGATCATCCGATCATTGGCACTAAATGGGTATTCAAGAACAAACTTGATGAATCCGCAATAATTGTCAGAAATAAGGCAAGATTGGTGGCTAAAGGCTATAATCAGGAAGAAGGAATTGATTATGAGGAAACGTATGCTCCAGTGGCTAGATTGGAAGCTATACGAGTACTCTTAGCCTTTGCATGCATCAAAGGATTCAAACTCTATCAAATGGATGTAAAGAGATTTCTAAATGGCTACATTATGGAAGAAGTATATGTAGAGAAACCTCTAGGTTTTGAAGATGTAACCCAACCTGACCATGTTTTCAAACTCAGAAAGGCTTTATATGGTTTAAAACAAGCTCCTAGAGCATGGTACCGAAGGCTCAGTAAATTTCTTATTGATCAAGGTTTTGTACGAGGAAAAGTTGATACAACACTTTTTACAAAACGAAAACGAGATGATATATTAATTGTGCAAATATATATTGATGATATAGTTTTCGGAGCTACTAACGAAACTATGTGTAAGGAATTTTCTGAGATAATGCAGGGAAAGTTTGAGATGTCAATGATGGGAGAATTGAATTTTTTTCTCGGTTTGCAAATCAAATAAAGAAAGAATGAAATTTTCATATCTCAAACAAAATATTTGAAAGAGCTAATGAAGAAGTTTGGATTGGATGAAGCAAATGGAACGGACACACCCATGAGCTCAACCACATTGCTTGATGCGGATGTCAAGGGAAAAGATTACAATATCTCAAAATATAGAGAAATGATTGGATCATTACTCTATCTCACTACAAGCAGACCTGACAATCAATTCAGCATGGGTATGTGTGCAAGATATCAATCAGCACCAAAAGAGTCACATGCTGAAACCGTCAAACGTATCTTTTGATATCTTGCTGACACGCCAGAATTGGGTCTCTGGTATCCCAAAGGAAGAAGTGAATATCTAGTTGCTTACTTAGACTCTGATCATGGAGGATACAAGACGGACAGAAAGAGTACAAGTGGACAAGGCCAATTTCTTGAAGGCTCACTTGTATCATGGTTTAGCAAGAAACAAACTACAATGTCTCTTTCATCAACGAAAGCTGAGTATGTTGCAGTATCAAGTTGTTGTGCACAAGTAATATGGTTAAAGCAACAACTCCAGGATCTTGGTATTTATTAGAAACAAACACCAATATACTATGACAACACTAGCACGATAAGCTTGGCAAAGAATCCTGTTCAACATTCCAGAACCAAGCATATTGATGTTAGACATTACTTCATCAGAGATCATGTCCAAAAGAAAGATGTTAAAGTGATATTCATTCCAACCCATCTTCAACTAGTAGATATCTTCATAAAACCTCTTGCAAAAGATCAATTTTTATATATTAGACGAGAATTGGTAATGGTAAATCCCAATGAGTTGTAAGTTATTTAGTGTTTACAAAATGTTAGATGATATTATTTATTGATGTTTTGATGATTACTAACTTAAGCATCGGAGTTTCTAGCAATTTATTTTGCAGGATCATAATATTCTTTTTTGGAGTATGAATAGCAGAGGTTAACAGAGGACCACATTACTGGAGTGACAACTTCAAGTAATGAGCATCACTGGAGTGACAACTTGAAGTAATGGATACATTACTCGAGTACCCACTCGAGTAATGAACTAGGAAATGTGCCAGTGAAGCATTAATTTCAAATGAAACGGCACAACGGTTGAAAATGAATAGTCAGAAGGTGAAGAGACAGCTTACCCGAGGGAGGCCTCGAGTGATATTCAATGTTACTCGAGTAAGGCCTCGAGTGAACCTGGGTGCAAATTTTAAATCATCTGATTTTCAGTTCAAATCTGTTCTAAAGAGTTATCCAATGATCAAGGGAATATACATGGATAATTACAATAATATTCATGCCAGGTACGTGCTCAAATTTGCTGTATTTAAAAAATTTTCATATGATCACTCGAGTAGCTACCTGAGTGATGATGATGATCACTCGAGTAAGCCCTCGAGTGATATCGGGTTCTAGGTTATTTCTACTCGAAACTCGGTCATTTCACACAAAATCTCCTTGAGTGATTCTTCTGTGCTCTCACAAAAAATTTTCAAGGAATCTTTCTCTTCTTATTACCATCAAAACCCAGTGATTCACAGCTTTAAAAACCTCTCAGATAGCTCTGAATCGCTTCCCGAAACTCACAACTTTCGTCCCTGTTTTTCCTAAAACTTCTCATTCTCTAAAATCACAATGGTGAGGACAAAATCTCCCAACTTTAGCGCTCCAACTAAGTCTTCCGAGCCATATCAACCCTCTGATACATATTCCTCTCCTCCTACTAAAAAGAGGAAAATTTCTCCCAAACCAAAATCCATAGCCAAACCGTAAACCAAGCCAAAGGTAAAAGGAATTGTGATTAAGGAGCCCATTGCCACAAAAGCTCAATCCAAAAAGAGTTCACCTCGTGGAAAAGGGAAAACTACAAAAGAACCATCTCCTCCTTCCTCTGATTCATCTGATACTCCAACCTTTTCTCTTAAGCCTCTGAAGAAGCCCAAGGTTGATAAGAAGCATACCAAAGTCATAGTAGGCATGCTTGAGGAAGCTTTCCAGTCTAAGGAAACAAAGAAAGGGCAAACTTCAAAGTAAACTGAAGAGAAGGATGAAGAAATCACATTTCCTTCAAAGGGATTCAATGCGAAAAAGCTTGAGGAATCACAGAGTACTTAAGTCATTTTACAAGAAGGAATGTGTGCAAGATGCACTACATTGACTACAAGGTACTTCAAGAGGTATTAAAATTTGATGTTAGTCCCTACCTTGATTCCTATATGCCCTGGTTATTTGTCAAGCTACCTTTTTGCACCAAAGTAGTGAGACATTTCTATTGTAACCTCGAACCGATTAATGATCCCGTTAGGAAGTCAGTAGAAGAAGAAATGACTTCTGAGGTTAGAGGTCAAAGAATTCTTATCTTACCCTCCCGGATCAATGACTTGTTAGGAAATGAAAATCCTCCTGATGATGATTACTCTAACCTTTCTTCAAACCAAATATTTTCTATTCTTCGACCTGGTGAGATGGTGGGACCTCTCAACTCCAATCCAAGTGATATGAGTGATTTCCATAGAGTCCTATGGTATATCCACTCTAGAGCCATGGTGAATAAATCTAATAACTTCACTCATTTCATTGAGAGGGACTTCAGAAAATTCGCCTCAGTGATCCTCAAAGAGCAAAAAGACTTGGGAGAGTATATCTTCAATGAGATCAAGAGGTATAGATATGAGGGAAAACTAACTACTCCAATGCCCTATCCTCAACTTATTTCCTTGTTTCTCAAGAAGAACAAGATTTGGTATTTGGAGAGTATGGAACTAGTATAGAGGTTAGCAACAGTGGGAAGGAATCAAATTGGAAATTGAATATTGAGATTCCTCTGAAGACACCTCTAGAAGCAAGTCACAAGAAAAAGAAGAAGACTGACATAGCAACAAGCTGAATGGATGACGCAGTCTTCTGCTCCAGCTAATACATTTTCTCCATCCTTCTTTGGTGTCGTAATGCAGACGTTCTTAGAGAACATTCTGAGGAGCTTCCACATTGATATTGCGAATACCAATCCGAATTTGGTTACCTACATGAATGAGAAGATGGGGCAACTTATGGAAAAGATGGACAAGAGGCATGAAGAGTTGCTTGCTAAACAACGTGCCCAGGGTGAGCTTCTGAGATCCATTATGGCTAGACTTAATGCTATGGCTTCTGGATCCTCTACTCCTGGTCCTTTTGGTATTCTTGAGCCCATACCTACCTCTGAGCTTAGACCCTCTATCCCTACTGGGCATAGACCCTTTGAGAGTGGACCGAGCAATATCTTATTCTCTATGCCAGACCCTGAAACATCTGAGCTAATCCACATCACCTCTGATGAACTACCTCAGCCTGTTCAGTCTGACCCCATACCTACTCCCATTGCATCTCCTGCACGTACTGAGGAAGTACTTGAGTCTTCACCGGTTGCTATAGAGGAAGTAGAGATTACTTCTCTGGTTCTTTACCCTTCATCTCCTCTGGTGAATCCTCCAGATGATCTTCAGATACCGCCAGTGAACCTTCCTGAACCTGATTCATCATCTTCAGATCCTTTAAGTTCTGAGGGTTCATATGAGTTATTAGCTTTTCCTGTCACTCCCATCTTAGCCGCCAAGCCACCTACTCCTCCTCATGATTGATTCCACCTTTGTGATGAAGACAAAATGCTGGAGAAGAACTTAAGTGATTTTGTGAAGAATGGCTGAGTCTCTATATTAGGATATGGGTGTATGGGGTTTTAGGGTGCTTTGTTTCTTTTTGTTCTTGATTGATTTTAAGTTTATGTATTAAATTCTTTATTATGCAATTTGTTCCATTATGATATTTCATCGAAATTATATTGCATTTTGGGACTAATGTGTTTTTGATTGTGTATGCAAGGTAAACAAGTAAATATAAGAACAAAAAATTTAAAAAGATCTTTAATAAGCTATTTCAAAAAGAGTTTTCAAGTTTAAATTGAATAAAAGATTTCATATGAAAAATATTTGAGAAGCATATGCTTGAAAACAAAATTTCAAAAACTTTGTCTAAAATCACCAAGTTTTGTCATCATCAAAAAGAGGGAGAATGTTAGATCTCTTGTGTTTTGATAATAACAAAGATTGGATCAATAATATGAAAGGATTTGATAACAAATAAATAGATCTTTGAACAAAGTGGAAAAGCATTACTTGAAGTAAGATGTGGAGGGATAATCAACTTTTGTGAAGGCTTACTCGAGTAGCTACTCGGGTAAGAGAAGCCATTACGCAAGTAGCCACTCGAGTAAGCAAGAAGAATTTCATCTAGTGAAGCACTGCCAAAATTTGGAAGAAGTTATTCGAGGGAGTACTCGAGTAATCTACAAAGTTATATAGACCACTACTCGAGTAGCCACTCAAGTAACATGATTTTCACAGGAATTACTCGAGTAGCCACTCAAGTAATCAGGTTAAAAATCTTCTAGTGACTCTCAGCCAAGAAATGGAACACATTACTCGAGTAACCAGTGAGAAAATAGCATTACTCGAGGGACCACCTGAGTAATCTACAGAATTATTTGAAGCATTACTCGAGTAGCCACTCGAGTAACCAGAAAGCAAACTCTCGTCCAAGAATGTGATGCATTTACTCGAGGGTGTAATCGAGTAATCTGCCGGGTTATTTGAAAGCCACTCAAGGGACCACTCGAGTAAGGTGTGAAGAAAACTGAAGCTCACTCGAGTAGCCACTCGAGTAACCAGATTACCACAGTGATCACTCAAGTAACCTGTGAAGGTAAAGACATGGCTACTCGAGTAATTAAGTATTTTTAAGGTTTGTAATATATCACTCCAGGTCTTACCTGAGTGATATCTGATTTAAAATATTGATTTGCTCACTGCCATATTTTTTATAGGTTTATTCGAGGGACCACTCAAGTAATAAACTTGATCACTTGAGTAGCCACTCGAGTAAGGCAGTCTAGAAATTAAGTTTTTCATCGAATATCTTTTGATTTGTTATCTATATGATTAACTCTTCATTGTATTAGTATCCTAAGTACATTTGTAGAGAAACAATGAAGAGATCATGCAAGAAGAGCAAAGTCAAATAAAGTGTCAGAACGTTTACCTACTGCTACCTACCACAAACGGATAGTTTTCAAATTTGAAGAATGGTCAACCGTTGCTGTGCGAATATAACGGACATGTTTGAAATGCTTCCAACGGATACTACAAATCATCTATATATATGGAGCATTCAGAGAGAAGAAAACAAGACACAAACTGAGATTACACTGATCAACACACTCTTAGTGCTTTGTTTTCATATACTCATTCATTTGTACTTCAGAGATTATATATTTGCTCTGTGAGAGAGTTTTTTTATTACAAACTCAATATTTATTATTGAGACAACTTAAGGTAGTAGAACCTTGAGTTGGGGTTTTGATTACAACGTGTAAGGGGGAGCAAGTATCCAGGTGAAGGAACTTGCTGTGTACTGAGGTGCCAAGAACCCATTGAATCTTGGAGAATATAGTGAAACTCTCAGAGACGCTTTGAGGACTGGACGTAGGTCAAAGTAGTTGTGGCCGAACAAGTATAACTCCCAGTGTACACTTCAATTATATTTCTCCTTGCTCTTAACTACTTTTAATATTCCGTCAATTTCCTTATATGTAACGAAATTTCTGGGATCACCCAATTCACCCCCCTCTTGGGTGAAATGCTTGCACTAACAAATACATGGTAACTTATGATGACTTTTGGATGCATGGTTGCTTGGGCGTATTGGATGGCACACACATAAAGGTTCAAGTGCCAATTTCCTTAAAGGCTAGGTACCGAAATAGAAAAGGAGAAGTAACTACTAATGTGCTTGGTGCGTGCCCTCCAGATGGCCAATTTATATTCATATATCCGGGTTAGGAAGGCTCGGCAGTAGATGGGTTCAAGGTGCCCTAAGGTACACATACCACAATAATTTTTTTACTATTTTGAGTCTACTATTGATTTGGAGTTGTAGGCCTTGGTTTCTGACAATATTTAATTGGGTGTGGGAAATTTTTATTTGGTTGATACAGGCTACCCCAATTGTCAAGGGTTCCTTGCCCCATATAAAGGTCAACGATATCATCTAAGTGAGTGGCGAGAAGGTCGACATCCTCAAAATCCCTAAGAGTGTTTTAACATGCGACACTCATCAGCACGAAATATAATTGAAAGATGTTTTGGGGTGTGAAATTGAGATGGGCAATATTAAGGAGTCCATCATTTTATCCCATTTTCGTGCAAAATCGATATATTATTGCTTGTTGCTTGCTCCATAATCTCATCATGCGGGACAACTTGAATGATCCATTGGAGGCTAAATATGATGCACAAGATGAACCAAACATCCCTATGAAATTCAATCCTATTCTAACTATGGAGCCCTCAGATGCATGGAGTGCATTTCTAGATAATTTAGCTAATGAAATGTTCAATGCATTTAGAGCTCATAGAGGAAATATATAAGCCATTTGTGATGTATTTGAGACTCGTGTTATTAGTCCTTATGCTTTGGATATTTAACACTTTTATATTTTTAGTACTTAGACTTATTATTTAAAACTTTCACAGTATGTGTAATTGGAATTTATATGTTGCAATGTTATGATGAATTTGGCTCTTTTAGAGATAATTCAAATTTGTTTGAATGTGATTGAAAGTTGTTTCACAGTCTAATTTTATGTGTTTGACATGATACCTTGTATTAAATTTGTTTTTATGTGGTTGTTTTAGAATGGACAACCAAGAGCAGAACTATGCTTCAAAGGGAAACAAGCATCAATGGACTAGTTCTGAGGATGATGTTCTTGTTGATTGTTTGGTTCAATTGAAGGTGGAAGGCAAGTTTGTTGCTGACATAGGTTTTGGTGGAGGCTATATTGGCAAATTGGAGTAAATGCTGCAAGAAAAACTTCCTGGGACTAAAGTCAAGCACATCCTAATATATGGTCTCGATTGAGGATATTGAAGCAATAATGGCAAATTGTCCACAACTTGATTTATGGCGGCAATACTTCCGGTTTTGGCTGGGACCCGGTAAATAAGTGTGTCGTAGCTAAGGATGCGGTGTGGGAACAATATGTGAAGGTATGTCATTCATTGCAAACATATAACCACATTCATATTGTTGTTATTTCATATTTTTTGTGCTTTCAGGTGAATAGTAAAGCAGGTAAATTCCGCAATAGGAAGTTGCCATACTTTGAAAAGCTGACATTTATATGGGGTAAGGATTGTGCCACTAGAAATAGCGCCTTAAGACCTACCCAAGCACAACAAGAGGTTGAACAAAAGGCAAAAGAAAATGAAGATGCAACTTAAAATGACCAAGTTGACCCAGTTATTGAACAATATGTTGAGATAGATCAAATTGAAGTGCAGTCAACATCTAGGAAGCTTTGTGGATCAAGTCGTGATGCTGTAGAAATGTTGTCAGAATCAATAAAATAATCTTCTAAAATTTTAGTCCAAGTCTCCGAGAATATGTGCAAATCTTTTGTTGAGGCTCGTCAAGATTCTTCTAAGAAGCAAGTTGCTCAAGAACTATATCCTAAACTGCTGAAAGTAGAGGGGTTGACACTTAATGAGATTGACATGGCTCATCTTAAAATTGCTGTGCCTTCGAACTTAATGAATAGGTTCCCGCTCATTCCAAACGAATACAAGGCTCGTTGGATTCGTCGTCTCATCAACGATCTAGTTTAACTATTTAACTTAAAGTTGTTTTTTTTCATTGTTTGGTTTCTATTTTGTAAGGATATGAACTTGGTAGTTGCAAGTTTGGATTCTATGTTCATTGTCCCATTCTAATTATTATTATTGAGTATTGGGAAATCAGTATTTGTTTGTGTTTTTTTGCCCCCTTCTCATATTGTATTATTCGCCATCCTTCGTCTTATGCAAAATAAATCACTTGAAACATATCAATAGCTGAGCCAAATTAACATCGTATTGTATTTTCCATGATTGTTATATATTAATTCAGGTGTGATCCACTTTACCAACACCTTTGACAGTGAGAAAAATAATTAAACGATTCAAAATAATGAAATACTAGGCACAAAGTTGAACCTAATTGAGCTTGCCTTTAAGAGGACAATGAAAACAAGACTGAAAGAATGGAACCCAATATGCCTTGATCTTTTGCAGTACATTGACCCAGAGTGTAGTAGCAAGATATATCTATAAACCCAAATAACTTTTAAAAATCCTCAGATTTTAAGTCAAAGAGAATCACAAACCAAGTCTGCTAGTATATTAATTTATAATAAAATCCTAATCCTTATAAGCTGGTGCCGGCAGAATTAGATAGACTGATACAATTAATAGTTTTAAGTAATGGAAGATAGTCTAGATTGTGGAGAAAGAAAGTGATGTGGAAGACTAACGAGTTGGTTCATATTTGTCAATTGCTACAGAGTTACACTTATCTTTCTCCTTTCTTATTTTGCCCCGAAAAGCTGATAGAAGACGTTATATTCAAAGAACAATCAAGAAATTTCAAACAATGCTTGTATATCGGAAGATAGAGGAATTTGCATCCCCTTAATTGAGGCTTCCTAAATTGACTCAATTGAGGGATGTTAGCTATTAGATTAGGAATGATTTATAAATTTTTTAAAAAAACAAAAGTCTTTAATCATAACTCCTATCTCCCAACACCATTAGATTACAATTTAATGTTAATAACCCTTAATATACAGAAACCAAATGTACAGAATTAGAAGCAATCCTCAACGTTCACAAGACTAACAAGGGTAAAGAGTGAAATCTGTATTACATTAAGGGAAAATTAAATTGAAAAAAATGAATTTACTCAATCACACTATCATTTTAAATGTACGCACACATAAAAATAGAAATAAAACTTCAGACGAAGCAAAGTACTTTCTCCTGTTAATTGTAGAGAAGCAGGCATAGATCAACATATATAGGACATGTATAAAAGGAAGAAATCGACATAAAGGTAAAAGGAAGAAATTAGATAACCGATAAGGGTAATATAAAAAGTATGCAGAATAAAAGCCTTCAAATGACAAGCTGGTTTAGAGCTCAATCTTTTCCACCTATGCTTTATTTGAGATTTTGATACACAGAAGTGTTGAGAGACAAAGACTCACAACTAAGGTAATGGTGATTCTCCACATTGTTTACATTTCATGCCTATTAAAATGTAATGGATATGAATGCCCTCCTAGATAAAATACATTCTATGGAATTTTATAACATGTTGTTGCCTTAAAAAGTTTTAGTTCAATTTGTCATGACACATAATGCCGTATGAAATGTTCTCATCTTCACCAATTTCTTTAAAATGTTTCTGAACTGCTTCGCGAGAAGTGTCCCTCTTCCAAGCTTTTACCCATTCTGAATAATATGCTATAGGACCTATCCTTTCCAGTCTCTCTTGTTTCAGCTTGAAACTTGAAGACAAAAAAAACACACACACACAACTTCGATCAAGTGGGACATCATACTACAGAAAGCTTTTACAATCAGCATTAGTCAGGTTTACAAGGCAATCATAACAGAGGCATAATAAGGCAAGGTTCTTGATGTTCTGATTTAGGTGAAAGTGACTGCAAAATTTTTAAAATATATTTACACATACTAATAAGCAATTAGATTAGATATGTCTTTATCATCATATACCATACTACTAATTAGAACTCTAAAATCCTCCAGAAAGTCACAGCAGATAGGCTTTCTTGATTTTTTCTTGTGCGTACTGTGAGAGTCTTGAGTCCAAATGAATGGACAATGGTTCCATTTGGCCCCAAGAACAGTTGTGCATCCAAAATTTGGGATTCTCCTCTAAGGAACAAGATTTTCATTGAGATTCACATCAACAGCAATAAATTTCAGTTTTCACTCTTAAGATATGAAAATGTTGCTAGACTTGTTTATAATAATGTCAATACACATTGAATCCAGATCACCGAGTTGATGAATTTCTTGAATTCATAGACCATGTGAAGAGATATATTGGGTAGAAAAATCATGCATTATATAGAACCGACCTGGTAAACCGCATGCTCTTTGATTGACTCTTTTTCCTGATGAACACAGAATTGAGAAATTGTCTAGTGCAGAAAATAAAATAGCAGCTGAAGAAAAAAGGCATAAGACCAGGTAGAAACATTTAAGAAGTAGAGAGCAATAGTAATGCATGCCAAACCTGAAAAAACCACTGTCTGGGTCATCTTCGCCTAACATGTATGAGAAAAGCCTCCTTTATCGTACTCCACCATGCTCGTCCTCCGCTGCCATCACCCCCTACGCCATCGTCATCCCCTCCGCTGTGCTCGTCCTCCTCCGCTTACGTGGGAGAAATGGTTGCTGTTAGGTTTGTTGAAAAAGAAGATGGGGCTAAATTTTTTTTTGCCAAATGAATATGGGGTAAATTGGTCCTTTAAATATATATTAATTTTAAAACATTATTATAAAATAACCCATTGCACCACTTTCTAAAAAGCTTACCAAACATTATCCCGGTAATTCCAATTGCATTGCATCCCTATTACATTACATTGCAGGTTGTAATGGGGTTGAACCAAACAGGCCTTAAATTTCCGAGAGCATTTGTCACAGATTTGTGACGGAAATGGATTTTCGACAGAAGGGACTCGATCTCTAATAATAGCATGATAAACCAATTTCTGACGGAATTCATATTCCCACGCAAATTTCTGACGAAATTCTAAAGAAATTAATTCCATTACAAATTTCTGACTGAATTCCATCAGGAATTTGCGACGGAAATCAATTCTGTTAGAAATTATTTCCGATGGAATGCAAATTTCGCAAACTTATTTTTTATTTTTTTTAATTTTCAAAAGCCATATAGCAACTCCGGCTACCACCACCTCATCACTGTCGTCGGCGGGTGGCAGCTTTGGTGGCCTCCACCGCATTGCTAGCGCCCAGCTCCGCCATGTATTGCAACCTCTTTTTTCCTAAAAATGAAACTCCTCTTGGCTACCTTTGGTAATAACCCATAACCTCGTCCGTACGTAAATGATGTCTTACCGAATGGGCTGGACTGCTTTGACTTTTTATTATTACACAATTATATATATAATCTTATTATATATAATCAATTATTTATAAATATATATTTGTTTCTTATACATAAATATATGTTATTATAAAAAAATAAAAATAAATGTAATAATATAAAATAATTTTATATATTCTTATAATTTTTAATATAAATTAATTTCAAATTAAAAACTTTTACATCTTAAATAAATTTCATATGACTATATTTTTGTCTAATTTCTAAAATTAAAATTTTTTTATTAAAATTAATTAATAACTAATAAATTTTATTCTTTATAAATAAATTTTTATATGACCATTTTGCCCCTACAAGGACCAAAACCTATGGTTGGAAACTTGAGGGGCCAAAACCAAAAAGAGAAAGAACTTGAGGGATAAAAGATGGTATTAACCCTAATTTTTAAATATTTATATCGCTAGTCATATCATAATTTTAAATTTTATAAATATATTTTTTAAAATTAAATTTAATTAAATAATAATAATTTTCAATTTTTCTGACGGAATTTTCTATGGAATCTTTTCATAGCAAATTCTGTGGCAAAATTAGCCATAGAATTATTCCATGGCAAAATTATTTGCCATGGAATTCCCGACGGATTTCTAACAAAATTTGCCACGGAAACAAATTCCTAGACAAATTCCGTCAAAAATTTAATATTTTTTTGTAGTGTGATAAACACTCCTACTTTTCTCGATCATATAATGGATGAAATTTTGGATGTGTTGGGGGATAGTGAGTAGATACTCCTGGTCGATTAAAGTGAAAGCCTAAGCCCACTTACAAGTAGGACACAAACAGAAATAAAACAGTGTAATAGGCAAGCATGTGCTGATTTCTTTTTTGGTGATAACATGTGCTTAATATATGCCTTCATTTGAATTGGGTGTTCCACAACCTTTTCTTTTTGTTATTTTTTTCAAAATACAAAAACAAGTGGAGCTTGGAATCAAAGAAGGAAGGAAAATCTCCTGGAAACAAGATATCACAGCAAAACAAATGAAAACAAAATAACACTTAAGCCAAGCATTGTTTATCGTCTAGGTACATTCCTAGGCATCCATGGAACTAGAATTGTTTCAAAAGTATCTCAATGTCCTTCTCTAGCCAAGTAATCTGCATATCTAATTATATCTCTACATGTATGCTGTAATTGAACTTCCCAATTCCCAAAGAACTAGTAACTCACTACTAGAAAACAGATTTTTAAGGCCGATTGAAATTGGCTTTTTAGATCGTGTTTAGCTCCAGTCTTATATCAACTAGTTTAAAAAGTATATCCTTATTAAAACATATCCTACAACTAGTCTAAAAAGTTACTTTTTAAACCTAGTTGTTTTAATGAGCGATGTTATAATGTTTCAATTTATAATTAAAAAATATACATTTTATTTTGTTTCACAGAAACCCTATTGGATTATTACATCTAAAAGCTATATTATGCAATACAAATTTTACATATAGCCTAAAAAATACAAATGCAATTGATATAAAAAATAGTTATAACTAATAATCATTAATCTTACCAACATCGTTAGATAATTGAATCTTAATTTCGGGTTTTTTCAAGGTTTACTTTTTTTCCTTGGATTTTCCCTACATCCAAAGGAGTTAGATATTTTTGAGTATTGCATATAGTGGATTCTTTAGGCTCGGCATTTGCATGTTGTTGACGCATAATTCATATTGTGAGCATCCCTAAAGTTGAATGCAGTTAACTATGGACTGGGTGTTAGGTTACCATACCTATGTATTTTAATTCTTCTAGACTTCATATGTGAAACATGGCTCTTCCTATCTCAAGTGATAAAGGAGAAGATTCTTATTTAATAAACTATATTATAACAGAGTTAATATACAAATATAAGAATTGTATTTTATATGAGTGAATTTGATATCGTTATCAGGTTTTGGATAAGATGGAAAACAAGTGGAAGGCCAATAATAAGGAAGTAATCGACTAGGTGGAAATACTAGTGACAGGTTGAGGACTAATAACTCTAAATTGGAGGATGAAAAACATTAGCTAGATGATCATCACTTTCAAGGACAAGTTTGTTGGACTGGATGGTAATCCAATGCAATGAATTTTTCTTGCAAGCATAAATCACCTGGCCAACATTTTTCATTATCTAATTTAGATGTCTTAACCATCAACCCCTCACTAGTAACTCTACCTAGTCAAGTAGCACCTTATTATTCTATTCACCTTCACTTTAATTTCCTTTTCAACCAAGACCTTATCACATGACCATATTCAACCATACAAAATAGAATTCTGAAGTTTGTATATCAACCATGTTAGACTCAGCTTCATTAAATAAGATATTCCACCTTTATCAGCTAAAATGAGGTAGGCCAGAGCCATTTTCTTTTTCAAGTATCAAAAGAACCAAAATGCCTAAGCTTAGTAAACTTAGCACCCAGTCCTAGGGTCGCTGCATTCAACCATAAAAATGGTCCGCAATATGAACTATGCATCAACAACACCCACACATCAGGGTAAAAATTACAACTGACACTCTCATCTTACACTCAATAATGATATAAGCCATTTCAAGGAGGGGGCATCCAAACAAAAAACAACTGAGAAAGAACAAAGGTATGACAAAAAAGATTCAATTAAATAACCTTAGAAGAATATAAATATGTTGATGAGGAGAATGATATAATTTCATTAAACATGAACATATCAACTTGGTGCTTCTAATGATATAATAGAACATGAGATAACATGTTATCTGATATCGATATTATGTTATATCATGAGAAGCACCAGGATATGTCCATGTAAAATGGAATTGTATGATTCTTATAATGACAAGTTCATATTTTAGTCCATAGTGTATATATTTATACTTGTGGAAGGAAGCCAACATCCACAGAGAATGTCGTAACCCTTGGCTTGCTTGTATCTACAACCTATAACTTCATTTATCCCTTGTTTTCAATTATACAAAGTTACATATTATATTAGATTATATAATGCTATTCACATGCCTTTTTGCAACTCAGAGGAATATGTAATGAACACAATGATATTGATTGTAAAAGAAGTAGAAAAACTTAACTGATAGCTATAAAAAAACCACTCAACTTGGTTCTCTTCATAGCCTCTGTGCTATGTATACAGTTGTTGGGTTTATTCCCATTGCAGGTCGAACCTTGTGTTATACTTGGTGGTGTTATTTGGCTAGAATTAATTGCTATGAATGCAATGTAATGTAGTTTATTGACTTGTGTCGTACATAATGAAATTACTGCATATGTAATGTACTACATATGTTCACGAGTGCATCGCATTTGGAGCAAGGAGCAAAGTAAATAATCTTGACCTACCAACACTACTACATATATCACATTGGACACTTATAAAGCTCTTCATACTCTTTCCTGTCATTATGCAATCATTAAGGCATATGCAAATATTTTTTACAACCAAGTGAATAGAAATTTGCATGCAATAACTGCAAGAACAAGAGAGAATATTGATGAAGAAGAAAACATTCATTTATGTGGATGTAAGACAAAAAATATAAACTTTCTATTAGGGTTTTGACTTACTCATGAATATATAGTATATTTGGCACTTGTTTGACCTCTATTCTATATATGCATGTCTTGTGTCCATTCCCATTACAAGTTGAACCTTGTGCTATATGTAATGGTTGGAGGACACAAGACATACATACATAGCATAGAGGCTATATGGTGAAAAGGTATAAGCATCAGTGTTTTGACAGAGAAAGAAAAAGAGTGAGCATTAGGATCAATCGATAAAAACATCCATGCAAGCAAAGATAATGAAAGAGAACACTAACAGAAGAGGGCTAGTGAGGGTTTGTAAACGCCAAAAATTTTTGTCGAATGTGAAAACAAAATGATGACGACAGAGAGGGAGAGCCTAACAAAAAGTAATACCAAGTCATCTTGATGGTAGAGAGAGAGAAACCATGGCAGCCGGAGGCGACGAAGAGAAGAAGGGACGCGCGAAGAGCTTGTGACTCCACGGGCTGAGATATGAAGTTTAAGCATGAATGTGAGTATAAATACTTGAGCAATTTTTTTCTAGACCAATCCTCTATAAATTTGATCTTAATATTCATAACGAAACCAGGTTAAATAATAGCTAGTTTCTATATATAAAAACATTTGTAATTCATAAGGAGATTGTCTTTTAAAACAATCGGTCTAATAAGTAATTTTTGAAACTGGCGAAATAAAATTTAAGAAATAAAATTCATAAACAAGAACTGAAACCATCTGAATAATCATATAACACAAAAAGATTAAGACCATCAATAGGAAATAATAGTAACAGATCAAAAGGCATAAAAATATTAAAACTTTTTCTTTAATATATTCTCCTAAAGGTGGCAGTACATTCATATATATATATATATATCATGATTTGGTAAAAAAAATAAAAAATACAACAAAATATGTTTATAAAAGGGGGTTATTGAACCCATGCCAAAATCTTATGATCATCATCAATCTAGCTAGGACACAATCCTTAGAATACATGGTCCAAGATGTCATCTAATATGGTCATCAACTCCTCCAGTCATTCGGAGAAGCAATCTTGCTTCTCCATCCCCTCCAGAACGATGCCTTAAAGGGGAAAGATGGCCTCAGTGATGTCCTCTAAGGACAAAAGTAGAGGAGGCTGTGAAGAGGAACCATTGGTGGGTACTACCACTGGAGGAGAAAGGGAACACTACCTCTTATTTGTTCTTGCCATTGAAAGTATTGCTACTCAAAGAAGAGATAAAGAGAAGTAGAAAGGGACTTTTGAATTTGAACTTCAGAACTATAGGCACATCGGTATTTATATTTGGAACTAATGGCTAGAAACTTTAGCTGATACGACTGATACATGATGATATGCGATTGAAGTTTAAATGTTACAAATTTAGATCGATCATCTTCTAACACTCAGTCTAAATAATAATAAAATGATACTGGATGTTCATCTTAACTGGCCTAAATAAAAAGTGGATGTTAGAATATTAAATGACATATAGATCTCTCAAACGTTAAATGATGGTTTAGATTATCATATTTAAACCTTGTGCCACTACAACTGGTATAAATATAATCAAATTATATAATTAATAGTATTCAGATAATATAAGTTACTAATATATTATCTATATAATTATATATATAGAAATGGATTAATTACATAACCAAGATCAAGAATTCAAGATTAGAAATAAAAATGTTTTTCATTAATATAACTTTTTGCTGCTTGAGGGTAGCAAATTACATCATGCATAAAAAGATACATCATTTTATATAATAAAAAAACTATTCATCCTTCCTTGTTATCATCGAAAGTAATGGAGAAGGAAGAAGAGGGGTCAGAAGAAAGATTATACTTGACATTATTGGTATCAAGCACATGATTCAACTTCTTGTTAATGGTGTGCAATTGAGTGACGATTCTTGCAAGGCTTCATCTATGTGTTCTATCCTTGCATGGAGCTAGTTAAAAACCTCCTTTATTAAAGGCGGTGGAGGAGGCGGAGGTGGTGTATGCAGAGGAGGAAATGGAGGACAAACTGATGAAGTTATGATGCATCTCACCATAACATTGAATAAGAGTATAGAAGAAATGTATTATCCTGAATTTTGGGCCTAGAAGCTTGAGAATAAAACCAAATCAAGTAGACTACTAAGCCCAGTTTGGCAAAAATCCCAAGAATGTCCAAAAGATAAATATGATATTCAGGGACTATATGATTCAGCCCCTAGGGTAGAGGAGAATTCTTTAGATCACATGAGGCTTTAGTGTATGCAATGAGTCAGATAAAATATTTAGTATATATGTGTATAAGGATACTTGATGCCTTCTTAGAGACACATAAATGGTGTAATATCCTGAATTTTAAGCCTAGAGACTTGAGGATAAGGCTATATTAGGCAGACTACTAAGCCTAGTTTGGGAAGAGTCCCAAGAATATCGAGAGATAGAAAGATTCTCGAGGACTATATGATTTAGCTTTCTAGGAAGGAAATGGTTCTCCTATTGATATGAGGGATTAGAGGTTGTAGTTAGTTAGAGAAATAGACCGACACATGTACTTGGGTATATGTGGTGCCCTTATAGGTAGAAGGCCACTTAGTGCCTTTTTGAATGGCAAACACAAGTATTTGTAGGCCATGTGGGGCCACAGACTATGTGATTCGGTTCCTCAGGGTAGAGAACAAGTGTCCGGATTCTTAGTAGGTGTGATTAGATAGATAAAATATGTCAGTTGACATGTACACATGGCATTTATAGTTCAAGTACATATACCCTACATTTTTGAAAAGGAAGAAGAGATATAGGCTATATGGGTCCCATATGTAGACATATCAACACACACACTTGGCAATCCCTTGAGGTAGCACATATAGTGCCTTCTATAAGACACAGACCCGTGTGGCATGGTCTGAGCCTACATCGATAATGTATCTTTATTAAAGTAACTTTATTAAAGTAGATTTTATAAAGTAAGTAATGATAAGTAATTATGGCATTTACTTTTGTGTTAGACAAATAAGAAGATGACACATGTCCCTTCATCATGGGATTCACTTTTTGTCTTTTATGTTGCCACTCTTATGAGGTGACACCTAGCACAATAGTTAGAGAAATTCATCGGTCTCCGATCCGGGTAAATGATTGACTTTTTAAATAAGCTTTAATATACTGATAAAGTAGCATTATTAAAGTAGCTTTATTAAAGAAATTTTATTAAAGTGGCTTTATGGCTAAAGGTGCTTTTGGGTTGGAACAGTTAAGAGACACCACCCAATTACCTCAGGTACCACATGTCCAAAAGGTCAGGATGACTCACCGGTCTCTGGTCCAGCCACATGTCTGACTTTCCTGAACACCGAACATGAAAGCCAAAGGAAATTGTCATACCTCCTTTCCCCTAACCTATTAGGATGCCTAAGACATAAGAGAGAAAGGGAGGGGGCCAGATTTCAAAAAGAGTGACTAGCATCCCAGGTTTCAAGAAGAGCATCTGGCACCCTGAGGAAAAAGAGCTCCGACACCATAGGAGATTAAATACTCCCAAATCCTCCTAAACTCTTCATAATTCATCCAAGAATAGAAATATTAGGAGAAAATTGGAGAGAAAATGAAAGAAGAGAATGTTAGGATCGGTAAGCACAGCGGAAGAATTTTAAAAATTTTTACCGATCCTAATCGAGGATCTATCAAAGGCATTTAAACCAAGTTGGAAGGATTCATACCTTTTGATGATTCAGAGTTTTCATGATCTCTAGGAGCCAACACGTCAGGTCCGCTCCCTCTACCGGTATCCACACGAATGCTCTCCAACTGAGACTGTGTGCTAGCGCCTCTAATGTCTCCTAGGGTTTCACTTGCGGCTCTCAATTCTCATGTGCGTATCAATATATCTGCTATATCAAGTTTATAACCTATGAGGGCTATTTTCAAATTTCAAAATCAATCATCATTAATTTTGAAATTAATTAACAATTAATTATCTTGATGAGCTAATTAAATAAATTCAGTTTAAATTAAATCTGTCCATCAGTTTTAATTTAACCTATTTATTTAATCCAAATAAAGAGCCATTAGATTTAATTTATCTTCATAAATTAAATCTGAGATACTATATCTCTATCATGTTAGTTATTAAATTTAATATATCTTAATAAATTAAATTTAAAACTAACACAATATAATAATATCATATAATATATATATATACATATATATAAGATATATATTTCGAAAAAATATATATCTATATAATATTATTAATGAATTTTATATTATATATATATAAATATAAAATTCGTCCACCCTAAATTAAACATTATCTCATGTTGGGCCATTCTTGTGTGCGACCCTATAGGCCTATATGAAGTTGGCAATGGGCCAATAACTATGCTAACCCAAAAGTCGCAAGCGGCCTCTAGCAAGACATTATGACTACCCAATTTATATGAGGATCGTTATCACGATGCAACCTATCATACAACCATGTCACGTCCCTTTTGTCACATGATATATCGATCAAGGATAAGGCATGGATAATGTCATCCTCTTGTTCCTGACCATTACTTTCTCGATTATTGAGTAGCCTAATAACAGAGACAGAAACTCCTTTCATCATAGTATGGCCATACATTTCTCAGAATCACTCATCGAGGGGTCCAGTAATATCTCTCTACTAATGTGAGGGACAAATTCTATCTTGATCATTCATATTCCTCTGCATGAAAAACCACCAAGCCCGATCGTAGCCTTTATCATCACCCGGTCAAAAGTGACTTTTGACTAGTTCAAAGCTTAGCAACTTTCATGTAGGAATCCATGATGACCTCAGGTCTAAGGTCATTGTGATGTGGTTATACATGAGAAAAGCTTATGACTTGATCCATGTAGCTTTCTCATAGTGGGTCGGTCCAGCACCTTGTACTCTTACAAGTGCCTAAGACTTTGATTCGTATCTCTATATCTTATCAAAGTCATACTGATCTTGTTTCATCTCTGCTCCCGCATATATGACCGACCAGGGACATTTTAGGACAATCTTTATGAATTATCCAAGGATACAATTATCACAGTTAACATGCAAATAATATGATAACAGAATAGAGAAATTTCAATAAAATAATAATGTTTAAAGTACAATGACTGGCCCTTAGGGCATAATTTACAACAGAGAGAAGGTGGGGGATTTTAGAAGAACAAAGTATTCCCGAGTGATTTTCACCTCAAATTTGTGTTTCTAGCTGATAGAGCCTTCATGAATCTTGTTCCTCTCAATGAGAGCAACATTCCTATAATTTTAGATTCTTGAACAAAGGAGTTTCATGTTGCCTCTAAGGAGTAGATGCTACCATAATAAAGAATGGGCTATAGCATCGGATAGAGGTAAGCATAAGCTCCGATTTGAGTATAATATCTTGAATTTTTTGTTAAGATTTTATGACATTGTGCTGCTGCCCTATTTTTGTAAAGACGTAGTCTTAGGGTTTTGATGATATTAAGAACATGAACATCATGATAAAGTGGCTTAAGCATGATAAAAATAAAGTTCAGCAAGCCTTGTGGTTAAAATTGTCAAAATCACTTTATTTGTGCCATGATGAATTTTGGCCAGACTTGAATCTTAGGGAAGGAATATGATTTTGATACTTCCAATGAGTTTATAATGAACAAATTATGTAGGATAAAGGTGTGAAAATGATTTCAGAATCTTTGGAATTGAAAATTGGAATTTTAGCCCAAACACCCTAAGATTCATCCTTAATGAATTATTAGGGAAGGAGTTGGTTTTTGTTAAATTTGAGATTAGAAATTTCTACATGAAAAATTATGAAGGAATAGCTTATTGGAATAATTTTAGAAATATTGGATTGAAAATCCAATTACTGGAACTAAAGATTATGTAAGAGAATAAGTTATATGCAATGGCTTGCTTTCGTGGCTCTCATGAATTAAACACATGATATGGTTATGTATCTAGGGCCATGACATATCAAGGAAGAGGAAAATGGAAGGATTTTCAAGCAACTTCAATGGTTAGAAGAAAAGGGAACAAGAGGAGAACATAAACTCAAAGGTAGTAAACTTACCTAACTTGCATGTAATTGATATGTATGCTTGTGTATTGATATGTATGATCGCTTTGCTTGTTTATGTGGAGCATATATGGATGATTGAAGCTTTATTTCTATTGATGCTATAGCCATTTATATGATAGTGAAACATTGAGCATACAAATATGTCATTATGTTAGCATGAATTAAGGTAAGGCAAGAATGCCATGCACTGAGCATTTATCTTGCATGCATATTTCGTAATGTTTTCTACTGAGATTCTCCTGAATCTCACTCTCCCTCACGCAACCATATAGGTATTTGAGCATGTAACACCTTACCTTCCATAGCGTATTATAATGAGTCTTACATAATGACTTTAGACTACCAAGCCCGAATTCTGTTTTAGGACAAATATTCCTTTGTAACAATTTTAAATCCCAACCTCAACAAAAGGGTTCAAACCTATAATTGAATAGGTCTTTCCTAAATAATTTAAAATTTTCAAAAATTTTCCCATAATGGTTTACTACTCATTATGACTCATCTTTTCTTAACTTCATTTATGATGATCATGTTAGATCCCAAGTTTTGATGATAACAAAAGGCAATTGTGTGCAAATCATAGTTTTATAAGTCTAAGGAATGATTACAAAGTTACCAAATGCATATGGCAAAGTTTTGTGAAGTCTGCTGTCAGATTTAACTGATGTACTCGAGCACAAGAACTAGCACTCGAGCATGGAGCTCTTTTATGCTCGAGCAGATGCGAGTGATAGCCAGAAGTGCTTTCCTGAGAGCATACTACTATCATTTTTATTGATTCACTCGAGCACTAAAGATAGCACTCGAGCAGAAGACTCTTTCTCACTCGAGCACATGCGAGTGAGGGACTGCAAGTGCTTAGCTGAGAACAATTCCTGTCATCCTTATTGATGCACTCGAGCATTGTAATCAATACTCGAGCATGAAGCCTGTTTGTACTCGAGCACTAGCGAGTGAAGGAGTACAAGTGTTTGGCCGAGAGTCATAAAGGTCAGAGAAGCACAAGTATGCCCGAGTGAGGCTTCATATGCCCGAGTGACATATCAGCACTCGCGAGTGAGAAATCTAACTCTCTCAAATTCTGATGCAAGTGCTGATCACAAGAGTATATTACATGAGAATATCCTTCTCACTCGAGCAGGAGTATGTGTTCTCGAGTGAGGGCCCACATCACCTGCGAGTGCAAAATCTCACTCTTGCTAAAATGGTATGCGAGTGTTGTCCAGAGATGAGACTCCTAGTGCAATATGCAAGGCCACTCGAGCAGAAGGAGTTATGCTCGAGTGAGGCCCCACATCACTCACGAGTGAGAAAATTATCTTTCTGAAATCCTGAGCGAGTGCAAGAAGAAAACTGAAGAGCAAGTAGAAAAATGGTGAGTTCACTCAAGTGAGCGCATCCATGCTCGAGTGATACTCTGCCAGAAGACAAAATACACCAGCTTTTACAGCGTTCAATCCGAATATGGTTTAACGATATTTATTTATTTTATCATCACTTATTATTATTATTTAACATCATTTTGAATGTATTATAAGTATGAAACAGGAGGATGAATGTTTGAAATAAATAGACACGAAGGAAGTCAAATAATGGCAGACAACATCATGACAAGCACGTACCTACCGTATTCAAAGTTTTCAAACGTGCGCATGCTGTTCCACAGTAACATGCCCCGCTCCACAATGATCAATATTCAAACGGGTAAAAACGAACGTCTATAAATACAGAGTCCCAGAGATCGTCAACTATAACTAAGCATAAGAATTCACAAGCAAATACATGAGTCTCTGTTATTCATATTTTCTCTGTATTCGTATTGATCTTCAGTGTTTATCATACTTGCTCTAAAAGAGAGTCCATATACAATTCAAATTCTATTTTCATTTGATCTCAAGGTATTGGGACCTTGAGAGGGTAGATATCCTTACGAGGAAAGTAGTTGAGAGAATTCCTAGGTAAAACTTCCACTCATAAGACTTATAAGATACAAGCAGTAGAGAACATTGCTGCTCGTAAGACTTACAGTGGTGTAAGCAGGAGAGAACGTTGCTGCTCATAAGACTTGTATACGTGAACAAGTGGGAAAGGTCATAGGTTGTTTTTCTGCACGTAAGACTTGTCGTAAGAGGGAGAGAAATTTCTTAGTGTGAGAATATTTCTGCTCGTAGTCCGTTCGAGGATAATTGTTGTTTTGTGGCATTCTGAGAGCCCATTGAATCTTGGAAGAATAGTGAAAATCAGTAGGTCTTGATCTCTGAGGATTGGACGTAGGCCTAGTTTTTAGGCCGAACCAGTATAAGTCTTGGTGTTCTAATCTTCTCTACTCTACTCTGTCTTCATCTATTTTTATATCACCATATCAAGCGAAAAATTTATCACATCACCCATTTCACCCCCTCTTGGGTGAAGCTTACCTCTTTCAGATCACAGTGTATCTCTGCTCATTCTTAGTTTATTCCCATACGTACATACATAACCTATATAGCCACACAACTACCCAAATCATCATAGTTTAATACATAAATAGTTTATATGTAATACCCTAAATTTTATGATTATAGGCTAGATAATAAGCATGAATAAAGTAGACTATTGAGTCTAGTTTAGCAAGTGTCCCAGGAATGCATAAGAAATAGAATGACTATTAGAAATCATACTCAGAATAGAATGTGAATTTTGGAGCAAAATATTTGAAAGAAAGTACCCAATTTCCTTTAGGATATGTTAGAAAGACATAGAACGTAACCTGGATCTAAAGGAAAAAGGGAAGTAGTGTCTAGAAAGAAGTAATAAAGAGAATTAAAAGAACTAATGACATACGAAATAATATTATCATAATCAAGGGAAAAAGAGACAATTGTCACTTAATCTTGAGGTAAAAATTGAAAGACAAAATGAAGGGCCAAGATTTTCTCTTCAAAAGTAAGAAGTAATTAAGAGAATGAAAAGTAAATTAACTCTCCTTTTATGAGCACAAAAAACGTCCAAGAAGAGGGAAAAGAAGGAAGAGAAAAGCTTAGTCTAATAGTAAAAGTTTCTTCAAACTTTTACAACTTAGCAAAAGTGAACCAATGGCAAGACAAAGAGAGGAAATTGGTCAACAATTCCTCTCCCATTTGAAGGCAATATTTTGGTCAAGAAGAAGAGGAAAAAGGAAAGAGAAAACTTAATTAAAATAACCAAAGTCAACATGTCATAAACTTTAGCAAGAAGCTACAATATTGGTCATATATTTTCCCTTACTTTCTTTGGCCAATTTTTGGGCAAGCTTTTGAGGAAAGAGGATTTCATCATTAAAACATTATTCACTCCCTCATTCTCTCTAAAATTGACGGCCAAGCAGAAGAAAGAAAGAGAAAAAGAAGAGTTGGAGAAGACAAGAACTAAGGTGAGGTTTCTTGCATGATTTTCTCCTTCTAACTCACTTCTTTGGCTCAAATGTTCTTCATGAACCTTGTTCTCCTCTTTAAGTACTTCATTTCTATGGTTTTTTTAAGAGAAGGTCTTTTGAGTCATCTAGAAAGAGCCAAAGTTGAAGAATCAAGGAAAGTGATCAAGAGAGAGCAAGAGCTTCCTTTTGACATATATGTTGTCTTGTTTGGTGGAATTTTTAGGGTTTCATGATGTTTTGTTCATGTACATATGGTTATATGTGATGTTTGTGAAGCATATAAGACTTGTTTGGTGGAAAACTTGGAAATTAGTGAATTGTTGCTTTAAAGCCCTAAGATTCTGCTAGAACAGGGCATGAACTAGGAATGATAATTTGACAAATTTGATGTCACCATTGTGTTCTACAAGAAAAACTATGTGGGAATAGCCTCTAATTAGTGATAAGTAAAATATTTGCATAGTTATTCTCTCTTATATGATGAGTTTTTGGGTGATATTTGAGCTTAATTTATTGAATTTGGGCATAATTGATAAATAAATAATGATTACATAAAATAAAATTTATCAAAAAATACTAAATTTTAACCTTGTTTCAGTTTTCAGGTAATATCTGAAGCTCTAGATGTCTGATTGAGATGTTCTTTATATGGGTAAAAAGCTAAGTAAAATCCCTGCAACTTTTATGTTGAAGCCAAAACCCAGTTCTATCTTCAAGGGTTTTGAAGTTTGCTTAGAAGTTAAGAACATGGATTTATCCAAGTCTAACCTTTATCCACTAATTTGATTATAACTTGAGCTTCAAATGTTCAAATAAGGAGCTCTCATATATGTTTTAAGTTAAGATCCAGATCTACAACTTTCATATAGACAAAAATGTGAGAATCCACCGTTTTGAATATCAAAATGCGATTGCAATCAAGAAGCATGGTTGCCACAAGGTCAACATTGGTGGCTTAAAATCAAGATTTATGCCTAATAAGTGAAAATCTTTGCAACCCATTCATCTATAAATAGAGCAGTGGAGGACATAATGAGGGGGACAATCTTACAGTTAATTTGATACATTATATCATTTCTTATATGCCTCCTTCCTGGAAAGCTTAGGTAGACCTCCTTTATGGATGGTATAGGTTATCACCTATATGGAAGGTTTTACCTTGGATAAGGAAGACTAGATTTTCCCATTTTCATGCATCTTGTAGTTCTATCTTTATATTTTAGAATTTAAAAATTAAGTTTTATGCAATGTTTATGAAGCTTTTGTTGGAAATTGTGCCCTAAAGGCCAATCATTGTGCTTTGAACATTATTAGTTTAATGAAATTTCTCCATTTTGTTATCATATTATTTGCATTTTAACTGTGATAATTGTATCCTTGGATAAATTATAAAGATTGTCCTAAAATGTCTCTGGTCGGTTATCTATACAGGAGCAGAGATGAAACAAGACCAGTATGACTTTGACAAGATATGGAGATACGAATCAAAGTCTTACGTACTTGTAAGAGTACAAGGTACTGGACCTACCCACTATGAGAAAGCTACATGGATCAAGTCATAAGCTTTTCTCATGTAGAACCTTGTCACAATGCCCTTTGACCTGAGGTCATCATGGATTCCTACATGAGCGTTGCTAAGCTTTGAACTAGTCAAAAGTCACTTTTGACCAAGTGATGATAAAGGCTATGATCAGGCTTGGTGGTTTTTCATTCAGAGGAATATGAGTGATCAAGATGGAATTTGTCCCTCACATTAGTAGAGAGATATTACTGGGTCCCTCGATGAGTGAGTTTGAGAAATGTATAGCCATACTATGATAGAAAGAAGTTTCTATTTCTATTATTAGACTACTTAAGAATCGAGAAAGTAATGGTCAGGAACAAGAGGATGACCCTATCCATGCCTCATCCTTGACCGATGTATCATGTGATAAAATGGACGTGACATGGTTGTATGACATGTTGCATTGTGTTAACGATCCTCATATGAATTGGGTAGTCGTAATGTCTTGCTAGAGGTTGCTTGCGACTTGTGGGTTAGTACAGTTATTGGCTCATTACCAACTTCGTATGGGTCTACAGGGTCACACATAAGAATGACCCAATATGAGATAATATTTAATCTCGGGTGGATGAATTTTATATTTATATATATATATATAATATAAAATTCATTAATATTATATATATATATATATATGTATATTTTTAAAATACATATTTTATATATGTGTATATATATATTATATGATATTATTATAGTGTTAGTTTTAAATTTAATTTTATTAAGATAAATTAGATTTAATGAATAACATTATAGAGATATAGTATCTCATATTTAATTTATGAAGATAAATTAAATCTAGTGGCTCTTTATTTGGATTAAATAAATAGGTTAAATTAAAATTGTTGGACAGATTTAATTTAAACTGAATTTATTTAATTAGCTCATCAAGATAATTTAATTGTTAATTAATTTCAAAATTAATAAAGATTAATTTTGAAATTCAAATATAGCTCTGATAGGTTATAAACTTGATAGAGCAGATATACTCATATACGGATGAGAATTTAGAGCCACAAGGGACCTAGGAGACATTGGAGGCGCTAGCACATAGTCTGTATTGGAGAGTATTCGTATGGATACCGGTAGAGGGAGTGGACCTGACGTGTTGGGTCCTAGAGATCAAAAACCTTAAATTGAAAAAGGTACGAATCTTTCTAACTCGGTTTAACAACCATTGATAGATCCTCGATTAGTATTGGCGAAAATTTTAAAATTCTTCCACTGTGCTTATCGATCCTTACAGTGGCATCAGAGCCAGGTGAATTGTGCGTTTAAATTGAGTTTATGTTCTTATATATGTAATATATATGTATGCTTATAAGAAGATGATCGAATATGTATCTAATTTAATTTTCAGTTTTAAGAAAGTCGAATTGTATGCGATCTATTTCGTATTGTATGCGATATTGAAATATGCTTCGGTTTTGAGAAAGTCGAACCTATGTGATTTGTTGCTATGTCATGATTTCTGTTTTGGAGTGGATATGAAATTGGAATTCTCATCATTCTTGGTTTTGAATTTGTTAAAGATCATGACGTACAGACATTTTAGGGCCTCTAATTGAATTTAGGAATCTGAATTCTTGGAGAAGAACTGGGTTATAGTGGGATAGCCATGACTACCTGTTTGTAGTGCGATATAACCTAATCACGACATTTATTGCTTTTCATATTATATAAATTGTTACTTGTTGTGGTTTATTTTCAAACTTGTTTGGGTATGATGAACAATATGGTTTTAGATTTTTTCAAAGGGTTGTAATATTTAAATACGGTCTGCGTACTGTGCCTTCCTCTAAATACTCTCAATGTATATTCTCTTCTCATATCACTCCCCTCAAATATTTAAATGAGGTTTCTCTCAATGTATTTCTTTTTCTATTTAGAGAAGTCCTCTCATTAGCTTGAGAGGATTTTAGGTTAGGTAAGCCATATTGTATCACATTTAAATTATGCTTTTAATTAGATCATTGCATGAATTCTTTTGCATTTATATGTATTTATTTGTATGAGATACGACCACAATTACAATCATATAAACAAAACTAATTAATTGAGCCATCTGAATCAAATCTTAAGTCATAATGTGTCAATTAATGAATATTTGTCAAAACCTAGATCGCTCAATTGTGGAAACCACCAATGTGGATGCACTTGAGTTATCTTGACGAGACAAGCATGAGTAATGGTGCTACTCATAATATTCATTATTGTTTTGACTTAATTGAGATTAACAAAATGGTTTTGAATCTCAAGGAATTAGATAGGATTAAACATGCCATATCATATGATGATTGAATCCTATAAAGATCTAAGAGTTACATGTGATGTAATTGGTAAATAGGTTACCTACCTAAATAACTTGAATTTAAACGTCTTGCTAAAGCAGACTTAAGTTTAAGCCAAATATGGATCTTAGCCCACTAATTATTATATTAAGGGTTGTTAATTTAGTGGGAGATTACTAACTAACTTTGTATATTTTAATTGTTGAATCATGTCGACTAGTAAGAGTTAAATGTGATGTAATTGGTAAATAGGTTACCTACCTAAATAACTTGAATTTAAACGTCTTGCTAAAGCAGACTTAAGTTTAAGCCAAATATGGATCTTAGCCCACTAATTATTATATTAAGGGTTGTTAATTTAGTGGGAGATTACTAACTAACTTTGCATATTTTAATTGTTGAATCTGTCGACTAGTAATACTGCTACACTATCTTTACGATTGGTCCTTGAGAAGGACAAACTCAACGGGACAAACTTTCTTGACTGGTTCACGAACTTGAGAATTGTTCTCAAGCAGGAAAGAAAGGCTTATGTCCTAAAACAACCCATTCCTAAGGAGCCTGCAACTAATCCTCTAAGAGCTCAGAGAGATGCTTACATGAAGCATAAGGATGACTCTGTGGATGTAGATTGCCTGATGCTTGCCACTATGGTTCTAGAGCTCTAAAGAGATCTAGAACTTATGGAGGCTCATGAGATGATTGTCCATCTCAAGGAAATATTCTAGCAACAGGCAAGGCAAGAAAGGTATGAGACCACAAAGGCCTTACATTCTTGCAAGATGGGTGAAGGTGCATCAGTTAGTACTCATGTGTTAAAGATAAAAGGCTATATTGATCACCTTAAGAGGCTTGGATTTCCCATGAGCCAAGAGTTAGCTACGGATTTGATCCTAAACTCACTCTCAGAGAGTTATGACCAGTTTTTCATGAACTATAACATGAACAACATCGAGAAATCAATTTCTGAGCTGCATGGTATTCTCGAAAATGCTGAGTAAAGCATTAAGAAAAAGCCCAGTACTATTTATATAAAAAATATGTCTTGATTTATGGTTATTCCCTCATTTTCTCCCCTCATAAAACCCCAAGTTTGTTGTCCCTCTTCTACGATCATTTGTTGTGTGAGACAAATGAAGTCCATTGTATAATTTTTTTTCTTGGGGATATCAGTCACTCCATTCAGTTCATTATGGTTTGAACTTTTTAATTTTTGAAATTCAATTTTAATAATCTGTGTCTTTTATGTCTAAAATCAACTAGAATACCAAAAGTATCATTATTATAAAAACTAAGGTGAATGTACAATTTTAACAACAATGTTTTATGTTAGGAGTAACTAGCACCATTAGTTTTCAAGGGTGCTTAAATAAACACAAGTATTAAAAAAGGAGACAATTTTACCAAAATCATTAACTCTATTAAAACGGATGTTCCTTTAGTCTTGGTAGTTCCCATATTGTGGAATGGTGTACACCTATCATTTCTTTCCCCCTTTGACTTGTTTAAATGTCACACCTTAGCAAGAACATCAATTGAAGACACGAGAAGAAGCTCTAAACCTCTTGTTACATTTGATATTTTCAAACCTGTTACTCTCCTACTTGTGTCTCCATATTCTTAGCCCCCAACCCCACCAATGTCCGTCACACCCTTTTTTGGAACTTGAGATTCTCTAATTCTGGTGACCCCCTCCTGTTTAAACCCAATATGTACCTCAACAATGATGAACTTGGGCCTACTACTCTTGATCAACACACACTCTCCGGCTTACTGATGAGAATTTAAGTATTCTTTGGAATGTTTGATTTTCAGTACAAAGGGGATTTTCTTTGATTTTTCCTTCAAGCCCTATTATATTGAATATGAGAATCTGCTATTTGTATTGTAGTTAAAGGAAGGGTATTTTGAAACTTTAGTGATAAAATTCTTCCATTCTTTATTCTTTTTTTTCACTCTCTAGATTTTTCATTAGGGATTCTTCAATAATATATGATTTGTCTTGAACTGCAACTGTAAAAGGATAGATTACATATATATAGTTCAATTTTGAAACAAAGTAATTGAAAAGAAATTGACGTCCACTCCGAACAATCTGATTTTCTATGAACATAGTACTCTATGGTTCTAGGAAGTTGTTTCTTATAACCACCAGTGGCTACCTAAGAATTTTCTAATGTTCTTCTTTAAACACTTTAACATATTCTCAAAACCCCATTTTTTGATGCTGCATCTTTTTATGTAAAAAAAAACCTAAACCTAAACCGTGCTGTGAAGAAAGGATCATAATTGTGAGAGGGAAATCTGGGAGAGAAGGAAGGAGAAGAAATATATAAGAATGGCATTTTTTTAGCCATAGGTAGATCTAAGCCACTTAACAACAAATGAAGGGTTCTTCTACTGAAAGTGAAAGAATATTATGGGATCGAAGTAGAATCAAAACTAGGAATAATAAAAACTTGGAAATAAAGGGAATGACAACAATATGAAATTAGAATTTTGAATGGAAGAGAGGAATTATAAGGTTAAGGAGTCACTACTACAAATTTGTGCGTAGTTGATGCTTTATACCTAATGCCTTTAATGAAACCAAGAAATACAAAGAGGCAAAGTTACGAGAATGAAATAGATAATGGTTCTTTTATACAACTGCTAAGTATATGAGGAAATATTTGACAGTTTTATAAGACACCCGTTATATATTAGTTTGGTTTTTTGGGGAAAAAATGGTATTGTTTACTTAACATTTTTTTGTGAACAACCGTAAAATGTAATTCACATATATTTGACGGTGGTTTAGAAACAACTATAAACTATCATATACTTAATGGTTGTTTAATTATAACTATTAAGTATACTCTTTAAAAAACCCCTCCCAAACCCATTTTTGTTCGACATTTAAAAGTTACATGTTGTAGAGAGCTCAATCCAAACACCTCCGACAACTCAATTTTGGCTTCTCAACTGCCATTTCACTCTCTTACATTGCTCTCTTGGTGGTTTTACTCTTGTCTTCTCTGTCGTTCTCCTCCATAGCTTGTGGCTCCCTTATTTTCCAGATTATCTGATGAGCCTTTTACATAATGTATTATAATCACTAAGCTAGGTTTCAATCCTGGGACAACTATATCCTTGAAAATAATTCAAAATCCCAACCTCAACATAGGGTTTGAACTAGCAATTGATTGGGCTTTTTTGGAAAATTTTTAAACTTTCAAAATAGATACATAGTAGTTCACAACTCCATCATGACTTATTAGTTCTTATCTTCATTTACTAATATCAAAGAACTTCTTTACTTGTATACTGGTATCTAGTTTATTAACTTATGGGCCCTTATCATACAATTGCTCAATCCTAGTTCAATTATCATGTTAAGGGAAAATATTGATTCGTTACACATATTATACTACTCTCTTTCTATTAATACTACTACTGGTACTATAACTATGTATTTACATCTATATGCAATACAGGAAGTTATGTTCAACTATTAAAATATCCTACATCATAGCAAAGTCTATGAAGAGAAAACCAACAGAGTTCTTAAATTCTTTATCTTTATCTTCTATTTTTTAGTATTTACCTCTTTTTACTTTGAGCCGCTTGTCTTCATTGTATGTCAATTATTGAAAATGGTAAGATTTGCTAGAATCTTAGTAGTAACATCAATCAATCATAACATACGCAAGTTCACAAACCATGTTAAGCAAAGATTATATAGTTAGCATTTAGCAAACATGATGCAGTACAAATATCAATCATAGGACACACTGGTCTAATACCACAATGCTTGGTAAGATTGGGTCTTATAGCCTAGGGTCACTACCCTATACAAACATGCATATCGGGTGTTACTACCTTGGGTTCTTGCTTGGCATAATTTTGAATGCATATAATTTGATTGTCTCAATGTAACCCCCTACTTTTATACACGTAATTATAATTTAGAATTTAGAATTTTAAATGAAATAGAGACCAATAATCATCAAAAGTCATTTCCAATCCCTTCTAGCTGAAGGGGTTTTAACAAAACTTTCAAAATTCTTTCCCTATTCTGGTCTCAATTGCATGTATCGCATATAATTACCTGTGTAGTTAAATCACATTTATACATATCAGAGTGTGAGACAAAAATCCTGGCAACCCCCTGGTCATGTATATACTAACTGTCAGGTATATAAGTCCCAACTAGGGGATTAAATACCATAACCAAAATATTATATACATCCCAAAAATAATTTACAGTAATCCCAAACCCAGATTGATAGCTAACTATCAAAACCAAAATATCCCTGAAAGCCCTAACCACTTTGGGTTGTCCGCTTCTCCTTAGAGCCACTTGCCTTGACTGAAATATTAGTCATAGGAAAGAATGAGATTCAAAAGAATCCCAGTAGTAACAAATTACTCACACAGTGCATAAACGCATAGCATATATGATCATGTTCAGCAGCATCACAATGTTTCATGGCTCACACCACATGTCGTAAGAGTTCACAAAATAAAACTAGATTTGAAAATATAGCGTTGTAGCTCAACCTAGGTCGTTCTTGTAAGGAGATTAGTTTCCAAATTTCTAAGTAGTAAAGTGATAAAAACCTTAAAGTTGTGAGAAATCATTTTGAGAAATTGCATTTGTAAACTAATGAAGTAAACTAAGCTAAAACAATATTTTTGTATTTTTCGGTTTTCAAAACAAAGAAGCAAAATGAATTGAAAGTAACACTAACAACAAGATAAATTCAATTAAATAATATAATGATAAAATGAGATTCCCTTGAGTTGAGGTTTAAGTCTTCTTTGCTTGCTAACGATATGAATTCCATAATATGAGTCGAAAGAGTAGAACTAAGCTAACACTAGCTCCATACTTGAAATAATCATTTAATTCATTCTACCAAAGCAATTAAATGAATACCACCAAATAATTCAGACTCGAGTAGATGAATAATTAATATTCCAATTCTAGCTTGTAATTACCATTACAAAAGTTCAAAGCATACAGTTTAGTTATTTACAATCCACTTAACCAAGTTGGAATAAACAACTCAACCAACTCCTATTTTGAATCAAACAAAGCTTAATTAATCAACTCCTAGCTCAACCACCAAGTTTAATCACTTGGCATAAAACAATCTAGATCACAACTATATACTTTACCAAGCCATACAATTATGAAATAGAAAGAGAGCTTAAGGAATTCCATTGAAGTTTAGAAGCTCAAATCATTACCCAACTCAAGGAAATCACCAAAGCTTAGCTACTCATGGAGGAGGAAGATGAAGATTGCTGAATGAAGGGATAATTGGCCATGAAATTATAGCAGCCACTAAATCAAAATAGCTCTTCCTTTTTCAATTCTGCATAGCGCCCCCATTCACAGAGCCGCTTGCTTCTCTTCTTTTCTCCTTTCACATTTCAGTGCTACTCTCTCCTTATTCCCGTGGTCCAATTAGCTTCACTCCTTTCATTCTTCATTTCAATCCAATCGGTCAGGCCCCCTTTCACACACAGCCGCCTCTCTTCTTTTAATTCATTATGTCCAGCTTTTTTCCTTTATCCATTTCAATTCTCATTTTCGATTGCTTTAGCTCGGTCATCAATGTTGGCTCAACATCCTCTTCTTTCCAATTCAATTCGTTGCTCTCATCTTCTATTCTTCAAACAGCTGCAATTTGGTTCAGTAATGCTATTTCGATCAAGCTTGTTTCAGCTCCTCTTCCAAATTTTATTCCCAATCGGTCCAGCAGTTGTTTTCATGCTTTAATTCGGTTTGGTCCAGCTGCTCATCTATTTCTTCCAATCTTCAACTTCGGTCCAGCTCTTCTCCTCTTATTTCCTTCACAGCCGCCACTCACCAAATAGACAATGGTCCCCACTTCAATCTTTCTTCAATTCTCTCTAGGTTAAATAGGTAAGTTGTGCCTTGTTTGGATAAAGTGGTGAAATTATGTTTTATGATAGGTACAAAATTACAACCACCAAACAAGGCCCTTACTCATTTAACCTCCTCTTAGGAAAAATGTGAAAATAAACTCTGTACTTGCGATGTTCCACTTTTGTTCTTCATTAAGCTCTAAAATAATATCTTTTACCTTGACCACTCAACTTATACCACATCATTACCTACAAAATTATATTCACAAAGGTAATATCTTTTGCTCACAATTAAAGAATAATGGGAATAAAAAATATTAATAAAAAATATAACAATTTAACCATTTCAATTCCTAAATTGTTCTTTCACTAAACTCTTACATTAACACTTGATTATGCCCCAAAATATTCAGTTAAGTTCCACAAAAACCTAAGATTAATTAATAAAAATATATAAATATTGAGCTCTATCACACCACATGTGATAGCACTCATGGCTGTAAACACTATGCGTCAGCTTTCGCTGCGATCTCTATGTATCACAAAGTATTCACAAAGTATCACTATGCGTCATCTTTCGCTGTGGTCTCAAAACATCACAATATATCACAAAGTATTCATAATGCATGACAAACATACATACAATACATTTACACAAAGTATAAGAGAGGAGTCACTACCTTGTTCTTTCCTGACGTCCTTTGGCACCGTTGGCTCACGAGGATAGCAAATGTCAAATCCTAAACACCAAAATCAAGATGGCAGATTAATTTTCTACACCCAATTCTCACTTTCAAACACTTAAAATAGGTTACCTCCTAAGTTCCTTAAGTGACTATAATAGGCTCAATGAAAACCTAGAGGAATTGGGAAGTACTAGGTTAGAAAACACTTTTCAAAATCACAAAATTCTAAAAAATGGGGGTTGGCTGCAGACAAAACAATCACAGAAGGTTTTTATCTGCAGGCAAGAATTTCTAGCTGCAGCCAAAACATGCACATAAACTTTTGCGCTACAGCCAAGATTTTCTGTTGCAGCCATGGCAACTTCAAAAATTCATAATTAATTCTATAAAAGTTCAAATGAGGTGATCCCAAAGCCAAATGAAAGCTTTTTAAGTCCTATTCATAGGAAAAATATGGCTCATTACCCAAAATCACCACACAAATCCAGATTTACACAAAATTTCAATCTGCTCCAGAATTGAGTCCAGTTTCGACATCAAATTTTGGGTAACCAAAACTCCCAGTTCACAAAATGAAATGAGACAAATTATATGTCCATTTTGAAGGGTGGAATGTGATATTTAATACTGGAAATTTTCAGAATTTTCTGACATTATTAGGTCATTCAAAACGCCATTGGAAACAAACTGCTTAGAATAGACTTTCAATGGACAACATTTCAGTTTTGCACCAATGCTTCCAATGGTTCCCAAATTCATATCAAATACCATTCCCACATAAATTTGCACAAGGAATCCATTGAAATCATCAAAACAACCCAATTCAACCTCCATTGACATGTTACAAAATGACCACCACATGTCTTACTAAGAACTCAATCAAACCACCGTATTGCAAACCACTCCAAACCAACATTCGAAATCAATTTCAAATGCTCAAAGACACACTATGACACCAATTTCACACTAAACACTAACCAATTCACACATTTCGAAATTAAGCCAAAATGAGGGAAAAAATCCAAAATCCTCAAAGCTAAACCAATGACCACAATAAATATGTCAAAAGGTTCCAAAGGCTTACCTTAACTTCTTCCCAAGACTAATTCTTGATTTCCACCACTTCCAAATTTTCTCAAGCTTCCAATCACCACTAATCAAAAATTTGAAACCATAAGAATAATGCTCTCAACACCTAGAACAATGCTAATAAAGAGTGTTTGAGCATTCATGGTCATTTGGAGCACTAACCTTAGGTTTTTCTCTTTTTCTTTCCTTCTCTAGCTGAACGAAAATGGAGGAGAGGAGAGATGAGATGAGTTGGTAAAGATGTTGATTTATTTTTAGCCCTTCATTTGGTTATTAGACGTCCTAAATGAGAGAAGGAAGTGAAAAGCAAATTTTGACACTTTGACCTTGATCTATGATTCACATGAAGCCAAGTGTCATGATCTTGTTCCTCCTCCCAACTCCTTCCATGCTCATGCATGCATTGGATCACTCTCTCATAATCTCTTGACATGTAATCCCAACCATTGATCTACAATTTACCAATGAGTTGCCTCTTTGGTAACTGACCAATTTGTCGGTAACCTTCCTTTTTACCCATTTTGTCCCTACTTCTGGCAATTCCTACTAAATCATCACTAAACAGATGTTTATGGTTCATATTGCTTAACCATGCGCCCTCCCTCTTATTTAACTCAATTTAAACATTAATCCACACTTAAGCATAAATATAGGGCTTAGGTATTGATTAAAACACATTTACATTGAATTCGCATTAATTACACTACTTCTAGCACAATTAGCCCTTAATCCCCAAATTGGGTAATTACACTCAAGACTTACTAGTCCAACATCATTGGTATATATTCATGAAACGAATATATACAATGGTAAAAACATACATGCAGAACAATGCATAATATATGAGAGAAAGATTTACTACCTGATGGCCTTTCCATTGTTTTACTTTTATCAAGTAACTTTTCCGGTCATGAGCAAATGTCAAACCCTATAATTTAGAATTTACGAATAGATGGATAATTATTTGGTCCAATTCTATTGACATAATAAAGATTATGTTATTCTTGACCCATCTGTATTCTTGTCCTTTACTTAAGTTTGTTGGTTATCTTTAATACTCTTGTGCTATGTCTAATGCATACTTAATCTCATACATGTTATTCGTTTTCGCCCTTGTGATTTGGGTATCTAATATGGTCACATTAGACTCTAAATCATGTTGAAACAGTGGGTTTGGACTGGAATTTGGTTGATTTGACATTCCCATTGTGTTTAGAGGGAAATATTGTGTAGGAATACATGTGCTCATGATTTTTGAATTCTTATGTTCAAATCTAGAAATTATTGAAGTTATGGGAGGTGATGTTTGATTTGTTTCACTGGAGGCAGTCTAATTGTATAATGAATTTTGTTAGCTAATCCTGGTCTAAATACTATGAAGTTTTACAAGATTATATTAGACATCTTGGGCCTTTATTTGATAGGTATTCTAAGCCATTTGGACTAGTGGATTGAAAGTTATGATTTTTCAAAGTTTGGCCTTGATTCTGGAATGAAATCTATGGCAGTCTGTGTTTGACAAATTTCTAGAAAATTTGTGGCTGTAATTAATGCTCTGTGATATTTTTCACTGAAAAATGACTTAAATAGCTTTTTATAGAACCTGAAACCAACCTATTTGGATATTTTTAGAATTTATTATGAATTTCCAAAGTTGGTCAGCAAAACTGGCAGATTGGGTCAAACCTATGAAATTATTGTAATTAAAGTAATTTAGGCACAAATATAAGAGACATGTCCTAAAGGCCTATGTAGGCTATTGGACATTTATTTTCATGGCTCTAATAATATGGGTATTTATTTAGGGCCAAGAGAAATCAAGAAGAAGCATCTTCAATGGTTGGAAAAGAAAAGGTACAAGAGGAAGACTTAAAGACACAAGGTAGTAAACTTAACTCTCTTGCATGTATTTGATATTTGTGCTTGTGTATTGATGTATGTGATTGCTTTACTTGATTAAGTGAAACATATATAAATGATTGAAGCTCTGTTTCTATTTATGCTATGGCCATGAGTATGTTGTTTGCAACATTGAGCACGCAGATATGTCATTGTGTTAGCGTGAGTTTATGTAAGGCAAGCATGTTATGCATTAACCACTTATCTTGCATGTATATTGGTATTGTTTGCCACTGACATTCTCTCAAATCTTACCCTCCCCCAATGAACCATTTAGACAGGTGATCATAGGAGGCATGTTGAGATTAGAGAAGAGGACTGCATTTAGAGAAATGTTGTAGTAGAATGAAGATGGAAGGATGCCTGAGTTTCATCAAACAGGTTTAGCCACCCTAGTAGCCCTGTGCGGCTACAGTATTTGTAATTATTATGCACAATCCCTATGGGGAATTTGTAATCAAGTAATTATTATCAGTTTTTATTGCTATTTTTGTGTCCCACCAAACTGTGCATTACTACTCTTGTTAATATCAGAATAAGTAAGGGTATTGACACAAAACACAAGGATAAGTAGAATACAACCTCATCCATTTGATTATACAGATTTCATCATGACCCAAAAAAATTGTGGCAAAGCAAGTAGTGTGCCTTCTAATCTTAACATTTCTCATTAATATTGTCCAACCTTGTACAAACATGAGGATGTTATGAATATGACAGCTAGGTAGGATAGAGATAGGAGTTGGAGATAAAGCATAAAAATTATATCAAAGGCTTTGGCAATTATAAATATGGGAGAGCTTTTATAAAGTGTTAGTGCAAGCGTTTCACCCAAAAGGTGGAGGGGTGAATTGGGTGATTACAGAAAAAGCAGTTAAGAGCTAGGTGAAATATCACCAAAGTTTACACCGAGAATTAAACTGGTCCAGCCACAACTACTTTGACCTATGTCCATTCCTCAGAGCTTCTCTGAGAGTTTCACTATGTCTTCCAAGATTCATTGGGTTCTTGGCACCTCAGTACACAGCAAATTCCTTTACCGAATACTCGCTCCCCCTTACACGTTGTAATCAAATCCCCAACTCAAGGTTCCACAACCTTAAATTGTCTCAATAACAAATATTGAGTTTGTGATGAAATTCTCTCTCACAGAGCAAATATATAATCACTGAAGTACAAAGAGTGAATGTAAGAAAAACAGAGCACTAAGAATATGTTGATCAATGTATGTTTGTGTGTTTGCAGTTGTTGTATATTGTTCTTCCATGAATGTTTCCTTATTTATAGTTGAAATTGTAATAGACATTGAAACCATTACAACATGTCTGTTAAAGTCACACAGCTTCATTTGACTATTTTTCGAATTTGAAAACTAGCCATTTGATGTAGGTTAGTGTTTCGGATGTTACGGATGATATGTTTGAAATTTTTGTCAACACATGATCTCTTCATTATTTCTCTGCAAATACACTTGGCAAACTAATACAATGAAAGAGTAATCATATATAAATAACAAATCAATGAACAACATATTAGAATCATGCTTTCTGGACTGCATCACTTAAGTGACTGCTTGATTGGCTACTCGAGTAATCCATTAAAAATCTTAGCAAAGAGTAAGTCAATGACTCTTGACCTCATCACTTTAGTGATTCATTGGCATTACTTAAGTGGTCCTTCGAGTGATCTCCTTAAAATATTGGTAGAGACCTCATAGTCTCTTTTCTTACCTGGTAACTCGAGTGGTCACTCAAGTGAACCTATGTCATCACTCGAGTGATCCCTTGAGTGACTTTATGCAAAACTTGCAGAGAGCTTTAGGAACTATTTGACACATATTACTTAAGTGATCTCTTCAGAAATCTGTCAGTGATGCTTTCTCCAGTTCTCTGACTTCTAGCTCTTCCTAATCACTCGAGAGATACTTGAGTGATCACTTTCCTTGCCACCAAGAACTTAATCACTTTATTCAATACTCTTTTGTCTAGTATCAAAACCTTTTGCAGGATCAATCCAATGTTTGTTATCATAAAAAACATATAGGATCTAATATTCTCCCCCTTTTTGATAATGATAAAACTTGGTGATTCTTGAACAAGATATCTGAAAGTATTTTGAAACTTTAAGTTTTAATTAAGGTCATATATCATTAGTACATATAAAACTTGTTGGTTTTCAAACAAATTTCTTTTAAAAAAATTCTGAACTTAAAAAAACCAATGACTTCGAAACTGTTAAAATTTGAAACCACTTTAAGTTCAAATCAATGTCTTTAAAACTTTTATCATCTAAAAGCCTTTTGAATTGAAAAAACAATGACTTTGAAAGATTAGTATGCTGTTAGTATTAGATCAAACTTTGTAACCACCTTGCATACACAGCTAAAAATTCATCAGTCCACAAATTTGACAGTAATAACAAAATTTGAAATACAGAATTCATAAATTTAAATTGATAGCATAAAGTAAGCTTAGAAATTCATTACACAGCCAAAACAAGCTCTAAAGCTCCTAAAACCCAATATACCCATATGCCCATACTATATCTGTGCAACATCAAGGTCAATTCTAAAAAAAATAACTTATAGTTCTTTTGCCCCTTTTTGCCTTCATCACAAAGGTAGGAATCAATCAAGAGAAGGGATAGGACCTGATGGATGGGCAATAAAAATGGGAGTGACAGGAAGAGGTGTAAATCCATAACCATGTGAGTCACTCCATATTGGAAGAATCTGAAAATGATGGTTCAGGTTCAGGGAGATTCACTAAGGTATCTGAAGAAGATCCTCTGGAGGATTATGTGGTAATGTGATCAAAGAGGTAACCTCCACCTCTTCTATACCAACAGGTGACTGATGATCACTAGATGAAACAACTACCTCCTCAGTGCTTGCAGGTGAAGCAGTAGGAGTTGGCACTGGTTGGGGTTAGTCTAGCTTGGATGGCTGAACTGAGTCATCAATAGTGATGTATATAGGTTCGGATATTTCTAGATCAGGGTCAGGCATAGCAAAAAGAAAGTTTTCTGGGGATGGTGATAGGTATGGTAGGAAGAGGAATAGAAGAAGGCCAGGCTCAGAAGTTGGTACAGACTCAGGTACAATAGTAGGCATAGATGGACCAGGAGTAGATAAGTCAAGTGCCATGGCATCCAGTCTGACATGAAGTGATCTCAGAAGTTCACCCTAGGCTTGTTGTTCTGCCAATATCTCTTTATGCCTCTTATCTATAATCTCTGCAAGCTCTCCCATCTTGTTGGTTATGTGAGTAATGTGTTCCGGTTTGGTGTTGGTGATATCCAGATGAAATCCTTTCAGAATATTTTCCATAAATGTCTGCAATGTCATTCCAAAGAAAGAAGGAGGAGCAGTAGAGGCAGGGGCAGAAGACTGTGTATCATCCATCTGTCTAGTCTTAGTCTCAGTCTTCTTCTTCTTGGGGCTAGACTCAAGTGGCTTATTCAGGGGAATTTTAATGTTCAATTTCCTAATTTGATTTTGTCCTACTAGAGTTAGACTCTCAATTGGTTCATTCTTCTCCAAGTACCAAATCTTATTCCTTTTCAAGAATAAAGATACAAGCTGGGGATAAGGCATTGGAGTGGTTATTTTTCCTTCGAACCTATATCTCTTAATCTCAACAAATATGAACTCATCCAAGTCCTTTTTCTCCAGGAGAAGAATGGGGGGAAATTTTCTAAAATCCCTCTCAATGAAATGAGTAATAGTTGGATTTATTTACTATGGCTCGAGAATAGACATACCATAGAACTCGGTGAAGATCACATATATCACTTGGGTTAAAATTGAGGGGTCCCACTATCTCACTGGGCCTTAGAATTGAAAGCAACTAGCTTGAGTCAAGGGTAGGATAAATATCTTCAGTGGGTCTTTTATCCCTAACCAAGTATTTATATTGGAGGGTGAGATTAGGATTTCTTGTCCCCTAACCTTAGAGACCATTTCTTCTTCTAGAGAATCTCTAAGGGCATCATTGATAGGTTCTAAATTACAATAGAAATGCCTAAATATTTTTGTCTAAAAAGGAAGTTTTACTGATAGCCAAGGCATATAAGACTTTAGATAAGGATTGAGGTTAAACTTCAATACCTCTTGAAGAAGCTTGCAGTCAATAAAGTGCATCTTGCACACTTTTCTCCTTGAAAAGTGATCTATGAATTTCTATGACTCCTCAATCTTCTTTACATTGAATCCCTTTGGAGGAAATATGATTTCTTCTTCCCACTCCTCTAGTTCCTATGGAGATTGACCTTGCTTCCCTCTTCTAGACTTGGAAGCCTCATCTAGTATACTTGCTATTGCTTGAGCAAGTTTTCTATCATACTTGGCTCCTTTGAAGGTTTCCCAGACAAAGGAGTGTCAAACAAATCTGAAGAAGGAGATGGTGCTTTGGTTCCCTTGCCTATGCCATAAGAAATGGCCTACTTTGTTTGAATGCTTGTGGTAATGGGTTCTTTGATGACAACTCCTTTCACTTTGGGTTTGGTTTAAGGCTTTGATTTAGCTTTATATTTGGGACATAACTTCTGTTTCTTGGTTAAAGGAAATAAAGGAGACTCAGAGGATTGTTGAGGTTTAGAAGACTCATAAAGAGTATTAGGATTAGGAGATTTGGTTGTAACCATAGTGATTAGGAGAAGAGGTGAATTTCTGGGAATAGAGTGCCAATAATCATAATTTTAGCGCAATAGATTTTGAGAAATCAGAGAGGTTTTTGAAGGCACAAGTCAATAGGTTTTGACAAAAATGAGGTTAGAAAATGTTTGTGAGAAATTTATAGGATAGCACTAGGAGAATCACTCAAAGAGATTTTAAGAAAAATGACTGAGTTATGACAGATAAAGCCCTAGTGCCTGACATCACTTGAGGGGCTACTCGAGTGATCTTGAGGCATCAAAAATAAAGCAAATTTAAATGAGTAATTGGCATAAGTAATATTATAATTACCTATGTATATTCCTTTGGTAAGTTGATGACACTCTAAGGTAGATTTGAGTTGAAATAAGGTTGATTTATGGTATGTAATCATGATCACTCGAGGGCTTACTCGAGTAACTCTAATACATTACTTCAGTGATCAGTCTTTTCATAATCTAACTATTCATTTTAAACCATTCTACCATTTCCCTTTGAATTCATGCTTTACTGCCTTATTTTCAAGGTCATCACTCAAGTGGTCACTCGAGGGATACTTATCATCACTTCTAGTTATCACTTGGGTAATGTAGGTTAATTGAAGTTGTCCCTTGATTGATAAAGTACTCTGTTAACCTTTGCTTTTCATATCCTATAACAAAGTATCAAGATCCTATAAACAGATTGCTAGATACTCTGAAGCTTCAGTTAGTAATCATCAAAACATAATTAAATTACAATTTCTAGCAAAAAACAAAATTACAATTCATTAGGATTTACTATTCCCAATTCTCTTCAAATTAATAAGAATTGATCTTTCATGAGGGGTTTTGTAAAACTGTAAGCTAGTTAAAGATGAGTTAGAATGAATATCACTTTAACATCTTTCTTTTAAACATGATCTCTGATAAAGTGATGTCTAACTTTAATATGCTTGGTTCTTGAACGTTTAATTAGATTCTTTGCCAAACTTATCGTACTAGTGTTGTCACAATAGATAGGTATCCCCTTCAAGAATATACCAAGGTCTTATAGTTGTTGTTTCAGCTATAACACTTGTGTACAACAACTTGACGCTACAACATACTCAACTTCCATTGACGAGAGTGACATTGTGTTTTGTGTCTTGCTAAACCAAGATACAAGTGAGGCTCCAAGAAACTGAGATTGCCCACTAGTACTCTTTCGGTCAATCTTGTACCCTCCATGATTAGAATTTAAGTATGCAACAAGGTATTCATTTCTTCCTTTAGGATACTAGAGACCTAATTTTGCTGTGTCGGAAAAATATCAAAAGATATGTTTAACAGTTTCAACATGTGATTTCTTTGGTGCTGATTGATACCTTGCACACATACCAACACTAAATTGGATGTCAGGTCTGCTTGCTGTGGATAGAGTAAGGATCCAATCATTCCTTTATATTTTGTGATGTTATAATCTTTTCCCTTGACATCGGCATCAAGCAACATGGTTGAACTTATTGGTGTGTCCATACCATTTGCTTCATCCATTCCATATTTCTTTAATAGCTCCTTCAAATACTTTGTTTGAGATATGAAAATTCCATTCTTTCTCTGTTTGATTTGCAAACCGAGAAAGAGTTCAATTCTCCCATCATAGACATCTAAAACTGCCCTGCATTATCTTAGAAAATTCCTTGCACATAGTCTCATTAGTAGTACCGAAAACATATCATTAATGTATATTTGCACTATTAAAATATCATTTCATTTTCATTTTGTAAAAAGTGTTGTATCGACTTTTCCTCATACAAAACCTTGATCAATGATAAATTTACCGATCCTTTTGTACCATGTTCTAGGGGCTTGTTTCAAATAGTAGAAAGCTTTTCTTAGTTTGAAAACATGGTCAGGCTTGGTACATCTTCAAAACCTAGAGGTTGATCTACATACACTTCTTCTATGATATGCCATTTAGAAATTCACTTTTTACATCCATTTGATATAGTTTGAATCCCTTAATGCATGCAAAGGCTAAGAATACTCGTATAGCTTCCAATCTATATTGGAGCATACATTTCCTCATACTCAATTCCTTCTTCCTAATTATAACCTTTGGCCACCAATCTTGCCTTATTTATGATAATAATTGCAGATTCATTGAGTTTGTTCTTGAATGCCTATTTTATGCTAATGATCAGATAATCCTTAGGTCAGGGTACTAAATCCTAAAATTGATTTATTTCAAATTGATTAAGTTCTTCTTGCATTGCTAATACCCAATCATTAATACAGCATGAATTGATTTTTCAACAACACATGTTCATTTATTGAAAACTCTGTACGATTTGTTTCAGTTATAATAGCTTAGGAAAATTCCTTCATCTGTTTTAGAATCATATTTTCTGAGGTTATCTTTACCATTATTATGAATGAAACACTTACAACTGAAGATATGCAGATGAACTAGATTCGGCTTCCTTCCTTTGTATAGTTCGTACGGTGTCTTTCCAAGTTTTGTTCTGATGTAGGTTCTATTTGAAATGTAATATGTTGTGCTCATTGCATTCACATTCTTTTCATTCAATATTGCTCTAGCCATTTCAGTGAGTAATCTATTCTTTCATTCCACGACTCCACTGTAGGGATCGATAAGCACAGCGGAAGAATTTTAAAAAAAATTTCACTGATCCTAATCGAGGATCTATCAACGGCGTTTAAACCAAGTTGGAAGGATTCATGCCTTTTTGATGATTCAGAGTTTTCACGATCTCTAGGAGCCAACACGTCAGGTCCGCTCCCTCTACCGGTATCCACACGAATGCTCTCCAACCGAGACTGCGTGCTAGCGCCTCTAATGTCTCCAAGGATTTAACTTGCGGCTCTCAATTCTGATGTACACTGAGTCTATCAGCTCTATCAAGTTTATAACCCCTGAGGGTTATTTTCAAATTTCAAAATTAATCATCATTAATTTCGAAATTAATTAACAATTAATTATCTTGATGAGCTAATTAAATAAATTCAGTTTAAATTAAATCTGTCCAACAGTTTTAATTTAACCTATTTATTTAATCTAAATAAAGAGCCATTAGATTTAATTTATCTTCATAAATTAAATCTGAGATACTATATCTCTATCATGTTAGTTATTAAATTTAATATATCTTAATAAATTAAATTTAAAACCAACACAATATAATAATATCATATAATATATATATATACATATATATATATATCTATATAATATTATTAAATATAATAATATAATATAATATATATATAAGATATATATTTCGAAAATATATATATATCTATATAATATTATTAATGAATTTTATATTATATATATATATAAATATAAAATTCATCCACCCTAAATCAAACATTATCTCGTGTTGGGCCATTCTTGTGTGCGACCCTGTAGGCCCATATGAAGTTGGCAGTGGGCCAATAACTACACTAACCCAAAAGTCACAAGCGGCCTCTAGCAAGACATTATGACTACCCAATTCATATGAGGATCGTTATCACGATGCAACCTGTCATACAACCATGTCACGTCCCATTTGTCACACGATATATCGATCAAGGATAAGGCATGGAAAATGTCATCCTCTTGTTCCTGACCATTACTTTCTCGATTCCTGAGTAGCCTGATAACAGAGACAGAAACTCCTTTCATCATAGTATGGCCATAAATTTCTCAGACTCACTCATCGAGGGGCCCAATAATATCTCTCTACTAATGTGAGGGACAAATTCCATCTTGATCATTCATATTCCTCTATATGAAAAACCACCAAGCCCGATCGTAGCCTTTAGCAAGTCACCCGGTCAAAAGTGACTTTTGACTAGTTCAAAGCTTAGCAACGCTCATGTAAAAATCCATGATGACCTCAGGTCTAAGGGCATTGTGACGTGGTTATACATGAGAAAAGCTTATGACTTGATCCATGTAGCTTTCTCATAGTGGGTCGGTCCAGCACCTTGTACTCTTACCAGTGCCTAAGACTTTGATTCGTATCTCCATATCTTATCAAAGTCATACTGGTCTTGTTTCATCTCTGCTTCCGTATAGATTATCGACCAGGGACATTTTAGGACAATCTTTATGAATTATCCAAGGATACAATTATCACAGTTAACATGCAAATAATATGATAACAGAATGGAGAAATTTCATTAAAATAATAATGTTTAAAGTACAATGATTGGCCCTTAGGGCACAATTTCCAACATCCTCCCACTTGCCCTAGGTGCAATCATTAATTTGTCTAATTCCCATTGCCCTAACATGACGCTCATGCTTTGCCTGTGCAAGTGGCTTAGTAAGAGGATCAGCAACATTATCTTCTCCTGCTACTTTGCATATCTTTATATCACCTCTATCATTGATTTCTCTAATAAGATGAAATCGCCTGAGTATGTGTTTGGTCATTTGATGTGACCTAGGCTCCTTGGCCTGTGCAATAGCACCGCTATTGTCACAGAACAAATCTATTGGATTTGAGATGGTAGGCACCACCCCTAGTTCAGTAATGAACTTTCTGATCCAAACGGCTTCTTTAGCTGCATCTGATACTGCTATATACTCAGCTTCTGTTGTAGAATCTGCTATAGTGCTTTGCTTGGAGCTCTTCCAGCTTACTGCTCCACCATTTAGGAGGAATACATATCTAGATTGCGATTTAAGGTCGTCTTGGTCAGTTTGGAAACTTGCATCTGTGTAACCGGTTACGCAGAGATCATCATCCAATCCACCATAGACCCAAAAATAAGTCCTTAGTCTTTCTTAAGTACTTTAGGATATTCATAACGGCAATCCAATGACCCTCACGATTATCTTATTGGTATTTGCTGGTCATACTTAAGGCAAACGAGACATCCGGTCGAGTACATAACATGGCATACATGATGGATCCAATGGCCGAGGCATATGGAACCTTACTCATGCGATCTCGCTGATCAAGTGTACTAGGACACAGATCCTTGCTAAGATGGATGCCATGAGACATATGCATGTAACCCCTTTTTGAATCATACATATTGAACCTATGCAGTATCTTATCTATGTATGTGCTCTGACTTAGGCCTATTAGTCTTTTGGATCTATCCCTATAGATCCTAATCCCTAGGATATAGGTGGCTTCACCTAAGTCTTTCATTGAAAAGGACTTTCCTAACCAAGACTTGACACTCTGCAAGGTAGGAATATCATTCCCAATAAGTAGGATGTCATCTACATAAAGCACTAGAAATACAACTATGCTCCCACTAACCTTCTTGTAAACACAAGGTTCATCGATGTTTTGAATGAATCCAAACTCTTTGACTACTTCATCAAAACGATGATTCCAGCTCCGAGATGCTTGCTTCAATCCATAAATGGATCTTTGAAGCTTGCAAATTTTACTAGAGTCCTCTGGACGCACAAAACCTTCAAGTTGTGTCATGTACACATCCTCAAGCAGCTTTCCATTAAGGAAGGTTGTTTTGACATCTATCTGCCATATTTCATAGTCATAATATGCTGCAATGGCAAGAAAGATTCTGATTGATTTGGCCATTGTAACTGGGGAAATGGTTTCATCATAGTCTACACCATGAGTTTGAGTGAATCCTTTTGCAACCAGTCGTGCCTTGAAGACATTTACATTGCCATCCATGTCAGTTTTCTCCTTGAAAACCCATTTGCACCCAATGGTTTTTACACCTTCAGGTGGATCGACTAAGGTCCATACCTGATTGTCGTACATGGATTGCATTTCAGACTTCATGGCATTTAGCCATTTCTCAGAGTTTGGTCCCACTGTGGCTTCTCGATAGGTGGTGGGCTCATTTTGCTCAATGAGCAACACATCACGGCCTTTAGTAATCAAAAATCCATATCTCTGAGGCTGATGCAGTGTCCTATCAGATCTTCGTGGACCTTATGTTACTTGAGGAGGCTCAGCAACTTGTTGTGAGTCTTCTCTAATTTCCATCTGTGGTTCTGTACCATCTTGTGGATCTCGAATTTCTTCGAGATGTACGTCGCTCCCACTGGTTGTTTTAGAGACAAACTCTCTTTCTAGAAACTTGCCATTTCGAATAACAAACACTTTGTTATCGGTGGGATTGTAGACATAGTATCCTTTTGTTTCTTTAGGATACCCTACGAAAAGGCACTTTATGGATCTGGGCACTAATTTATCAGAGGCTTGTTGCTTAACATATACCTCACATCCCCAGATCTTAAGAAAAGATAAACTTGGTTTCTTTCTAGTCCATATCTCATATGGTGTCTTTTCAATTGCTTTAGATGGAACACGATTTAGTGTGAACGCAGCTGTCTCTAGGGCATGTCCCCAAAAGGACGGTGGAAGATTTGTTTGACTCATCATAGATCGAACCATATCTAATAGTGTTCGATTCCTCCGTTCAGAAACGCCATTCCATTGTGGTGTTCGTGGAGGAGTCAATTGTGAGATTATCCCACAACTCCTAAGATGGTTAGTGAATTCTTGGCTCAAATATTCACCACCTCGATCAGATCTAAATGCTTTAATTATTTTACCAAGTTGGTTTTGTACTTTATTTTGGAATATTTTGAACATTTCAAAAGATTCAGATTTATGTTTCATTAGATAGATACAACCATATCTACTAAAGTCATCTATAAATGTAATGAAGTAGACATAACCTCCTCTGGCAGCTATATTTAATGGTCCACATACATCTGTATGTGTGAGGCCCAATAATTCAGTAGCCCTCTCACTGTGCCCAGTGAAAGGTGCCTTAGTCATCTTTCCTAATAAGCAAGATTTGCATGTATCATATGATTCAAAATCAAATGAGTTTTAGAAATCTATCTTGATGGAGTTTAGAAATACGTTTCTCATTTGTGTGGCCTAGACGACAATGCCTTAGGTAGGTTGGATTCAAATTGTTTAATTTTATCCTCTTTTTCAGATATTCCAGGTAGAGTTTGCAATTCCTCTTCTAATGACCGGGTTCATTGCAGAAGTAGCAGACTCCTTCCTTTGGAGGCTTTGCCTTCTTGGGTGCAGGCTTGGTTTCGGGCTTGTTTGACTCTTTGGTCTTACCACCTGAGCCATTACCCTTCCATTTACCCTTCCTTTTCTTTTTCATACCCTTTCCTTTCTGAACCATTAAAACTGTGCTAGGCTTTTTCTTAATGCTTTGCTCAGCAGTTTTGAGCATCCCATGCAGCTCAGAAATTGATTTCTCCATGTTGTTCATGTTGTAGTTCATAACAAAATGGTCATAACTCTCTGGGAGTGAGTTGAGGATCAAGTCCGTAGCTAACTCCTGGCTCATGGGAAATCCAAGCCTCTCAAGGTGATCAATATAGCCTTTCATCTTTAACACATGAGTACTAACTGATGCACCTTCAGCCATTTGGAGGAATGTAAGGCCTTTGTAGTCTCATACCTTTCTTGCCTTGCCTGTTGCTGGAACATTTCCTTGAGATGTACTATCATCTCATGAGCCTCCATGAGTTCCGGATCTTTTTGGAGCTCTGGAACCATAGTGGCAAGCATCAGGCAACCTACATCCACATAGTCATCCTTATGCTTTGTGTAAGCATCTCTCTGAGCTCTTGGAGCATTAGCTGTAACACCCCAAATTTTGATTAAGGGTTAATGAGGATTTTTGAGAAGGTAATCGTGATTTAGAGTGGATTAAAGTTGTATTAATGTATATTGGTGACAATATTATTTAATATGTCATAATTGTTGGAAAATTGAAAGAATGGAATTATTGACATAAGTTGGTAATTAATGGGGAAATTAATTACTAACTAAGAGAAAATGAGAAGTGTAATTAAAATGACTAACGGAGAGATTAGAGAAGCTAATGGGTGCTTATTGTGTGAGAGCCAATGAGGAGTGGACACTTGGCAAGTGTACATGTGAAGGGATTGGGAGAAAAGTCAAAAGGGAATTTTTTTTATTGTTTTCTCTCTCCTCTCTTCCCTCTTGTGTGCTGGAAATCTGATGGAGGGAGTATTGTTATCATTTGTGCTTCTTCTTCACTCCATCCTCATCTCTCTCTCTCGTCCTCTCTCTTCTCTCCTTGGGGTGGCGCCATTTTTGCAGCAAAGAGGAAAGGGAAAAGCTTGCAAAAAGGTAAGGAAAATGGCTTCCATTGCTCAAACTTCCTTCTTTAATGTTGTTCCTTGAATGAAGAGCTTCATTGTGATGGTTGAAATGTGTTCATTGGTGTTAGTTTGTGACCTCAAGAGATTGTGAAAGTTGAAGAATCAAGAAATCTCTTTGGCAAAGTGAAAGAGGTGAGTGTTATCTCCCTTTTGATATATATATATTGTGGATGTTGGTGAGCATTGATTTTTCTGGAAATTTCTGCCCTATTTTCGAAAATTAGGGTCTTAGTGAGTTTGGCATGTTGTGATAATGGAAATGGTATATTGTGATGTCTTTTGGACAAATGGATTGGTTTGAATCATTAAAAGTAAAGTTTGGGAACTTTGTGTTGGTTTTGGTGTATTGGTCAAAACAGGGCATGTGGTTAGAGTATGAATTTGGTCATTTTGAGGTTACCATTGTATTCCTTGTGGAAAATTGTATGGGAATAAGCTTGGTTAATGATTTTGGAGTCATTGAACACTTTGGTAGAAAAGTTGGAAAATGCTGTCAATGTGAACTCTGTCTGGATAGTTTATTTGTGTGGACGTTTTAAGTGACCAAATGATTTCAAAAAATGGTGAAACTTTCCAGTCTTAAATTTCACATCCCAAGCTTCAAAATGGACATATATTTTGTGTCATTTCGTTTAGTATTCTGAGAGTTATGCTTTGCCAAAGTTTGGTACAAAAAACAGAACTCTGTTTTGGAGTAATGTTGGGTTTTGGGTGATTCTGTATTTTTGTGATGATTTTAAGTTATAAGAAATATTTTTCCTTGAAATAGGGCTCACATACCTTTCATTTGGCTTTGGAATCACTCCGTTTCGATTTTTCTACAATTAGCTATGGTTTTTTGAAGTTCAGCCCAGAGTCAGCAAATTTCTGGGCCGCGGCCCAAGAGTGGCTGGCCGCGGCCCAAACCTTTCTGGCCTGTTTTGGGCCGCGGCCCATGAGTGGTGGGCCGTAGCCCAAGGCCTTCTGACCATATTTGGGCCGCAGCCCAAGGAATGGTGGGCCGCGGCCCACCCCTGTGTTCCAGCATTTTAAGTTTTCGAAAGGAGATCTCTACCCTATTGTTTCCCAACCTTTTAGGGGTTTTATTAGAGGCATTTGTGGCTTCTTAAGGGTCATTATTGATAACCAAATCTAAGAGTTGAAGAGTTAATTGAGTATTGGAATAGAGAATAATGCTTCGTCCTTAATTATGACTTTAGGATTTGACATCTGCCCGGAGCATAGAAGGCCTGTGCCTGCTCAAGGAAGGAAAGACAAAGGTAGTGACACTTTATCCTATATCATGTGTATTGCATTGCTTGTTTGCATTAGTCATCGATTGTAGTGAAAGTGAAGAGGACGTGGCGAAAGCCCGGACTCGATTACAGTGAAAGTGAAGGGGACGTGGCGAAAGCCCGGACTCGATTACAGTGAAAGTGAAGGGGACGTGGTGAAAGCCCGGACTCGAATATTGATAAAGTAATGGGGCGTGGCGTACGCCCGACCTCGTATATAGTAAAGGGAACGTGGCGAAAGCCCGGTCTCGAATATCGATTGCTGCATTGTGATATATGTTTACTTGCTTTGTATATATGCATCATATAAATAAACTGTTGCTACTGGGATTCTCTAGAATCTCATTCTTTCCAAATAACGTTTTTAGACAGGGCAAGTGGATCGAAAAGCAAGCAAGTGGCAAAAGACGATTAGGACTGCCAGCGGTAGTCTTAGCTATATATTTTGGTTTTATATTGAACTGGTTATCATTTTGGATCAATGTAGATATATTGTATAGATCATAGTACTATAGTTTTGTGTAATCCCCGGTATGGATACTGAGATGGGCAATGATGCCCTGTATAAACCTTTGGATTAATGTTATTATCCCGGGTGAACGTCGGGAATTGTGCTTACTCTGATATTGTGTATGTAACAGACCAAACAGGCCATTTGTTTTAATGAATGAAATGAATGGAGATCCATTTGTACAGGTGTTTTAAAAAGTTTTTATTTGTTCCGGATTTCTCATTCGATAATTAAATGTGCTTAAATGTTAATTCCGGCCTGATTATCAAAGGGGGTTACATTAGCTGCAGGCTCCTCAGGAATGGGTTGATCAGGACATAAGCCTTTCTTTCCTGCTTGAGAACAATTCTCAAGTTCCTGAACCAGTCAAGAAAGTTTGTCCCATTGAGTTTGTCCTTCTCAAGGACCTATCGCAATGATAGTGTAGCAGTATTACTAGTCGACATGATTCTACAATTAAAATATGCAAAGTTAGTTAGTAATCTCCCACTAAATTAACAACCCTCAATATAATAATTAGTGGGCTAAGATCCATATTTGGCTTAAACTTAAGTCCGCTTTGGCAATACGCTTAAATTCAAGTTATTTAGGTAGGTAACCTATTTACCAATTACATCACATGTAACTCTTAGAACTTTATGGGATTTAATCATCATATGATCTGGCATGTTTAACCCCATATAATGCCTTGAGATTCAAAACCATTTTGTTAATCTCAATTAAGTCAAAACAATAATGAATATTATGAGCAGTACAATTACTCAAGCTTGTCTCATCAAGATAACTCAAGTGCATCCACTTTGGTGGTTTCTACAATTGAGCGATCTAAGTTTTGACAAGTATTCATTAATTGACGGCATTATAACTTAAGATTTAATTTAGAGAGCTTAATTAATTAGTTTTGTTTATATGGATGCAATCGTGGTCGTATCTCATACAGATAAATACATATAAACGTAAAAGTAATCATGCAATGATCTTATCAAAAGCATAATTTAAACGTGACACAACATGGCTTACCTAACCTAAAATCCTCCCAAGCCAATGAGAGGACTTCTCTAAAAAAAAGAGAAATACATTGAGAGAAACCTCGTTTAAACATTCGAGGGGAGTGAGATGAGAAGAGAATGTACATCGAGAGTATTTAGAGAAAGACACGGCACGCAGGCCGTATTTAAATATTACAACCTTTGTAAAATTCTAAAGCCATGTTGTTCACCATATCCAAACAAGGATAAATAATAAACCACAACAAGAATTCATACAATATGAAAAGCAATAAATGTCATGATCAGATTATATTACAAGGGGCAGCGCCCCTGAAGCTTTTGAAAAAGGCACATTCCTTTTAAAAGAAATATTTGAAAATTTTAAATTTTTAAATTTCGGACCCAATTTTTCAAAACAAAAAACAACAATGGCCCAGAACGCTTCTGATCCAATTTGTCTTCCCCATAGTTCGGATCCCTATTACCCGAATAGATATCTGAACCTAGACCCAATTTGATTGCCGCCAACTACGATTTCAAGTACCCTACCCAATTTCATGCTTGTTCAAAATGAAAATCACATACATGTTTCAAGATATACATGTTCGGAATCGATTTCACGCTTGTTCCAAAACGAGAATCACATACATATTCGAGTGTTTCTTATAAACATACGTACACATCCCATATATATCACATGTATAAGAATCATAAACTCAATTTAAACGCATAATTGATCTGGCTCTGATGCCACTGTAGGGATCGGTAAGCACAGCGGAAGAATTTTTAAAAACTTTTCACCGATCCTAATCGAGGATCTATCAACAGCGACCCTGTAGGCCCATATGAAGTTGGCAGTGGGCCAATAACTACACTAACCCAAAAGTCGCAAGCGGCCTCTAGCAAGAGATTACGACTACCCAATTCATATGAGGATCGTTATCACGATGCAACCTGTCATACAACCATGTCACGTCCCTTTTGTCACACGATATATCGATCAAGGATAAGGCATGGAAAATGTCATCCTCTTGTTTCTGACCATTACTTTCTTGATTCCTGAGTAGCCTGATAACAGAGACAGAAACTCATTTCATCATAGTATGGCCATACAATTCTCAGACTCACTCATCGAGGGGCCCAGTAATATCTCTCTACTAATGTGAGGGACAAATTCCATCTTGATCATTCATATTCCTCTACATAAAAAACCACCAAGCCCGATCGTAGCCTTTATCTCCACCCGGTCAAAAGTGACTTTTGACTAGTTCAAAGCTTAGCAACTCTCATGTAGGAATCCATGATGACCTCATGTCTAAGGGCATTGTGACGTGGTTATACATGAGAAAAGCTTATGACTTGATCCATGTAGCTTTCTCATAGTGAGTCGGTCCAGCACCTTGTACTCTTACCAGTGCCTAAGACTTTGATTCGTATCTCCATATCTTATCAAAGTCATACTGGTCTTGTTTCATCTCTGCTCCCGCATAGATGACCGACCAGAGACATTTTAGGACAATCTTTATAAATTATCCAAGGATACAATTATCACAGTTAATATGCAAATAATATGATAACAGAATGGAGAAATTTCATTAAAATAATAATGTTTAAAGTACAATGATTGGCCCTTAGGGCACAATTTCCAACATCCACTTTGTTGAGGTATCCTTGGAGCAGAGAAATTATGATCAATGCCATTAGTGTCAAAGTAATCTTCAAAGGCTTGATTCTCAAATTCTCTAATGTGATCTGTCCTGATACTTGCAATGGACATACCTTTCTCATTTTGCACTTTCTTAGCAAAAAGAATAAAATCATTAAAGGTTTCATCCTTTGATGATAAGAAAATAGTCTATGTAAATCTAGAGAAATCATCAACAATTACCAATGAATATAAGTTGCCACCAAGACTTTTGGTCCAACTAAATCCATATGTAGTAATTGAAGTGGTATATTGGTTGTGATCTCATTTTTTGATTTGAAAGATGATTTAGTTTGTTTACCCTTCTGACATATGTCATAGATTAAATCGTTTTTGAAATTTACTTTCGGTAGACTAAGTACTAAATCCTTTTTGAGTAACTTTCCTAGTTGGTGCATATTGACATAAGTAAGAAAACAATTTTCATATGCATTTCTACTGATATCAAGAGTATAATAGTTACCTTCCCTTTTTGCTCTGAGCTTTGTTTGAGATTCTTCTTATCTAATTGTAAGTCTTTATTGTTTACGATTAGACATTCCTTTGAGTCAAATATTACCCAATTATATTTATCTGCACTTTGACTCACACTCAGCAAGTTGTGACATAAGCCTTCAACATAATACAAGTTTTTGACTTATATTCCTTTATCATTTTTTATTTCTCCAATAGCTGTTATCTTTCCAGATTGATTTCCTCCAAATTTTACCTTTCTACCTTACTTAGGTTACAGCATGGTTAAACTTTCGAAATCACCGGTCATATGTTTGGAGCATCCACTGTTTATGTACCACCTATATTTTTGGATGCTTTAAGACAAATCTACAATCAAATATGATTAAGTCTTAGGTACCCACATCTTTTTTTGTCCTTTTAGGTTAGTACAAATTATTTTCTGAACATATGAACCTTTTAGCACCCATTTATAGGTTTTTGTCTTTCCTTTCTTTTTATGTATACATGATGAAGTATATTATAGTAATTGCAATATGCAAAAGGATTTGACGCATGTACAAAATGTTGAAAATGACTCAAATACATCTTACCTCTTGTTTTCTTTCTTCCTTTCTTTCTGTCTATTTTTGCATCATATCCAATACCAGAACGATCATTTACAAATCGTTGAGCTTTTAAAATAACGTTTAACATCTCACTACCTTTAGTAAATTTTTCAATAGTCTTAGTGAGATCAATATTTTTATTTTTCAAAGAAGAGCAATTTTCACAAACTTTTATAAATTCTCTCTAAGTTCTTCTTCAAGAACTTTTTTTCCGTTTGAAAACAACTAGTTCTTTAACTATTTTGATGAATTCAAAATGTAAAGTATTATATTCAGAAAGAAATTCATCATAGGAAGGATCAGAATCAGTTACCTATTCTTCTATTTCTTCTTGAGTAATGAGATAGATCTTGGCTACTTCTTCATCCCTATCTTCGTCAGAGGAACTGTCTCCCTATATCGCAGATACAAAAGCTTTCTTTTTGGTGAAGAACTTGCCTTTTCTCTTTTCTTTGCATTTCTAAATCAGCTCTGGACATTCTGACTTGATATGTCCTGGGTTTCCACATTCATAATAGATGATGTTTTCCATACTGTTTGTTCCTCCTTTCTGAAAATTTTTGAATCCTTAGCCTTTCTTGTAAAATTTCTTGAATCATTTTATTATTAGACCCATTTCATCATCATTGAAATGTTCAACATCTTCTTGGCTTTCTTCTTACGCTTTTAGTGCAAGGCGTTTCTTCTTCTTTTCTCCAATATCTTCTAGTTCTTATTTGAACTTTAATTTACTTTCATATTCAGAGAGACTTCCGAATAGAAAAGTGACTAATCGCAATGATTATCCTTTTGCTTCTTCTATCACAGTGACTTTGGCCTCCCACTCTTTTGAAAGTATGTTCAGTATCTTTCTTACTTGGGTATGTTGATCATAGACTTTTCCAATTTCTGCAAGTTGATTAACAAGATGAGTATATCTAAGTTTAAATTCGGCTATTGACTCACCTAATTTCATTCGAAGTAAGTCGAACTCAGTAATGAAAGTATTGATTCAGTTTTCTTTTATTCCTAAAGTTCTTTTATAAGCTATTTTCAAAGCTTCCCATATTTCCTTAGCCATTAGAAGTGTGCAAATTCTAAAATACTCGTTTTGACTCAAAGCACTTTGAATCATCAAAATTGCCTTGCTGTTGAGAGTAATGAGTTTCTTGTCATTCTCATCGTACTCTACTGATGTCTTTAGAACTTTATGTGAATCTACAATCTTTACAGGTTAACAGTTTCCATTCTCAATCACCTCCCATAACCCATATTCTATAGCCATTATGAATACTCTGAACTTTGTTTTCTAGAAAGAGAAGTGTTCACCGCTGAAACCTAGAGGTTTGGTGATAGAAGCTTCGTCAAGAAGTATTCCTTTACCTATGCTTGCCATTGGATCGTTCTTAGGTTGTTATACCTGAACAAGAAAAATAGGCTCTAATACCAATTGTTAGTGCAAGCATTTCACCCAAGAGGGGGTAAATTGGGTTATTACAAAAAATCGTTTCCTATATAAAAATTGACTAGAATTTAAAACAATTAAGAGCTAGAAAAAATATAACCAAAGTGTACACCGAGAGTTATACTGGTTTGACCACAACCATTTTGACCTATATCCAGTCCTCAGAGCTTCTCATAGAGTTTCACTATATCTTTCAAGATTTAGTGGATTCTTGGCACCTCAAAACATAGCAAGTTCCTTCACCAGACACTCGATCCTCCTTACACGTTGTAATCAAATTCCCAACTCAAGGTTTCACAACCTTAATTTACCTCAATAACAAATATTGAGTTTGTAATGAAAAACTCTCTAATAGAGCAAATATATAATTATTGAAGTATAAAGAGTGAATGTGAGAAAAACAAACACTAAGAATATGTTGATCAATGTATGTTAGTGTGTTCTCAGTCGTTGTATATTATTCTTCATTGAATGCTTCCATATTTATAGTTGAAATTGTAATAGACATTGGAACCATTACAACATATTCATTAGAGTCACGTAGCTTCGTTTGACCGTTCTTCAAATTTGAAAACTAGTTGTTTGCAGTAGGTGAGCATTTCGGACATTACAGACAATATGTTTGACTTTTTTCACAACACATGATCTCTCCATTGTTTCTCTATAAAAACACTTAGGAAACTAATACAATAAAATATTAATCATATATAGATAACAAATCAATGAACAACATATTAGAATCATGCTATATGTACTGCATCACTCGAGTTATTCTTATCTATCATTCGAGTAGTCACTCGAGTGATTTATTGGCATCACTTGAGTAGTCCCTCAAGTGATCTCTTCAAAATATTGGCAAGGACCTCACTCCTCTTTTCTTACTCAGTCAATCGAGTGAACCTATGTCATTATGAGTTGAGTGATCCCTTGAGTGACTTTATGTAAAACTTGAAGAGAGCTTCTTGAACTATTTGACACACATTACTCGAGTGATCTCTTCATAAATCTGCCTGTGTTGCTTTCTCTTGTTCTCTAACTTCCAAATCTTCTTCATCACTTGAGTGCATACTCGAGTGATGGCTTTCCCTGCCACCAAGAACTTAATTACTTTGTTCAAAACGCTTTTGTCTATTATTAAAACCTTTTATATGATCAATCCAATGTTTGTTATCATAAAAAACATACATGATCTAACATAAAGAGCCTCAAAAATCCTAAATTACTTATTCTTGGGTATACAAGTAACCTCTCTTGTTTTCATGTTTATCAAGAAGAGAAACTGAAGTTGGGGTTTCAATAAAGCAAATTCAATGAAACCAAATTGGAGTCAATTTAAGTGTCGATTTTGACATTATTGATAACGTTTTTGCTGATGATTGTCCTTGTTATACCCACTCCATTTTTCATGAATATTATAGAAAGCCTATCATTTTTTTTTTCAAATTCATCTCTTTGTGCTCCTGAACAGCCACATATGATATTTTTTATGATTTGAGGTCAAGAGAATGAAAGTTTGGTCACCGTATCGGATTTCTGTGAAAACCCACATATGTATTCCATTTTTCATGAGGACCCTAGAATTCGTATCATTTTTGTCAAATTCATGTGTTTGGGCCTTGAAGGGCCACATACGCGATTTAGGATAATTTGAGGTCAAGAGAATGAAGGTGTGGTAACCGTCCCGAATTTCAGTAAAAACCCACACACCACTCCATTGTTCATGAATATTATAGAATGCCTATAATTTTTTTGGCAAATTCATCTCTTTGGGATCCTGAACAGCCATGTAATATACCAAATTTTGCAATACTAAAAACTTGTAAATATGGAAATAGTAGAATAAAATAAATATCGATATTTACAATTAAAGGTAGAGTTACTTTCGGAATTCCCAGATGTCCATTGTGTCATTCACAGAAATTGAGAAGTCAATATTGTAACAATACAAGTGTTAGAAGTCGGAGCAAAATTCATCGGTGGATGCAGGGTTCAAGGGCGTCAGTTGCGAGATCGGAGGAATTTGGGCACCGTCCCACATGGGACCCACGTGGAATTCCGGGTAATGCACCAATGGAGCAACTTTATTAAAAAGAACTTCAGTAAAGTATGTAATGACAGCTCATTATGACTCATGATGACACATCTTTCGTGTTGGCCAAATAAGGAAATGACAAATGTCCTGAAATTATTACAAAGTAAAAACATGTTTTTGTGTTGGCCAAATGAGGGTGTGACATGTGTCCCTCATCATTACACATCATTACACCCACTTTAAGCCTTTCGTGTTGTCATCTCCGGAGTTCGCCATCTAGCGTCTTAGTCCGGGGAATTCACCGATCTATGGCCGGGTTGCTGACTTTTTGAGTCGAGCACTGAACCCAGGAGTCTGGGGAAATTGTCAGGCCTCCCCTTCCCCTAACCATTTATGACCCACAGAAGAAAGAGAAAAGTGGAAGACAAATGGTTGCATGACATGTGGCACTCTTAAGCATTAAACTTGTGACACGTGGCAAGATGAGATGAGATCATTTTATGTGATTAAATCACAACCATCTATGCCTAATTAAATGGCAAAATTTCGTGCAAGCATGGAAAGAGAAAGAGGAACCAGATTTCTTAAGCTTAAGAACACAAGAAGAGAGAAGGAGGAGTGAATAGTGAGTTTTCTTGACTAACGGAGCCGATTTCAACCCTGAATCACCGTTATTGTCCGGTAAGTCCTTTAGGAAACTTCCTCTACTCACTATAAGCTTCAATTCTATGATCTTAGATTTCTCATCTAATGTGTTTTGTGCCAATTAGTCTACCAGAGTGCCGCCGGAATACCAAACCACTTGTAGAAACACGAAGAGGTAAGCGTAGGCTTTCTTTTGAACAGAATACTTTGTGATTTCATTGAGTTTTTCCTAGTTCTTCAACCACCCATGTATTTCATTCAAGGGGTGTTTTTGAAGAAGGAAGATGTTTTAATCATATATAAGGTGATATAGGATGTTTGGAGAAGTATTAAACTTGTTGGTAGTTAAAATCACAAAGTGGAATTTTTGTTGTTTTGGGAGGCAGATTTTGGTTGGGGGCTAAATCTGGCAGAAATAATTTGATTTTGGTATTTTTGATCTTTTCATTGGATTCTACACGAAAAATTGTGTGGGAATAGGCTCTGGTTATAATTTTTGACATACTGGTTTAAAGATTCAAAAAAATTGGAAATTAAGTCTACTTGTACAACAAAGTTGCCAGTGTGCGTTTTTGTCTGGCAGTTTTGTTGTGGCGAACGTTTCACTGTCCAAAATTCTTCTGTTGATTATGAGATTTTCCAGAATTAAAGTATACTTATAGACCTTTAATTTGATAGGTATTAAGAAGGATTTCGCTAAGTATACTAGGAGTTATGAATGTTTGAAGTAGACCATTAAAAATAGTCAGAATTTCTGGCAGCAGGGAGAAAAAGAAAAATTGGGAAGTGTGCGCAGTCTTTCGGCTACTTAAAGTATTTTTCACTTAAAATAGACTTAATAAGGGTTATATAGAATTTTGGATCACCCCAATTCAATTTTTCTAGAATTAGTTATGATTTTTCAAAGTTCAGTGAAAAATCTGCCAGCTTTTGGTAATTGTGAGAAAATTCAAAGCAAAGAGTTTTTGTAATAAAATTGGACATTTAAGAGTTAAGTTAAGCATTTGGAGTAGCTTGAGCTCATTAGCTTCATATTGGGCCTAATGTAGTGACCCTAATGGTAATCAACATAAGAGAATAATTTATGAAGAGTTGGACTAAGAAATAACTCATTGCCCGTAAAGTGTAATTTATAGGATTTGACACTTGCCCAGGACGTTCAAAGCACGTCAATCAAGATTAAGATTTGGAAAAATTATCAGGTAGTAACTTATTCCTCACATACTATGTGATATGTTATATGCATGTTTGTACCATTGTGAATTTAAAACATTCAGATGAGAAGGGCTAAGGCCCAGTAGAATTTCCCAGCGCTGTGGCAAGGGACGGTTGTCCTTGAATTAGTAACTTTATACTTTCTGCATATTGTGAGTTTATCTCTGAATGTTGAATATGTTGATTGTACTGTAACTTTGGTTGACATGACATGATATATGTGCATTTTATATGAGTGATATCTGTTACTACTGAGATTCATTAAATCTCACCCTATTTTTCCAAAACAAATTTTCAGCTCGGGCAAGTAGTTCCTCAGGCAAGAAGGTAAACACGGGCGAATGATGTAAAGGACTTAGAATTTAGTTTTCTGTTAGTTTTCTATTTTGGAGATTGTATGTAATTTGTATTTAAGTGTGGTCAGTCTCGTACTAACATGTATGTAAGCGCCTGTATATAAGCGAACGCGCAACGACATTCGTACCAGTAGTGGACAGCTGTCCACCTAAGGCCGTTAATTAAACATAATAGCTTGGGTTTCAGCAGAGAACTTATTAGTGAACACTCTGATATGAAGAAATGAACCTAAAACGGATGGCTTAAAATAAATCATAAAATAATATGAGACCCAATCTGGAAATGATTTTTGAAAAGATTTTTGAAAACCCATTCAAGTACAGCTCCACACTCTGCTTGAAATTGGGACTTCCGCTGTTTACAAAAGATTACTGGTCACCTTTTTAAAGATATTACTACACTTCTGCCAATATATGCTTTCAAAACATAGGTGTTACATTTATTGGTATCAGAGCATAAGTTCTTGGCTCTAGGATAAAGTTCTCTGCTTATGTTAGTACAATTCATAAATTCTAACCTTTCGTTAGTTGCTTTATGATAGGAAACATGTCTGATAGGAAAAGACAAAGAAATAGTTCACCCCCGTCTATTAACCAGCCTCCTCCAGAGCATCGTATACCAGAGGGTAACTTTATGTAGTCATTAATAAAGGGGAGCATAGTGGAGGGAATGGACCAATAGTGCGGCGTATGGCAAGGAAAAGAGTTCCCAACCATACAACAATAATAATAAAGGCTAGGTAGGCTAGTCCTTGCATATAGCCATTTATAGGTAATACTTGTAACCCCCTGCCGTAATTATATCCGAAATACGCAATTAAAGTGAAATAGAGACCAATAACAATCGAATAACGTTTATAAACCCATCTACCAGATGGGGTTCTCAAAAATATGTTTTGAAATCTAATTAACCTGGTCTCATATTCAATTTCGAATATAACCACATCACGCGGAATATCACATTTATACAAATATCAGAGTGTACAACAATATCATCCCGGCAACTCCCGGGTTCATACCTTTACATAGAATTCATAGGGCACATTCGCCCTTTACAATTCCTCAAACGGGGATTACACAAATTCTCATCCCAATTAACCGAATATACATTCGAAACATGTACAATATCCAAATATACATAATCCCAAGCATAATGATAACCAACTACTAAATTGACAACCCAAAGTTGTCTTCGCCGCTCTTGGTTGCTTGCTGCATCCTCGATCCACCTATCCTGTCTAAAATGTTGGTAGGGGAGGGTGAGATTCGAGAGAATCTCAGTAGGAAACAGATACCTATATGCATGTATGATATGTGTTTAATGCATGACATGCTTGAAATACATAACTCATGTTCACACAATGACATATCTGCGTGCTCAATGTTTCAACAACATACTCATGGCCATAGCATAACTAGAAACAGAGCTACAATCATTCATACATGTTTCACATAATCCAGCAAAGCAATACATGCATCAATGCACAAACACAACATCAAAGCATGCAAGAGAGGTAAGTTCCCTACACTTTTCTTTCCACGTATGCTCCAGCTCCGCATACTCGCGATCCAAACGAATACTGAACCCTATAAACCAAATCAAGGATATAGGGTCAATCTCAATTCCAAATCCTTACTTTTATATCACTTAAAGTTGGTTACCATTCACACCCTTTAGGTGGCTAAAATAAGCTCAACGAAAGCCTAAAGGATTGGGACGTACTAGGTTGGAAATCACCTTTCAAAATCACAAATTGCTGAAAATGGGGGTTGGCTGCAGCCAAGAATCCTCTGGCTGCAGCCAGAACACGCACAGAAGGTTTTTGGCTGCAGCCAAGAATTTCTGGCTGCGGCCAAAACGTGCACAGAAACTTTTGCGCTGCAGCCAGGATTTTCTGCTGCAGCCAAGGCAACTATGAAAATTCATAACTAATTCCACAAAAATCGAAATGAGGTGATCGCAAAGCCAAATGAAATATTTTTAAGTCCTCTTCATAGGAAAAATATGGCTCATTACTGGAAATCACCACACAAATCCAGATTTACACAAAATTGCCTTGCTGTTCCAGATTTGCACCCAGTTTCGACATCAAACTTTGGGCAAACATAAATCTCAGTTCACAAAATGAAATGACACAATTTATATGTCCATTTTGAAGCTTAAGATGTGAACTTCAAGACTGGAAAGTTTCAGAATTTTTAGAGACCATTTGGTCATTCAAAACGCTCACACAAACTGACTGCCCAGAACAGAACTTCAATGGACAGATTTCCAAATTTGCACAATTAGCTTCCAATGGTCCAATTTTCATATCAAACATCATTCTCACACAAAATTTCACATTATATTGACATGTTTTACCAACATTCACAACATGTCATCACAAATCACAACACAAATACCACATTGACATTCTTTTCATTCCAAGTTCTCAAATCAATTCCAATGACCAAATACCACAACAAAACACCATTTTCAACACAAAACACATGACAATTCATGCATTTCACAATTCCACCAAAATCAGGGCAAAAACCAAAATTCACAATACTCATCCACAAATCACAAAACTTAGATCAAAAAGGCTTCAAATACTCACCTCTTCCTCTTTCCCAAACCAATTCTTTGATTCTCCATCTTTCTAATTTTCCTCAAGCTATCAAAACACCACCAATCAAGAATCTAAAACCATAGAGATGAAGCTCTCATCACTATGAACAATATTAAAGAAAGGTGTTTAAGCATTAGAGGACAAGAAACAAGTTAAATCTCACCTTATTCTTTTCTCTTTCCACCTTGCTCTTGGCGAAAATGGAGAACAAGAGAGAGATGAAGATGATGAAGATGATGATCAGATTTTTAGGGCCAAAAAAACGTCCAAATAAAGAGAGGAAAGAGGGAAAATGAGTTGAAATCTTTGACAAAATCCAAGGGCTCAAATTGTGACACTTGTCACACCCTTATTCCATCTCTATGAGTTCACATGAACCCACACACATGGGATTCCACCCACTTAATCTCTACACAAATCAATCTCAACCATTGATCTTGAAGTTACCAATGAGTTTCCTCTTCGGTAACTGACCAATTGGTCGGTAACTTTACCGTTTAGCCCCTGATTTTGGTAATTCTCATTGAATCACCACCAAACACTTCATATCGTTTCATTTAGCCATAATATGCGCCTTCCCTCTATTTTAAGTCAATTTAGATGTTAATCCATAATTGAACTTAAATACAGGTTTCGGTGTTGCTCACAACGCATACGAATCACATCGGGTGCCAGCTCACACCATAATCTCCAAAAGGGTTTATTTATCACTAATCACTTCCACTTTTGGAGTCATTATCTCTTAATCACAATTTGGAATCTTGCTAAACCGGGGCTTAGCAATCCACTAATCTCAGGCTTATTCTCTAGCCTCGAATCTCCAAATTCGGGGTATTACAATACTAGTTATCCCGAGTGTAACCCCCTCCGTAATTATATCCGAAATACGCGATTAAAATGAAATAGAGACCAATAATAATCAAATAACATTTACTAACCCATCACATGATGGGGTTTTCAAAAATACCTTTCGAAATCATTTATAAACTTGGTCTTATATTCACATTTCGAATACAATTACTACGCGAAGATAAATCACATTCATATAAATATCAGAGTGTACAACATAATCATCCCGGCAATCTCGGGTGCATACCTTCACTAAAGATATATAGGGCACAATTGCCCATTACAATTCTTCAAATGGGGATTACACAATCTCATCTCGAATGAGTCCTGCCGCTCCCTCCACGAGCTACTTGCCCTGTCTAAATTGTTGGTAAGGGAGGGTGAGATTCGAGAGAATCTCAGTAGGAAACAGATACCATAATGCATGCATGATAGATGCTATGTGTATGACATGTTAGCTTTATCTAGATGCATGCCCCATAATGACATTTTTGCATACTCAATGTTTCATGTAACAAAACTATGGCCACAGTAAAACAGAAACAGAGCTTCATTTATTCAAATATGCTCTACACAATCAAGTAAAGCAATCACATACATCACTACACAAGCAAAGATATCAAATACATGCAAGTAAGGTAAGTCCCCTATCTCCAGTCTTTTCTCCTCGATTTGCGAGCCAGCAACTCGGGGCTTCACATTCGATCCTACAATGTCAAATTTACTATTTAGACACTTCCATAGTGTTTCTGGGGGTTATATGAGGCTATATTGAAAATTTACTAAAATACCCCCGGGGACCCGGCCCGGCCCCGCCGTACCCGGTCCGGCTGTACTTTTCTTAAAATTTTGACATGGGCTATTCTGACATATTTTCGCCCAAGGAATCCATTTCCGGACTCGGAATTATCAAATTCAATGTCAATTACAAAATTAATCTTGACAGCCCCACTTTTAGGGTTTCAGGGGCGTTTTCGTAATTATGCTTTTTCGGCCTTTTATGAAAAAGTGCCCAACTGTAACCCCACCTAATTTTCGCTCCTGAACTCAATGGAATCATCAAATCATTGAAAATCCAACTCTAAGACCCATTTATAGCCTTGGCCGAAATATACATATACTCCGGGAAAAATTGGGGTTTTTCGGTTTCGGCTCCGTAAACACGTTCCTTTCTACTCCTAACCACTTTATTGACTATTCCATTAGGTTACAACTACCATTTAGTACCAATTTGGGCAGCATAACAGCCCCACATACCCATTTCCAAAAATGAAAACCAATGGCAATCCGGCGAAATTTCACCGATTAAATTGCCTACAGCAGCTAGAATAGTCAATACACAAGAGTTTGGAAGTTACCTCAAGCTCCCACTAGCTTTTCCTTGACTTGGTTGAAAACCCTAGGTGTTTTAACACCAAAAGAGGAGCTTCCAAACCTTAAAGAACATAAAGGAGTAGCTTAGGATCGGAGTTATACGCGTTAGGAGCTAAATCATCGGAGAAATCGGCTTACCTTGCGAGTTCTCTTCTCCTTTTCTCCCAAAACCCTCTCAACTCTTTTTCTTTACTTTGGTTGCAGAATGGCGTCGGAATGCTGAAGGAGAAAGATGATGCTTCTTTAATAATCTTATGCTTATGTCATTGCTTATGTCATCAACAATTTTCCATTTTCGGATTTTTCAGAAATTTTGGCAGATTTCTGTCCAAACTTTGAAAAATCATAACTAATTCTAGTAAAATTGAATTAGAGTGATTCCAAAGCCTATAGAACCCTTATTGAGTCTAGTTTCAAGGAAAAATATAGACTTTTGCTTTATGGAATCACAAAATTCCCAGAATTTCAATCTTTGCATATTGTTCCAGAAATTTCACAGTTTTTCTGTGCTGACTTCAAAAATTCATATCTTTTTGTGTATAGCTCTAATTGATTCAGATCACCTATCAAATTAAAGCTTAGGATGTCTACTTTCATCTTGTAAAATCTCATAATTTTTACTTATCATTTAGTCTTCCAAAACCTTATGATAAGATCACTGCCTCATAGGCGATTTTATCGAAAACATAATTATATTCTCCAAAATTCACCATTTTATTTTCTTTAATACCCCAAAGATATAAGGAACATTAGAGAATAGATTTGGGACATCTACTAAATCGGGGCTTAGTAGTCCACTCAATTTAGGCTTATTCCAAAGCTTCCAATCCCAAATTTCGGGGTATTACATTTCTCCCCCCGTTCAATAAATTTCGTCCTCGAAATTTGTCACACCACTAACCACAAACTACAGATGCTTCTTCACGACAGCTTCTGTTTCACAATTCATTTCACATTGGGACGGTCTCCTCTAGACCACCCACACACAAATGATACTCCACAAATCCGATTCTCGCAAGAATCTCAAACAATGAATGCAACTCAATGGCCCCAAACTGCAATCGGCCCATTTCACGATTGCCACACAAACCAAATCACCATATTTTTTTTTTGCCAAACAGATGCAATCGCTTCCACATACGATTGCCACAAAACCATCATAACATAACCACAATCATCGCAAGCCCCCTAATTCATGAGTGGCTAGTGCATCTCGATATCTGGAGGCTCTAACTTATGAGCCATATCATAAGATCTTGGCAGTTGGGCGGCATAGGCCACCACTCTGCTTAACTCAAACTAGTTACTCCTTCCGGGAGTAACCCCAAAACACCACAACCTCAATACATCAAATGATAGCCTCAGCTGTATACACAAACATTCAGCTTCCGCTATATCCACTTTCACAGCTTTACCCTCACCCGTACAGCCACCAGTAACTCCACTAGTGGTAACCAGGACTTTTGGGTATCAACACAATACTACTTCTGTATCAACTTTCATGGTGTCGCCCTCACCCGTACACCCACCAGTGACTCCACTAGTGGTAACCGGGGCTTTTGGGTATCAACACAATATTACTTCTGTATCAACTTTCATGGTGTCGCCCTCACCCGTACACCCACCAGTGACTCCGTTAATGGTAACCGGGACTTTTGGGTATCAACACAATATCACATCATCTGGTCACTCCGGAATCTCAATTTCTTCTATCCAAAGTACCCGACCGTAATGGCCCACCTAGAGTCTCAGTCTCTTCTATCCAGGCGCCTTTTATTGTCACACCCCACTTAATGGGTGCCCACGCTTCTGCTGCGTGGCTGGCTCCCACATCACACCCATCTGATGGATGCCTGTGGGTTACCGGACTCACAATTTTATTGTCACACCTCTTCAGAGTCGCTGCAACGGTTCGGGTTAAGACTGTGTGTTTTCCTGACGGTAAAAGGGGATAAGGATGGAATGTGACCAAGCCAATAGTCCCCGAGTCGCTAACAACAGTTAGGGTAAAGACTGTGTGTCTTCCTGACGGTAAAAGGGGATGAGGGTAGGATGTGATTATGGATCATCTGTGTATGCACCGCTACGCCAATAGTCCCTGAGTCGCTACAATGGTTCAGGTAAAGACTGTGTGTCTTCCCGGTGGTAAAAGGTGATGAGTATAGGGTGTGATTGCGAATCTACTATTGTGAGCCAGAATGGCTATGTGGGTGCACTACCACACCAATAGTCCCTGAGTCGGTAAAAATAGTTCGGGTAAAGACTGTGTGTCTTCCCTGCGAAAGGGGATGAGGGTGGAGTGTTATTGTGAATTTGTGACAGTCATGAACAAGCTGGGACTGGGGTATAGTTGTGTAGTAGAGCAAAGCAAATTCAACTGATGGCTAATTTGATTACATGATCGGGGGTTCTCTATTCTGAGGGCACTACCCCGGCATGGCTAGCCTGGCTAGCCACCACACTGGTTGCATCGGTGTTAACCCCAGGCCGAAAGCAGTGCATAAAATTAGAATTTGCGATGTGTGTTGTTGTAAATGTGAGCTGTGATGTGAATGCCGGAAGGGCAATGTGTATTTGTGAGACAGCGAGAAGCTGTTGTATTTGTGCAAGGAGCGGAAGCCGAGGTATTCTTGCAATATGATATGTATGCAAGTGGCGAAAGCTACGTATCATTGTGTATATAGCCATGGGTGCTGTCGTCTTGCGACAATCGTCACGTATTAATGTGAATCTGTTGTGGACATTGTGTAATACGCAAAAGTCCCGGATGGGTGAGGGTAATGCCATGAAACTTGATACGGATATGTGATATTGTAATTGAGACCCAAAGTCCCGGATGTGTGAGGGTAAGCCATGAAACTTGATACGGCATTGTGAATGTTGTGATCGAGAGCCAAAAGTCTCGGTTACCACTAGCGGAGTCACTGGTGGGCACACGAGTGAGGGTAAGGCTGTGAAAGTTGTAACCCCCTGACTTTAAACACGTAATTATAATTTGATAACACATATTTAAATCGGATTAGAGACCATTGGATGCTTTAACCTCGTTTTAAACTTTTTGTCTCACAGTAAAATTTTTACAAAACTTTCAAAACTCTTTTTCCCATCCAGGTCTCAATTTCAATATTCGAATATAATTACCTGTGCAGTTAATATACATTCAATCATATCAGAGTGTATAACCGCATCCCCGGCAACTCCCGGGTTCTATGCATAAAACCTGAAGGTTTATAAGTATACACTAGGGGATTACGCAACCAAAATCGAATGTAGTGTTCCTGATTCAGAATATACAGTAATCCCGAGTTCAAAATACATAACCAACGTTTCCAATTCAACTATATACCCCTAAGGGTCCTAATTGCTCCGGGTTGGCCGCTTCTCCCTTGAGCCACACGCCCTGTCTGAAATGTTAGTCATAGGAAAGAATGAGATTCGAGAGAATCTCAGTAGTAACAAACCACTCACACAATACATAAACACAAAGCATGTACATAAATCACAAACAGCAACAGCAGCAGCAATTCACAGATACATGGTTTTCACCACAAACGACAGCACTCATGGCTGTATTCACAATACGACAGCTCTTGCTGTAATCAACATCACGACAGCTTACGCTGTAATCAGTAATCAACATCACGACAGCTTACGTTGTAATCAGTAATCAACATCATGACAGCTTACGCTGTAAACGATAGCTATCACCAGCTGTAACCGCAGCAGCATCAGAAATCATCATAAAACAGTGATATAACACACATACAGTGCATTACACAAAGTATAAGAGAGAGAGTCACTACCTTGTCCTTTCCTGACGTCCTTCGGCGCAGTTGGCTCCCGAGGGTGGCAAATATCGAATCCTACAATTTCAAATACACCATTTAGACACTTCCATAGTGTTACTTGGGGTTATATGAGTCTATAATGAAAATTTACAAAAATACCCCCGGGGACCCGGCCCGGGCCCGCCGTACCCGGTCCGGCTGTACTTTTCTTGAAATTTTGACATGGGCTATCCTGACATATTTTCGCCCAAGGAATCCATTTCCGGACTCGGAATTATCAAATTCAATGTTAAATTACGAAATTGCCCTTGGCAGCCCTACTTTTAGGGTTTTAGGGGTGTTTCCGTAATTATGCTTTCTCGGCCTTTTTTGAAAAAGTGCCCAACTGTAACCCCACCTATTTTCGCCCACTGAATCCAATGGAATCATCAAATCATTGAAAATCCAACTCTAAGACCCATTTACAGCCTTGGCCGAAATATACATGTTCTCCGGGAAAAATTGGGGTTTTACGATTTCGGCTCCGTAAACGCGTTCCTTTCTACTCCTAACCACTTTATTAACCATTACATTAGGTTATAACTACCATTTGAACCAAAATTGGGCAGCATAACCCTTAGGAAACTCAATTTCCAAAATTTAAAACCAATGGCAATCCGGTGAAATTTCACCGATTAAATTGCCCACAGCAGCCAGAATAAGCAATATACGAAAGTTTGGAAGTTACCTCAAGCTCCCTCTGGCTTTTCCCAAATTTGGCTGAACCCTAGCCTCTTTGAAACACCAAATTTTGAGCTTCACAACCTTAAAGAATAAAGAGGAGTAGCTTAGAGTCGGAATTATACGCGTTAGGAGCTAGATCGTCGGAGAAATCGGCTTACCTTGCGAGATTTCTTCCTCTTTTTCTCTCTTTTCTCCAAGCTCTCTTCACGTCTTTTTTTTCTCTGAAATGGGTCGGGAATGGCTGATCAAGATGATGGAATTGCTTTTAATTCCATGTTGATGTCACCTTACCACATGATGATGTCATAATTTCTAATTTCACATTTTCGGATTTTCTGGCAGATTTTCTGCCCAACTTTGAAACATCATAACTAATTCTAGAAAATTCGAAATGAGGTGATACCAAAGCCAAATGAAAGATATTTAAGTCCTCTTAATAGGAAAAATATTGGACATTACTGAAAATCACCACAAAATTCCCAGAATTTCAATCTTTGCATACTATTCCAGAAAATAATTAATTCCGCTGGGCAAAATTAAAAAATCCAAAACTCTTAGGTCACAAATCAAAATGATACAAATTATATGTTCATTTTGAAGCTTGACATGTGGGCTTTAATACTGGAAAATTTCAGAATTTTTAGACACCATTTGCCTATTTAAAACGTCCATACAAATTGGTTGCCCTGTACAGAGTTTCAATGGACAGAGTTTTCAACTTTTGCACGATTGTTCCCAATGGTTCCAATTTCACAATAAACACTCTCCCCACACGAATTTTCACAAGGAAGCCATTGGAATCATTAAAATATCCAAATTCCCATCACACATTCTCCAAAAGTGTTTATTCAACAATAATTATATCCACTTTTAAAGTCATTAGCCCTTAATCACTTTTTGGGATATTACAAAAGTGAATACATCGTAAGCTTTCATTGTTATGGATATAGTAGAGGATGTCGTATGATATGGTGAACTTGTGGTGCTTTAGTTACTCCTGAAAGGGGCAACCAAATTAAGTTGAGCAGAGCGGTGGCATGTGCCGCCCAATTGCCAAGATATTATGATATGTCTCATGATTTAGAGCTTCCGACATTGTGGTTATGTGATTGTGTGTTGTGGCAATCGTACAAGGAGGCGATTGTATTTGTTTGAGAAATATTTGGTGATTAGGTTTGTGTGGCAATCGTGAAATGGGCCGATTGCAGTTTAGGGCAACTGAGTTGCATACATTGTTTGAGATTCTTACGAGAATCGGACTTGTAACGAACTGTTGATGTGAGTGCTTTTGAAAGGATTATCCTAATAAGAAACAAATTGAGGAGCGGAAGCCATCATGAAGAGGCGTCTGAGTTTTATGTCCCCAGTGGTGTAACAAATTTCGAGGACGAAATTTATTGAACGGGGGGAGAATTGTAATATCCTAATTTTTTATTATGGATAATTATGGATTTATTGGGAATAATTATGTGTTTTATGGAAATATTAATTAATATGCCATGATTTGTGGAAATTGAAAGAATGAAATTGTTGGGCAATTAGTTGGTGATTAATAGAGAAATTAATTACTAGCTAAGAGAAAAATGAGATATGTGATTAAGTGGCTAATTGGTGACTTAATTTGTGGAGAGCCAATAGAAATGTGACATGTGGTAAAAGTGGGTATGATGAGTGTAAGGGAGAAAAGTTAAATGGAGGGAGTATGATTATTATCATTTTTCCATTCTCTCCATCACACTCCATCTCTCTTTTTTCTCTCTCTCTCTCGTTTCTCTTGCTTCCCTTTTCTATTTTCGATGCCAATGGGAGCTTAGGAGAGAGAAAGAAAAGATGGATCTTGAGGTAAGCAAATGGCCTCAAATGCCAAAATGCTCTCCATTAATATTGATCATTGAGTTAAGAGCTTCAATTTGAGAGTTGTAGCTTCTCCATTGGTGGTGATTCGAAAAATCACGAAAATTGGAGGTTGGAGAATCAAAGAATCTCTTTGAGAAAGTTGTTAAGGTAAGTGAACCCAATCTTTCTATCTATGTTTCATGCCATTGTATGAAGTTTGGAATCTTTGGTATTTATAGCCTTGAATTCAAAAATGCCTATCATTGGATAGTTTGGCATGTTATTGGCATAGAAATGGGTGTTTGGTATGAGTTTTGGATAGATAGATGGATTTGGGATTTAATGATTAAGTTTGTTAAGTTTGGAATTTTGGATGTTTATATTGCCCTAAACCAAAGCATGTTAATGGAATGAGATTTTGGTAATTCTGTTGATTCCATTGAATTCCTTGGGTATTTTTATGTAAGAATAGCTTTGGTAGAGGTTTTGGGTCCATTTGGATCAATTAGGCAAGTGTTGGGAAATATGGTCAGTTTAGCTACGTTTTCTGGTTTCTGATAAGATCACTCGAGTGATTTGGGATTCACTCAAGTGCATGATGAAGAGCACTCGGGTAAGGTTGAGTGATGCTCGAGTGTTATGCATAAATTCTGTTTTCTCTTCAGTTTTTCTGTTGTGTTTCTAGAAAACCTCAAGAGTGATAGTCTCACTTACTAGTGCGGTGGGACATCACTCGAGTGAGCCTCCTTATACTCGAGTGACTGGTGTATTTGACAGCAAGTTTTTACCTCTCAGGTTGTCGCTCGCGGTTACGTTGCAAGAGTGTGCCTTCCCACTTGCATGCATGGGGTATCACTCGAGTGAGCTGTGTTATGCTCGAGTGCAGTAAGCTATCTGGGCTACTGCCATTTCTCTTGTGCTCTCGGGTTCTCACCTTCTGGACTTCACTCTCAGGTGCTCAAGTGAGGCATTTGGCTATCACTCGAGTGAGGTCCAGTATGCTCGAGTGTTGTAGTCTGTGAAAGTTCTTTGTGCTCTCGGGTGTTCACTCAAGAGAATGAAGGTCTGGTCATCTTCAAGAATTTCCGCAAAAACTCACTTACACACTCCATTTTTTATGAATATTATTTAGAAAGCCTATCAGTTTTTTCCAAATTTATCTCTTTGTGCTCCTAAACAGCCACATATGCTATTTGTGATGATTTGAGGTCAAGAGAATGAAAGTTTGGTCACCGTACCGGATTTATGTGAAAACCCATATACCCACTCCATTTTTCATGATGACCCTAGAATTCGTATCATTTTTGTCAAATTCATATGTTTGGGTCCTAAAGGGCCACATACGCGATTTGGGATAATTTGAGGTCAAGTGAATGAAGGTGTGGTAACCGTCCCAAATTTCTGTGAAAACCCACATACCCACTCCATTTTTCATGAATATTATAGAATGCCTATCATTTTTTGCAAATTCATCTCTTTGGGATCCTGAACAGCCACATACGCGATTTGTGCTGATTTGAGGTCAAGAGAATGAAGGTTTAGTCACTGTATCATATTTCCGTGAAAACCCACTTACCCATTCCATTTTTCATGAGGACCCTATAATTCCTATCATTTTTTTTAAATTCATCTGTTTCGGCCCTCAAGGGCCACATACGCGATTTGGGATGATTTGAGGTCAAGTGAATGAATGTTTGGTCACCGACTCAGATTTATGTGAAAACCCACATACCCTCTCAATTTCTCATGAGGATTAAAGCATGCCTATCATTTTTTTTCAAATTTATCTGTTTGGACTCATGATCGTCCACATACGTGATTTGGGCAGATTTTGGGTCATGAGAATCAAAGTTTGGTCACCTTATTGGATTTCCATGAAAACTGACTTACCAACTCAATTTTTCATGAGGATTCTAGAAATCCAATCGTTTTTGTAAAATTCATCTGTTTGGGCCCTAAAGCGCCACATACGTTATTTGGGCTAATTTGAGGTCAAGAGAATGAATGTGTGGTAACTGTCTCGAATTTCCGTGAAAACCAACATCCCACTCCATTTTTCATCAATATTATAGAATGCCTATCATTTTTTGCAAATTCAACTCTTTGGGATCCTTAACACTCACATACGCGATTTGTACTGATTTGAGGTCAAGAGAATAAAAGTTTGGTCACCGTATCAGATTTCCATGAAAACCTATTTACCCACTCCATTTTTCATGAGGACCATAGAATTCCTATCATTTTTGTCATATTGATCTGAGGGCCACATATGCTATTCGTGATGATTTGAGGTTAAGAACATGAAAGTTTGGTCACCGTATCGGATTTCTTTGAAAACTCCATACCCACTCCATTTTTCATGATGACCCTACAATCTGTATCATTTTTGTCAAATTTATATGTTTGTGCCCTGAAGAGCTAATATGCAATTTGGGATTAATTGAGGTCAAGAGAATGAAGGTGTGGTAACCGTCCCAAATTTCCGTGAAAACCTACATACCTAATCCCATTTTTGTGAATATTAGAGAATGTCTATCATTTTTTTTGCAAATTCATCTCTTTGGTATTCTAAACTGCCACATACGCGATTTTGTGCTGATTTGAGGTCAAGAGAATGAAAGTTTGCTCACCATATCGGATTTCCGTGAAAACTAACTTACACACTCCATTTTTCATGAGGACCCTAGAATTCCTATCAATTTTGTCAAATTCATCTGTTTCATCCCTAAAGGGCCACATACACGATTTGTGATGATTTGAGGTCAAGAGAATCAAGGTGTGGTCGCCGTCTCAGATTTACGTGAAAACCCACTACCCTCTCAATTTTTCATGAGGATTTTAGAGTGCCTATCATTTTTTCAAATTCCTCTGTTTTCCCCTATGAACGGGCACATATGTGATATGGGTTGGTTTGAGGTCAAGACAATGAAGGTGTGGTCATCGTCTACAATTTCCATGAAAACCCACATACCCACTCCATATTCGATGAATATTATAGAAAGGCTATCATTTTTTTTTCAAATTCATCTCTTTGGGCTCTTGAACAGCCACATAAGCTATTTGTGATAATTTGAGGTCAAGAGAATGAAAGTTTGGTCACCGTATTGAATTTTCGGGAAAACCCACATACCCACTCTATTTTTCTTGAGGACCCTTGAATTCCTATCATTTTTGTCAAATTCATATGTTTCGGCATTAAAGGGCCACATACACAATTTTGGATGATTTGAGGTCAAGAGAATGAAGGTGTGGTCATCGTTTTCATATTTACGTGAAAACCCACAAACCCTCTCAATTTCTCATGAGGATTAAAGAATGCCTATCTTTTTTTTCAAATTCATCTGTTTGGACCCATAAACGTCCACATACGTGATTTGAGCAGATTTGGGGTCATGAGAATGAAAGTTTGGTCACTGCATCGGATTTCTTCGAAAACCCACATACCCCCTCCATTTTTCATGAGGACCCCAGAATTCGAATCATATTTGTCAAATTCATATGTTTGGGCCCTGAAGGGCCACATACACGATTTGGCATGATTTGATGTAAAGAGAATGAAGGTGTGGTAACCGTCCTGAATTTTTGTGAAAACTGACATACCCACTCCATTTTTCATGAATATTATAGAATGTCTATCATTTTTTTTTTTGCAAATTCATCTCTTTGGGTTATGAACTGGCACATACGTGATTTGTGCTGATTTGAGGTCAAGAGAATGAAATTTTGGTCACCGTATCGGATTTTCGTGAAACCCACTTACCCACTCCATTTTTCATGAGGACCCTAGAATTCCTATCATTTTTGTGAAATTCATCATGTTCGGCCCTCAAGATCCACATACGCAATTTAGGATGATTTGAGGTCAAGAGAATGAAGGTATGGTCACCAACTCAGATTTACATGAAAACCCACATACCCTCTCAATTTCTCAAGGGGATTGTAGAATGGCTATCATTTTTTTCAAAATCATCTGTTTGGACCTATGAACGGCCATATACGTGATTTGGGCTGATTTGGGGTCATGAGAATCAAAGTTTGGGCACTGTGTTGGATTTCCATGAAAACTGGCATACCCACTCAATTTTTCATAAGGATGTTACATTTTTGTAAAATTCATCTCTTTGGGCCGTGAAGGGCCACATACGCGATTTGGGATGATTTAAGGTCAAGAGAAAGAAGATGTGGTAACCGTCTCAAATTTCCGTAGAAACCCGCATACCCACTCCATTTTTCATGAATATTATAGAATGCCTATCATTTTTTAGCAAATTCATCTCTTCAGGATCCTAAACAACCACAAACGCGATTTTTACTGATTTGAGGTCAAGAGAATGAAAGTTTGGTCACTGTATCGGATTTCTGTGAAAACCCACTTACCCAATCCATTTTCCATGAATATTATAGAAAGGCTATCATTTTTTTTTTCAAATTCATCTCTTTGGGCTCCTAAACAGCCACATAAACTATTTGTGATGATTTGAGGTCAAGATAATGAAAGTTTGGTAATCGTATCGGATTTCTTTGAAAACCCACATAACGAATCCATTTTTCATGAGGACCCTAGAATTCGTATCATTTTTGTCAAATTCATATCTTTGGATCTTGAAGCGCCACATATGCTATTTGGGATGATTTGAAGTCAAGAGAATGAAGGTGTGGTAACTTTCCTAAATTTCCATGAAAACCTACATACCCACTCCATTTTTCATGAATATTATAGAATGCCTATCATTTCTTTTGCAAATTCATCCCTTTGGCATCCTGAACTACCACATACGTGATATGTGCTGATTTGAGGTCAATAGAATGAAATTTTGGTCACCGTATCGGATTTCCGTGAAAGCACACTTACCCACTCCATTTTTCATGAGGACCCTAGAATTCCTATCATTATTGTCAAAGTTCATCAAGTTTGGCCCTCAAGGACCACATACGTGATTTGGGATGATTTGAGGTCAAGAGAATGAAAGTGTGGTCACCGACTCAAATTTACGTGAAAACCCACATACCCTCTCAATTTCTTATGAGGATTATAGAATGCCTATCATTTTTTTTTTCAATTTCATCTGTTTGGAGCCAAAAATGGCCACATACGTGATTTGGGCTGATTTGGAGTCATAAGAATCAAAGTTGGGCACTGTATTGGATTTCCATGAAAACCGACATACGCACTCAATTTTTCATGAGGATGGTAGAATTCTATTCATTTTTGTAAAATTCATCTGTTTAGGCCCTGAAGGGCCGCATACGCGATTTGGGATAATTTGAGGTCAAGAGAATGAAGGTTCGGTAACCGTCGCCAATTTCCGTGAAAACCCACATATCCACTCCATTTTTCATGAATATTATTGAATGCCTACCATTTTTTTGCAAATTCATCTCTTTGGGATCCTGATCAGCCACATACACGATTTGTGCAGATTTAAGGTCAAGAGAATGAAAGTTTGGTCACCGTATCGGATTTCTATGAAAACCCACTTACCCACTCCATTTTTCATGAAGACCCTAGAATTCCTATCACTTTTGTCAAATTCATCTGAGTGCCACATACGCGATTTGGGATAATTTGAGGTCAAGAGAATGAAGGTTTGGTCACCGACTCAGATTTACGTGAAAACCCACATAGCCTCTCAATTTCTCATGAGGATTATATAATGCCTATCATATTTTTCAAATTCATCTATTTAGAACTATGAACGGCCGCATACGTGATTTGGGGTCATGAGAATCAAAGTTTGGTAACCGTGTTGGATTTCCATAAAAATCAACAACACCATTAAATTTTCCATGAGGATTCTATAATTTTAATCATTTTTTTCAATTTCATCTGTTTAGACCCATGAACGGCCACATACGTGATTTAGGCTGATTTGGGGTCATGAGAATCAAAGTTTGGTCACCGTATTGGATTTCCATGAAAACCTACATAACCACTCAATTTTTCATGAGGATTCTAGAAATCCAATTATATTTTTAAAATTCATCTGTTTGGGCCCTGAAGGGCCACATACGTGATTTGGGCTGTTTTGAGGTCAAGAGAATGAAGATGTGGTCATCATCCAGAATTTCTGGGAAAACCCACTTACACACTCCATTTTTCATGAATATTATAGAAAGCCTTTAATTTTTTTTGAAATTCATCTCTTTATGCTCCTGAACAGCCACATATGCTATTTGTGATGATTTGAGGTCAAGAGAATGAAAGTTTGGTCACCGTATCGGATTTCTATGAAAACCCACATACGCACTCCATTTTTCATGAGGATTCTAGAATTCCAATCCTTTTTGTAAAATTCATCTGTTTAGGCCCTGAAGGGCCACATACGGGATTTGGGATGATTTGAGGTCAAGAGAATGAAGGTGTGGTAACCGTCCCGAATTTCCGTGAAATCCTACATACCCACTCCATTTTTCATGAATATTATAGAATGCTTATCATTTTTTTTGAAAATTCATCTCTTCTGGATCCAGAATCGCCATATATGCGATTTGTGCTGATTTTAGGTAAAGAGAATCAAAGTTTGGTTACCATCCCGAATTTCCTTGAAAACCCATATACCCACTCCATTTTTCATGAATATTATTGAATGCCTATCATTTTTTTCATATTCATTTGTTTGGATCTATGAATGGCCACATATGTGATTTGGGCTGATTTGGGGTTATAAGAATCAAAGTTTAGTCACCGTATTGGATTTCCATGAAAACCGACATACCCTCTCAATTTTTCATAAGGATTCTAGAAATCCAATCATGTTTTTAAAATTCATATGTTTGGGCCCTGAAGGGCCACATACGTGATTTGTCCTGTTTTGAGGTCAAGAGAATGAAGGTGTGGTCATCATCTAGAATTTCCAAGAAAACCCATATACCCACTCCATTTTTAATGAATATTATAGAATGCCTATCATTTTTTTGCAAATTAATCTCTTTGGGATCTTGAACTGCCACATACGTGATTTGTACTGATTTGAGGTCTTGAGAATGAAAGTTTGGTCACCATCTTAGATTTCCGTGAAAAGCCACTTACCCACTCCATTTTTCATGTGGACCTTAGAATTGCTATAATTTTTGTCAAATTCATTTGTTTCGGCTCTTCAAGGGCCACATATGTGATATAGGATGATTTGAGGTCAAGCGAATAAAAGTGTGGTCACCGACTCATATTTACCTGAAAACACACATACCATCTCAAGTTCTAATGAGGATTATAGAATGCCTATAATTTTTTTCATATTCATTTGTTTCGACCCATGAACGACCACTTATATGATTTGGGCCGTTTTTGGGTCATAATAATCAAAGTTTGGATTTTCATGAAAACCGACATACCCTCTCAAATTTTCATGTGGATTCTAGAAATCCGATCATATTTTTAAAATTCATCTTTTGGGCCCTGAAGGGCCACTCACGTGATTTAGACTAATTTGAGGTCAAGAGAATGAAGATGTGGTCATTATCTAGAATTTCTGGGAAAACCCACTTACACACTCCATTTTTCATGAATATTATAGAGAGCCTATGATTTTTTTTTGAAATTCATCTGTTTGTGCTCCTGAACAGCCAAATATGCTATTTGTGAGGATTTGAGGTCAAGAGAATGAAAGTTTGGTCACCGTATCGGATTTCTAAGAAAACCCACACACACACTCCATTTTTCAAGAGGATTCTAGAATTCCAATCATTTTTATAAAATTCATCTGTTTAGTCCCTGGAGGGCTATATGCGGGATTTGGGATGATTTAAGGTCAAGAGAAAGAAGGTGTGGTAACCGTCCCTAATTTCCGTGAAATCCGACACACCCTCTCAATTTTTCAAGAATATTATTGAATGCCTATCATTTTTTTGCAAATTCATCTCTTTTGGATCATGAACTGCCACATACGCGTTTTGTGCTGATTTACGGTCAAGGGAATGAAAGTTTGGTAACCGTCCCGAATTTCCGTGAAAACCCACATACCCACTCCATTTTTCATGAATATTATTGAATGCCTATCATTTTATTGCAAATTCATCTCTTTGGGATCCTAAACTACTACATGCGCGATTTGCGCTGATTTGAGGTCAACAGAATGAAAGTTTTGTCACCGTATCTGATTTCATGAGTGTAAGAGGCAAGCTTCACCCAAGAGGGGGGGTGAATTGGGTGATGTTATAAATTTTTCGCTTGATGTGGTGATATGAAAAATATAGTAGATAGAGTAGAGTTGAGAAGATTTGAACACAGAGAGTTATACTGGTTCGGCCTAACAACCAGGCCTACGTCCAGTCCTCAGAGATCAAGACCTACTGAGATTTTCACTATACCTCCAAGATTCAATGGGCTCTCAGAATGCCACAAAACAACAATCGTCCTTGAATGGACTACGAGCAGAAATATTCTCTCAATAAGAAATTTCTCTCCCCCTTACGACAAGTCTTACGTGCAGAAAAACAACCTATGACCCTTCTCACTTGCTTATGTATACAAGACTTATGAGCAGTAACGTTCTCTCCTGCTTACACCACTATAAATCTTACGAGTAACAACATTCTCTTCTGCTTGTATCTTATAAGGCTTATGAGTGGAAGGTACAACAAGCAATTCTCTCAATTGCTTCTCTCGTAAGGAAATCTACCCTCTCAAGGTCCCAATACCTTGAGATCAAATAAACATAGAATTTGAATTGTATGAAGACTCTCTTACAGAGCAAATTAATAAACACTGAAGATCAATATGTATACAGAGAAAATGATGAATAGCAGAGACTCGTGTATAAGCTTGTGAATTCTTGTGCTTCGTTGTCGTACTTGACTATCTCTGAATCTCTGTATATATAGTTGCTTTAGTTTTTGCCCATTTGGGAAATCATCGTTTGAGGAGTGGGACTTTTGCAACTATTGAAAGACAAGCACAAGTTTTGAATAATCTAAATGCGGTAGGTACATGCGTGTTTGTAATGATGTTGTCTGCCGTTATTTGACTTTCTCCGTAACAACTAATTTCAAACGTTCATCTTCCTGCATCACACTTATAATACATTTAAAATGATGTTAAGCAATGATAATAAGTAATGATAATATGAATAAATAACAATAAACCATATTCGGATTGAACGTTGTGAGACTTGGCATTTTTAGTGATCTGGCAGAGCATCACTCGAGCATGGATGGCTCACTCGAGTGATCTTCCTATTTTCCTCTTTGTGCTTCAGTTATCGGGTTGTGCTTGCAAAGGATTTCAGAGAGACAGAATTCTCACTCGCGAGTGATGTGGGGTCTCACTCGAGCACAACTCCTCCTGCTCGAGTGATCTTGCATTTTCCACTGGGAGTGTCTTCTCGGGTCATCACTCGCATATCATATTAGCAAGAGTGAGATTTTGTACTCGCGGGTGATGTGGTCCCTCACTCGAGCACACATACTCCTACTCGAGTGAGATGCATATTCTCAAGGAATATGCTCTCAATATCAATACTCGCATCAGGTTTGGAGAGGGATAAATTTATCACTCGCAGGTGATGTGGGCCCTCACTCAAGCACACAAACTCCTGCTCGAGTGAGAAGAATATTCTCAAGTAATATACCTTTTATACAAGTACTCACAGTACCTTGCTCGAGTACAGAATGCTCATGCTCGAGCATTGATGTCTCTGCTCAAGTGAATCAAGGAAGCATGATATTACTTGCTCTCGGCCAAGCACTCGCGGACCTTCACTCGCATGTGCTCGAGTGAGAATGGCTTCTCTGCTTGAGTGCAAACTCTAGTACTCGAGTGAATCAGTGAGTATAACAGTGGCATACCTCTCGGGTGAACACTTTATGGCTTTCACTCGCACCTGCTCGAGCACAGAAGGGATCTATGCTCGAGTGTAAAGCTTATGCTCGAGCACTCCAGTTCAATTTGACAGCAGATACCAGAAAACATTCCTATATGCATTTGGTAACTTTGTAATCTTTTCTTAATCTTATAAAAACATGATTTGCATACAATTGTCTTTTTGTTATCATCAAAACTTGGGATCTAACATTCTCCCCCTTTTTGATGATGACAAAACCTTTGTGATGAAAGTTTAAGAAAGATTGATTAAGATTGAAAATTTTTGAATTTCTTCAATGTTTCCAAATGCATATCAAGTTTTAGTTTCAAGTTCAAGTTTTCCTGCAATGCTTCCTCTGGACACTTAACAACCAAGATAAGCATAGTATGAGATAAATAACTTAATAACAACTTTAATAACTTGAAACATCATTTAAACTTGATAATCAAACTCATGAATAACTTGAAATTTGAAAAAGTTCATTTATATTAACCTTGAATTCAAATGGTCAACAACATAATCCAAAATAACATAATAACATCAAACAACATAATAACTCATAATCCAAAATAACATCAAATAACATCAAATCCTACCCCATACAGAAAATCTACCCAAACAACCAAATACATCCCACAGAAGCTCAGAAATCATCATACATCCTTCTCCCCCGTTTTGTCAGCATCAGAAGGGGGCTGAGGAAAAGTGATATCAGGAGGTGGAACAAATGAAACCATGGCAGTGAGAGGGTCAATTGGTGGAGATGATGGCTGTGGTACAAAGGATGAGGGAGGTAGTGAAGGCGACCGATCAAAAGTAACATCAACTCAAAATGAGTGGTCTCTGGAGGCACCTCTGAAGATGAAGAGGGGAAATGTGAGTGCAAGAAGATCTCCATATTTGTTATCCTCTGAGACATCTCATCCTGAGTCTTGAACATCAACTCAAAATTGGTATTGGCCTTGTCTACCAATTTGATGACCTGTGACTCCATCTTTTCCACAAGCTTCTCATACTCAGCTACTAACTCCTTTTTCAGACTTGATACAGCTTGATTGATTACCTCAGTCACATGGTTGGAAAGAGAGGCATTAATGAAGGAAGGAGGAGGAATAGGACTTTGAGCAGATGATTGTGCCTCATCACCTCTGGATGGAGTGGTTTCCCTCTTAGATGTGGCTTTGGTTCGACTCACAGGAAGATTAATACCCATATGAGTTAGTTGAGTCTTACCAAACCTTGAAATGAGTACCCTTTCATTTCCTTCCAAATACCATATCTTGTTTTTCATCAGGATGAAGGATACAAGCTGAGGGTATGGTATGGTTGCGGATTTTGATGAAGAAAATCGAAATCTTCTCATCTCATTGATGATAATCTCCCCCACATTCCTTTGTTGCCCGGCAATCAAAGAAGCCAACATATAGTAATCCTTTTGAGCAAAATGGGTAAAATTTTTGGACTTATTAACAATGCTCCGGGAATATATATAATGAAGGACTCTATGAGAATCAGGCATATCAATGGGTTTAAAATTAAGGGGGCCTATAGGATCTTTTGGTCTCAAAATATGGAAAGCTTCATTGGCAGAGAAAGAGGGTGGATCAGGAGGTGGTGCAACATACCCAAGCAAGTCATTTATGATCTTAGCAGATATCATAATAAACTTTCCTCTAACAGTTGTAGATACTCTTCCTCAATCAATTCACCAAATCTAGACATAATATTATGGGACCTCATATTGCAATAAAATGTTTTCACAACAGTGGGAGAATATGGTATATGGATATTTAGCCAGGAAGCATAGTATTGAAGATAAGGGTATAAATCCAAATGGCAATTCTTCTTCAGATAATCTAAATCCACATACACAACAGGACAGAAGTGCCTATGCCTAAATTCATCATCAAATACCTTCTGAGGCAAGGCCTTAAGTTCTTCAACATTGAATCCTTCAGGAGGACTGGTGATATGATCATCCACTGGTGCTTGTGAGGCAGAAGGTGCTCCTGAAGCAGAGGCACTTGATTGCCTTGCTTGGTGTGAACTTGAAACACCGGCTTGAGAAGCGATCTTTCCAACTATCTTGTCAAGTTTGGACTTCTCCAATGCTTCCCGAAGTTGTTTGTTGAATGAATCACCAGAGGAGGAAGATGATTATTGGGGTTGCTCTGACTCCTTTTTCTTCCCTTTTCCTTGAACCTCTTTGGATTGAGACCGGGTAATTATAGGTTCCTTAAACATAACACCCTTTGGTTTCTTTTGAGGAGGTTGGTCTTTCTTTGAGATTTGAGGCTTTGGGTGAGGTTTCTTAGCCGGAGTCCTCTTTTTGGTCTTGGGTTTAGGAGGAGGTGACGGTGAGGAAGAGATTTTAGGAGAGGGAGGTGTTGGTTCTAGGGTACCAGATGCACTGGCAGCAGAATGAGTAGGAGAAGGAGAGTGAGATCTTTGAGGAATAGAGGGTAGTTTGGTTCTTGCCATTGTAGAGAAAGTGGAAGAGAAGCAAGAACTCTCAGTTTTTGAATGAAAAGCAAACTAAGATTAGGGCACGAATGAGAAATGCAGAGGGTAAGAATCACCTTTTATAGAGGATTGAAGAGTTGTAACGGTGATTTGAGGCAAATGGACGTGATTGATTGAAGAGAAATGGTTGAAGGTGAAGAGTTGCGCCCTTCGAGTGACGAGACACCTCGAGTGAGAGTAGGAAGTGCGACGTTCTGAGCTGCTGTGTAACTGATATAAGTGACAGTGCTCGAGCATAAACCCTAGTGCTCGAGTGATGTTCATATTGTGCTCGAGTGTGTTCTATCTATGCTCGAGTGATATTCTGGAAAATTTAAGAAAACATGTAAAAGCGTACCTGGATTATGGATTTCTTGCCATATTTTGTGTCTTTGTACTCAAATCCTCCAAGATCATTTGAGTAACCATGATTTGGATTGTTTCTGGAGAGAAATTCTTCCTCTTCACTCGAGCAGGCACTCCTCACCTCAAGCATGTTCATATCATGCTCGAGTGAGAGTTCCTCACTCGCGAGTGAGTTCATCTCTTACTGTTGCTTTCAAGATAGACTCTTGGTATTCTAGTTTCCTCTGTTAACCTCTGTTTTACATATCAAGAAGCAGAGTATTTTCAACAGTGCTATGCTCGAGCATAGCTACTTGTGCTCGAGTGAACCAGCTTATCACTCGAGCAGCATCCTCAGTGCTCGAGTGACAAACGTGCAAAATGATTTTTAACACTTCGATGCCAGAGTCAGTATGGTTATCATCAAAATAAACATTTAATTAAAATATTTAACAAGAAAACTTACAACTCATTGGGATTAACCATTCCCAATTCTCTTCGAATATATAAAAATTGATCTTTTACAATTGGCTTTGTGAAAATATCCGCAAGTTGAAGATGAGTTGGTATGAATTCCACTTTGACATCCTTCTTTTGAACATGATCTCAAATGAAGTGATGTCGAATGTCTATGTGCTTGGTCCTTGAGTGTTGTATAGGATTCTTGGCCAAGCTTATCGTGCTAGTGTTATCACAATAAATTGGAATTTCTTTTAAATAAATTCCCAAATCTTGAAGTTGTTGTTTCAACCATAACACTTGATAACAGCAACTTGCCACAGCTATATATTCAGCTTCAGTCGAGGATAATGAAACTGTGTTCTGCTTCTTGCTGAACCATGATACTAGAGAACCTCCAAGAAATTGACATTGACCACTGGTACTCTTTCTGTCAGTTTTGTATCCTCCGTGATCTGAATCTAAATATGCCATTAAATACTCGTTCCCTCTTTTCGAATACCAAAGACCAAGCTCTGAAATATCTCCTAGATATTTGAAGATTCTTTTTACTGTCTCTGCATGTGATACCTTAGGAGCAGATTGATACCTTGCACACATTCCCACACTGAACTGAATATCTGGCCTGCTAGCTGTGAGATAGAGTAATGAGCCAATCATTCCTCTATACTTAGTGATGTTGAAGCTAGGTCCCTTTACATCAGCATCCAACAGTGTTGTAGAACTCATTGGAGTATCAGCTCCGTTAGCATTATCTAATCCATATTTCTTTAACAACTCTTTTAAATACTTTGTCTGAGATATAAATATACCATTCTTCTTTTGTTTGATTTGAATTCCAAGAAAGAAGTTTAATTCTCCCATCATGGACATTTCAAATTCTCCCTGCATAATCTTAGAAAATTCTTGACACATAGATTCGTTAGTAGCACCAAAAATAATATCATCAACATAAATTTGAACAATTAGAATATCATTTTGTTATGTTTGATGAATAGAGTTGTATCAACTTTACCTCTAACAAAACTTTGATCAAGAAGAAATTTGCTTAGTCTTTCATACCAAGCTCTAGGTGCTTGTTTCAAACCATATAGTGCTTTCTTAAGTTTGAAGACATGATCAAGTTTTGTTTCATCTTCAAACCTAGGAGGTTGTTCTACATATACTTCCTCCATAATATAGCCATTTAGAAAAGCACTTTTCACATCCATTTGATAAAGTTTAAAACATTTAATGCAAGCAAAGGCTAGGAGTACTCGTATTGCTTCCAATCTTGCCACTGGAGCATATGTTTCCTCATAATCAATACCTTCTTCCTGATTATAGCCTTTGGCAACCAATCTTGCTTTGTTTCTCACAATGATTGCTGATTCATCAAGTTTGTTTTTGAAAACCCATTTGGTCCCTATAATCGTATGATCTTTAGGTCAAGGAACCAAATCCCAAACTTGATTTCTTTGAAATTGATTTAGTTCTTCTTGCATAGCAATCACCCAATCATTGTCAGATAAAGCTTCTTCTATATTAGAAGGTTCAATTTCAGAAATAAAAGCAGAAAAAGTTACCTCATTGAGGATTCTATTTCTAGTTTTGACACCTTCATGAATATCTCCTATAACTTGATCAATTGGATGATCCTTCATATGTCTCCATGCTTTTGGTTGAGCATGATCATCGACATCTTCTAAATTTTGAAAATCATTTGTTTCAAAATCATCTTGCTTTGAAATAGATTTGTTTTTCTTGATTGAATCCATTTCTTCTTCATCAATAAGTTTTGTCTGAGATTCAATTTCATCAAACACAACATGAATAGATTCTTCAACAGTACATGTTCTTTTATTGAAAACTCTATAAGCCTTACTTCTATTAGAATATCCTAGAAATATACCTTCATCAGACTTTGAATCAAATTTACCTAAGTTTTCTTTACCATTGTTGTGAATGAAACACTTACACCCGAAGATATGAAGATGGGCAATATTTGGCTTTCTTCCTTTGTAAAGTTCATATGGCGTCTTTCCAAGTGATTTGCGGATATATGCTCGGTTTGAAATATAGCATGCAGTACTCATTGCATCTGCCCAGAACACTTGTGACATTTCTTTTTCATTAAGTAATGCTCTCACCATTTCTGTAAGAAATCTGTTCTTTCTTTCCACTACTCCATTTTGTTGAGGGGTTCTTGGAGCAGAGAAGTTATGATCTATTCCTTCGTTGTTGCAGTAGTTTTCAAATAGTTGATTATCAAATTCTCTTCCATGGTCTGTCCTAATAGAAACAATAGAAATACCTTTCTCATTTTGAACCTTTTTGGCAAACATGATGAATTCAGCAAATGTTTCATCTTTTGAAGCAATAAATATAGTCCAAGTAAATCTTGTAAAATCATCGACAATTACCAAAGTATATAAATTTCCTCCAAAACTTTTTACTCTTGCAGGTCCTACCAAATCCATATGAAGTAATTGTAAAGGTTTTGAAGTAGAAATCTCATACTTTGTTTTAAAAGAAGACTTAGTTTGTTTGCCTTTTTGACATGCTTCACAAATCATATTATCTTTGAATTTGAGTTTGGGAAGACCAACAACTAAATCTTTTCTAATCAGTTTGTCAAGTTGATTCATATTGACATGAGCCAAACGCTTATGCCATAACCAACTTTCCTCTGATCGACTAAGAAAACAATTTTCAGAAGAATTTGAATTTAAATCAATAGTATAATAATTACCGTCCCTTTGAGCTCGGATCTTTGCCTTGATAGATTCTTTGTTCAGAGGTAAATCTTTCTTGCTTACTATCAAGCATTCTTTTGAGTCAAAAATTACCCAGTTATCTTTGTAGTGCTTTGACTTACACTCAGGAGGTTGTGGCATAATCCCTCAACATAATATACTCCATTGATTTGAACACCATCGGATTTTCCTACTTCACCAATTCCAGCAATACGTCCAGATTGATTACCTCCAAATGTTACCTTTCCTCCTTCTTTAGTTTCTAGCATGGTGAACTTATTTTTGTCACCAGTCATGTGTCTCGAACATCCACTATCAATATACCATTTGTTCGCTCGAGATGCCTTGAGACATACCTAGAATAAGATGATCAAGTTTTAGGTACCCACACTTTCTTGGGTCCTTTGTGGTTAGTATGTGTCCCTTTCGGAACCCATTTATATGTTCCAACAACCTGTCCCTTTTTGAAATAACATGATGAAGTATAATGTCCTTTCCTGTTACAATAATTGTATGATGCGAATGGATTTGATGTATGCACAGAATTCCTGAAATATTTAAGATATGCTCTACTATTCTTCTTATATCCTTTATTCTTATCATGAACATAATTATATCCAATTCCAGATTTATCAAATGAAACTTTCTGAGAATTTAAAATAACCTTGAGAGTTTCACTTCCTTTAGTAAACTTTTCAACAATTTTTGTTAAATCTTCTATTTTCTTATCTTTCTCTTTACACATTTCATATGATGATATGACAGTACTTTCTAATTCTTTTACTTTCTTCTTATAGCTAACCATTTCTTTAGCAACTTTGATGAACTCTGTATGCAATGCATTATATTCAGATAACAATTCATCATAAGTAGGTTCAGAATCACTTACCTCAGAGTCTGATTCTTCTTCCTTGGCTACTAAGCACAGATTTGTTACTTCGTCATTGTCACTTTCTTCGTCTGACAAACTATCTCCCCATATAGATGATATATATGCTTTCTTTTTCTGCTTCTTTTTGTCTTTGTTCTTGAAGCATTCAGATTTGATGTGTCCAGGTTTCCCACATTCATAGCATACTATCTGTTGTTTTTATTTTCTCTCTTGCTTGGTCCACCTTGATAATTTTTGAAGTTCTTTTGACCTCTTTTGTAGAATCTTTTAGGATGATTGAGGTCAAGAGAATGAAGGTCTGGTCACCGTCTCAGATTTGCGTGAAGACCAACATACCCTCTCCATTTTTTCATGAGGACCAAAGTGTGGTCACCATTTTGGATTTCTGCGAAAACCGACATACCCACTCATATTTTCTTGAGGATTTTAGAATTCCTATCATTTTTGTAAAATTCATTTGTTTGGGCCTTGATGAGCCACATATGTGATCTGGGCTGATTTGAGGTCAAAAGAATAAAGGTGTGGTCACCGAGTTTTTGATTTATGTGAAAACCCACATACCCTCTCAATTTTTGTTAGGATTATAGAATGCTAATCATTTTTTCAAATTCATCTGTTTTGACCCATGAATGGCCACATACGTGATTTGGCCTGATTTGGGATCCTTTGAATGAATGTGTGGTCACCATTTTGGATTTCTGCGAAAACCAACATTCCCACTCATATTTTCTTGAAGATTTTAGAATTCCTATCGTTTTTGTAAAATTCATTTGTTTAGGCCTTGATGAGCCACATACGTGATCTGGGCTGATTGAGGTCAAAAGAATAAAGGTGTGGTCACCGAGTTTTTGATTTGTGTGAAAACCCACATACCCTCTCAATTTACATTAGAATTACAGAATGCCAATCCTTTTTTTCAAATTCATTTGTTTAGACCCATGAACAGCCACATTCGTGATATGGGGTCATGAGAATGAAAGTGTGGTCACCGTTTTGGATTTCCGCGAAAATCGATATACCCACTCAATTTTTTCATGAGGATTCCAGAATTTTTACTAGTTTTGTAAAATTCATCTGTTTGGGCCCTGAAGGGACACATACGTGATTTGGGATGGTTTGAGGTCATGAGAATGAAGGTGTGGTCACCGTCTTTGATTTGCGTGAAAACCCACATACCCTCTAAATTTTTCATGACAATTATAGAATACCAATCATTTTTTTCAAATTCATCTGTTTGGACACATGAACGGCCACATACGTGATTTGAGCTGATATGGTATCATGGGAATGAAAGTGTGGTCACCGTTTTGGATTTCCGCGAAAATCGACATACCCACTCAATTTTTTCTTGAGGATTCCAGAATTTTTACCAGTTTTGTAAAATTCATCTTTTTCGGCCCTGAAGAGCCACATATGTGATTTAGCCTGATTAGAGGTCAAGAGAATGAAGGTGTAGTCACCGTCTCGAATTTCCGTGAAAACCCACATACCCACTCTATTTTTCAAGAATATTATAGAATGCCTTTCATTTTTTTCAAATTCATCTATTTGGGCTCCTGAACAGCCACATACGCGATTTGTCCTTATTTGATGTCAAGAGAATGAAAGTTTGGTCACCGTATCAAATTTCCGTGAAACACAATACCCACTCCATTTTTCATGAGGACACTAGAATTCCTATCATTATTCTCAAATTCATTTGTTTGGACCCTGAAAGGCCACATAAGCGATTTAGGATGATTTGAGGTCAAGAGAATGAAGGTGTGGTCACCGTCTCAGATTTGCGAGAAGACCAACATACCCGCTCTATTTTTTCACGAGGATTTTTAAATGCCTATCATTTTTTTCAAATTCATCTATTTAAACCCATAAACGGCCACATACGTGATTTGAGCGATATGGTATCATGGGAATGAAAGTGTGGGCACCGTTTTGGATTTCCGCGAAAATCGACATACCCACTCAATTTTTTCTTGAGGATTCCAGAATTTTTACCAGTTTTGTAAAATTCATCTTTTTCGGCCCTGAAGAGCCACATACGTGATTTAGCCTGATTAGAGGTCAAGAGAATGAAGGTGTAGTCACCGTCTCGAATTTCCGTGAAAACCCACATACCCACTCTATTTTTCATGAATATTATAGAATGCCTTTCATTTTTTTTCAAATTCATCTATTTGGGCTCCTGAACAGCCACATACGCGATTTGTCCTTATTTGATGTCAAGAGAATGAAAGTTTGGTCACCGTATCAGATTTCCGTGAAACACAATACCCACTCCATTTTTCATGAGGACACTAGAATTCCTATCATTATTCTCAAATTCATTTGTTTGGACCCTGAAAGGCCACATAAGCGATTTAGGATGATTTGAGGTCAAGAGAATGAAGGTGTGGTCACCGTCTCAGATTTGCGAGAAGACCAACATACCCGCTCCATTTTTTCACGAGGATTTTTAAATGCCTATCATTTTTTTCAAATTCATCTATTTAAACCCATGAAAGGCCACATACGTGATTTAAGCTGATTTGGGATCATGGGAATGAAAGTTTGGTCACCGTATTGGATTTTTCGTGAAAACCGACATACCGATTAAATTTTTCATAAGGATTTTAGAATTCCTATCATTTTTGTAAAATTCATCTGTTTGGGCCCTGAAGGGACACATACGTGATTTGGGATGCTTTGAGGTCAAGAGAATGAAGGTGCGGTCGCCGTCTTTGATTTGCGTGAAAACCCACATACCCTCTAAATTTTTCAGGACAATTATAGAATACCAATCATTTTTTTAAAATTCATCTGTTTGGACACATGAACGGCCACATACGTGATTTGAGCTGATATGGTATCATGGGAATGAAAGTTTGATCACCGTATTGGATTTCCGTGAAAACCAACATGCCCACTCATATTTTCATGAGGATTCTAGAATTCCTATCATTTTGGTAAAATTCATCTGTTTGGCCCCTGAAGAGCCACATATGTGATTTGGGTTGATTTGAGGTCAAAAGAATAAAGGTCTGGTCACTGTCTTTGATTTGTGTGAAAACCCACATACCCTCTCAATTTTTCATGAGGATTATAGAATGCCAATCATTTTTTTTCAAATTCATCTGTTTTGACCGATGAACGGCCACATACGTGATTTGGTCTGATTTGGGGTCCTTTGAATGAAAGTGTGGTCACCGTTTTGGATTTCTGCGAAAACCGACATACCCACTCATATTTTCTTAAGGATTTTAGAATTCCTATCATTTTTGTAAAATTCATTTGTTTGGGCCTTGATGAGCCACATACGTTATCTTGGCTGATTTAAGGTCAAGAGAATAAAGGTGTGGTCACCGAGTTTTTGATTTGTGTGAAAACCCACAAACCCTCTCAATTTTCATTAGGATTATAGAATGCCAATCATTTTTTTCAAATTCATCTGTTTAGACCCATGAACAGCCACATTCGTGATTTGGGGTCAAGAGAATGAAAGTGTGGTCACCGTTTTGGATTTCCGCGAAAATCGATATACCCACTCAATTTTTTCATGAGGATTCCAGAATTTTTACCAGTTTTGTAAAATTCATCTGTTTGGGCCCTGAAGGGACACATACGTGATTTGGGATGGTTTGAGGTCATGAGAATGACGTCTTTGATTTGCGTGAAAACCCACATACCCTCTAAATTTTTCATGACAATTATAGAATACCAATCATTTTTTTCAAATTCATCTGTGTGGACACATGAACGGCCACATACGTGATTTGAGCTGATATGGTATCATGGGAATGAAAGTGTGGTCACCGTTTTGGATTTCCGCGAAAATCGACATACCCACTCAATTTTTTCTTGAGGATTCCAGAATTTTTACCAGTTTTGTAAAATTCATCTGTCTCGGCCCTGAAGAGCCACATACATGATTTAGCCTGATTAGAGGTCAAGAGAATGAAGGTGTAGTCACCGTCTGGAATTTCCGTGAACACCCACATACCCACTCCATTTTTCATGAATATCATAGAATGCCTTTCATTTTTTTCCAAATTCATCTATTTGGGCTCCTGAACAGCCACATACGCGATTTGTCCTTATTTGATGTCAAGAGAATGAAGGTTTGGTCACCGTATCAGATTTCCGTGAAACCCACATACCCTCTCAATTTTTCATGAGGATTATAGAATGCCAATCATTTTTTTTCAAATTCATCTGTTTGGACACATGAACGGCCACATACGTGATTTGAGCTGATATGGTATCATGGGAATGAAAGTGTGGTCACCGTTTTGGATTTCCGCGAAAATCAACCTACCCACTCAATTTTTTCTTGAGGATTCCAGAATTTTTACCAGTTTTGTAAAATTCATCTGTCTCGGCCCTGAAGAGCCACATACGTGATTTAGCCTGATTAGAGGTCAAGAGAATAAAGGTGTAGTCACCGTCTTGAATTTCCGTGAACACCCACATACCCACTCCATTTTTCATGAATATTATAGAATGCCTTTCATTTTTTTTCAAATTCATCTATTTGGGCTCCTGAACAGCCACATACGCGATTTGTCCTTATTTGATGTCAAGAGAATGAAGGTTTGGTCACCGTATCAGATTTCCGTGAAACACAATACCCACTCCATTTTTTATGAGGACACTATAATTCCTATCATTATTCTCAAATTCATTTGTTTGGACCCTGGAAGGCCACATAAGCGATTTAGGATGATTTGAGGCCAAGAGAATGAAGGTGTGATCACCGTCTCAGATTTGCGAGAAGACCAACATACCCGCTCCATTTTTTCACGAGGATTTTTAAATGCCTATCATTTTTTTCAAATTCATCTATTTAAACCCATGAAAGGCCACATACGTGATTTGAGCTGATTTGGGATCTTGGGAATGAAAGTTTGGTCACCGTATTGGATTTTTCGTGAAAACCGACATACCGATTAAATTTTTCATAAGGATTTTAGAATTCCTATAATTTTTGTAAAATTCATCTATTTGGGCCCTGAAGGGACACATACGTGATTTGGGATGCTTTGAGGTCAAGAGAATGAAGGTGCGGTCGCCGTCTTTGATTTGCGTGTAAACCCACATACCCTCTAAATTTTTCGGGACAATTATAGAATACCAATCAGTTTTTTAAAATTCATCTATTTGGACACATGAACGGCCACATACGTGATTTGAGCTGATATGGTATCATGGGAATGAAAGTTTGATCACCGTATTGGATTTCCGTGAAAACCAACATACCCACTCATATTTTCATGAGGATTCTAGAATTCCTATCATTTTGGTAAAATTCATCTGTTTGGCCCCTGAAGAGCCACATATGTGATTTGGGTTGATTTGAGGTCAAAAGAATAAAGGTCTGGTCACTGTCTTTGATTTGTGTGAAAACCCACATACCCTCTCAATTTTTCATGAGAATTATAGAATGCCAATCATTTTTTTTCAAATTCATCTGTTTTGACCGATGAACGGCCACATACGTGATTTGGTCTGATTTGGGGTCCTTTGAATGAAAGTGTGGTCACCATTTTGGATTTCTGCGAAAACCGACATACCCACTCATATTTTCTTGAGGATTTTAGAATTCCTATCGTTTTTGTAAAATTCATTTGTTTGGGCCTTGATGAGCCACATACGTGATCTTGGCTGATTTAAGGTCAAAAGAATAAAGGTGTGGTCACCGAGTTTTTGATTTGTATGAAAACCCACAAACCCTCTCAATTTTCATTAGGATTATAGAATGCCAATCATTTTTTTCAAATTCATCTGTTTAGACCCATGAACGGCCACATTCGTGATTTGGGGTCAAGAGAATGAAAGTGTGGTCACTGTTTTGGATTTCCGCGAAAATCGACACACCCACTCAATTTTTTCATGAGGATTCCAGAATTTTTACCAGTTTTGTAAAATTCATCTGTTTCGGCCCTGAAGAGCCACATACGTGATTTAGCCTGATTAGAGGTCAAGAGAATGAAGGTGTAGTCACCGACTCGAATTTCTGTGAAAACCCACAAACCTACTCCATTTATCATGAATATTATAGAATGCCTTTCAATTTTTTTCAAATTCATCTATTTGGGCTCATGAACAGCCACATACGCGATTTGTCCTTATTTGATGTCAAGAGAATGAAAGTTTGGTCACCGTATCAGATTTCCGTGAAACACAATACCCACTCCATTTTTCATGAGGACACTAGAATTCCTATCATTATTCTCAAATTCATTTGTTTGGACCCTGAAAGGCCACATAAGCGATTTAGGATGATTTGAGGTCAAGAGAATGAAGGTGTGGTCACCGTCTCAGATTTGCGAGAAGACCAACATACCCGCTCCATTTTTTCACGAGGATTTTTAAATGCCTATCATTTTTTTCAAATTCATCTATTTAAACCCATGAAAGGCCACATACGTGATTTAAGCTGATTTGGGATCATGGGAATGAAAGTTTGGTCACCGTATTGGATTTTTCGTGAAAACCGACATACCGATTAAATTTTTCATAAGGATTTTAGAATTCCTATCATTTTTGTAAAATTCATCTGTTTGGGCCCTGAAGGGACACATACGTGATTTGGGATGCTTTGAGGTCAAGAGAATGAAGGTGCGGTTGCCGTCTTTGATTTGCGTGAAAACCCACATACCCTCTAAATTTTTCAGGACAATTATAGAATACCAATCATTTTTTTAAAATTCATCTGTTTGGACACATGAACGGCCACATACGTGATTTGAGCTGAAATGGTATCATGGGAATGAAAGTTTGATCACCGTATTGGATTTCCGTGAAAACCAACATGCCCACTCATATTTTCATGAGGATTCTAGAATTCCTATCATTTTGGTAAAATTCATCTGTTTGGCCCCTGAAGAGCCACATATGTGATTTGGGTTGATTTGAGGTCAAAAGAATAAAGGTCTGGTCACTGTCTTTGATATGTGTGAAAACCCACATACCCTCTCAATTTTTCATGAGGATTATAGAATGCCAATCATTTTTTTTCAAATTCATCTGTTTTGACCGATGAACGGCCACATACGTGATTTGGTCTGATTTGGGGTCCTTTGAATGAAAGTGTGGTCACCGTTTTGGATTTCTGCGAAAACCGACATACCCACTCATATTTTCTTGAGGATTTTAGAATTCCTATCAGTTTTGTAAAATTCATTTGTTTGGGCCTTTATGAGCCACATACGTGATCTGGGCTGATTTGACGTCAAAAGAATAAAGGTGTGGTCACCGAGTTTTTGATTTGTTTGAAAACCCACATACCCTCTCAATTTTCATTAGGATTATAGAATGCCAATCATTTTTTTTCAAATTCATCTGTTTAGACCCATGAACGGCCACATTCGTGATTTGAGCTGATATGGTATCATGGGAATGAAAGTGTGGTCACCATTTTGGATTTCCGCGAAAATCGACACACCCACTCAATTTTTTCATGAGGATTCCAGAATTTTTACCAGCTTTGTAAAATTCATCTGCTTCGGCCCTGAAGAGCCACATACGTGATTTAGCCTGATTAGAGGTCAAGAGAATGAAGGTGTAGTCACCGTCTCGAATTTCAGTGAAAACCCACATACCCACTCCATTTTTCATGAATATTATATAATGCCTTTCATTTTTTTTTTCAAATTCATCTATTTGGGCTCCTGAACAGCCACATACGCGATTTGTCCTTATTTGATGTCAAGAGAATGAAAGTTTGGTCACCGTATCAGATTTCCGTGAAACACAATACCCACTCCATTTTTCATGAGGACACTAGAATTCCTATCATTATTCTCAAATTCATTTGTTTGGACCCTGAAAGGCCACATAAGCGATTTATGATGATTTGAGGTCAAGAGAATGAAGGTGTGGTCACCGTCTCAGATTTGGGTGAAGACTAACATACTCGCTCCATTTTTTAATGAGGATTTTTAAATGCCTATCTTTTTTTTCAAATTCATCTGTTTAAACCCATGAAAGGCCGCATACGTGGTTTGAGTTGATTTTAGATCATGGGAATGAAAGTTTGGTCACCGTATTGGATTTCTATGAAAACCGACATACCGATTCAATTTTTCATAAGGATTTTAGAATTCCTATCATTTTTGTAAAATTCATCTGTTTGGGCCCTGAAGGGACACATACGTGATTTGGGATGGTTTGAGGTCAAGAGAATGAAGGTGTGGTCGCCATCTTTGATTTGCGTGAAAACCCACATACCCTCTAAATTTTTCATGACGATTATAGATTGGTAATCATTTTTTTAAAATTCATCTGTTTGGACCCATGAACGACCACATACGTTAATTGAGCTGATATGGAATCATGGGAATGAAAGTTTGGTCATCGTATTGGATTTTTGTGAAAACCGACATACCCACTCAATTTTTCATGAGGATTCTAGAATTCCTATCATTTTTGTAAAATTCATTTGTTCGGGCCCTGAAGGGTCACATATGTGATTTGAGATTGAGGTCATGAGAATGAAGGTGTGGTCACCGTCTTTGATTTGCATGAAAACCCACATACCCTCTCAATTTTTCATGAGGATTATAGAATGCCAATCATTTTTTTCAAATTCATTTGTTGGACCCATGAACGGCCACATACGTGATTTGAGCTGATTTGGAATCATGAGAATGCAAGTTTGATCACCGTATTAGATTTCCGTGAAAACCAACATACCCACTCATATTTTCATGAGGATTCTAGAATTCCTATCACTTTTGTAAAATTCATCTGTTTGGGCCCTGAAGAGCCACATACGTGATTTGGGCTGATTTGAGGTCAAAAGAATGAAGGTATGGTCTCCGAGTTTTTGATTTGTGTGAAAACCCACATATCCTCTCAATTTTCATTAGGATTATAGAATGCCAATCATTTTTTTTCAAATTCATTTGTTTAGACCAATGAACGGCCACATACGTGATTTGGACTGATTTGGGGTCCTTAGAATGAAAGTGTGGTCACTGTTTTAGATTTCCACAAAAACCGACATACCCACTCAATTTTTCATGAGGATTCCAGAATTTATACCATTATTCTAAAATTCATCTGTTTGGGCCTTGAAGAGCCATATACGTGATTTAGCCTGATTAGAGGTCAAGAGAATGAAGGTATAGTCACCGACTCGAATTTCCGTGAAAACCCATATACCCACTCCATTTTTCATAAATATTAAAGAATGCCTATCATTTTAATTTCAAATTCATCTATTTGGGCTCTTGAATAGCCATGTACGTGATTTGTCCTTATTTGATTTCAAGAGAATGAAAGTTTGGTCACCGTATCGAATTTTCAGGAAAAACCCAATACCCACTCCATTTTTCATGTGGACCTTAGAATTCCTATCAATTTTTTCAAAATTCATCTGTTTGGACCCTGAAGGGCCACACACACGATTTGGCATTATTTAAGGTCAGGCTTTGAAGGGCCACATACGTTATTTGGGCTGATCAGAGGTCAAGAGATTGAAGGTGTAGTCACCCTCTCAAATTTTCATGAATACCCGCATACCCACTCCATTTTTTATAAATATTATAGAATGCCTATCATTTTTTTTTTTCAAATTCATCTATTCAGGCTCCTAAACAGCCACATTCTTCATTTGTGCTGCTTTGATGTCAAGAGAATCAAAGTTTGGTCACCATATCGAATTTCCGTGAAATCCCACATACCTACTCCATTTTTCATGAGGACCATTAAATTCCTATCATTTTTGTCAAAAATCATCTATTTTGGCCAGAAAGGACACATGCGATTTGAGATGATTTGAGGTCAAGAGAATGAAGGTGTGGTCACCATCTCCGATTTGTGTGAAAACCCACATACCCTCTCCATTTTTCAAGAGGATTATTCAATGCCTATCATTTCATTGAAATTCGTCTGTTTGGACCCATGAACGGCCACATACGTGATTTGGGTTGATTTGGGGTCATGAGAATGAAAGTTCGATCACCGTATTGGATTTCCATGGAAACATACATACCCACTCAATTTTTAATGGGGATTCTAGAATTTATACCATTTGTATAAAATTCATCTGTTTGGGCTCTGAAGAGCCACATATGTGATTTAGGATGATTTGAGGTCAAGAAAATAGAGATGTGGTCACCATCTCAGATTTGTATGAAAACCCATATACCCTCTCAATTTTTAATGAGGATTATAGAATTCCTATCATTTTTTCAAATACATCTACTTGGACCAATGAACGGCCACCTACGTGATTTGGGCTGATTTGGAGTCATGAGAATACAAGTTTTGTCACCGTATTATATTTATGAGAAAACAGACAGCAATGCTCAATTTTTCATGAGGATTTTGGAATTTATACCATTTTTATAAAATTCATCTGTTTTGGCCCTTAAGGGCCATATACGTGATTTGGGCTGATTAGAGGTCAAGAGAATGAAGGTGTGTTCACCGTCTCAAATTTTCGTAAAACCTCATATACCCATTCCGTTTTTCATGAATATTATAGAATGCCTATCATTTTTTTTCAAATTCATCTATTCGGGCTCCTGAATAGCCGCATACTTGATTTGAGTTGATTTGATGTCAAGAGAATGAAAGTTTGGTCACCGTATCGAATTTCTGAGAAAACCCACATACGCACTCCATTTTTCATAAGGACCATAGAATTCCTATCATTTCTGTCAAATTCATCTGTTTGGCCCCCGAAGAGCCACATGCGTCATTTGGGATGATTTGAGGTCAAGAGAATGAAGGTATGGTCACCGTCTCAGATTTGTGTGAAAACCTATATGCCCTCTCAATTTTTCATAAGGATTATAAAATTCCAATCATTTTTCTCAAATTCATCTGTTTGGACTCATAAACGGCCACTCACGTGATTTGGGCTGTTTTGGGGTCATGAGAATGAAAGCTTGGTCTTCGTATTGGATTTCCACGAAAACCAACATTCCTACTCAATTTTTCATGAGGATTCTAGAATTCAAACCATTTTTATAAAATTCATTTGTTTGGGCCTTGAAGGGCCACATACGTGATGTGGGTTGACAAGAGGTTAAGAGAATGAAGGTGTTATCACCGCCTCAAATTTCTGTGAAAACCCATAAACTGATGCCATTTTTCATGAATATTATATAATGCCTATCATTTTTTTTTTTTCAAATTCATCTATTTGGGCTCTTGAAGAGCCACATACGCGATTTGTCCTGATTTGATGTCAAGAGAATCAAAGTTTGGTCACTGTTTCGGATTTCCGTGAAAAGCCACATACTTACTCCATTTTTCATGGGGACCCTAGAATTCCTATCATTTCTGTCAAATTCATCTGTTTGGGCCTCAAAGGGCCATATACGCGATTTGGGATGACTTGAGGTCAAGAGAATGAAGGTGTGGTCACCGTCTCAAATTTGCATGAAAACCCATATAGCCTTTCAATTTTTCATGAGGATTATTGAATTCCTATCATTTTTTTTTCAAATTCATCTGTTTGTACCTATAAAGGGCCACATACATGATTTGGGCTGATTTTGAGTCATGAGAATGAATATTTGGTCACCGTATTGGATTTCCAAGAAAATAGACATACCCACTCAATTTTTCATGAGGATTCTCGAATTTATACCATTTTTATAAAATTCATAAGTTTGGGCCCTGAAACGCTATATATGTTATTTGGGCTCATTAGAGGTCTGGAGATTGAAGGTGTAGTCACCGTCTCGAATTTCCGTGAATACCCACTTACCCGCTCCATTTTTTATAAATATTATATAATGCCTATCATATTTTTTCAAATTCTTCTATTCGGGCTCCTGAACAGCCACATACTTCATTTGTGCGCTTTGATGTCAAGAGAATCAAAGTTTGGTTACCGTATCGGATTTCCGTGAAAACCCACATACCCACTCCATTTTTCATGAGAACCCTTGAATCCCTATCATTTTTTTCAAATTCATCTATTTTGGCTAGAAAGGCCACATACGCGATTTGAGATAATTTCAGATCAAGAGATTGAAGGTCCGGTCACCGTCTTCGATTTATGTGAAAACCCACATACCCTTTCCATTTTTCAAGAGGATTATTGAATGCCTATCATTTCTTTGAAATTCATCTGTTTAGACCCATGAACGGCCACATACGTGATTTGGGTTGATTTGGGGTCTTACAACCTCAACCATTACCCTTCCATTTGTCCTTCCCTTTCTTTTTCATACCCTTTCATTTCTGAACCATCAAAACTGTACTGGGCTTTTTCTTAATACTTTGCTCAGCAGTTTTGAGCATCCCATGCAGCTTAGAAATTGATTTCTCCATGTTGTTCATGTTGTAGATCATGACAAACTGGTCATAACTCTCTGGGAGTGAGTTGAGGATCAAATCCGTAGCTAACTCCTGGCTCATGGGAAATCCAAGCCTCTCAAGGTGATCAATATAGCCTTTCATCTTTAACATATGAGTACTAACTGATGCACCTTCATCCATCTTACAGGAATGTAAGGCCTTTGTGGTCTCATACCTTTCTTGCCTTGCCTATTTCTGGAACATTTCCTTAAGATGAACAATCATCTCATGAGCCTCTATGAGTTCCAGATCTCTTTAGAGCTCTGGAACCATAGTGGCAAGCATCAGGCAACCTACATCCACAAAGTCATCCTTATGCTTTGTTTAAGCATCTCTCTGAGCTATTGGAGCATTGGTTGTAGGCTCCTCAGGAATGGGTTGATCTAGGACATAAGCCTTTTTTTCCTGCTTGAGAACAATTCTCAAGTTCCTGAACCAATCAAGAAAGTTTTTCCCATTGAGTTTGTCCTTCTCAAGGACCAATCGCAATGATAGTGTAGCAGTATTACTAGTCGACATGATTATACAATTAAAATATGCAAAGTTAGTTCGTAATCTCCCACTAAGTTAACAACCCTCAAAATTATAATTAGTGGGCTAAGATCCATATTTGGCTTAAACTTAAGTCTGCTTTGGTAAGACGCTTAAATTCAAGTTATTTAGGTAGGTAACCTATTTACCAATTACATCGCATGTAACTCTTAGATTTTTTTGGGAATCGACCATCATATGATCCCGCATGTTTAATCCCATCTATTGCCTTGAGATTCAAAACCATTTTGTTAATCTCAATTGAGTCCAAACAATAATGAATATTATGAGCAGCACCATTACTCATGCTTGTCTCACCAAGATAACTTAAGTACATCCACTTTGGTGGTTTCCACAATTGAGCGATCTAGGTTTTGACAAGTATTAATTAATTGGCGGCATTATGACTTAAGATTTGATTCAGAGGGCTTAATGAATAAGTTTTGTTTATATGGATACAATCGTGGTCGTATCTCATATAGATAAATACATATAAACTCAAAAGTATTCATGCAATGATCTAATCAAAAGCATAATTTAAATGTAATACAACATGGCTTACCTAACCTAAAATCCTTCCAAGACAATAAGAGGACTTCTCTAAATAAGAAAAGAAATACATTGAGAGAAACCTCGTTTAAACATTCGAAGGGAGTGAGATGAGAAGAGAATGTAGATGTAGAGTATTTAGAGAAAGGCACAGCACGCTAGCCGTATTTAAATATTACAACCCTTTGTAAAATTCTAAAGCCATGCTGTTCACATTACCTAAACAAGTATAAATAATAAACCACAATAAGAATTCATAAAATATGAAAAGCAATAAATGTTGTGATCAGATTATATTGTGCTACGCAGAGGTGGTCACGGCGGTCCCGCTAAAAGAAATATATAAAAATTTTAAATTTTTAAATTTCAAACCCAATTTTTAAAAAGAAAACAACAATGGCCCAGAACACTTCTGATCTAGATTGTCTTCCCCATAGTTCGGGTACCCAATTTAATTGCCGCCAACTACGATCTCAGGTACCCTACCCCATTTCATGCTTGTACGGAAACAAAAATCACATACATGTTTAAGATATACATGTTCGGAATTGATTTCATGCTTGTTCCAAAACAAGAATCACATACATGTTTCAAAACCAAAAATGAAACAATTTCAATATTCAATTTAAATGAAAATGAAAATCAGGGGAATTACAAGATCAGATCTTTCAAAATAATTTTATTACATATTAACCAAATCACATGCATATTCGAATATTTCTTATAACATAAGTACACATCCCATATATATCACATGTATAAGAAACCTCAATTTAAACGCACAATTGACCTGGCTCTGATTACATTGTTAGGATCAGTAGGCACAGCGAAAGAATTTTAAAAATTTTCACCTATCCTAATCGAGGATCTATCAATGGTATTTAAACCAAGTTGGAAGGATTCATACCTTTTATGATTCAAGGTTTTCACGATCTATAGGAGCCAACACGTCAGGTCCGCTCCCTCTACCGGTATCCACACGAATGGTCTCCAACCAAGACTACGTGCTAGCACCTCTAATGTCTCCTAGGGTTTCCCTTGCGGCTCTCAATTCTAATGTCTATATCAATATATCTGCTTTATCAAGTTTATAACCTATGAGGGCTATTTTCAAATTTCAAAATTAATCATCATTAATTTCAAAATTAATTAACTTAATTATTTTGATGAGCTAATTAAATAAATTCAGTGAAAATTAAATATGTCCAACAGTTTTAATTTAACCTATTTATTTAATCCAAATAAAGAGCCATTAGATTTAAGTTATCTTCATAAATTAAATCTGAGATACCATATCTCTATCATGTTAGTTATTAGATTTTATTTATATTAATAAATTAAATTTAAAACTAACACAATATAATAATATCATATAATATATATACATATATATATAATATGTATTTCAAAAATACATATCTATATAATATTATTAACCAATTTTTATATTACATATATACATATATATATATACATATAATTCATCCACCCTAATTAAACATTATCTCGTGTTGGGCCATTTTTGTGTGCGACCCTGTAGGCCCATATGAAGTTGGCAGTAGGCCAATAACTATACTAACCTACAAGTCGCAAGCGGCCTCTAGCAAGACATCTCGACTACCTAATTCATAAGAGGATCGTTAACACGATTCAACCTGTCATACAACCATGTCACATGATATATCGGTCAAGGATGAGGCATAGATAATGCCATCCTCTTATTCCTGACTGTCACTTTCTAAATTCCTGAGTAGTGTGACAATAGAAATGGAAACTCTTTTTCCATTATAGTATAGTCATACATTTCTCAAACTCACTCATTGAAGGGCCCAGTAATATCTCTCTACTAATGTGAGGGACAAATTCCATCTTGATCATTCATATTCCTCTACATGAAAAACCACCAAGCCCGATCATAGCCTTTATCATCACTCGGTCAAAAGTGACTTTTGACTAGTTCAAAGCTTAGCAACTCTCAATGTAGGAATCCATGATGACCTCAAGTCAAAGGGCATTGTGACGTGGTTATACATGAGAAAAACTTATGACTTGATCCATATCTCTTTCTCATAGTGGGTCGGTCTAGTACCTTGTACTCTTACAAGTGCCTAAGACTTTGATTCGTATCTCTATATCTTATCAAAGTCATACTGGTCTTGTTTCATCTCTACTCCCGTATAGATGACCTACCAGGGTCATTTTAGGACAATCTTCATGAATTATCCAAGGATACAATTATCACAATTGACATGCAAATAATATGATAACATAATGGAGAAATTTCATTAAAATAATAATGTTCAAAGTACAATGATTGGCCCTTAGGGCACAATTTCCAACATTATATTTATAAAGTAGTTCATCATAGGTAGGATCAGAATCAGTTGCCTCTTCTTCTGTTTGCTCTTAAGCAACTAGATATATATTAGCTACTTCCTCTTCATTGTTTTCTTCGTCAGAAGAACTATCTCCCCATATTGCAGATACAAAGGCTTTCTTCTTGTGTTAGAATTTGCCTTTTCTCTTTCCTTTATTCTTCTGAATCAGCTCTTGACATTCTGATTTGAAATGTCCTGGCTTTCGACATTCATAGAAGATGATGTGTTCTTTATTGCTTGTTCCTCCTTTCTAAAAGTTTTTAAATCCTTGGCTTTTCTTGAGAACTTTTTGAATCGTTTCATGATTAAGCCCATTTCATCATCGTCAAGCTCTTCATCTTCATCTTGTTCTTCTTCTTTTACTTTCAGTGCTAGACCTCTTTTCTTCTTGTCACCAATATCATCTAGTTCTCGTTTGAACTTTAACTTGCATTCATATTTAGAAAGGCTTTCGAATAGAGAAGCAACCGATCGTATTGATTCACCTTTTGCTTCCTCAATTGCAGTGACCTTTGCCTCCCAGTCTTTAGAAAGAATATTTAAAATCTTTCGTACTTGGGTATGTTGATCATAGACTTTTCCAAGTGCTGCAAGTTGATTAACAAGGTGAGTATATCTAAGTTCAAAATCAGCTATCGACTCACCTAATTTCATTCGAAGTAAATCAAACACAGTAACCAGAGTATTGATCCGGTTTTCTTTTATTCCCGAAGTTCCTTCATGAGCTATTTCCAAGGCTTCCCACATTTTGTAACATCCCAAAATTTAGTAAAGGTTAAATTAATCAAAAAGAAAAATTTACATGGTGTTAAATTTAGTTTTTGGAAGAAGGGAAGACTAGGATGATTATGGTTATTTTACTTGACCAAGATTTAACCACATAAGTTAAGTAAGACCCAATGGCAATTTAGTTAATATTGCCATAATCAAGGGCAAGAGGGACATCTACCATGTGATTTTGAGGTTAGAATTGGAAGCTAAAATCAAGGGCTAAGATTTGTCCTTGAAAAACAAAAATTTTAAGAGACAAATTGGACAACATTTACCTAACACCACACCCATAATTGTCCATTTAATTAAAGCACTTTTCCCTACCATACACCATGATGCAAGGGGAATGAATATTTATTTGCATACTTCCCTCCTCCTTAAATGAGTATGTCGGCCAAAGAATTAATTAGATGATGATCAAATATTTAAACATTTCACATGCTATCCTCAGCCATTAGAATCGGACAAGCACTTAAAGAATAAAGAGATGAGAAGACAAGATTTAAATCAAAAGGGGGAAAAGAGGTAGACATCTACCTAATATTGCACATCATCTAATCTATACACACATATTCCGTCAAGACAAGGAAAAGAGAGAGAAGGAGTTGGTCTACATACCAACACACACTACACTACACACACTCAAACAATTAATCAACACACTTTCGTCCAAAGCACAAAACAAGGAAGAGAAAGGACAATCAACACTTGGAACATATGGGCACACTTAAAGCAAAAAGCAAGGCACCACTATGAATTGTTTTCTTCTCATAATTGGCCATTTAATTGAAACACTTTCCTCTCTCATTTCATTTCTATTCGGCTAGATATGAGAGAGTAAGAAAAATAGAAAAGAAAATAGATAAAGAGAAAGAGAAGGTGGTGAACTTGAAGAACACAGAAGCAAGGTAAGTGAGTCTCTCACAATTTCACTCTCTAAATAACTTTTCTTGCTCTTAGAGTGTTCATAAGCATTGTTTCTCTTGATGAGAGATTCAATTCTATAGTCTCAGATTTCTCATCTGAGGTGTTTTGTCCCAGTTAGTTAGCCGGAGTGCCGCCAGAATACTAAACCACTTGTAGGAACTCGAAGAGGTAAGCGTAGGTTTCATTTTGAACCGATTACTTCGTGTTTTCGTTGAGTTATTCCTTGTTCTTAAACCAACCATGTAATTTGACCAAGGGGTGTTTTTCAAGACTAAAGATATTTTAAATCATATATAAGGTGATATATGATTATTAATGAAGTATTAGACTTGTTGGAGTTTAAAAACGTAAACTTGATTTTGTTGTTTTTGGAGAGCAGTCTCGGTTAGAGGTAAATTTGGTAGAAAGAGTTTGATTTTGGTATTTTTGAGCTTTTAATTGGATTATACATGAAAAATTGGATGAGAATAGGCTTTGATTATAATTTTTAGAAGACCAATTAAAAAGCTTAAATACTAGAACTTTAGTTCACTAAGCTGCCAGTATGCGTTTTTTTCTGACAGTTTTGTTGTGGCGAAAATTTCACTGTTCAAACTTCATCTGATGATGATGCGATTTTCCATAATTAAAGTACACTTAAAGACCTTTAATTTGATAGGTATTATGAAGGATTTTGATAAGTATTTTAGGAGATATGACTGTTTGAAGTAGACCATTAAATCTGGTCAGAGTTTCTGGCAGCAAGGGAAGACGTAAACTCTGGGAATTTTCTGTGCACAGAAGATTGCGGGAAGTATTTTTTCCTTAAAATAGACTTAATAAGGGTTACACAGAATTTTAGATCATCCCAATTGAATTTTTCTAGAATTAGTTATGATTTTTCAAAGTTCAGTGAAAAATCTGTCAGTTTTTGGTAAATGTGCGAAAATTCAAAGTTAAGAGTTTGGCAATAGAATTGGACCTTTAAGAATTGAGTTAAGCCTTTGGAGTAACTTGAACTCATTAGCTTCATATTGGGCCTAATGTAGTGACCCTAATGGTAACCAACATAAGAGAATAATTTATGAAGAATTGGACTAAGAAATAACTCATTGCCCGTAAATTATAGGACTTGACACTTGCCCAGGACATTCAAAGCATGTCAATCAAGATCAAGATTTGGAAAAATTGTCAGGTAGTAACTTATCCCTCACATACTATGTGATATGTTATATGCATGTTTGTTCCATCGTGAATTTTAAGCATTCAGATGAGAAGGGCTCAGGCCCAGTAGAATTTCCCAGCGCTGTGGCAAGGGACGGTTGTCCTTGAATTAGTAACTTTATGTTTTCTGCATATTGTAAATTTATCTCTGAATGTTGAATATGTTGATTGTACTATAACTTTGGTTGACATGCTATGATATATGTGCATTTTACATGAGTGATATATGTTACTACTGAGATTCATTGAATCTCACCCTATTTTTCCAAAACAAATTTTCAGCTCGGGCAAGTAATTCCTTAGGCAAGAAGGTAAACACAGGCGAATGAAGCAAAGGACTTAGAATTTAATTTTCTGTTGGTTACCTATTTGGAGTTGTATTTAATTTGTATTTATGTGTGGTCAGTCTCATACTGACAAGACCGTAGACACGTAAATAAGCACCTATGTATAAGCAAACGTAAAGTGACATCCGAACTAGTAGTGGACAGCCGTACATTTAGGGCCATTAATTAATTATGGTAGTTTGGGTTCCAGCAGAGAATTTATTAGTAAAAACTCTGATATGAAGAAATGAACCTAAAACGGATGGCTTGAAATGAATCATAAAATAAAATGAGACCAAATTTGAAAACGATTTTTGAAAAGATTTTTGAAAAACCCACTCAACACATTGTTTGAAGATGGAACTTCCACTATTTACAAAAGATTATCGGTCTCCTTATTAAAGATAACACTGCACTTCAGCCGTCCATACGCTTTGAAAACATGGGTGTTACAGATTTCTTTAGCTGTTGGGAGTGTGCAGATTCTGAAGTACTCATTTTGACTCAAGGCACTTTAAATCATTAGAATTGCTTTATCGTTGAGTGTAATGAGTTTCTTGTCATTCTCATCATATTCTGCTGGTGTCTTAGGAACTCTTTGTAAATCTACAATCTTTTCAGGTTTATAGTTTCCACTCTCGAACACATCCCATAGCCCATATTCAGTAGCCATTACAAAGACTCTGAACTTCGCTTTCCAGAATGAGAAGTGTTCGCTATTGAAACCTGGAGGTCTTGTGATAGAAGCTCCGTTGAGAAGAATACCTTCACCCATGCTTGCCATTGGATACTTCTTAGGCTGTTAAACCTTAACAAGAAGACCTATGCTCTGATACCAAATGTTAGTGCAAGCGTTTCACCCAAGAGGGGGTAAATTGGGTGATACCAGAACTTTCGTTACGTATAAGAAAATTGACTGAATATTTAAAGCAGTTGTGAGTTAAGAGAAATATCACCAAAGTGTATACTGGGAGTTATACTAGTTCGGCCACAACTACTTTGACCTACGTGTAGTCCTCAGAGCGTCTCTGAGAGTTTCACTATATTCTCCAGGATTCAGTGGGTTCTTGGCACCTCAATACACATCAAGTTTCTTTACTTAGATACCCGCTCCCCTTTACGCATTGTAATCAACTCCCCAACTCAAGGTTCCACAACCTTAAGTTATCTCAATAACAAATATTTAGTTTGTAATGAAAATCTCTCTCACAGAGCAAATATATAATCACTGAAGTACAATGAATGAGTATAAGAAAACAAAGCACTAAGAGTGTGTTGATCAGTGTATTCTCAGTTCTTGTGTCCTTTTTTCTTCTCTTTGAATGCTTCATATATATAGATGATTTGTAATGTCCATTGGAAGCAATTCAAACATGTCCATTAGAGTCGCGCAACAACGGTTGACTATCCTTTGAATTTTGAAAACTATCCATTTGCGGTAGGTAGCTGTAGGTGAACGTTCGGACACTTTATTTGACTTTGCTCTTCTTACATGATCTCTTCATTGTTTCTCTGCAAATGTACTTAGAATACTAATGCAATGAAGAGTTAATCATATAGGTAACAATTTAATAAACATTCGATCAAAAACATAATTTCTGGACTGCCTTACTCAAGGGGCTACTCAAGTGATCAAGTTTGTTACTCGAGTGGTGCCTCGAGTAAATCTCTCAAAAATCTGGCAGTGAGCAATTCAGCATCTTACATGAGATATTACTCAGTAAGACATAAAGTGAGATATATCATAAACCTTGGAAATACCTGACTACTAGAGTATCTCCTCGAGTGGCTTTGTCTTTACCTTTACTAGTTACTCGGGTACTGACTGTGGTAATATGGTTACTCGAGTGGCCTTTAATTTTCTTCACATCTTACTCGAGTGGTCCCTCGAGTGGATTTCAAATAACATGGCATATTACTAGATTACTCCCTCGAATAATTGCATCAAATTCTTGGTCAAGAGTTTGCTTTCTGATTACTCAAGTGGCTACTTGAGTAATGCAACTCCATAGATTACTCTGGTGGTCCCTCGAGTAAATCCTTTTTCTCACCTGGTTACTCTAGTAAAGTGTTGCATTTCTTGGCCGAGAGCTACTGGAAGATTTTTGACCTTGTTACTTGAGTGGCTACTCGAGTTATGCCTTTGTAATTCAAGGTACTCGAGTGGCTACTCGAGTAATAGTCTATATAACTTTGCAGATTACTCGAGTAGTCCCTCGAGTAATGTTGTCAAAATTTTATCAATGCTTCACTGGATGAAATTTTCCTTGGTTACTCGAGTGCTACTCTAGTAATTGCTTCCCTTACCCGAGTGGCTACTCGAGTAAGCCTTCATAGAATTGGTTCATCACTTCAGAGCTTACTCCAAGTAATGCTTTGCTACTTTGTTCAAAATTCATTTGTTTGTTATCAAAATCTTTCTATATCATTGATCCAACCTTTGTTATCATCAAAACATATGGGATCTAACACAATGTTGCTCTCTTTCTTGCTCATGCCATTGAACTTAGTAATGATAAATTCTGATACTAGCTTAATGATCACATTATGATATTTTATTTATATTTTCTTGTCTTGGATTACTATTAATGATCACATTATGATATTTGCTATGTGGGTTTGAATTGAATATAAAGTTATGAAAATTCTAAATAGCTTTACAATGCATGTTTTAAAACTTGTATCTATATACCTTTATTATGAAATGTTGCTTGGTTCTTATCATGCCATGATTTATTGGTATATTGCTACAAGTGTAGTTATTGTCTCCAGGTATGCATGCTTCTTAATTTCATTGAAATCTCTAAAACTCTATGGTTGTTGTTTTTTGTCTATCCTTTGACTATTGGATAGGGTGCTATAAGGTATGAAATATATGGATCATAGTTAGATAAAAGCTAAACGAGTGTTGAATATGATAATGGGGTGAGGGGTTTTTTAGACTTTGCTAGAAGAAATGTAGATGATGATAGTGGGATGTTTTATTACCCTTGTGTAGTATGTTTAAATGAGAAATGACTAAGTGCTACAAATATATATACACATTTAATTTGTGAAGGATTTTGTAAGATTATACGATTAGTATGGCATGGTGAAGAATTAGAAATGCCAAGTGCATCTCAACAAGGGAAGTGGCCTTTGATGATAATGACATGGATATAGATGATCGGATATTATTCATGATATAAGGGAAGAGGCCTTTTAGCAATCACATGCATATGGTAATATGTGCAATGATGCTGAGAAGTTGCTATACCCCAGGGGTTAAAAATACCAATTGTTGAAAATAGTATTGAAACTAGTGAGCTTGAAAGCAAGGCATGGGTAGAGGTTGAACATAATAATGTGTTCCCTTATTGATACTATCATGCTAATAAAATACTGTATTGACTAGGGATAAAGTATGAAAAGATCTATGCATGCCCTAATGATTGCATATTGTATGAAAAGAGTATGAAGACAAATAATAGTATCCGATATGTGAAACCCCGAGGTACAAATCAAATAACGCCCCTACAAAAGTGTTGTGGTATCTTCCAATCATACTAAGGTTCAAGCACTTGTTTGCTAATGAAAATGATGCAAAAAATTTGAGTGGCTTGCAGATGAGAGGATATTCGATGGAAAGCTTCAACTGTTAGAATCGGTAGGCACAGCGGAAGAATTTTAAAAATTTTCACCGATCCTAATCGAGGATCTATCAATGGCGTTTAAACCAAGTTGGAAGGATTCATACCTTTTGATGATTCAGAGTTTTCACGATCTCTAGGAGCCTACACGTCAGGTCCGCTCCCTCTACCGGTATCCACAGGAATGATCTCCAACCGAGACTGCGTGCTAGCACCTCTAATGTCTCATAGGGTTTCACTTGCGGCTCTCAATTCTCATGTGCATATCAATATATTTGCTCTATCAAGTTTATAACTTATGAGGGCTATTTTCAAATTTCAAAATTAATCATCATTAATTTTGAAATTAATTAACAATTAATTACCTTGATGAGCTAATTAAATAAATTCAGTTTAAATTAAATCTGTCTAACAGTTTTAATTTAACCTATTTATTTAATCCAAATAAAGAGCCATTAGATTTAATTTATCTTCATAAATTAAATCTAAGATACTATATCTCTATCATGTTAGTTATTAAATTTAATATATCTTAATAAATTAAATTTAAAACTAACACAATATAATAATATCATATAATATATATATATAAGATATATATTTCAAAAATATATATATCTGTATAATATTATTAATAAATTTTATATTATATATATAAAAATATAAAATTCGTCCACCCTAAATTAAACATTATCTCGTGTTGGGCCATTCTTTTGTGCGACCCTGTAGGCCCATATGAAGTTGGCAGTGGGCCAATAACTATACTAACCCAAAAGTCGCAAGCGGCCTCTAGCAAGACATTACGACTACCCAATTCATATGAGGATCGTTATCACGATGCAACCTGTCATACAACCATGCACATCCCTTTTGTCACACGATATATCGATCAAGGATAAGGCATGGATAATGTCATCCTCTTGTTCCTGACCATTACTTTCTCGATTCCTAAGTAGCCTGATAACAGAGACAGAAACTCCTTTCATCATAGTATGGCCATACATTTCTCAGACTCACTCATTGAAGGGCCCAGTAATATCTCTCTACTAATGTGAGGGACAAATTCCATCTTGATCATTCATATTCCTCTGCATGAAAAACCACCAAGCCCGATCGTAGCCTTTATCATCACCCGGTCAAAAGTGACTTTTGACTAGTTCAAAGCTTAGCAACTCTAATGTAGAAATCCATATGACCTCAGGTCTAAGGGCATTGTGACATGGTTATACATGAGAAAAGCTTATGACTTGATCCATGTAGCTTTCTCATAGTGGGTCGGTCCAGCACCTTGTACTCTTACAAGTGCCTAAGACTTTGATTCGTATCTTCATATCTTATCAAAGTCATACTGGTCTTGTTTCATCTCTGCTCCCGCATAGATGACCGACCAAGGATATTTTTGGACAATCTTCATGAATTATCCAAGGATACAATTATCACAATTAACATGCAAAAAATATGAGAACAGAATGGAGAAATTCATTAAAATAATAATATTCAAAGTATAATGATTGGCCCTTAGGGCACAGTTTCCAACATCCTCCTACTTGCCCTAGGTACAATCATTAATTTCCCTAATTCCCATTGTCCTAACATGAGGCTCATGCTTTGCTTATGCAAGTAGCTTAGTAAGAGGACCAGCAACATTATCTTCTCCTGCTAACTTGCATATCTTTATATCACCACTATCATTGATTTCTCTAATAAGATGAATTCACCTGAGTATATGCTTGGTCCTTTGATATGACCTAGGCTCCTTTGTCTGTGCAATAGCACCGCTATTGTCACTGAACAAATTTATTGGATTTGAGATGGCAGGCACCACCCCTAGTTCAGTAATGAGCTTTCTGATCCAAACGGCTTCTTTAGCTGCATCTGATGTTGCTATATACTCAGCTTCTGTTGTAGAATCTGCTATAGTGCTCTTCTTAGAGCTCTTCCAGCTTACTTCTCCACCATTCAGGAGGAATACATATCTAGATTGCGATTTAAGTTCGTCTTGGTCAGTTTGGAAACTTGCATCTGTGTAACCGGTTACGCAGAGCTCATCATCCAATCCACCATAAACCAAAAATAAGTCCTTAGTCCTTCTTAAGTACTTCAGGATATTCTTAACGGCAAACCAATGACCCTCACCAGGATCTTGTTGGTATCTACTGGTCATACTTAAGGAAAACGAGACATCTTGTCGAGTACATAACATGGCATACATGATGGATCCAATGGCCGAGGCATATGGAACCTTGCTCATGCGATCTCGCTGATCAGGTATACTAGGACACAGATCCTTACTAAGATGGATGCCATGAGACATGGGCATGTAACCCCTTTTTGAATCCTGTATACTGAACCTATGCAGTATCTTGTCTATGTATGTGCTCTGACTTAGGCCTATTAGTCTTTTGGATCTATCCCTATAGATCCTAATCCCTAGGATATAGGTGGCTTCACCTAAGTCTTTCATTGAAAAGGACTTTCCTAACCAAGACTTGACACTCTGCAAGGTAGGAATATCATTCCCAATGAGTAGGATGTCATCTACATAAAGCACTAGAAATACAACTATGCTCCCACTAACCTTCTTGTAAACACAAGGTTCATCGATGTTTTGAATGAATCTAAACTCTTTGACTACTTCATCAAAATGATGATTCCAGCTCCGAGATGCTTGCTTCAATCCATAAATGGATCTTTGAAGCTTGCAAAATTTACCAGAGTCCTCTGGATGCACAAAACCTTCAGGTTGTGTCATGTACACATCCTTAAGGAGCTTTCCATTAAGGAAGGCTGTTTTGACATCCATCTGCCATATTTCATAGTCATAATATGCTGCAATGGCAAGAAAGATTCTGATTGATTTGGCCATTGCAACTGGGGAAAAGGTTTCAACATAGTCTTCACCATGAGTTTGAGTGAATCCTTTTGCAACCAGTCATGCCTTAAAGATATTTACATTGCCATCCATGTCAGTTTTTTCTTTGAAAACCCATTTGCACCCAATGGTTTTTACACCTTCAGGTGGATCGACTAAGGTCCATACCTGATTGTCGTACATGGATTGTATTTAAGACATCATGGCATTTATCTATTTCTCAGAGTTTGGTCCCACTGTGGCTTCTCGATAGGTGGTGGGCTCATTTTGGTCAATGAACAACACTTCACGGCCTTCAGTAATCAGAAATCCATATCTCTGAGGCTGATGTCGTGTCCTATCAGATCTTCGTGGACCTTGTGTTACTTGAGGCGGCTCAGCAACTTGTTGTGAGTCTTCTCTAATTTCCATCTGTGGTTCTATACTATCTTGTGGCTCTCAAATTTCTTCGAGATGTACGTCGTTCCCACTGGTTGTTTTAGAGACAAACTCTCTTTCTAGAAACTTACCATTTCGAATAACAAACACTTTGTTATCAGTGGGATTGTAGACATAGTATCCTTTCGTTTCTTTAGGATACCACACGAAAAGGCACTTTATGGATCTGGGCTCTAATTTATCAGAGGCTTGTTGCTTAACATATACCTCACATCCCCATATCTTGAGAAAAGATAAACTTGGTTTCTTTCCAGTCCATATCTCATATGGTGTCTTTTCAATTGCCTTAGATGGAACATGATTTAGTGTGAACGCAGCTGTCTCTAGGGCATATCCCCAAAAGGACGGGGGAAGATCTGTTTGACTCATCATAGATCGAACCATATCTAATAGTGTTCGATTCCTCAGTTAAGAAATGCCATTCCATTGTGGTGTTCCTGGAGGAGTCAATTGTGAGATTATCCCACAACTCCTAAGATGGTCAATGAATTCTTGGCTCAAATATTCACCACCTCGATCAGATCGAAGTACTTTAATTGTTTACCAAGTTGGTTTAGTACTTCATTTTAGAATATTTTGAACATTTCAAAAGATTCAGGTTTATGTTTCATTAGATAGATATAGCCATATCTACTAAAGTCATCCATAAATGTAATTAAGTAGACATAACCTCCTCTGGCAGCTATATTTAATGGTCCACATACATCTGTATGTATGAGGCCCAATAATTTAGTAGCCCTCTCACTGTGCCCAGTAAAAGGTGCCTTAGTCATCTTTCCTAATACACAAGATTTGCATGTATCATATGATTCAAAATCAAATGAGTTTAGAAATCCATCTTGATGGAGTTTAGAAATGCGTTTCTCATTTATGTGGCCTAGACGACAATGCCATAGGTAGGTCGGATTCAAATTGTTTGATTTTATCCTCTTAGTAGTTACGTTATAGATATTCCCATTATTAGGATGTTCCAAATTTTATATATAATGACCAACATGTAAATCACCATCAGCATAGAAAATGTCATTACGATAAATAGAACATTTACCTTTCCTAGTAATGGAAGTATAACCTTCCTTATCCAAATAAGAAAGAGAAACAATGTTACTACTCAAAGCAGGAACATAATAGCAATTGTTCAAAACTAACAAAAGCCCACTGGGCAGAACTAATTCATAAGTGCCTACGGCTAAAGTAGCAACTCTTGCTCTGTTTCCAACTCGTAGGTCCACCTCGTCCTTCTTCAGCTTTCTACTGTCCTTTAGATCCTGCACATTTGTACAAATGTGAGAACCACAAGCAGTATTTAATACCCATGTAGAGGAAGTAGAAAAATGAATGTCTATAATATAAATACCTGAAGCGATAGCCTCGCTATCCTTCTTGTTCTTTTTCAGATCTTCCAGGTAGAGTTTGTAATTCCTCTTCCAATGATCGGGTTTATTGTAGAAGTAGCATACTCCTTCCTTTGGAGGCTTTGCCTTCTTGAGTGCAGGCTTGGTTTTGGGCTTGTTTGACTCTTTGGTCTTACCACCTGAGCCATTACCCTTCCATTTGCCCTTCCCTTTCTTTTTCATACCCTTTCCTTTCTGAACCATCAAAACTGTGCTAGCCTTTTTCTTAATGCTTTGCTCAGCAATTTTGAGCATCCCATACAGCTTAGAAATTGATTTCTCCATATTGTTCATGTTGTAGTTTATAACAAACTGGTCATAACTCTCCGGGAGTGAGTTGAGGATCAAATCCGTAGCTAACTCCTGGCTCATGGGAAATCTAAGCCTCTCAAGGTGATCAATATAGCCTTTCATCTTTAACACATGAGTACTAACTGATGCACCTTCAGCCATTTTGCAGGAATGTAAGGCCTTTGTGGTCTCATACCTTTCTTGCCATTCCTGTTGCTGGAACATTTCTTTGAGATGCACAATCATCTCACGAGCCTCCATGAGTTCTAGATCTCTTCGGAGCTCTGGAACTATTGTGGCAAGCATCAAGCAACCTACATCCACAGAGTCATCCTTATGCTTTGTGTAAGCATCTCTCTGAGCTCTTGGAGCATTGGCTGCAGGCTCCTCAGGAATGGGTTGATCTAGGACATAAGCCTTTCTTTCCTGCTTGAGAACAATTCTCAAGTTCCTGAACCAGTCAAGAAAGTTTGTCCCATTGAGTTTGTCCTTCTCAAGGACCGATCGCAACGAAAGTGTAGCAGTATTACTAGTTGACATGATTCTACAATTAAAATATGCAAAGTTAGTTAGTAATTTCCCACTAAATTAACAACTCTCAATATAATAATTAGTGGGCTAAGATCCATATTTGGCTTAAACTTAAGTCCGCTTTGGCAAGACACTTATATTCAAGTTATTTAGGTAGGTAACCTATTTACCAATTACATGACATGTAACTCTTAGATCTTTATGGGATTTAATCATCATATGATCTGGCATGTTTAACCCCATCTAATGCCTTGAGATTCAAAACTATTTTGTTAATCTCAATTAAGTCAAAACAATAATGAATATTATGAGCAGCACCATTAGTCAAGCTTGTCTCATCAAGATAACTCAAGTGCATCCACTTTGGTGGTTTCCACAATTGAGGGATCTAGGTTTTGACAAGTATTAATTAATTGACGGCATTATGACTTAAGATTTGATTCAGACGGCTTAATGAATTAGTTTTGTTTATATGGATTCAATTGTGGTCGTATCTCATACAAATAAATACATATAAATGTAAAAGTAATCATGCAATGATCATATCAAGAGCATAATTTAAACGTGACACAACATGGCTTACCTAACCTAAAATCCTCCCAAGCCAATGAGAGGACTTCTCTAAATAAAAAAGAAATACATTGAGAGAAACCTCGTTTAAACATTCAAGGGGAGTGAGATGAGAAGAGAATGTACATCGAGAGTATTTAGAGAAAGGCACGGCACGCAAGCCGTATTTAAACATTACAACCCTTTGTAAAATTCTAAAGCCATGTTGTTCACCATACCCAAACAAGTATAAATAATAAACCACAACAAGAATTCATACAATATGAAAAGCAATAAATGTCATGATCAGATTATATTGTGCTACGCAGAGTTGGTCACGGCGGTCCCGCTAAAAGAAATATTTGAAAATTTTAAATTTTTAAAATTTTGGACCCAAAAATTCAAAAAATTCATTTAGTCTAATTCTTAAGGGATTTCGGCCCAATTTCAAAAACAACGGCCTAGAACGCTTGTGATCCGGAATGTCTACCCCAAAGTTTCGAATCCCTAAATCCGATTAGAGACCCTAACGTGTCTGTATGCCATGTTATTCACCTATTCGAAACCTAAATGATGAATTCTACTTCAGATCAAATCCAGAATAGAAATCGCGATGCCAGTGGCGAAAATGAAACTTAAACATATCGCATATAATCGAAACAATTTCACCAAATCGCATACACATACAACACTATCAGAAGAACGCACATAACGTTGAACATATTCCTTTTTGATTTAACATATTCGGATGTTTTCTTATGAACACACATATATATCCCATATATATCACATGTATAAGAACATAAACTCAGTTTAAACGTACAATTGATCTGGCTCTGATGTCACTGTTAGAATCGGTAGGGGAAGAATTTTAAAAATTTTCACCGATCCTAATCGAGGATCTATCAACGGCGTTTAAACCAAGTTGGAAGGATTCATACCATTTGATGATTCAGAGTTTTCACGATCTCTGGGAGCCCACACGTCAAGTCCGCTCCCTCTACCGGTATCCACACGAATGCTCTTTAACCGAGACTGCGTGCTAGCACCTCTAATGTCTCATAGGGTTTCACTTGCGGCTCTCAATTCTCATGTGCATATCAATATATCTGCTCTATCAAATTTATAACCTTTGAGGGCTATTTTCAAATTTCAAAATTAATCATCATTAATTTCACAATTAATTAACAATTAATTATCTTGATGAGCTAATTAAATAAATTCCGTTTAAATTAAATCTGTCCAACAGTTTTAATTTAACCTATTTATTTAATCCAAATAAAGAGCCATTAGATTTAATTTATCTTCATCAATTAAATATAAGATACTATATCTATATCATGTTAGTTATTAAATTTAATATATCTTAATAAATTAAATTTAAAACTAACACAATATAATAATATCATATAATATATATATACATATATATATAAGATATATATTTCAAAAATATATATATCTATATAATATTACTAATGAATTTTATATTATATATATATATAAATATAAAATTCATCCACCCTAAATCAAACATTATCTCTTGTTGGGCCATTCTTGTGTGCGACCCTGTAGGCCCATATGAAGTTGGCAGTAGGCCAATAACTATACTAACCCAAAAGTCACAAGCGGCCTCTAGCAAGACATTACGACTACCCAATCATATGAGGATCGTTATCACGATGCAATTTATCATACAACCATGCACGTCCCTTTTGTCACACGATATATCGATCAAGGATAAGGCATGGATAATGTCATCCTCTTGTTCCTGACCATTACTTTCTCAATTCCTGAGTAGCTTGATAACAGAGACAGAAAATCCTTTCATCATAGTATGGCCATATATTTCTCAGACTTACTCATCGAAGGGCCCAGTAATATCTCTCTACTAATGTGAGGGACAAATTCCATCTTGATCATTCATATTCCTCTGCATGAAAAACCACCAAGCCCGATCGTAGCCTTTATCATCACCCGGTCAAAAGTAACTTTTGACTAGTTCAAAGCTTAGCAACTCTCGTGTAGGAATCCATGATGACCTCAGGTTTAAGGGCATTGTGACGTGGTTATATATGTGAAAAGCTTATGACTTGATTCATGTAGCTTTCTCATAGTGGGTCGGTCCAGCACCTTGTACTCTTACAAGTGTCTAAGACTTTGATTCGTATCTCCATATCTTATCAAAGTCATACTGGTCTTGTTTCATCTCTGCTCCCGCATAGATGACCGACCAGGGACATGTTAGGACAATCTTAATGAATTATCCAAGGATACAATTATCACAGTTAACATCCAAATAATATGATAACAAAATGGAGAAATTTCATTGAAATAATAATGTTCAAAGTACAATGATTGGCCCTTAGGGCACAATTTCCAACATCAACATCCAGCTGATTCTTCTCAATAGTAGAAAATCAATCAATTTTTTTCTAGCTTCTGTAAAGAACCTAAGAACCTTAGGCTTGGGCTTAGCATGAATGGCATGAATCCTTTGGCAGCCTAAGTAGTAGACATAGTTCATGGCATATTCTATTGGTAATTTACAACTTATCCCCTCTATTTTACATGAAATGAAAGTAAATCATGTTATCTATGTTGATGTCGGGACCAAAACAATACAGAAATGACATAGATGTTTACCTATACCCCTTTATCAAAGACTTGGAAGAGCTGTGGGACAAAGGTGTTGATGTTTTTGACACGAACAAGAAGGAGGTTTTTAAAATGTGAGCCATGATCTTTTGTACTATAAATGACTTCCTTGCATATATAAACTTGTTAGGATATAGTGTTAAAGGCCATAATATTAGGATCGGCAAGCATATAAGAAGAATTTTAAAATTTTTGCTGATCCTAATCGAGGATCTATCAACGACCTTTAAACTGAGTTAGAAAGATTCGTACCATTTTCAATTCAGGGATTGCGATCTCTAGGAGCCAGCACATCAGGTCCGCTCCCTTTACCGATATCCACACGAATGCTCTCCAAGACAAACTACGTGCTAGTGCCTCCAATGTCTCCTAGGGTTTTCCTTGCGACTCTAAATTCTCATCCGTGTATTAGAATATCTACTCTCTCAAGTTTATAACCTATGAGGGCTATATTCAAATTTCAAAATTAATTAAAAATTAATTATCCTGTTGAGCTAATTAAATAAATTCAGTTTAAATTAAATCTATCCAAAAGTTTTAATTTAACCTATTTATTTAATCCAAATAAAGAGCCATTAGATTTAATTTATCTTTATAAATTAAATCTGAGATACTATATCTCTATCATGTTAGTTATTAAATCTAATTTATCTTAATAAAATTAAATTTAAAACTAACACAATATGATAATATCATATAATATAACTATATATATATAATATGTGTTTTGAAAATACATATATATATAATATTAACGAATTTTTATAATATATATATATATATATATAAATATAAAATTCATCCACCCTAGATTAAACATTATCTCGTGTTGGGTCATTCTTGTATGCGACCATGTAGGCCCATATGTAGTTGGCAATGGGCCAATAATTGTACTAACCCACAAGTGGCAAGCGGCCTCTGGCAAGATATTACGACTACCCAATTCATATGACGATCGTTAACACGATGCAACCTGTCATACAACCATGTCACTTCCCTTTTGTCACACGATATATCGGTCAAGGATGACGCATGGATAATGTCATCCTCTTGTTCCTGACCATTACTTTCTCGATTCCTGAGTTGCCTGACAATAGAAATGGAAACTCTTTTCCATTGTAGTATGGCTATACATTTCTCAGACTCACCCATCGAGGGGCCCAATAATATCTCTATACTAATGCAAGGGATAAATTTCATCTTGATCATTCATATTCCTTGGCATGAAAGACCACCAAGCTCGATCATAGCCTTTACCATCACCTAGTCAAAAGTGACTTTTGACTAGTTCAAAGCTTAGCAACTCTCATGTAGGAATCCATAATGACCTTAGGTCAAAGGGCTTAGTGATGTGGTTATACATAAGAAAAGCTTATGACTTGGTTATGTACCTTTCTCATAGTGGGTCGGTCCAGTACCTTGTACTCTTACAAGTTCCTAAGACTTTGATTCGTATCTCTATATCTTATCAAAGTCATACTGGTCTTGTTTCATCTTTGCTCCTATATAGATGACCAACCAAGGACATTTTAGGACTATTTTTATGATTTATCCAAGGATATAATTATCACATTTAACATGCACATAATATGACAACAGAATGGAGAAATTTCATTAAATTAATAATGTTTAAAGTATAATGATTGGCCCTTAGGGCACAATTTCCAACATCCTCCTACTTACTATAGGTACAATCTTTAATTTTCCTAATTCCTATTGTCTTAACATGACGCTCATGCTTTTCCTGTGCAAGCAGCTTAGTAAGAGGATCAGCAACATTGTCTTCTCCTGCTACTTTGCATATCTTTATGTAACATCTATCAGATGATTTCTCTAATAAGAAGAAATCTCCTGAATATATGCTTAGCCCTTTGATGTGACTTAGGCTCCTTGGCCTGTACAATACCACCGTATTGTCACAGAACAAATCTATTGGATTTGAGATGGTAGGCACCACCCTTAGTTCAGTAATAAACTTTCTTATCCAAATAGCTTTTTTAGCTGCATCCGATACTGCTATATACTCAGCTTCTATTGCAGAATCTACTATAGAGCTCTTATTGGAGCTCTTCCAGCTTACTGCTCCACCATTTAGGAGGAATACATATCCAGATTGTGATTTAAGGTTGTCTTGGTCAGTTTGGAAACTTGCATATGTGTAACCTGTTACACACAGCTCATCATCCAATCCACCATAGACAAAAAATAAGTCCTTAGTCCTTCTTAAGTACTTCAGGATATTCTTAACGGCAGTCCAATGACACTCACCGGGATCTTGTTGATATCTGCTGGTCAAGCTTAAGCAAATGAAACATCTGGTCAAGTACATAACATGACCTACATGATGGATTTAATGGCCGAGCCATATGGAACCTTACTCATTACGATCTTACTGATAAGATGTACTAGGACACAGATGCTTGTTAAGATGGATGCCATGAGATATGGGCACGTAACCCATTTTTAAATCCTGCATACTGAACATATGCAGTATCTTTTCTATGTATGTGCTCTGACTTAGGCGTATTAGTCTTTTGGATCTATCCCTATAGATCCTAATCCTTAGGATGTAGGTGGCTTTACCTAAGTCTTTCATTGATACTTTCCTAACCAAGACTTGAACTTTGCAAGGTACGAATGTTGTTCCCAATGAATAGGATGTCATCTACATAAAATACTAGAAATACAACTGTGCTCCCACTAACCTTCTTGTAAACATAAGGTTCATCAATATTTTAAATGAATCCAAACTCTTTGACTACTTCATCAAAATGATAATTCCAACTTCGAGATACTTGCTTTAATCCATAAATGGATCTTTGAAGCTTGCAAACTTTACCAAAGTCCTCTAGACGCAAAAAACCTTCAGGTTGTGTCATGTACACATCCTCAAGGAGCTTTCCATTAAGGAAGGCTGTTTTGACATCCATATACCATATTTCATAGTCATAATATACTGCATTGGCAAGAAGGATTCTGATTGATTTAGCCATTGTGACTGGGGAAAAGGTTTCATCGTAGCCTACACCAAGAGTTTGAGTGAATCCTTTTGTAACCAGTGGTGCCTTGAAGACATTTACATTGCCATCCATATTGTTTTCTCCTTGAAAACCCATTTGCACCTGATGGTTTTTAACATATTCAGGTTGATCGACTAAGGTCCATACCTGATTGTTGTACATGTATTGCATTCCAGACTTTATGGCATTTAGCCATTTCTTGAAGTTTGGTCCCACTATGGCTTCTCAATAGGTGGTTGGCTTATTTTGCTTAATGAGCAACACATTACAATCTTCAGTAATCAGAAATCCATATCTCTGAGGCTGATGTCATGCCCTATCAAATCTTTGTGGGCCTTGTGTTACTTGAGGAGGCTCAATAACTTGTTGTAAGTCTTCTCTAATTTCTATATGTGGTTCTGTACTATCTTGTGACTCTCAAACTTCTTCAAGATGTACCTTGTACCCACTTGTTGTTTTAGAGATAAACTCTCTTTCTAGAAATTTACAATTTCAAATAACAAACACTTTGTTATCTGTGGGATTATAGACATAGTATCCTTTCGTTTCTTTAGGATACCTCATGAAAAGGAACTATAAGGATCTGGGCACGAATTTATCAGAGGCTTATTGCTTAACATATACCTCACATTCCTAAATCTTGAGAAAAGATAAACTTGGTTTCTTTCCAGTCCATATCTCATATAGTGTCTTTTCAATTGCCTTAGATGGAACACGATTTAGTGTGAACACAACTGTCTCTAGGCCATGTCCACAAAAGGACGGTGGAAGATCTGTTTGACTTATCATAGACCGAACCATATCTAATAGTGTTCGATTCCTCCATTAAAAAACGCTATTCCATTGTGGTGTTCCTCGAGGAGTCAATTGTGAGATTAACCCACAACTCCTAAGATGGTCAATGAGCTCTTGGCTCAAATATTCACCACCTCAATTAGATCAAAGTGCTTTAATTGTTTTGCCAAGTTGGTTTTGTACTTTATTTTGTAATATTTTAGACATTTCAAAAGATTTAGATTTATATTTCATTAGATAGATATAGCCATATCTACTAAAATCGTCTATAAATGTAATGAAGTAGATATAACCTCCTATGGCAGCTATATTTAATAGTTCACATACATCTGTATGTATGAGGCCCAATAATTTAGTGGCCCTCTCACTATGCCCAGTAAAAGGTGCATTTGTCATTTTTCCTAATAAGCATGATTTGCATGTATCACATGATTCAAAATCAAATGAGTTAAGAAATCCATCTTGATGGAGTTTAGAAATGCGTTTCTCATTTATACGGCCTAGACAATAATGCTATAGGTAGGTGGGATTCAAATCATTTGATTTTATCGTTTTAATAGTTACGTTATAGATATTCCCATTATTATGATGTTCCAAATTTAATATATAATGACCAATATGCAAATCACTATCAGCATTGAAAATGTCATTACAATAAATAGAACATTTACCATTCCTAGTAATAGAAGTATAACCTTCCTTATCCAAATAAGAAAGAGAAACAATGTTACTACTCAAAGCAGGAATATAATAGCAATTGTTCAAAACTAACAAAAGCCCATTGGGCAGAACTAATTCATAAGTGCATACGGCTAAGGCAGCAACTCTTGCTTTGCTTCCAACTTGTAGGTCCACCTTGCCCTTCTTAAGCTTTCTACTGTCCTTTAGACCCTGCACATTTGAACAAATGTGAGAACCACTACAATTTCTAATACCCATATGGAGGAAGTAGAAAAATGAATGTCTATAACATAAATACCTGAAGCGATAGTCCTGCTATCCTTCTTGTTCTTTTTCAAATTTTCTAGGTGGAGTTTGCAATTCCTCTTCCAATGACCGGGTTCATTGCAGAAGTAGTAGACTCCTTCCCTTTGAGGCTTTCCCTTCTTGGGTATAGGCTTGGTTTCGAGCTTTTTTGACTTTTTGGTCTTACCACCTGAGCCATTACCCTTCCATTTGCCCTTCCCTTTCTTTTTCATACCCTTTCTTTTTTGAACCATCAAAATAGTATTGGGCTTTTTATTAATGCTTTGCTTAGTAGTTTTAAGTATCCTATGCAGCTCATAAATTGATTTCTCCATGTTGTTCATGTTGTAGTTCATGACAAACTGGTATAACTCTCCGAGAGTGAGTTGAGGATCAAATCCGTAGCTAACTCCTGGCTCATGAGAAATCCAAGCCTCTCAAGGTGATCAATATAGCCTTTTATCTTTAATATATAAGTACTAACTGATACACCCTAAGCCATCTTGCAGGAATGTAAGGCCTTTATGGTCTCATACCTTTATTGCCTTGCCTGTTACTGGAACATTTCCTTGAGATAGACAATCAACTCATAAGCCTCAATAAGTTTCATATCTCTTTGGAGCTCTGGAACCATAGTGGCAAGCATTAGGCAACCCACATCCACAGAGTCATCCTTATTCTTCGTGTAAGCATCTTCTGAGCTCTTGGAACATTGGCTGCAAGCTCCTTAGGAATGGGTTGATCTAGGACATAAGCCTTTTTTCCTGCTTGAGAACAATTCTCAAGTTTCTGAACCAGTCAAGAAAGTTTGTCCCATTGAGTTTGTCCTTCTCAAAGGCCGATCGCAACGATAGTGTAGCAGTATTACTAGTTGACATGATTCTACAATTAAAATATGCAAAGTTAGTAATTTCCCACTAAATTAACAACCCTCAATATAATAATTAGTGGGCTAAAATCCATATTTGGCTTAAACTTAAGTCTGATTTGCCAAAACGCTTAAATTCAAGTAATTTAGGTAGGTAACCTATTTACTAATTACATCACATGTAACTCTTAGATTTTTCTGGGATTCGATCATCATATGATTTAGCATGTTTAATCCCATCTAATGCCTTAAGATTCAAAATTGTTTTGTTAATCTCAATTAAGTTAAAACAATAATGAATATTATGAGTAGCATCATTACTCATGCTTGTCTCATCAAGATAACTCAAGCGCATCCACTTTGGTGGTTTCCACAATTGAGCGATCAAGGTTTTGACAAGTATTCATTAATTGACGGCATTATGACTTAAGATTTGATTTATAGGGCTCAATTAATTAGTTTGGTTTATATGAATTCAATCATGGCCGTATCTCATACAGATAAATACATATAAACACAAAAAGTATTCATGCAATGATCTAATCAAAAGCATAATTTAAACATGACACAACATGACTTAGCTAACCTAAAATCCTCTCAAGCCAATGAGAGGACTTCTCTAAATAAGAAAAGAAATACATTGAGAGAAACATCATTTAAACATTCAAGGGTAGTGAGATGAGAAGAGAATGTACATTAAGAGTATTTAGAGGAAAGCACAGCATGTAGGCTGTATTTAAATATTACAACCCTTTGTAAAAATATAAAGCCATGTTGTTCACTATACCCAGACAAGTAAGAAGAATAAACCACAACAAGAATTCATACAATATGAAAAGCAATAAATGTCGTGATTAGATTATCTTGCGCTTTTGAAAAAAGGCACATTCCTTTTAAAAGAAATATTTGAAAATTTAAAAATTTAAAAATTGTTGGCCCAATTTTTACAATATTTGTTTCAGTCCAGTTCTAAAGGGATTTCAACCCAGTTCCAAAAATAACGGCCCAAAATGCGTCTGATCCGGATTGTCTTCCCTATAGTTTCGGATCCCTAATACCCGAATAGATATCAGAACTTAGACCCGATTGGATTGCCACCAGGTAGGATCTTAGGTACCCTACCTGATTTCATGCAAGCCTAGGGTTTCATACAAGTAAGATCTAATCAGTTCAAAAATGAAAAACATGAATTCCAGTTTCAGATCTAATCAAAAATTGAAATTACGTAACCAGTAGCGCATGTAATACAATTTTAGCATATCGTATATATGTAGTAATATCCAAAAATGAAAATCTGAAAATGATTTCAAGATCACATCTTTCAAAATAGTTCTGTTTCGTATTAACTAGATCATATACATATTCGGACGTCTCTTATAAACATACGTACATATCCCATATATATCATATGTATAAGAATCATAAACTCAATTTAAACACATAATTGACCTGGCTCCGATACCAATGTTAGGATCGGCAGGCACATCAGAAGAATTTTAAAATTTTCTCAGATCCTAATCGAGGATCTATCAACGGCGTTTAAACCAAGTTAGAAAGATTCATACCTCTTTCAATTCAGGGATTGCAATCTCTAGGAGCCAACACGTCAGGTCCGCTCCCTCTACCAGAATCCACACAAATGTTCTCTAACATAGACTACGTGCTAGCGCCTTCAATGACTCCTAGGGTTTTCCTTGCGGCTCTAAATTCTCATCCGTGTATGAGAATATTTGCTCTCTCAAGTTTATAACCTATGAGGGCTATATTCGAATTTCAAAATTAATCTTTATTAATTTTGAAATTAATTAACAATTAATTATCTTGATGAGCTAATTAAATAAATTTAGTTTAAATTAAATCTGTCTAAAAGTTTTAATTTAACCTATTTATTTAATCCAAATAAAGAGCCATTAGATTTAATTTATCTTCAAAAATTAAATTTGAGATACTATATCTCTATCCTTTTAGTTATTAAATCTAATTTATCTTAATAAAACTAAATTTAAAACTAACACAATATGATAATATCATATAATATAAATATATATTTAATGTGTTTAGAAAATACATACATACATATATATAACATTATTAATGAATTTTTATATTATATATATAAATATAAAATTCATGCACCCTAGATTAAACATTATCTCGTGTTGGGCCATTCTTGTGTGCCACCCTGTAGGCCCATATAAAGTTGGCAGTAGGCCAATAACTGTACTAACCTACAAGTTGCAAGCGGCCTCTAGCATGACATTACAACTACCCAATTCATATGAGGATCGTTAACATGATGCAACCTCTCTTACAACCATGTCATGTCCCTTTTGTCACATGATATATCAGTCAAGGATGAGGCATGGATAATGTCATCTTCTTGTTCATGACTATTACTTTCTCAATCCTTGAGTAGCCTGACAATAGAAATGGAAACTCCTTTCCATCGTAGTATGGCCATACATTTTTCAGACTTACTTATCGAGGGGCCAAATAATATCTCTCTACTAATGTGAGGGACAAATTCCATCTTGATCATTCATATTCCTATGCATGAAAGACCACCAAGCCTGATCATAGCCTTTTGTTGGAAATTGTGCCCTAAGGGCCAATCATTGTACTTTAAACATTATTATTTTAATGAAATTTCTCCATTCTGTTATCATATTATTTGCATGTTAACTGTGATAATTGTATCCTTGGATAATTCATAAAGATTGTCCAAAAATGTCCCTGGTCGGTCATCTATGCGGGAGCAGAGATGAAACAAGACCAGTATGACTTTGATAAGATATGGAGATACGAATCAAAGTCTTAGGCACTTGTAAGAGTACAAGGTGCTGGACCGACCCACTATGAGAAAGCTATATGGATCAAGTCATAAGCTTTTCTCATGTATAACCACGTCACAATGCCCTTAGACCTGAGGTCATCATGGATTCCTACATGAGAGTTGCTAAGCTTTGAACAAGTCAAAAGTCACTTTTGATCAGGTGATGATAAAGGCTACGATCGGGCTTGGTGGTTTTTCATGTAGAGGAATATGAATGATCAAGATGGAATTTGTCCCTCACATTAGTAGAGAGATATTACTGGGCCCCTTGATGAGTGAGTCTGAGAAATGTATGGCCATACTATGATGAAAGGAGTTTCTGTCTCTGTTATCAGGCTACTCAGGAATCGAGAAAGTAATGGTCAGGAACAAGAGGATGACATTTTCCATACCTTATCCTTGATCGATATATCGTGACAAAAGGGACGTGACATGGTTGTATGACAGGTTGCATCGTGATAACGATCCTCATATGAATTGGGTAGTCATAATGTCTTGCTAGAGGCCGCTTGCGACTTTTGGATTAGTGTAGTTATTGGCCCACTGCCAACTTCATATGGGCCTACAGGGTCGCACACAAGAATGGCCCAACACGAGATAATGTTTGATTTAGGGTGGATGAATTTTATATTTATATATATAAAATATAAAATTCATTAATAATATTATATAGATAAATATATATGTTCGAAATATATATCTTATATATATATATTATATTATATTATTATATTTAATAATATTATATAGATATATATTTTTTCGAAATATATTATATATATATATGTATATATATATTATATGATATTATTATATTGTGTTGGTTTTAAATTTAATTTATTAAGATATATTAAATTTAATAACTAACATGATAGAGATATAGTATCTCAGATTTAATTTATGAAGATAAATTAAATCTAATGGCTCTTTATTTAGATTAAATAAATAGGTTAAATTAAAACTGTTGGACAGATTTAATTTAAACTGAATTTATTTAATTAGCTCATCAAGATAATTAATTGTTAATTAATATCGAAATTAATGATGATTAATTTTGAAATTTGAAAATAACCCTCATGGGTTATAAACTTGATAGAGCTGATAGACTCAGTGTACATCAAAATTGAGAGCCGCAAGTTAAACCCTTGGAGACATTAGAGGCGCTAGCACGCAGTCTCGGTTGGAGAGCATTCGTGTGGATACCGGTAGAGGGAGTGGACCTGACGTGTTGGCTCCTAGAGATCGTGAAAACTCTGAATCATCAAAAAGGTATGAATCCTTCCAACTTGGTTTAAACGCCATTGATAGATCCTCGATTAGGATCGGTGAATTTTTTTTTTTTCAAATTCTTCCGCTGTGTTTACCGATCCTACAGTGGCATCAGAGCCAGATCAATTGTGCATTTAATTTGAGTTTATGATTCTTATACATGTGATATATATGGGATGTGTACGTATGTTTATAAGAAACACTCGAATATGTATGTGATTCTCGTTTTGAAACAAGCGTGAAATCGATTCCGAACATGTATGTGATTTTCGTTTTGAACAAGCATGAAATTGGGTAGGGTACCTGAGATCGTAGTTGGTGGCAATCAAATTGGGTCTAGGTTCGGATATCTATTCGGGTAATAGGGATCCAAACTATGGGGAAGACAAATTGGATCAGAAGCGTTCTGGGCCATTGTTGTTTTTTGTTTTAAATACGGCCTGCGTGCCGTGCCTTTCTCTAAATACTCTCGATGTACATTCTCTTCTCATCTCACTCCCCTCGAATGTTTAAACGAGGTTTCTCTCAATGTATTTCTCTTTTTTTTAGAGAAGTCCTCTCATTGGCTTGGGAGGATTTTAGGTTAGGTAAGCCATGTTGTGTCATGTTTAAATTATGCTTTTGATAAGATCATTGCATGATTACTTTTACGTTTATATGTATTTATCTGTATGAGATATGACCACGATTGCATCCATATAAACAAAACTAATTAATTAAGTCCTCTCAATTAAATCTTAAGTCATAATGCCGTCAATTAATGAATACTTGTCAAAACCTAGATCACTCAATTGTGGAAACCACCAAAGTAGATGCACTTGAGTTATCTTGATGAGACAAGCTTGAGTAATTGTGCTGCTCATAATATTCATTATTGTTTTGACTTAATTGAGATTAACAAAACGGTTTTGAATCTCAAGGCATTAGATGGGGTTAAACATGCCAGATCATATGATGATTAAATCCCATAAAGATCTAAGAGTTACATGTGATGTAATTGGTAAATAGGTTACCTACCTAAATAACTTGAATTTAAGCGTCTTGCCAAAGCGGACTTAAGTTTAAGCCAAATATGGATCTTAGCCCACTAATTATTATATTGATGGTTGTTAATTTAGTGTGAGATTACTAACTAACTTTGCATATTTTAATTATAGAATCATGTCGACTAGTAATACTGCTACACTATCATTGCGATCGGTCCTTGAGAAGGACAAACTCAATGGGACAAACTTTCTTGACTGGTTCAGGAACTTGAGAATTATTCTCAAGCAGGAAAGAAAGGCTTATGTCCTAGATCAACCCATTCCTGAGGAGCCTGCAGCTAATGCTCCAAGAGCTCAGAGAGATGGTTACACAAAGCATAAGGATGACTCTGTGGATGTAGGTTGCCTGATGCTTGCCACTATGGTTCCAAAGCTCCAAAAAGATCTGGAACTCATGGAGGCTCATGAGATGATAGTACATCTCAAGGAAATGTTCTAGCAACAGGCAAGGCAAGAAAGGTATGAGACCACAAAGGCCTTACATTCCTGCAAAATGGCTGAAGGTGCATCAGTTAGTACTCATGTGTTAAAGATGAAAGGCTATATTGATCACCTTGAGAGGCTTGGATTTCCTATGAGCCAGGAGTTAGCTACGGACTTGATCCTCAACTCACTCCCGGAGAGTTATGACCAGTTTGTTATGAACTACAACATGAACAACATGGAGAAATCAATTTCTGAGCTGCATGGGATGCTCAAAACTGCTGAGCAAAGCATTAAGAAAAAGCCTAGCACAGTTTTAATGGTTCAGAAAGGAAAAGGTATGAAAAAGAAAGGGAAGGGCAAATGGAAGGGTAATGGCTCAGGTGGTAAGACCAAATAGTCAAACAAGCCCGAAACCAAGCCTGCACCCAGGAAGGCAAAGCCTCCAAAGGAAGGAGTCTGCTACTTCTGCAATGAACCTGGTCATTGGATGAGGAATTGCAAACTCTACCTGGAAGATCTGAAAAAGGACAAGAAGGATAGCGGGGCTATTGCTTCAGGTATTTATGTTATAGACATTCATTTTTCTACTTCCTCTACATGGGTATTAGATACTGCATGTGGTTCTCACATTTGTATAAATGTGCAAGGTCTAAAGGACAGTAGAAAGCTGAAGAAGGGCGAGGTGGACCTACGAGTTGGAAACAAAGCAAGAGTTGCTGCTTTAGCTGTAGGCACTTATGAATTAGTTCTGCCCAGTGGGCTTTTGTTAGTTTTGAACAATTGCTATTATGTTCCTGCTTTGAGTAGTAACATTGTTTCTCTTTCTTATTTGGATAAGGAAGGTTATACTTCCATTACTAGGAATGGTAAATGTTCTATTTATCATAATGACATTTTCTATGCTGATGGTGATTTGCATGTTGGTAATTATATATTAAATTTGGAACATCCTAATAATGGGAATATCTATAACGTAACTACTAAGAGGATAAAATCAAACGATTTGAATCTGACCTACCTATGGCATTGTTGTAAGAGGCAAGCTTCACCCAAGAGGGGGGTGAATTGGGTGATGTTATAAATTTTTCATTTGATGTGGTGATATGAAAAATATAGTAGATAGAGTAGAGATGAGAAGATTTGAACACAGAGAGTTATACTGGTTCGGCCTAACAACCAGGCCTACGTCCAGTCCTCAGAGATCAAGACCTACTCAGAATTTCACTATACCTCCAAGATTCAATGGGCTCTTAGAATAACACTTGACAACAATCGTCCTTGAACGGACTATGAGCAGAAATATTCTCTCAATAAGAAATTTCTCTCCCACTTACGACAAGTCTTACGTGCAGAAAAATAACCTATAAATCTTCTCACTTGCTTATGTATACAAGACTTATGAGCAGCAACGTTCTCTCCTGCTTACACCACTGTAAGTCTTACGAGCAGCAACATTCTCTTCTGCTTGTATCTTATAAGACTTATGAATGGAAGGTACAACAAGGAATTCTCTCAACCGCTTCTCTCATAAGGAAAACTACCCTCTCAAGGTCCCAATACCTTGAGATCAAATAAACATAGAATTTGAATTGTATAAAGACTCTCTTATAGAGCAAATGAATAAACACTTAAGATCAATGTGTATACAGAGAAAATGATGGATAGCAGAGACTCGTGTATAAGCTTGTGGGTTCTTGTGCTACGTTGTTGTATTGATTATCTTTGAATCTCTGTATATATAGTTGCTTCAGTTTTTGCCCGTTTGGGAAATCAACATTTGAGGAGCGGGACTTTTGCAACTATTGAAGGACACGCGCATGTTTGAATATTCTGAATGCGGTAGGTGCGAATGTGTTTGTAATCATGTTGTCTGCCGCTGTTTGACTTTCTCCGTAACAGCTAATTTCAAACGTTCATCTTCCTGTAACACACTTATAATACATTCAAAGTAATGTTAAACAATGATAATAAGTAATGATGATATGAATAAATAACAATAAACCATATTCGGATTGAACTTTGTGAGACTTGGCATTTTTGATGATCTGACAGGGCATCACTCGAGCATGAAAGGCTCACTTCGAGTGATCTCCTATTTTCCTTCATATGCCTCTGTTATCGGGTTGTGCTTGCATAGAATTTCAGAGAGACAGAATCCTCACTCTCGAGTGAAGTGGGGTCTCACTTGAGCACAACTTCCTCTACTCGAGTGATCTTGCATTTTCCACTGGGAATGTCTTCTCGGGTCATCACTCGCACACCATTTTGACAAGAGTGAGAATTTGTACTCGCGGGTGATATGGTCCTTCACTCGAGCACACAGACTCCTGCTCGAGTGAGAAGAATATTCCCAAGTAATATACCTTTTAACCAGGCACTCGCGTCAGATTTGGAGAGGGAAAGAATTTTCACTTGCAAGCATTGATGTGTCACTCGAGCATATAAGGGTGTGCTCGAGCACACTTGCACTTCTCTGAAGTTCATGACTCTCGGCCCAACACTCGCAGTACCTTGCTCGAGTACAGAATGCTCATGCTCGAGCATTGATGTCTCTGCTCGAGTGAATTAAGGAAGCATGCTATTACTTGCTCTTGGCCAAGCACTCGCAGGCCCTTGCTCGCATGTGCTCGAGTGAGAGTGGCTTCTCTGTTCGAGTGCACACCTTAGTGCTCGAGTGATCCAGTGAACATAACAGTGGAATGCCTCTCGGGTGCACACTTTGTGGCTTTCACTCGCGCCTGCTCGAGCACAGAAGAGATCTATGCTTGAGTGCAAAATTCATGCTCGATCACTCCAGTGCAATTTCACAGCAGACATCAGAAAACTTCCTCAATGTATTTGGTAACTTTGTAAACTTTTCTTAATCTCCTAAAAACATGATTTGCACACGATTGTCTTTTTGTTATCATCAAAGCTTGGGATCTAACATTCTCCCCCTTTTTGATGATGACAAAACCTTTGTGATGAAAATTTAAGGAAAATTGATTGGGATTGAAAATTTTTGAAATTCTTCAATGTTTCCAAATGCATATCAAGTTTTGGCTTCAAGTTTAAGTTTTCCTGCAATGTTTCCTCTGGACACTTAACAACCAAGATAAGCATAGTATGAGGTATATAACTTAATAACAACTTGAAACATCATTTAAACTTGATAATCATATTCATGAATAACTTGAAACCTAGAAAAATTCATTAATATCAAGCTTGAATTCAAGTGGTCAACAACATAAAAGTTAACATCAAATCCCAGTACAAAATAACATCAAATCCTACCCATACAGAAAATCTACCCAAACACCCAAATACATCCCACAGTAGCTCAGAAATCATCACACATCCTTCTCCCCCATTTTGTCAACATCAGAAGGGGGCTGAGGAGGTGGAACAAAGGACACCATGGCAGTGAGAGGATCAATGGGCTCATCAGGAGGAGATGTTGGCTGTGGTACAGAAGATGAGGGAGGTATTATGGGCGACCGATCAAAAGTGACATCAACATTAGTATCTGGATCGGTGAAGAGTACATGTGTCTGTGGTACAAATAGAGGAGTGGTCTCAGGAGGAACCCCTGAAGAGGAAAAAGGGAAATGTGAGTGCAGGAAGGTCTCCATATTTGTGATCCTTTGTGATATTTCATCCTGAGTCTTGAACATCAGGTCAAAATTGATATTGGCCTTGTCTACCAATTTGATGACCTGTGCCTCCATTTTCTCCACAAGCTGCTCATACTCGGTCACTAACTCTTTCTTTAAACTTGATACAGCTTGATTGATGGCCTCAGAAATATGGTTGGAAAGAGAGGCATTAAGAAAGGAAAGAGGAGGAATAGGACCTTGTGTAGATGATTGTGCCTCATCACCTCTGGATGGAGTGGCTTCCCTCTTGGATGTGGCTTTGGTTCGACTCATTGGAAGATTGATACCCATGTGAGTCAACTGAGTCTTACCAAACCTTGAGATGAGTACCTTTTCAGTTCCTTCCAAATACCAAATTTTGTTTTTCATGAGAATGAAGGATACAAGATGAGGGTATGGTATGGTTGTGGATCTTGTTGAAGAAAATCGAAACCTTCTCATCTCGTTAAAAATAATCTCCCCCACATTCCTTTGTTGCCCGGCAACCAAAGAAGCCAACAAATAATAATCCTTTTGAGCAAAGTGGGTAAAATTTTTTGACTTATTGACTATGCTCCAAGAATATATATAATGAAGGACTCTGTGAATATCAAGCATATCAATAGGTTTGAAAATGAGGGGGCCAATGGGGTCTTTTGGTCTCAGAATTTTAAAAACTTCATTGGCAGAGAAAGAGGGTGGATCAGGAGGAGGTGCAACATAACCAAGTAAGTCATTTATGATCTTGGCAGAAATCATAATAAATTTTCCTCTAACAGTAGTAGATACTGCTTCTTCAATCAACTTACCAGATCTAGACTTAATATTATGAGACTTCATGTTGCAATAAAAGGTTTTCACAACAGTGGGAGAATATGGCAAATGGATATTTAGCCAAGGAGCATAGTATTGAAGATAAGGGTATAAATCCAAATGACAATTCTTTTTCAAGTAATCCAGATCCACATATACCACATTGAATCCACTCCCTTTAAATTCATCATCATATACCTTCTGAGGCAAGGCCTTAAGTTCTTCAACATTGAATCCCTCAGGAGGACTGGTGAGTTGGTCATCCACTGGTGCTTGTGAGGCAGAAGGTGCTCCTGAAGAGAGGCACTTGGTTGCCTAACTTGATGAGAACTTGAAACACCGGCTTGAGACGCAATCTTCCCAACTATTTTGTCAAGTTTGGATTTCTCTATTGCTTCCCGGAGTTGTCTACCGAATGTATCACCAGAAGAGGAAGATGATTGGGGTTGCTCTGTTTCCTTTTTCTTCCCTCTTCCTTGAACTTCTTTGGATTGAGACCGGGTGATTATAGGTTCCTTGAACACCACTCCCTTTGGTTTCTTTTGAGGAGGTTGGTCTTTCTTTGAGACTTGAGGCTTTGGGTGAGGTTTCTTAGCCGGGGTCCTCTTTTTGGTCTTGGGTTTAGGAGGAGGTGATGGTGAGGAAGAGATTTTGGGAGAGGGAGGTGTTGGTTCTGGGGTACCAGATGCACTGGCAGCAGAGTGAGTAGGAGAAGGAGAATGAGATCTTTGAGGAATAGAGGGTAGTTTAGTTCTTGCCATTGTAGAGAAAGTGGAAGAGAAGCAAAAACTCTCAGTTTTTGAAGGAAAGACAAACGAAGATTAGGGCACGAATGAGAAATGCAGAGTGTAAGAATCACCTTTTATAGAAGATTGAAGAGTTGTAACGGTGATTTGAGGCAAATGGATACGATTGATTGAAGAGAAAACGGTTGAAGGTGAAGAGTTACGCCCTTCGAGTGAGAGAACACCTCGAGTGAGAACAGGAAGTGCGACGTTCTGAGCTCCCCCGTAACTGATATAAGTGACAGTGCTCGAGCATGAACCCTAGTGCTCGAGTGATGTTCATACTGTGCTCGAGTGATGTTCTGGAAAATTAATAAAATGTGTAAAACGTACCTGGATTGTGAATTTCTTGACATATCTTGTGTCTTTGTACTCAAATCCTCCAAAATCATTTGAGTAACCATGATTTGGATAGCTTTTGAAAGGAAATTCTTCTTCTTCACTCGAGCAGGCACTCCTAACTTCAAGCATGTTCATATCATGCTCGAGTGAGAGTTCCTCACTCGCGAGTGAGTTCGATTCTCACTGTTGCCTTTGAAACAGTCTCTTGGTATTCTTATTTCCTCTGTTAACCTCTGTTTTACATATCAAGAAACAGAGCATTTTTAATAGTGCTGTGCTCGAGCAGAGCTGCTTGTGCTCGAGTGAACCAGCTTATCACTCGAGCAACACTCCCAGTGCTCGAGTGACAGACCTGCACAAAGGTTTTTAACACTCCGATGCCAAAATAAATATGGTTATCATCAAAATAAACATTTAATTAAAATATTTAACAAGAAAACTTACAACTCATTGGGATTAACCATTCCCAATTCTCTTCGAATATATAGGAATTGATCTTTTGCAATTGGCTTTGTGAAAATATCTGCAAGTTGAAGATGAGTTGGTATGAATTCCACTTTGATATCTCTCTTTCGAACATGGTCTCGAATGAAGTGATGTCGAATGTCTATATGCTTGGTCCTTGAATGTTGTACAGGATTCTTTACCAAGCTTATCGTGCTAGTGTTATCACAATAAATTGGAATTTCTTTTAAATAAATTCCCAAATCTTGAAGTTGTTGTTTCAACCATAATACTTGAGAACAACAACTTGCCACAGCTATATATTCAGCTTCAGTCGAGGATAATGAAACTGTGTTCTACTTCTTGCTAAACCATGATACTAGAGAACCTCCAAGAAATTGACATTGACCACTGGTACTCTTTCTGTCAGTTTTGTATCCTCCATAATCTGGATCTGAATATGCCATTAAATACTCATTCCCTCTTTTTGGATACCAAAGACCAAGTTCTGAAGTATATATCTCCTAGATATTTGAAGATTCTTTTTACTGTCTCTGCATGTGATACCTTAGGAGCGGATTGATACCTTGCACACATTCCTACGCTGAACTGAATATCTGGCCTGCTTGCTGTGAGATAGAGTAATGAGCCAATCATTCCTCTATACTTTGTGATGTTGAAGCTAGGTCCCTTTACATCAGCATCCAACAGCGTTGTAGAACTCATTGGAGTATCAGCTCCATTAGCATTTTCTAATCCATATTTCTTCAACAATTCTTTCAAATACTTTGTCTGAGATATAAATATACCATTCTTCTTTTGTTTGATTTGAAGTCCAAGAAAGAAGTTCAATTCTCCCATCATGGACATTTCAAATTCTCCCTGCATAATCTTAGAAAATTCTTGACACATAGATTCGTTAGTAGCACCAAAAATAATATCATCAACATAAATCTGAACAATTAGAATATCATTTTTGTTATGTTTGATGAATAGAGTTGTATCAACTTTACCTCTGATAAAACTTTGATCAAGAAGAAATTTGCTTAGTCTTTCATACCAAGCTCTAGGTGCTTGTTTCAAACCATATAGTGCTTTCTTAAGTTTAAATACATGATCAGGTTTTGTTTCATCTTCAAACCCAGAAGGTTGTTCTACATATACTTCCTCCATAATATAACCATTTAGAAAAGCACTTTTCACATCCATTTGATAAAGTTTAAAACCTTTAATGCAAGCAAAGGCTAGGAGTACTCGTATTGCTTCCAATCTTGCCACTGGAGCATATGTTTCCTCATAATCAATACCTTCTTCTTGATTATATCCTTTGGCAACCAATCTTGCTTTGTTTCTCACAATGATTGCTAATTTATCAAGTTTGTTTTTGAAAACCGATTTGGTCCCTATAACCGTATGATCTTTAGGTCGAGGAACCAAATCCCAAACTTGATTTCTTTGAAATTGATTTAGTTCTTCTTCCATAGCAATCACCCAATCAATGTCAGATAAAGCTTCTTATATATTGGAAGGTTCAATTTCAGAAATAAAAGCAGAAAAAGTTACTTCATTGAGGATTCTATTTCTGGTTTTGACACCTTCATGAATATCTCCTATAACTTGATCAATTGGATGATCCTTCATATGTCTCCATGCTTTGGGTTGAGCATGATCATCGACATCTTCTAAATTTTGAAAATCATTGGTTTCAAAATCATCCTGTTTTGAAATATATTTGTTTTTCTTGATTGAATCCATTTCTTCTTCATCAATAAGTCTTGTCTGAGATTCAATTTCATCAAACACAACATGAATAGATTCTTCAACAGTACATGTTCTTTTATTGAAAACTCTATAAGCCTTACTTCTATTAGAATATCCTAGAAATATACCTTCATCAGACTTTGAATCAAATTTACCTAAGTTTTCTTTACCATTGTTGTGAATGAAACACTTACACCCGAAGATATGAAGATGAGCAATATTTGGCTTTCTTCCTTTGTAAAGTTCATATGGCGTCTTTCCAAGTGATTTGCGAATATATGCTCGGTTTGAAATATAACATGCAGTACTCATTGCATCTGCCCAAAATACTTGTGCCATTTATTTTTCATTGAGTAATGATCTCGCCATTTCTGTAAGAACTCTGTTCTTCCTTTCCACTACTCCATTTTGTTGAGGGGTTCTAGGAGCAGAGAAATTATGATCTATTCCTTCGTTGTTGCAGTAGTTTTCAAATAGTTGATTATCAAATTCACCTACATGGTCTGTCCTAATAGAAACAATAGAAATACCTTTCTCATTTTGAACCTTTTTGGCAAACATGATGAATTCAACAAATGTTTCATCTTTTGAAGCAATAAATATAGTCCAAGTAAATCTTGTAAAATCATCGACAATTACTAAAGTATATAAATTTCCTCCAAAACTTTTTACTCTTGCAGGTCCTACCAAATCCATATGAAGTAATTGTAAAGGTTTTGAAGTAGAAATCTCATACTTTGTTTTAAAAGAAGACTTAGTTTGTTTGCTTTTTTGACATGCTTCACAAATCATATTATCTTTGAATTTGAGTTTGGGAAGACCAATGACTAAATCTTTTCTAATCAGTTTGTCAAGTTGATTCATATTAACATGAGCCAAACGCTTATGCCATAACCAACTTTCCTCTGATCAACTAAGAAAACAATTTTCAGAAGAATTTGAATTTAAATCAATAGTATAACAATTACCATCCCTTTGAGCTCGGATCTTTGTCTTAATAGATTCTTTGTTCAGGGGTAGATCTTTCTTGCTTACTATCAAGCATTCTTTTGAGTCAAAAATCACCCAGTTATCTTTGTCAGTGCTTTGACTTACGCTTAAGAGATTGTGGCATAATCCTTCAACATAATATACTCCGTTGATTTGAACGCCATCGGATCTTCCTACTTCACCAATTCCAGCAATATGTCCAGATTGATTTCCTCCAAATGTTACCTTTCCTCCTTCTCTAGTTTCAAGTGTGGTGAACTTACTTTTGTCACCAGTCATGTGCCTCGAACATCCACTATCAATATACCATTTGTTCGCTCGAGATTCTTTGAGACATATCTAGAATAAGATGTTCAAGTTTTAGGTACCCACACTT